>OZ007597.1:19885361-21085361 GCA_963931845.1 Maratus michaelseni
ATCAAGTTACAGTCACATTCTTTTAAATCCTATCATACGTAATTAGTTTCAATGATATCCCATGATAGGTAATGATTCTAGGTTGCCAAGATGATTAACGAATCACATTTATTTCCGTATTACTGACTTTAAAAACCGAATTTATACACTAAAATGGTTTAATTATAGCAATCGTATGAGGTACTAACAGTTTTTTTTATATGTTCTTTGAATTGACATTTTATAACCTGTATGATCAAGTTACAGTCACATTCTTTTAAATCCTATCATACGTAATTAGTTTCAATGATATCCCATGATAGGTAATGATTCTAGGTTGCCAAGATGATTAACGAATCACATTTATTTCCGTATTACTGACTTTAAAAACCGAATTTATACACTAAAATGGTTTAATTATAGCAATCGTATGAGGTACTAACAGTTTTTTTTTATATGTTCTTTGAATTGACATTTTATAACCTGTATGATCAAGTTACAGTCACATTCTTTTAAATCCTATCATACGTAATTAGTTTCAATGATATCCCATGATAGGTAATGATTCTAGGTTGCCAAGATGATTAACGAATCACATTTATTTCCGTATTACTGACTTTAAAAACCGAATTTATACACTAAAATGGTTTAATTATAGCAATCGTATGAGGTACTAACAGTTTTTTTTTATATGTTCTTTGAATTGACATTTTATAACCTGTATGATCAAGTTACAGTCACATTCTTTTAAATCCTATCATACGTAATTAGTTTCAATGATATCCCATGATAGGTAATGATTCTAGGTTGCCAAGATGATTAACGAATCACATTTATTTCCGTATTACTGACTTTAAAAACCGAATTTATACACTAAAATGGTTTAATTATAGCAATCGTATGAGGTACTAACAGTTTTTTTGGATATGTTCTTTGAATTGACATTTTATAACCTGTATGATCAAGTTACAGTCACATTCTTTTAAATCCTATCATACGTAATTAGTTTCAATGATATCCCATGATAGGTAATGATTCTAGGTTGCCAAGATGATTAACGAATCACATTTATTTCCGTATTACTGACTTTAAAAACCGAATTTATACACTAAAATGGTTTAATTATAGCAATCGTATGAGGTACTAACAGTTTTTTTTTTATATGTTCTTTGAATTGACATTTTATAACCTGTATGATCAAGTTACAGTCACATTCTTTTAAATCCTATCATACGTAATTAGTTTCAATGATATCCCATGATAGGTAATGATTCTAGGTTGCCAAGATGATTAACGAATCACATTTATTTCCGTATTACTGACTTTAAAAACCGAATTTATACACTAAAATGGTTTAATTATAGCAATCGTATGAGGTACTAACAGTTTTTTTTTTATATGTTCTTTGAATTGACATTTGAATGAAATACAAGGTCATTAAAAATCGAAGAGTGTGGAAAATAGGATTACAAATATCTCGGCAACTCATTATACGATCGATTTCGTTCTTTAAACAAAAAGTTCTTTTTATTGTCTTTTATATTCACTCCTTAAAATAAACAATTTCGAAAAATTTTATATACTTTTTATCAGAACGAATATTTCCAGAGTCTGAAAAAAAAAATAGTTCCGGTTAATCAAGGTTACTGAAATTCAATAAGCTTCTTTCTATTATTACATACTAAGAACATACCAAATTTCAAGTCTCTATCTCAATTTGTTCGTGAGCTGGAGCGTCTGCAGACATACACATAGACAGACGAACGGCAATTTTTTTTTTTTTCTAAAAATAGGTTTTTTGGAATCTCCAGTGACTGAAACGTGTAAATCCGTCAATTTTTTTTTCGATATTTAAAAAGATTGCAAAACTCACCCTATACTACGTATGATGTGTAAGTAATATTGTTCAGGGTTGGAATGGGTTGATTATTGACGGCCAATTATCTATACTTGGGATATAGGCCCGGGCGGAGTGCCCTTCGTCTAGGGGTCTTTCTAAGGGAACCTAACCCGTATTTACGCATGGATAAATCCACGGCTCGAAGAAAACCACGAAAACTCCGAACGATTAGGCCGACGGGCGCGATTGGGATCGAACCCAGCACCTCCCCGTCTACCAGCTTCGAGAGGTTCTGCTCTCAGCCACTGGTGGGGCGTAATATTGTTCAGAAATTTCTTTTTTTTTTTTTTTTTTTTCGTACAATGAAATGAGATAGCTAAATAAAGAATTTAAAACACACATTTCTTACCATTAGTTTTCAGCAATTACTATCCATATCTGGTAATATGTGCCAATATTCATATACAGGGCTGCATATGAATATTCATATACACGCTACGTAATATACTGAAAATTATTTAAGTTTAAAAATACATACTAAAGCTGAAAATGCACTTCCAGCAAATATCGATCATAGTCAGTGCTGTAAATGCTATGTACTCTATAAGTTACAGAAAACATGTTGCAGTACACTTCAGTGATCCATGTTAATTTTTTTATGCTGTAAAATTATTAAATGTACTGCAAATATTTTTCTACATACATCATAATGTACTGTATTCCAGTACAATGCTAGTATTATACCGTAAAAATTAACAGTAATAAACAGTAAAATAAGCAGTAATAAGCTACAGCGCATACGCGACTGCGTATTACTGATTATTTTACTGTTTATTACTGTTAATAAGCAGTAGTACCCTGTCGTGCATGCGCGGTAGCGTATTACTGATTATTTTACTGTTTATTACTGTTAATTTTAAGGTATAATACTGGGAGGTGTCTGGTGTAATTCACATTTCAGCATTTTATCAATTGAAACACTTTGCTCCTGAAAGGGTTAAACTTGAAATTCCAATTATATACACACACTTAAATAAGTAAATAAATATATAAACAGATAATTGCGTTCAACAAACTGGTACTTTATTCGAAATTTTTATATATATATATTATGGTATTCATACAAAATATACTAGATAATTTAACAATTTAAAAAATAATAATTATTTAAAAGAATGCAATTTACTGATTTTCTCTTCCTTTTATAATAGGAAAATTTTAATTAAATATTCTTGGTTCCGTTTGTCAGTTTTGGAATTAAAATTATATGTCCTTTTTTTTTGTAACTAGCGCCCGCTAAAAGGTTAATCGAGTACCTTGTTTGATGATTAATTGTGTATTATATCTTAAGGAGCCATGAGAAAAACAAGTATATTAAATTTAAAGCACACAAAAGTGTACAAATAACGTAAAAGTACAAAATATACATCGGTTTAAGAAAAATTATCAAAAACTTCGAAAGGAAAAAAGTAAGAGCATAAATCAGTCACTAGATGGCGCACCTTGTCCATAAAATATTATTGAATGTAAAAAATACATATTGTAAAATAATTTTCTCTATTAAAACAAGGTGGGCCATTTATAAATGCTACTACATTTTTAGGATATATTAAATGTAATGTATATGTGTATTAACGAAGAATACTAAAGATATAAATATAATTTGGTAAAATTAAATATGAGATATATATAGAATTTTCTCCTTTTGACAAAAAAAAAGAGAAAATTATTAGCCCAAAACGAAGAATGTTTTACACACAATATTTTATATTAAGCCTCTTGTAATGCACCTTAGGGATATATATATAAACAAATTTTTAATGCGTTTAAAAGAATGAAATATTATTCAATTGAACAACAGACAATTTTTTTTGTATGCTAGTTTACTAGCATACTTAATTACCTATTTATTTTAAAGAGAAATGTTAATAAAATCAAACGATAGATGGCAGCACTAAATAAATTGCAAATATTCTTTTAAATACAATATATGCATATTAGAATACACAAATTTCAACATTATAAGTATACATATAATAAGATAAACTTCTCCAATTAGGACTGAGTACTTTAAAATAAAAAATACATATAATAAGATATGAAAACAGAGGTTTTTTTTCAGCATCGTGCATATAAAAAACCTTTGCATTTTATCGAATGATAAAAAATGCCATTCAATTTCATAGCTTCTTAATAAAAACATCTGTAAACTGAAAATTAGAGAGAAGGATTAATTTAAGAAAATTATATGTGATTCCACATCACACCCCGCCTTTTTTGGACTTGTTATATGTTACAATGGCAGCATCAGCCATTCAAAATGCAGCAAGTTACTGATTTAAGAATCTAAGGGAATCTAGGGATATTTTGCTCTGTAATTTAGCGGAAAAAAATAAAATCCATCTGACACTGTCTCAGACTATCATTTTTTTTAATTGTGTGCACATAATGCGAAAATAAAATCCATAGACTGCAGTGCGAAATCCTCGCACGGGTCCACTGGTCATATATATTATTTCTGTTGTCAACATCCCTTTTTCTAAGCAAATACAAAACACATAAGGCATAAAAATGAAAGAGCTATCATTTGAATAGTTTTTCAATCGGCTTCTGACATAATATACTCCCATTTCGTTAAAACATGATTTTTTAAATTAAAAATTGCAGTTAATTAAAAATTAAATCAGTACTGTTTTCATAAAGAAAATGAATTTTTTTTCTGAAATCAATGTTGCCATAAAAATAAAATACAGCATTATATCGTGCTCCAACAATGATTATGAAAAAAAAAAATTCATTTTCTTTATGAAAACAGTACTGATTTAATTTTTAATTAACTGCACGGGCTTTTTTAACACTTTCCAACCTAGTTGAAAAGTGTTTATGACTTGGGTTTGTTTGGCCGTCTGTCTGTGCTCTAACTACCGTAAATATGCTCGGATTACCTTGCAATATTTATATGTTATTGTCGTTATCTATAGCATGTTCCCTATTTCAACTGAAGTGTGTAGCACTTATAGTTTTTTTTTTTTTTTTTTATAGGGACAGTCGAAAGAATTCCGTTACATTGCGATCTATGGGGGGGGGGGGGGGGGGTCATTTGCGGTTAATTTTAATGATGTTACACAATTTCAAACACATTGTAGTTGATATATATCACTAAGGTGTATTACAAAAACCTTAGTGTGGAATAGGGTGTACATAGCACTTATAGTTACTTTACAGGGACAGTCAAAAGAATTCCGTTACATTACGTCTATGGAGAAAAATCGTTTTCGGTTTAATTAAATAATGTTTCACTATTTTAAACGCATTGAAATTTATATATATATATATATATATATATATATATATATATATATATATATATATATATATACACACACTAAGGTGCATTACAAGAGGCTTACTACAGAATAGTGTGTTTATAGCAGTCATCGTTCATTACACAGACAGGGCTGAATAAAAGTATTTGGATATTTTTCCGAATACTGTATAGGTTGCAAATTCCTGAAATTACGTTTTTAAATATGTTATGCGTTTTCCAAATTGTTTACTTAGATGTTATCTTTCAGCTTATTAAACGGTAATGATTTGTAAAATAATTTTACAAGCGTTGGAAAGTGTTACATAATCTATGCTTGACACATGATTTTTCGTTCTTGTTTTATTATTTATGATTAAAAAACAAAAATCAAATTTAAATGTTTAGAACAAAAAGATACCATCGATCGATCGAAGCATAGCAGTATTTCACGTGTAACCTAAAATGTATGCTTGGTTACGTTAAATTAAATTGTATTTTATATGTATTCAATTTATTTATTTTGTTGTTTCGTGTTTTTCCCGAAGCGAATGCCGTCATCCTCTAATACAGTTAAAATACGATTGTTTTTTTTTTTTTTTTTTTTTTTTTTTTTTTTTTTTTTTCCTCGCGCGTGTCTTTTGCTATCTTCAATCTGTTTTTCCTGTTACTTTGATAGAATAAATGAGATGATATTCTGTCTTGACTAATGTTGTTTACAGATATTTTTTATACTTAATTTTTCTTTAGACGTTTAAACCTGCCTCTAAAAAATATTAAATATTGCTAAGAATTATTAGGTTACAGTGCAAAATCCTCTCATGGGTCCACGGGTAAAATATTATTTGATTTAAGTGGATTAAAATATCATTCATTTCATTGTAATAGCTCATAATTTAATGAAGAACCTTTCCTTATAACCTTCTTAGCATAAGATAAAATGTTATGTAAAATTTCAATTGAAAGTAATAATCCAAATTATCGAAAACGTCTTTCAAACGTTGGTCATCATAAATTATGTTAACAGAAAAAATAAACAAGTGAGTAAGTGTGATCCAAGTTCGCACAAAGGGTTTCGTTTAATATTCCTTTCAAAAAATTTTATCCTTTCTTAAAAAAAAACTGTCTATTTTTCTCGGTTTTTCGAATATCTGAACCAGCCCGATAGCGGGTGAAGCCCACTATTATATTCTGTCATAATAATATCTGTCATGTGGACTAAATGCGATATTTAAAAAAAATAATAATAATTTCAAAATTAAACATGTTGTACACATTCAAAATGTTAAAATATGCGAATATTTCCATAATCGGGTTTGTATCATGATTCAATACGTTCCTCAAACTCATATATTTAATATTCTCTAACTCATATTCATACTCGCTTTGTATTATACTGAAACATTTGAAAAATCCGTTAAACTTGCGATATGACATCAGATTTTCTTTTTAATTCTCTAATGACGTGTAATTAATCTGCTTTGTGTACATGCACACATACTAATACTCCTTGTATTATTGAGAAATCTTTTACATGAACGCACAAAAGAATTCCGTTGCAGCGTTTTCTAAATTGTTTATTTAGATGTTATCTTTCAGCTTATTAATAGGTAATGATTTGTAAAATTATTTTGGAAAAGGTTGAAAAGTATTACATAATCTATGCTTTGAAGCATGCTTTTTCGTTTTTATTGATAAATAAATCACTTATAACCCGATAGGTGATTTGAATCACGTTTTTTTTTTTGTAACATCTCTCCTGTTGCGAAATCAAAAATTTGGTTTAAAACGCCGACTTTGACAATGTTTTTAGAAAAATCTATTACAAAATTTAATTTTAGCATTTCTGCGATTCAATTATATGAAAAATTCTGTTTATCAAAACAGATGGCAAAAGATTAAAAAATTCTGTATGAGACTCTAGTTAAAAAAAAGGGGGGGGAGGGGGGGGGGTTGTTTAGCGACAAAGGAAAAAAAAATAAAACAATTGTATTTTCTAAAATTTTCTTATGAAAGACAGTTATCTATACATATTAACAAAATCGAAAAATCATGCATTTTTTTTTCTCTTTAAATAAAAAGGCCTTGGTATATTATGAAATATACCAAGCAAGCAAAAACAGTTTGTTTTTTTTATATCTTATTTAAAACTTTCAATGAATGTCTGACTTCTACTTTTCTCAGCTGACCTTGCCCGCTGTAAAAGGTAGAAAGCAGGTTTTCCTTGTATGTTACTGATATAATCAGTAACAGACAAGGAAAAGTCATTACAAGTTGTGTTGAATAATGAAAAACCAACGTTTCGGTGCCTGGAGGAGATAGAATAAAAAAAATATATCTTTCTCGTAATAAAAGACAAGGACATTGAAAGTAGCATTTGAACTCAAAAAGTCTTTTGGTTTAAGTCAAAAGATTTATATTACATGTATCTCAAGATATCCAACTTGAATAATCTAATTTATAATTGAAAACTCCAAGAAATCTGTTTAAGACCCTAATTAGTTTTGGGTTTAATTTTTTTCCTTATAATGAAAAATGTTGCAGCTAGTATCTTTGTCATGGCGGGGGTTTTAAATTATTATTACTTATAAAAATTACAAAAATTCTGAAAAGTTTTATAGAATAAATTGTTAATGAAAACTTTACGTATACAAAACCAACGTATAGAAAAGCACAAAAAGCCAGTTTTAAATGTAAAATGAAAAGTAATTGCTTGATAAACATAGGTGTTCAATGAAAAATGAGAAAATAATTCTAGAATAACTTGCATGTTTATCATGTGTGTTGATGCTTCTGTTTTTAACACTTTCCAACGTATTTGGAAAGTGTTTATCAATTCAGTTTGTTTATCTGTCTGTTTGTCCCTCCGTGCTCTAACTCTCGTAAATACACTCGGATTGTCATGAAATTTTTATACGTTACTGAATGTTATTATATAATGTTCTGTATTGTGCATGAAGTGTTTAGCTTTAATAGTTCATTTACAGGGACACAGAAAAGAATTTCATATACCATTATGGTATATGATGAAAAATCGTTAAAAATCGTTTGCAGTGCATCTTGAACATGTTATGATACTTGAAACATATTGAAAATGATATGCCTTACTGAGGTGAACTACAGTATGCTTTTACCGGAGTATACAATTCGCACCATTTATAGTTCGATTACAGGAACATACAAAATGCACGAAACACTTCGAATATAAGCAGCAATTGGAATTTTTACTGAGTTATGTATTTTTTTAAAAAAATTGCTTCTTTAG
The DNA here is from genome assembly GCA_963931845.1 of Maratus michaelseni. Taxonomy (NCBI): domain Eukaryota; kingdom Metazoa; phylum Arthropoda; class Arachnida; order Araneae; family Salticidae; genus Maratus; species Maratus michaelseni. Next base: position 19,893,750 of record OZ007597.1, read on the forward strand.
GTGTCTCATTTCATCGTATTATTGGAAAAAAATTATTTTTTTTCCAATAATATTTTATTAGTGTTGGGAAATGTGGTTAATTTGATCAGTTTAACTGGGAAGTTTTCTTTTTTAACACTTTTCAACCTAGTTGAACAGTGTTTATGATTTCGCTTTGTCTGACCGTGCTCTAACTCCCGTAAATATGCTCGGATTGCTCTGCAATTTTTATAGGTTATTGTAGTACTCTAGAGCATGTTCCCTATTTCAACGGAAGTGTGTAGCACTTATAGGTTTTTTTTTTTTTTTTTTTTTTTTTTTTTTTTTTTTTTTTACAGGGACAGTCGAAAGAATTCCGTTATATTGCGATCTATGGGGGGGGGGGGGGTCATTTGCGGTTTATTTTAATGATGTTACATAATTTCAAACACATTGTAATTGATATATATCACTAAGGTGTATTACAAAAAGCTTAGTGTGGAATAGGGTGTACATAGCACTTTTAGTAACTTTACAGGAACAGTCAAAAGAATTCCGTTACATTACGTCTATGGAGAAAAATCGTCTGCGGTTTATTTAAATAATGAAACATTATTTTAAATGCATTGAAATTTATATATAGATCACTAAGGTGCATTACAAGAGGCTTACTACAGAATAGTGTGTGTATAGCAGTCATCGTTCATTTACAGGGAGACACAAAAGAATTCTCTACTGTCTGTTTACAATAATTCCTGGAAGTGCGTTTTAAATTTAACTCACTCTTTGTGTATTTACGTGGTGTGTATAAATTCTGTAGATCATATACAGGGAAGCACAAAAGTTCGCGAACACATTTCCGTTTATTGACAGAAACTCCAGAAGGAGAATTTTAAAATGTGCTACGCTTTTCTTAACTGAACTAAAATTTAGCATCCTATGTAGTATATATACAAATTTATAGATCATATACAGGGCTGAATAAAAGTATTTGGATATTTTTCCGAATACTGTATAGGTTGCAAATTCCTGAAATTACGTTTTTAAATATGTTATGCGTTTTCCAAATTGTTTACTTAGATGTTATCTTTCAGCTTATTAAACGGTAATGATTTGTAAAATTATTTTGGAAGCGTTGGAAAGTGTTACATAATCTATGCTTGACACATGATTTTTCGTTCTTGTTTTATTATTTATTAGTTCACAAGCCATCAAAGCTTGAGAGCTAATTAAACCACCCGTTTTGTTTGTATGTATGTACGTACGTACATACATACATACATACATACATATGTATGTATATACGTACATACATACGTACGTACGTAACGCGATAACTCTTGATATTTCTATCCGATTTGTTTAACATTTTGGTTATAGGTTCATTGTGATAAGGCGCTTCCCTGATTAGTTTTGGGGGTTCATTTGTTAAGGGGGTAACGGGGGATCAAACCCCCCTTTTTTTTCCATTTAGATAAATGGATTTTTTATGCAGAATGATCCAATTTTCTTTAAATTTTGTAAATAGAGTCATTGTAATACAGCTCTTCCCTGGTTAGTTTTGGTAATTTATTGGTTAACTATAAAGTGTTAGGGACGAGGGATGACACCCTCCAGTTAATATATTGTCGATTTCTTTATTTTTCTTGACGATTATTTCAAATTCTTTGAAATAAGAATGTAATATACCATTAGTGCGAATAGCCTGTGAGCTCAATGCTCTCAGTTTAACTGGGCAGTTTTCTTTCTTTCTTTCTTTTTATTATTATTATTATTATTATTATTTATTAGCTCACAGGCTTTGATAACCTGAGAGCTAATGTGTTCGCTCGTTCTGTATGTACATATGGATGTATGTACGTAACGCGATAACTATTGATAGAAATATCCAATTTGCTTCAAATTTTGTAGATAGGTTGAGTGTGATAAGGCGCTTACCTGATTCGTTTTGGGATTTCATAGGTTAAGTATAAAAAAAGGGGGGTAAGGTCGAACGGGGAAATTATTAAATAGATTTTTTTTTTCATGCAGAATTATCTATTCTGCAGTAATTCTATGTTTAAGAGACAAAAAAGGCAGAATAGAAACATTAATGTTACTTACATTTTCCCGGGATTTGAAAAACTAAATTTGTTACCTTTGAGTTAAAATTTTAAAATGGGTTTTTCTTTTGCCAAACGAAAAAAGCCAGTATGTATAAGGATGTCAAGGAGAAAAAAATATATATAGGTAAAGAGGCCTAACCTCGCAAATGGCCTCATATGGAATATATTATAATAATTATTTATGAATAAAAAATGATACAATCATTTAACCATTATTTATAAGATATAACATTCAAATCTAGATTACTTGTCAAGGGTAAAACGTGAATTGTATAAGATTTAGTTAAATGGCACAAAATCTTAATAAATCATTTAACCATTATTTATAAGATATAACATTCAAATCTAGATTACTTGTCAAGGGTAAAACGTGAATTGTATAAGATTTAGTTAAATGGCACAAAATCTTAATAAATAACACTTGACTTACTTACTTTGAATAATAAAATATTTTTATTTTTTGAGGTTTAAAAGTATATATATATATAGAGAGAGAGAGAGAAAAGTATATACTTCTCAATTTCTGTATTTTAGCCGCTGCAGATGAAATTGAAACTCTCGTAGAAATTGGGGTAATTATATAATTTTTCTTTTTATTCAAATCTTGAAAATTATATATTTTTTTTTATTCAAATCTTGAAAATTATATATATTTTTTTTTATTCAAATCTTGAAAATTATATATATATTTTTTTTATTCAAATCTTTAATTGAAATTAGTTAATTATTTAAAAACAACTATTAATCAATTACAGTGTAACCTACTGTATTTTTTTTTCAAGCTAATCATATATTTTGCAAAGATTAATTGTATACTTTATGTCATTTTTTAGCTCACAGGCTATCAAAGCCTGAAAGCTTATGTGCCCGCTGGTTCTGTATGTACGTACGTATGTATGTATGTACGTAACGCGATAACTCTTAATAGAACTAACCGTTTTACTTTAAATTTTGTTTATAGGTTATTCATTTTGATAATGTGCTTCTGTCAATAGTTTAAGGGTGTTTATTGGTTAAGTATAAAACAAGAACGAAAAATCATGCGTCAAGCATAGATTATGTAGCACTTTCCAACGCTTCTAAAATAATTTTACAAATCATTACCGTTTAATAAGCTGAAAGATGACATCTAAGTAAACAATTTGGAAAAAGCATAACATATTTAAAAACGTAATTTCAGGAATTTTCAATATATACAATATTCGGAAAAATATCCGAATACTTTTATGTAGCCCTGTATATGATCTATAGATTTGTATATATACATAGGATGCTAAATTTTAGTTTAGTTAGGAAACGCGTAGCACAGTTTAAATTCTCCTTCTGGAGTTTCTGTCAATAAACGGAAATGTGTTCGCGAACTTTTGTGCTGCCCTGTATAGGATCTACAGAATTTATACACACCACGTAATAGACAAAAAGCTAGTTAAGATTAAAATCGCGTTCAGTAACTTAAAACGCACTTCCAGGAATTATTGTTAACAGACAGTAGAGAATTCTTTTGTGTGTCCCTGTAAATGAACGATGACTGCTATACACACACTATTCTGTAGTAAGCCTCTTGTAATGCACCTTAGTAATATATATAAACTTCAATGCGTTTTAAATAGTGGAACATTATTTAAATAAGCCGCAGACGATTTTTCTCCATAGACGTAATGTAACGGAATTATTTTGACTGTCCCTGTAAAGTAACTCTAAGTGCTATACACCTACTATTCCATATTAAGCTTCTTCTAATGCATCTTAGTGATCTATATAAATTTCAATGCGTTTACGATAGTGAAACATTTTTAAAATAAACCGCAAATGATTTTTCCCCATAGACCGCAATGTAACGGAATTCTTTTGAGTGTCCCTGTAAGAAAACTATAAGTGCTACACACTTCAGTTGAAATAGGGAACGTGCCATAGATAACGACAATAACATATAAAAATTGCAGAGCAATCCGAGCATATTTACGGGAGTTAGAGCACGGACAGACGGCCAGACGGCCATCCGGCCAGACGGCCATACGGCCATCCGGCCAGACAAACCGAAGTCATAAGCACTTTTCAACTAGGTTGGAAAGTGCTAAAAAGGGGGGATAACGAGGGGTTAATCCCCCTTAATATTATGTTGATTTCTTTATTTTTCGAGGGGCATATTTCAAAGAATTTGAAATAAGAGTATAATATACAATTAGTGTGAATAGCCTGTGAGCTCAATGCCCTCAGTTTAACTGAGGAGTTTTCTTTTTATTTTAATTAGTGTTCGATAAAAATATACACTGTAACTAATAAAAACGGAAATATGTTCGCGAACTTTTCTACTACTCTGTATATCCTATACACACCAAGTAATAGACAAAAAAGTGAGTTAAATTTTTAATCGCGTTCAGCAACTTAAAACACATTTTCAAGAATTTTTGTTGTTAACAACAAACATTAGAGAATTTTTTGTGTGCCCCTGTAAATGAATGGTGACTGTTATACATAATATATTCTGTAGTAAGCATTTTTGTAATGCACCTTAGTGATATATAAACATTACTTAATTAAATCGCAGACGAGTTTTCTCCATAGACGTAATTTAACGGAATTCTTTTGAATGTCCCTGTAAAGTAACTATAAGTGCTAATCACACCACATTCCATATTAAACGTCTTGTAATGCACCTTTGTGATATATATATATATATATATATATATATATATATATTACAATGTGTTTGAAATTGTGTAACATCATTAAAAATAAACCGTAAATGATCAATCCCTCCACCCTTTTTTTTTACGGACATTGTCTGGAATCTCTGAGGCAGTAAAAATCCATATCTTCTCAAACACATACATTTTTTTTTAGCTAATCAATATTTATGTAAAGATGAAGAATTTTTTTACAGTAATAAATCAATCTGCAGATGAGGGAGATTTTTAATGTTTTCAAATATAATGTATTTGTATGGTTTCTTGGGTTCCTTTAGACAATCAAGCTGATTATCCCTTTTCCATCACAGTCGGACATATTTTTCCTCTTATACAGTTGGCAAAATGGATCCTATTATATTCTGATATCTGATGGAACATATCAATTTTATGCTGAACATAAACTGAAAATAGTTTTTTTTTGACAGATTTTCGTTTAACGCCAAAATGCTCTATCTTATGGATAATCTGATCTTATGATTTATCACTGTTATTATTACTGTTGTTATTATTATTACTGTTATTATTATTATTATTATTATTCACTTTTTATGATAGTTAAGGAAATCTGTTTTCAATTGGGGTACCGTTCCCAGGGGTTATTTTAGATTATTGAAACAAACTGGTGGTCATTGATTAAATAAAATTGAAAAACTTTTCATGCTTGAAAATTATTTTAAAAGTCTTTAAATTAAACGGCAGTTTTCAAATAAATTTCAATCGAAAGCTAATTTGTTTTCTGATTGAAGATGTAAAAATTAAAATTGTAAAATGTAATAAAATGTAGTAAAAAATAGAAATTTGTAGTATTTAGGAGTGATGTAAACACCACAGAGCTTAGAGAATAAACTCTGTGCCTCGCAACACTGGGAGTTATCCGAATTGCCGACTGGCGACCCTTTGTCTTCTTACTCATTATTAGATCTTTGGACATAAAACTATATTATTTTAAAAGATGGCCTAAGAGTGCTTAATTTTATTTTTATGGCTATTTATTTTTACTTTAGCTGCACAAGTTTTTTATCGCTAAAATAATTGATTTGTAATGTTTTATATTTGATTTGATACTGGTTAGCTTGGTGTTTTGATGAAATATCTTTGTCTCCAAAATTAATCTAAAGTCCAGTATGTTGAAATTCGGGTTTTCAAAGGGAAACAAACAAAAAGAAGTAGAAAGGAAAAGAAAAGCTAGGATTTAACTTATGCTAGTCTATATAATCTTGTTCATTTTTTTAAATTGCTTTCAGGAACTATATTTAAATTGTAAAGAAAAATAAACACTTTTCAACAAGGTTGGAAAGTGTTAAAAAGACTATTTAGCTCTATTTAAAAAAAAAAAAAAAAAAAAAAAAAAAAAAAAAAATAATAATAATGTATATTCAAATTTACCAAGGGCTATCCGCTCTTAAGGTCGTTCTCAAATCCAAACTGGCTACTTTATGACATATTCTTTAATTAATTTTTGTTCGGAAACGCATGAAAATGCAGGTGCTGGAATTCAGAAACTTTGTAACCGTAAGACGTTTTCCTCTATTCTTTATTTTATTTTATTTTATTTTATTTTATTTTTTGATAAAAGAAGAAGATTCTTCAAAAAACACTGTCAAAGTTGACGTTTTCAACCGAATTTCCGACGCCGCCGCAAGGGAAAGGGAAAAAACTTGACACGAATCGCTTATAACCTGATAAGTAATTTATTTATCAAAAAATTAAAAATTTATTTCAATTCCAAATCGTTTCAATAGTCAGACCTGCCAATTTTATGCCTTTGTGTTTAAAAATAAGTCAGATAATGTATCAGAAAGTTTTACGCTGTTGAGCAAGGAATTTGAGAACCACCTTAACCTTTGAGAACCTTGCGCTACAGTGCTATATCATTCTCATAAATTTGTAAGATTATTACAAATTTTTGTTTTCAAATTTCCTCTTTTTAACACTTTCCAACATAATAAGTGTCTATGAATTCGCTTTGTCTGTCTATCCGTGCTCTAACTCTCGTAAATATACTCGGATTGTCATGAAAGTTGTAGTTAACTACATTTTTCATAAAGTAGTTGTAATAATTTGTAGCATTTTTCATAAAGTAGTTGTAGTTAACTACATTTTTCATAAAGTAGTAGTAGTTAACTACATTTTTCATAAAGTAGTAGTAGTTAACTACATTTTTCATAAAGTAGTTGTAGTTCGCTACAAATAAAAAGTAGTTTTTTAGCTTATGGAGCAGAAACTTGGACACAAACAAAACGGATGGTACAAATATTACAAACAAAACAGCGAAGTCTGGAAAGATGTATGCTAGGCATAACCAGAAGAGACCGAAAGAAAATAACGTGGATAAGAAGTCAGATGAAAGTTTTTGACGTCATCGAGAGAATTAAACGGCTAAAATGGAAATGGGCTGAGCACATGGCAAGAAGACAAGACAATAGATGAAGCACAAACACCTTACAGTGGTATCCCAGAGATGTAAAACGACCAAGAAGACGACCTCAAGTAAGATGGAGTGACGAAATCAGAAAAGTAGCCGTGTTAATTAGATGACTAAAACACCTTTTTAACTTAAAATCTCTTATCAAAACAGTTTTTTTTCTTTTTTAATAAAAATAGTAACTAGTTTTTGTTTTATTTTTTCAGATGTATATTTCAATTTTACATTGCTCAGTATTGAAACAATATAGAACTTGCTCATTATAATCAATCCCAATCATGTTTAAATTAAATATTTTCGTTTTATAATATTATCTCATCAAAATTCTTTTTTTTTTAATAAAATTAGTAACAGTTTTTCTTTCATTTCTTTCTGCAACAGTAATGATCGCTAAAATTTAGCAATTATAACCTTTTCAGCCAAAATAACAAATCTTTCTATTATAATTTTATAACTAATATACGTCGAACTTTGTGTTATTATATACTAAAACATTCTTTTCGTTTATATATATAGAGAGAGAGTAGATTTTATAATATCATATTATTTTAATACTATTAAAATAAAAAAATGAATACTATATATAAATTTAACATATTTCAAACATTTTTATACTTTATTATATTTAATAATAATATATACATTAAAATAGCTGAATTTGCTATTCTTTTCGGTTACAGCCGAACAAATTCATGTTATTCGAGGAAATTTAAATTTCCTCTCATTAAATTTAAAAAGTTAAAAATGAAAAATAAAAATTTAATAAAAAATAATAACTTAACAGATTTTAATGGCTTATTATATATTTTAAAGAAATGTAAAAAATCATCTGATTTTAAAATCAATTTTTTATTACAATTGCAAACTATTGTCAGACAATTGCAAACTATTAATTATAATCTAAAGATAACTAAAGAAATTAATACACTTATTAATTTTAATTTAATATCTTTTAACGAATACTTACCATCGTTTCAAAAATTTTTACTCATTAACCTAATAAAAAATGATAAAAAATCTTTACTTTATAAAATTTTATAAAGAATTAAAATTTATTATAAAATTTTAATTCTTTAAAAGTTTATAAAATAAAGATTTTTTTATTTTATTTACAAATTTATACAAATATTATTTTTTTTTCTACGATATAATTAATGTAATAGTAAAATTAATTAATGTTTTATGAATAAGGTGCTATGATAAAAAATATATGTTGAATATTTTTGTAAATTAATGAAAGTTTTTTTTTTCTTTAGGATAAATTATTACGTAATCATATATATTTTAGAAACTGCTCTTTTTGTATTTTTTTTTTAGTTTTAAAAACTAAATCTAAAAAAAATGATTAACATATTTCAACTTAAAATTTTAAGAACACTATTTCACATTATTTGCCTAAATGATGCTATATTCTTTAAAACAAAAAATATAGCATCCCTTTTAGGTTATAAAAAGAGTAATGACATTCACCGTTTAAAAAATTTTCCGGGCAAAATTACTAGATTTAATTCTTTAAAAATAAAAAATAAATATTTTTGTAAAGACAGCTCATTAACGGATCTTAACGGTCTTTTATTTCTTTTAAGAAAAAATAAAAAACATACATGTGAGTTTAAAATAAAGTTCTTAACAGAATTTCAATCTGCTTTAAATTGCATACATAAAAATCACCCCAATAAATTTTATGTTCACCTAAAGGATATAGTTAAATGCGACATATTAATGTATAAAGCACAGTTATGTCGCGAAGCATTAATTGACCTTATTGATAAAAAAATCAATTGAAAGATAAAATTTATAAATTTTAAAATAAAATGCACTATAAATTATTAATAGAATAGAATATAATAATTTATAATACAATATATATGTTTTTTTTAACTAATTAATTCAACTAATAGCTTTTAACTGTAAAAATTAAAAATTAATATAATTATAGCAATTCCTTTTAAAATTAAATTTATAATAAATTTTAAAAAAAGAGCAGGTTCTATATTTTTGAGCAAAGTCACCACCAACTCCTGTGAATCCGGAAAGAAAAGAATAATTACCATTCCACCAAAGATAATAGGATTTTTTCATGAATTCCTCCTGTGAATGCGGAAAAACAAGCCCCTTCAAAATCCAGTTTCAAGAAAATGCCACGATATTGAATGCCTAAACGGGGCAGATCGGGAAAAACAATCCCCTGCAAAATCCAGTTTCAAGACAATACAAAGACTATTTATTCAACGATATTGAATGCCCAAGCGGGGCAGATCGGTCCGGAGTTCAGATATTTCAAGCAAGTATCATGATTATTACAGCAACTTCCTCCTGTAAATCCGGAAAAAAATGTTAAAGCAAGCAATAACACCTATAATATTATAATTACTTCTTCCTGTGTATCCAGCATTATTGTAGTTATTAAGCATTCAATGATTTTGAAAAATCATTGAGCAAACTTTGATTGAAAAAATAAAAATAATTTATATTTCAATAATTGTATTTATTACTTTATCATTAATATGATTAAATAAAAAAATGATTAATTTTCAGCTAGAAGATTAATATTTTTCTTTTTTTTTTTTACTTTATATTTTCTTTTCATGAAAAAAATATAATATAAAAAACAAAAAGTCAGTTTAATTATTTTTCAAGCTTTTATTTCATTAACTTTCGCTTTCATTCAGAAAGCGAAAGTTATGGAAATGAAATAAAAGCTTGAAAAAAAAAATAAAAACAAGTTACCTTAGGAGTAACCTTACTCTTCCGTTTAGTTCGTCTAACTGAACGAAAGAGTAAACGTGACACGCTTTTAAAAAAAGTATGTTGTTTCGTAGCGAAACACACTTAAAATTATTTAGTTTCTTTTTTGTTTTCCTAAAAATAAATATGTTACTCTTTTAGTTTCTTTTTTGTTTTCCTAAAAATAAATATGTTACTCTTAAAAACAAACTAACACTTGTATAAATGTTAAAAGGTATTTTGTGCAACTTTTCTTTTTTTATTTAAAATACTAATTCATTAGTATTTTAAATAAAAAAAGTTGCATAAAATACTTTTTATTTAAAGAGTGAAATTAAGTACAAAAATATACAAATTTCATTCTTAACTAACTATATACAAAAATTATACTTGAATTTGTACGAAATTTGTATAATTTTGTACATTCTTGTACGTTTGGATACATAATTGAGTGACTGTAGCTTTCAATACAAAGAAGTATAAAGCTACCTATTGCAGCCATTTGGAGGAAAGCAATTCCGGAAAATCTTGGTATATTTTCACCGATCATGATCCCCAGACCCCAAAACCACCCTCCGTTCAAATGTTGATTTATATATATATATATATATATCTGACCTATGTCATATGATAACACTCGTATTTATAAATCAATTTGGATGAAACTAATTGTGTGTATTAAGCTCACCCATGTCTCGACCGAGCTCGTTGGCCAGCTTGGTCTGCCATCTTGAAACAAGATGGCGGCCACTTAAACATTTAAAACTAAAATAAATTTACAAAATTGTGAAAAATTCGAATTTATTTTTTGCTTACGTGTTAGGCCTTGGTACAAGGATTCCAGAGCATTTTTTGTTTTACCTCTATCTTAAAAAATGGCTGAGATAGAGCAGTTTGAAATTCTAGGGTCGCTGACATTTTGAACACATTGCAAAAAAACAATGATTAATTTATGAGTTTTAGTGAACGCGACTTCTCGCAAATTATTTTCTTTCATTGTTCTTTCATCATTTTTCCAATCATACGCATAAAACTATGTATTCATATCCGTTAGTGCCAAAATCTCGCCAAACTTGGCGAAATATCACCAAATTTGGCGACCAAAATAAGTCTTCATAAATGAAGCCAACTTGGTTATAGCTCAATAATTTGGCGAATTTCTTATTCAAATTCAGTATTAACGAATCTTTTGTAAACGTTTTCTTTGCATTTTAGTTTGCTGTTTTCGTGTAACATTAGCTAAAATTTTAAAACGAAGATATAGGAAAGCTACCTTTTCCTCCAGGTACAGGCCGGAAGGACTTCTTTTATTTTACTGCCCTTAAAAGTGAATATCATGACAAACATATTTAACCCTCTCACTGAGAAGCCGTGCTAATACGTTCATTAAGCTCCAGGTTTCACTGCAATATAAGTATTATTTAAAGTAATAAAAGTCTATTGATTTAATGAATTTTTAATGCATGAGCAATGAATAATACTCAAGAATTACATTCATTTTTGTAATTAAGTTTTTTATATTCAATGTTAAAAAATTAGTTTTTCTTAGCATTTAAAACAAAATGCAGAGAAAAAAAAATTACAGATTTGCCCTTTTGCAAGACTGTCAGAGGGTTAAGAAAGATGATTAGACAGGCAGTATTATTCATTATGTAAGATATAGGTTTCCATTTTTAGGTGTGTTCATAATTAAATAAATACATAGCACCTATAGTCGTCGTCTGGTCCATCCGTCTGCATATAACAGGATAAAAACTACCCAACCGAATGGTTTGAAATTTAACATATATAATCGTTGAAGAATTTTGTCGAGTCAAGTTAAATTTATGAAAACCGAATCAAAACCTAAAAAGATATTAATAAAAGTTTTCTTTATTTTATTAAATCCTATAAATATGTAATTAATTCAGTGATATCCCATGGTAGGTAATGATACTAGATTGCCATCGTAATTATGACCTGTTTAAGATGGAGTCATATTATTTCCATATAACTGAATTTGAAAACCAAATTTGTATACTAAAATTGTTTAATTATAGCAATCCTATAATCTATCGACAGTTTTTTGGGTAGATGTTTCCTGAGAAATAGATATTAAATGGAAAAAGAATCTAAATAGGGATTTCAAGTTCTGAAATTTTCAAAGCTAGACTTACGTTTCCCATTGGAATTTTCAGTAAATATCAACAAAAGATAAAATGTTGCCAACTTAAAATGTACTTATTTTACTATGAAAATTAATCATGTCATAATAAAAGACAATATAATTCATTTCAATTAAACTAGTTATAGTAAGAATGCACATCATTTGTCACGTTTGACGTACAATTTCCAACTTGTTTAGTCCAATTAAATCATTGAACCTGCTAAATTTTGCTTTGCAATAATTTAACACTAGAACGATCTTATCTACTGGAAGGGGTGATTTTGACCACTCGATGAAAAACTACACAGAAAAAAATAAAACCCAATTTGGGTTGAAAGATTCTTAGGTTTGTGGCTCAAATTGGGTCATGCCTGCTTTGGTTACCATTGTGCATCCATTTTGGGCACTGTTAAATACCTCCCAATTTGGGTCGAAAGATTCTTAGGTTTGTGCCCAAATTGGGTCATGCCTGCTTTGGTTACCATTGTGTATCCATTTTGGGCACTGTTAAATACCTATTTAAAAAAGAAAAAAATTTTTTTTTTTTTTTTTTTTTTTTTTAAATAGGTATTTAACAGTGCCCAAAATGGATACACAATGGTAACCAAAACAGGCATGGCCCAATTTAGGTACAAACCTAAGAATCTTTCGACCCAAATTGGGTTTTATTTTTTTTTCTGTGTACTGAAATAACGACGATAAAACATTTTTAAATGCCATACATTGACACAAATATGTAATTTGTGTGTATTTTATAATTTATATTTAATATTACTTGATAATTTATTGAATTTTTAAAGTACTGTAAATGTAATGCCTACAGGGCGATCCACTGGATCATACTACAACTTCTCAAATAACTCATTAATTTGATATAAAAATTGATTGGTTTCACAAATTAAAACTAATGCTAACTAAAATAAAACACAATTTATAAAATAATATTTTTTCATCAATATTTAATATATATATTTTTTCATGTATTCAATATTTTCCAATATTTCAAAAACTAACAAATCTAGAATGCTGATTTTCTTTTTTTTTTTTTAGAAATATTTGTTATCTATTTAGGAAAAGTAAAAAAAATTGAAACTATTTCTTCCAACCAAACAAAAGTAATCAATGGACAAAAGTCTGTATGCACCTGAATATGTACTACATCTAAAAGTTTGTCTTACCTTATTTTAAAATTCTGCGTATACAGAGATATGTGTTTGTAGGTCAGTAGTTTTCTACATATCATTGTCCAATTACACATGACTATGATGAAACTTTTTTCTTTCAAAGTAAAAGATGTTTCTTATATATTTTTTAAAGCTGGTTTACAGAAAGAAAACTGAAAAAAATTTCATCATGTGCCACTTTCGACACAAATTATGAATTTTTGTCTGGTTGGGGAATGATAAATTTAATTATAAAGGCGCCAAAATTTCTTGTTGTCCAATAGTGAAATTAGTTGTACAAGCAACAGACATCTTATTAACATAATTAGAGACTACTGCTGGTGACTGCATATGGAATGGCTGTAAGCAATGCATGAAAGAAAATGTTCAGGGGTGGAAAATCAGAAATCTGTTTTTATAGCAACATAAATTGCAGCTCTGTACTAGAATTTTAGTTTTGTAACAGGACTAACTGCAGTTTGTAGAAGTATTTGGCAGTTTTGTAACAGGACAAATTTATATTCTAGCATTGAAAACAAATAGCATTTTCCATTTTTCAATAAAAATAAAGATAGTTTAGAAGATATTATTAAAGTTGGCATTTTAAATTGAATTTTGGAATGCTACAGTCCATAAGGTGTTTATGACTCAAAAATAGTTTATAATAATATTATGTGAGATGTGATATATTTATCGAAAAAAGAAAAATGTTATTCAATTCCCAATTACTTCAGTAGTCATGAAATTTGATGGTTTTATGTCTAAAAAAGTTTGTGAATGTGTCAAAGTTTCTCGTCGTTGAGTGCATAAAAATACTTTCTTTGACAACAGCTTTAATGGTGAAAATCTTTTGCAATAATGCCTACTTTTCATAGATAGTACAAGAGCTGTATTTTTGAGTAATCGTGCTTTTTGGATTAAGATATGTAATAAATATTGTAAAAACTCAAATTTAAGACAATGAACCAGTAATAGAATCCATTACTCAGTTAGAGATAAATTTCATGATGCTACAAAACTTAGCTACATGCATCATAATAGCAGTGTGATGCCAAGCATATACAAGGTTCACATGAAGATTTATTTATTTTTTTTTAATTCCAATTTTTTAGATTACAAAATTTTAATTTTTGTAACAGATTGGAGTAGAATTCAGAAATTTTGCCATTTTTGTATCAGAATATAGCAGAAAATCAGAATTGGAACAGTATGAAGCAGATTTTCCCCCTCTGAATGTTCTAAAGGGAAGAAAATTCATTCTAATGATTTTTTAGCTGTTGTGGTACTTATGACAAACACATACATTTAATAGAATGTGGAAAACAGTTTATTTTTAAGCTTTTGGTGAAATATTCCCATGCATCTCCTGTAGGATTTTCCTGAATCTTCAATCTCACTTTGTAGAAAAAACCTTATATGTAGAGGGAAAAGTGTGGCATATCTCATCTTAACATATTGAAAAACTAAAATGGTGTAGAAAAAAAATAAAAAGACACTTGTGTTGTTGGATAATATTTAAAAAACATTATTCATTAAAAAAACAACTAAAAACTAAACCTGCAGCAATTCAATCCATTAAGGATCAATGTCTACAGAGTCCAAACCTGTTTTCTTGACCATGGGCCCTGAGGTGCTATACAGCATATGTCCTGGTCAGGTGGTCAGCCTAATACGGGACCCGTGATGTTTAATTCCTAAGCAAGCTTGGTACTCATTTTATTGACTCCAAAGGGATAAAAAGGTTGAGTAACCCGTGCCCATCCTTGAGTCAAACTCTGGACCTGTTGCATGATAGCTTAATGAACTGACTGATCATCATTATGCTACTGGGCCATTTATGTAAACATTTCCAAAATTAAAAACAAACTCACTTAACACCAAGAAATAAAGATATCCATATAACAAATAATATATTTTAATAAATAAAAATTTTTATAGGAAATATATACAAACAATGTAAATACCTTTACAAATAAAAGCAGAGTAACAATATAATGAATATATTTTATACATTTAATTACAGTTTTATACACACAACAGTAAGTAGTACCACACTGGAAGCAAAAAAATCATGTGTAGGAATGTTTACGAATTTGATTTATTAAATAATCTCAACTCCGATCTTTTATTTGTTTCTTCAACTCTGGAGCATATTCATAGAGAAAAGCTTCTAGTATTTTCTGAAAAATAAAGTAAAATAGTAAATTAAAACTTCAAAAATAATTTAAGACGATGCTTATGCCAAACAGGATTTAACAAAGCTAATCCACAAAATCCCATGTTAATATACGAGGAAATTAAAATGGATGATTACACACTACTTAATGCAATTATCAAAATTCATTTTTCACCATCAGAAAGTCAACATCTGATACATATGCACTGCAATTTTAAAAATTATCTCCTTAATTTTAAAGAGAATAAATCATAAAATAGTATTTAAATAAAAATTTACAAAATTATTGCCTATAAAAAAAAGGAAAATAATTTTTGAAAATATAGAAAGTATGTGCTGCATGTTTACTTGCTAATGATGAAAATCAAATTTTGATAACTGCATTAGATAAAGAGTAACCATCTGTTTCTTCATAGGCTAACATCGAACTTTGTGATTCTTGAGGATTGTGGAGCATCCCCAGCCTTAAGTAATTATAAATGTAACAACACCAGATTATTTTACATAAATTAATATTCTTATTTATTTATTTTTGTTAAGGATTATTTATATGTCTACCTTGATAATCAGCTACAAGATCTCTTACCAGAGTTCCTGCTCATTTTCTAAAATAAAAAATAGGACTTAAGGACAAAATTATTTTTTTTAACAGCTTCTTGTATAAATTTAAACACAAAAAGAAAAAATAAGGCCATTTTACTCTTTACAGATTTTAAGGCCAAAATTTAGAAACATTATTAACCCAAATTGATAAGTGTTACTCAAATTAGTTACTATTATTAGATCAATTTATATTAGAGTATGGGACCCCAAATCTGAAATGCTCGGGAACACTACTCTTCCAGATTTCAAAATTTTCTGGATTTCAAGTTTTCACTCAAAATATAAGTCTGTAAACAGCAATAATATGATGGAATTTCAGTATCCATTCTGTTTAGCACAGTACTTATTATTTGCGCTTTTAATTTAAAAGTAGTCAAAATAAAACATGTTTTAAAAAAGAAACCAACATTGATTTAAAAAAAATAAATATAGTTAACAACTTTTAGAAAAAATATTAACTACAAAACCCATAAAATTATAGCCAGTGTAAAAAAAAAAAAAAAAAAAAAAAAAAGAGGGGGGCATTCATTGTTAAAGTTAAAGTTGCAGTTACGGTTTGCAGGTTGATTTAAAAGCTAAAGTTGGTTAATTTTAATTATATTCTTCTGGCACAGAATTTTTATTTATAATTCTCACACTGTCCACCAAAATCTATGTTAAATTAATTATACATTTATCATTTGGATTTAATGACCAAACAATTGTGGTGGTGAGATTGATATGTTTTAATTGGATCTTGGGAGGATAAAAAGTGCACAATTTCTTCTTCTTAATTGTGAAATTTTCAGGTATTATGTTTCTCTAATTCATTTATGGTTTTATTTCCAAAAGATATATTTGTCATGCAATAATTTTGGAAATTAGGAGTTACTGGAGTTATTTGTGGTTGAATAACATTTATGGAGCTACTGAATTTTATTAAAGTTTTTTGGAGTCTTAATATTTTTATTAATGTTTTTGGAGTCTTAATATTTATTTTTATTAACGTTTTGGGAGTCTATTTATATTTTTATTAACAATTCTGTTGTAATATGTTTTCCTATTCTTATCTATTTTCTGTTCTTTAAAATGGCAACAAGATCACAATTCCCGCGTAGAGAATAGCGTCACCACGTGACCACGCCACAACAACGCGCCCCCATGTGACCGTATATTCGTGCAAGAATTCACACCTTTTAAATTAAATTAAATTATGTAGTTTTGAAATCTCTACAAAAGGATGTGTGAATAATTACCAAGGCAAAGTTCATCAGTTTTGTGAAATAATATGGCACAGTTTAACATCTTTCTTTCTACATAGTGTCATTTTTGTGGCACTATTTGTCAGCACGTAGGGGTCAAGATGTTGAAGGTAGTCAAGGAGTTTTTGCATGGGAAAATCAAGAGTTCAGTTGGAAATCCGAAGCGAAGATGTGAGGAGCTAAGGAAAAGTGAATCAGCTCCGGAGCTGTCAAGATGCTAAGTGTTACTGTCCTTTCCTTATTCTATCTAATTTTAATCATGCATGAACTAACCTTACCGGTATTTATTTTATTTTATTAAATTAATTTAATTTGTGAATTAAAATTCACTTTGACGTAAGTTTAAATGACTCCAATAATTAATCCTTTTTGCATAGACTGCCAGTAGCTCCAATTTATCTTTTTTAATAAAATATTACAGGAATTTATTTGAATATAATTATTGTTTGAATTATAATATGATGGTGAATTTGTTTATAGAAATAATTTTACATATAAGATAAAGCTGTGAATAATTGATATAGATGAGGCCTTTTGAAATTAACTATGTTAACGAATGTTGTTTACTGTAAAATGATAATACGTGCAATAAAATACTTAATTCCTGTATAAAATGCATTTTCATTTACCTTGCAGTGCATCTCTTTTTAATTATTTTATTTCAGCATTAGAAGAAATGAATTTTTAGTATTTGAGGGAATACAGACAGCTTATGTAAAGTCTAACTTTTTGTTAATTCTTAAGTATAAATTTTATAGTAAGAATGTAAATTTAGTACAGTCTAATTTTAATTATTTCTCGCGTGATTTTCAGTTAAGAAGTTGTCTGTATTCATTAAATCAGAATTTAGAGAATAACCGTTGGAACTAGTTGATATGGTGATAATGTAAGTTTTTAAACGGTGTTGAGGCAAATTGGGTTTTTGGTTAATGATGGAGATTTCTGAGAAATTTTTGGTATGTTGAATGTGTAAGAAAATGGAGATTTATCTGTTGATATACATTTTTGAATTAACTAGTTCCATCGCGTTATGTTTCAGAAGAACACGTTTTTATTTTCAGATATTAGATTTGTTTCATGAAGAAGATTAATAATTTAGAAGATTTAATTTTGAGATTACTAATGAAATGAGACCATTGAAGTTCGTAGGAGTTTAAATTGTATTTTTAGATTGATTTTTCTGATTGTTTTCATATTTAAATTGTTTAGTTGAATTAATTGAGATTTGTAATTATTGAACTAAGATTGTCTCATTTCTTAGTAATTTTGATTGATAGAAGAGAGAAAGTTTACAAATAAGTTTCAGAATTTATTAAGACTTGATTCACTCTGACCACGCACTTGGAGTTATTGTTGGTATAATATAACTTAAGTATGGGAGCCAGAACAAAACGCACTTCCATATAATAATTTTTAGTTATTAACTTAATATAAACTGTGGGCCAATATAATTTATTTTATTAAATATAAATTCTAATCCAAATAGTCAAAATTCTAATATAAAGTAATAAAGTAAATTCAGTAGTTGAGTAAATAAGATTAATGTAAGAGTAAGTAGAAAAATGATATTATTCTCTCGAAGTAGTAATTTAATTATGCAATGGAGTAAAGTTTTATTTAATTGAAAGTCTATGTAATTTAGTTATCTTGGTGTGTTTAAGTTTAATGAGAGTAGTAAGACACAACAAACAGCTCCTTCTGACAATGGTCAATTTCAATTCAGTTTGTCATAAATAGTTCATTTTCTGGGCAGGTGTGGTGGCCGACGTTACCGTCTGAATGAATGTAAAATAGTGGCGAGCAAAAATTTTAGTCTGGCTAGTACGTTTTCAACTGAAATTTCATACCCTGCTGTAAAATAATAGTAAAACTGATGATCTTTGTTTGCCAGACACTTTAAACACGTTAGATAATTTTAATTGCTTCATCTGTTTTGGATTTTCTTTCTAATAATTAGAAATATTTTCACCTGATGCCCCCACCCCCCCCCCTTTGTTTTTCTTTTGAGAAAAAGTTCTGCATTTGAGGTCCCATATATACTGTATTGAAAACGAAAAGAAAATCTTCATTAAAAATGGATCAGAATATTCAACCAGGTTTATTTAACAATTACTTAACTAATTTAATTAAGGATTACAGTGCTGAAATGTAATTTATTTATGGATTAAAAATATTTTAACATGATACTTACATTTCTGCACTGCACTTCTATATCACATGACTAGATATCATTATTACAGATACAGATACTACCAGTCAAACTATGCTCACATTTAAAAAAATGTTAATTTCTTTAAATGAATAAGTTTGATTAAGAATAAAGTTAAAGTCTCCTACTTTTATATTTTAAAGAAAATATTATAAGGCTGATCTCAAATCTAAATTAGACACATTTTTAAATTCAGTGAAATTGGAGCATGAAATTGGAGGGTATTCTTACTCTGAAACTATGAAATCGAAAGATGTTTTACATTTTTTGGTAAAGGCAGAAGATCTTTCAGAAAATACTGTTAAAGTCAGCATTTTGAACCGAATTCCCAATGTGGCAGAATGTGAAAAGGGAAAAACGTGTCGTCATGCAATACAAATTGTTTATAACTTGATAAGTAATTTACTTATAAAAAAAAAAAATGGAAAACTCATTTCGATTCCAAATCTCTTCAATAGTCAGTCCTGCCAATTTTAAGCCTTTGCATCTAAAAATGAGTCGGAAAGTTTTACATTGTTGAGCAGGTCATTTGAAAACCACCTTACGTAAAGCCTGGAAGAGATTTTTTTGGCTAAAAGTTCTTTATGTACAGAACAACACAGTCATAAACAGTTGAAAAATTCATTTACACTTGTTTCAGCAAAAATATCATGCATAATGATATTTTGAAAATAAATATCAAATATATGAAAATATCAAACATCATGATATTTTGAAAATAAATATATCCTGATATATATCACCGAGCCCTGTTTCCAATTAAATATGATAAAAGATTTCTTCTTAGAAAAATTATATTATGTTTATATAAAAATTTCCAAAAGCATTTCTAATGTAGTAGACTTATCTTAATACAGAATTTTTTTTCTTTTCCTTTTAAGAATTTGAAAGCAAATTCCGGCTATCATAAGATATAAGAAAGCTAAATTTAATCTTATATGCCTAAGGAGAAAATTGTTCAAATCAGCTGGTAAAATTATAGTTGTAACCTCTATGAATTGTGTAATAAAGTCTTACACTGAAAGTAAATCATCAAAATTACAATAAATGTTAGTTGTGCACACATAACAAGGATACCATACCATTTAAAAACCATAAACTGATTTCTGGACAAGAATTTTGCTGTTTAAATTTATTAAAATAAGTAAAATTCGGCAAGCAACAAAGCAAAAATTAAAATACTCACATATAACAACTGTTTGTTAAAAGTCCTGTTTTGTAGGGCATCAAATATTTTGGACATTCCCTTTTTGGCATTTTGTTGTCCAATGAGATTATTCAAAAGCTCTGAAATATAAAAAATAGTTATGTAAATTTAACAAAAAATTTTTACTATTGCGTACATATTATTACTTTTTGTTTTTTATAATATCTTTAGTTGTTTCCAAAATATACCATGCTAATAAATTGACCATCATGTGCAATCCTGTGCATTTCAAATCAATGATTTATTCAACATTTCTAATTAATAGCTTAAGGCTGTTCTTAAATCCAAAAGAGTTACTTCCTGACACATTTCTGAATTCCTTTTTGTTCAGAAACACATCGAATTGGCAGGTGTTTTTATTCAGAAACTATGTAATCGCATTGGTGTTCCCCCCCCCCCCTTTTTTTTTTGTTAAAGGCAGAAGATCTTTCAGAAAATGCTGTTAAGTCGATGTTTTGAACCGAATTCCTGACACGACAGCACAAGGAAAGGGAAAATGTGTCATCACGTAACACAAATCGCTTATAATTCAATAAGCTAATTTATTTATCAAAAATTGAAAAACTCATTTTGATTCCAAATTATTTCAATAGTTAGTCTTGACAATTTTATGCCTGTGCCTTCAGATTCTGTAAGACCTTGACATAAATAGATGCTGATTACATTTTTGTGTAAATAGCCCAACAGCGTTGCTATGCTAGTTTTTCATGATTTTCATGATAACTATATCTCAAGAACTAATGCATGGATTTTCACCAAACTTCAGATTCAGTTAGACGTTGAGATAAGTTGTTGTTAATAAGGTTTTGGTGTAAATCTCCCAATAGAAGTCACTGCTATGCTTCATTTTTCAGGATTTACACGATTTTAGCGATAGTCATATCTGAAGAACTAATGTACAGAATTTAATAAAACTTTAGATTCAGTTAGATCTTGATATAAATTGGTGCTGATTCATTTTTAGTGTATGCAAAACCTGTGTGAGATAGAAGAAAGTTTTGGGATTGACACATCAGACTAGTTTTTATTATCTCTTTCTATTTCAGACTTTACAGTGGTTAAAGATTATTTTCCCTGTGTTTTCTCAGTATATATTTACAAATCCATTTTCAGTTGTCAACTAAAGAAGGAGCGAGTATTGTAGAAAAGTAAAATAATAACAGCAAGAGAATATTCATTGTAATTAGAAGTGGTAAGGTAAAGGTATTTTTAATCTATTAATTTAACATGTTCAGGTTCTCATAGAGATGGAGCTTAAACTGCTCTTAGATGGATAATAAATGAAAGATTTTTGAAGCATTTAGCTGTATTTAAATATCGCATTTTAATATTGTATCGCATACTGACCCACTAATAGATTATCACCTTTTAGCAAATAGAGAGAGTTGAAATGACTTTATACAAAAACATATGCTTTTTTAGTTGTAATTAATTATCTAGTCAGTTAATTTGAATTATCTTTGATAAATAAATTCCATGTTTATGAATATATGTGCGTACATTTAACTTCTACATATATGACGGGATTAGAATGACAGTTGAGTAAGTCAATATTTAGTAATTTGAGAAATGAAGGATTTTGTGAAACTTGTCGTATTGCTGTGGCATTAAGTGGTCCAACTTGTTTTGCCCTCTAGTGACTCCATAAATGAACTATAACTTATTTGACAGTTGCACTGGACAGAAATTAATATACGTTCAGTGAAAATAGGGTTATCTAGATTTTCCAAATTTTTGACTTACTCCACTGTCATTCTAACCCCCTAATATGTTAGGCATAACATATTATTAATAAATATATTCTTTTGTTTTGTTTTTTAAATGCTGTGTCCCTCTAATTAAAATTTCATAGAACATAACTCCTTTTTAGAGCAGAAAGATAGACTCTTCATTCGCGAGGTTTTCCAACAACGTAACCCTTGCAAATGTTAAGGGATTACTGTATAAATAAGCTCAAACAAATAATATAAAATTGAACTTCATTTTTACACTTTTACACACACACACACACAAAAAAAAAAAAAAAAAAAAAAGTGCAACAATAGCCTTTTAGAAGATGTAAATGATAGAAATTTTTTTTGGATATGTATATTTTATTGGTAATAGCAGGAAAAATAAATTTTGTTAATGCAAAAATTAAATCATATAATAATAATTAATATTATTTATTAACAACATACACCAATTACTAACTCTTTTGTAATTTTGATCAACTGTTTAAAAACATAATTTGATTTAATGAAATTTAAACAGAACCTAGAGAAAAAAAAAAAAAAATTGAATATAAAATATTTTACTAGTCCGAAAATTTTCCCTTTTTAATTGAAGACATGTAATTTTTACCTTTAATAATTAATAAATCACAATTAACAAACTAATCAATCAAAGGAAAAACAAAAATATTTCTCACCTGGATTGTTATTTAGAAACATCTGCTTGGCTAGTATTCTATTGTCGGTCTTTTCCTCTCTAGTTTTGAGTTCAGGAGGTGTAGTGGCTTGACTGGATGGCCACATTGTATCTCGAAAAAGTTGTAGGTAATATAGGAGCATAGGTTCAGAGAGAATCCATGACACAGTTTCTCTGATCTGCCTAAATGAGAAAATATTAATAAAATTAAAAAAAAAAAATGTTTTGGAAAAAAAAAATTGCTAACTATATTTAAGTAAATCTTCTTTTTTAGGGTTTTGTTCATCTCACAAAGCCCTATTTGTCCCGTTATGTTGTCTGTCCATCGCAGAGCCGGTTCTCAGAAACTATATAACTTACAGACTTGAAATTTTGTATACTTATAGCTGAATACCTACTATGAAGCTGAAAATAATAAAATGAAAAAAAATCGTATTATTTTAATATAGAGACATAATAAACCAAAAATCTAACAGCCTTTTCTTATTAAATTTAAACATTTTTCGTTACACCAGTTGCCAAAAATTAAAAATTCACAATAAAATTCTTTCTATAATAATTAATTTTCTATTGAACAATTTCCACGTGAAAAATGAAAATGAAATAAAAAGTTTCACCCATTGAAAAAATATTAATATGATGTCATATTGGTAATAAAACAGAAATTTTCAAACATTTCTCAATAATACAAGGAGTATGAGTATATGTAAGTACAGAAAGTAGGTTAATATGATGTCATTAGAGAATTAAAAAGAAAATTAATCTGACGTCATATTGTAAGCTTAATGGACTTTTTCAAATGTTTGAGAAAAATACAAAGAGAGTAACAATATCAGTAATAGAGAAAGCAAGTAGATATGACGTTAGCAAGTGATTATAACGTCATATGAGTTTGAGGAATGTATTGAATCATGATCAAAACCCAATTATGGAAATATTGGCATATTTTAACATTTTGAAGGTCTCTACACAACATGTTTAATTTTGAAATTGACTTTTTTTAATATCGCATTTAGTCCACATGACATATATTCGAAAAAACAAGAAAAATAAACTGGTAAATTTTTACTTTTTAAAATACATAAGTTTTTCTTCTTTTTTTTTTCTTTTTAAATGAAATTAATTTGGATTTATTAAAGAAAGGATAAAGTGTTTTGAAAGGAATATTAAATGAAACCCTTTGTGCTATCTTCGATTACACTTACCCACTTGTTTTTCTTCTCCAGACAATGATTATAAACTACGACTATAGTTTAAAAAACAATTATCTACTCTCATCATCAGTTGAGATTAGTAGGTAGTAGTTATCCAAGCAAAGATAAAAACAGTTCTTCAAGGAAGTATCAGATTCTTGATCTTTATAGCATTGAAAAGGGACAAGAGGAACATCCCCAAGCAATAAAATTAATAAAGTTACTCCACTGTCTCTAAATTTGTTTTTGTATTTGATTGTTTTGTATTTGATTTGTATTTGTCCTTATAGAGTTTTCTGTTTCTTTTTCTCATCTTTCACCCTGTGTGCTGATTATCACACATTCTTTTCCACCCATCGTTGCCAATTTTTTAATGTTTTTAGGTGTCCCTCCCTCCCTTTATGATTGCCATATGGATAAAAAAATCTAATACGTCTTTGAAGAACTGTTTTTATATTTGCCTAGATAACCACTCTTTGCTAATCTTATCTGATAATGAGAGAAGATAATTTGCTTTTGAAACTACAGTCATGGTTTGTAATCATTATCTTTAGAAAAATTAAAAGATTTACATCACTAATTTTCCTTTCCAGGGAATTTATCATTGAACAAGTTCAGCAATTTTAGAAACTATTTTACTCATATTAGCTACACTTTTTTAGGATAATACAAGTTTTATTTTTATGAAATATTTTATGCTGATAGGGGAAAAAAAATGAGCTAAATATCATAGCACAGATGGAGAATATTTCACACTTTCCTTACCTATTTATAGTTTGTCCATAGGTAATTTGCACAAATATAATTAATGTTCTTCTAAGCCAGTTAAATACACCTTTTAACTCAAATATTTCACCTATAAGAGTGTACAGGGGTTCAGCAATAGAGTCTTTTTTATATTGATTGCTAAAAAAAAAAAAAAAAAGGAAAAAAAAATTAGAGGGATATACACAATATGCAGGAATAATATGGAAAACATATCAGGTAGTTATATTATAAATAAAATTAAATATAAGTATTTCCTATAGGTATATGGAAGCATTATAATTTCTTATGATCTATTGAAGAAATATATAATTATGATTATGACACCAAAGTATGTGCTAACTTAATGAGAAAACAAAACTTTTTTATAATATATATATATATATATATATATATATATATATATATATATAGTGGAATTTCGTAACTATACATTGACTAAGAACATTTAATTAACCACAGATATATAGAAAGTTTTTAAAAGTCACATTAGTAATACTTTTTTTTCCTTAAAAAAACATTTGCAATTTATAAAATTAATCAAAGCAGGATGGAGTAAAGAGAAAATAGAAAAAAGCTTCTTAAAAACAGCATATTAATGAAATAAACACAATGCATTAAATAAAACAAAAGTATTTATTCATGGATACAAAAAGATGTGTAGCCACCTTTGAAAGCAAGAGCAAGACTACGCATATCGCAATCACTATTAATACTACCATACACACATTGCGTAGATTTAATAATAACCTTAATTCATTCCCACATAGACAACTTTCCATCTAGTGCTGTCAGGTGTTCTGATTTATACAAGATGTCCCTATTTTCTAGGGTTACCTGTCCCACAAAACCACTGCCAAAAGTCCAGATGTTTAATGATGTACAAATTCTTTTAAATTTCTTTTCGTACCATGCTATTCGTTAGTCTGCATTAAGTGGAACTTAATACAGTAAAACCCGTGAAAACAGAACCTACCTATAACTAAAAATATTTATAGTCCCTTCGAAAGAAATACCTTACAAATCTACCAGCCTAAACGGAAACCGGTCTAAAATGGATTTTTTGTATAGCATAGCGATTCTGTTTTCCCAGGTTTTAATGTACTTTGTTCAGTGAAACTTTTACATAAAATCAGTACGTTCTCTGTGAAAACGTGCCTGTTGTAAAAAGAAAAAATTCATTGTCTCAGCGATTTCACTTTCACAGATTTTACAGTATAAGATTGTTGTGGTTATTTAGTATGGTAAAACCTGCTAAGAAAGAATAGCAAGAAACAGGGAAAAAGTCTGTTTAAATAAGGTTTTCACCGTAGCAGGCATAATTTGTACAATAGTCTTACTGTAAAGACAATGAAATTTTTATCTTTAAGACAAGTTCTGTTTTAATAGGGTTTACTGTATTTTTATGCCCCGATTTAGAAGTTATTGTTTCGATTTTTTTTACATGTCCCACTTTTTGGGACACTCGACCTGGCATCACTATTCCCATCTTTAGAAAAAAAGAAACAGATTCTTAAAAAAACTATCTGTAAGACATAATCTAATGAATGTCTAAAAACAATTAGTAAAACAATTCTGACATGCAATCAAATGCCTTCTCCAGACTAAGTTAATTTTTTTATTTTTTTAACTTTTATCATTCCCCTGAAAAGAAAAAATGCATCACATTTTTTGAACTAGTATATTTTTTTTAAGTTATTATCATTATTTGTTTACAATACCAATACAATTTATAATATTAATTAATTAATTGTACTTTGTTAAGGATTTCATGCAGTCATTTTCTTTGGTATTAAAAAATTACACACTACATAGTAGAGTCAACTCTCTCTAATCTGCAAAACTTGGGACCAAAGGCTGTATGGATTTATAGGTTGTTGTTTATTTATATTTTTCTTTAGCAGATACAAAATGAATTATTATTATTAATGCCTGAATGAATGTTAAAATGGCAAGACAATGATTTCAAACAAGTTTTGCAATAAACTATATCTTCAACTTTAAAAGCGTATCAATTTCATAAAAGTAAATAATGTAAGCATAATCAAATAATACATAGCAATAAAATGTTTAAATATACAAATTCAACTGCACAATCATTACTAATTAATTTTTGTTTTTATGAAACTTTGATGTTTTAAGATTTAATATTTATTTTTGGAAATTTCATCCTGCAAGTTATGCAAAAATGTAATTTTCTATTAAAAAATCGCAAAACTGTTTTGATAAAAAGTTAATATATATTTTTTAATTCTTAATTTAATTATTGTTTAATTTATGGCAAATACTAAACAGTAAATTTGATTAAATTTATGAAAAAAAGAAGAGAAAAGAAAAAGTTGCTACTAATTTTTTTAAAATCTTAATTATAAATGTCATTGTTTACATTCAAATATGATTGTGGATTAAAGGGAGTTGTCTATGTTGTCTAATATTTGATGTTAAGCAATTTATATAGAGAAAAATAAGGAAAAAATATAAAGCACCTCTCATTATCATCTAAGAAAAGTAATTCTTCATCATCTGAATCATCAAGTTGACTCAAAGTATTTTGTACTCTGAAAAGAAGACACAAATGTTAATTTTGATATCGTAAAATTTAAAATACATAAATTAAAAGTTACCTGACAAAATTAAATAAATAAATTCCTAAACATCTTTATTTTTTTATTTCCAATGCAGTAGGTGAACAGACATTATCCTTATGTCGAACAGAGATCATGTAAAAAACAGAAATATATGTAAAAAGATAACACCAAACACAGGAACAAAGTAAAGGGTAATCAACATGAGAACCACATAAAATCAAGAAGTTAAAATGTGTAAAGAGTCTCTGGCCTCCCAGTAACGGGAGTAAATGCAGTTCTTTGTGAGTGCTGAAAAGTCAGAGAGGTGGTCAGCAGTCATCGCCACACCACTGCGGCAGAGGGGGCAGGCAGGACTATCCACTATCTGGAGACGGAAAAGATGAGCATATAAACAATCATGCTTTGTCGCGAGACGAAAGGCAGCTACAACACTGCTTCTTGGACAATCGGGGAGGTTAGAGATGGTATTTCTCCACGGTTTTTCTTTAATTCGTTCCTTTAGTAGTGACATATGTGATGTCTTAATTATTTGAATAACCATTGAAGAGGCAGACTTATAGTTAATTAGGTTACATGAAGCCTGATTAACAGAACAACCTTTTTTTGGCCAATTCATCTGCCTTTTCGTTACCGGGAATACCACAGTGTGAGAGGATCCATTGTAAGATAATTGTCTTATGTTTTTCACGCATCTCTCTTATGAAAGATCTACATTGCACCACAGACATAGAACAAGGGGCTTGAGAGCAGTTGATAACCGCCAGAATCGTAGCTTGTAAAGATGTTTATATGTACAGTAATTCCTCTGACTTACATCCCTTAAACTTATGTCATCTCATATTTATGTAGAGTGGTTCAGAAAACGATTTTTTAACCAACACTGATAGATACTTTGAAGAAACAGTGTATCTTTTTATTTGCAGAGACTGAGAAAGTTTTTTGAAATTTATAATTCTTTATCTTTCCAAATTAAATAAACCAGAAGATGGTACACTTGCCATGCTTGGGTGAAAAATTATGCATTTTTTATTTTACATATATTACATTTCAATTTCTGTCCAATTAATCTGTTTTTTTTTTCTTTTTAATAATGATGGAAGTTTTTAAAATGCCAATGTTTATTATTAATACACCAACAGAGTGGTCAGAATTTGAACTTTTAATTTTACCTGACTTTTCCAAGTCATTTTCCTTTACTTTCAAATGTGACTATTTAAAATTTTTCATACTATTTATACAAGCAAGATGACTTTCAGAAAACTAAATTAGCTCATTATACAATTAATTTTTATATTTTGCTTGATTAGCATTAAAAAAAAAAGTTGTTAATGAAAGTAGTTTTATTTACTCTCAAAAATATCAATGTTGGTTTAGAAATGAAGCATTTTGTAAAGCACTGCCTTTTTAAAGTTTTCTAAAAATTATTAGAGATGTCTCTTTCTCTTTTATGAAATCATGCTGTGAGCAGTCATTTTCAAAATATCATTGGAATTTCCAATTCAGGATTCAAGCAGGAGTGATTCTGAGTAAAAAAAAAATTTCTGAAATTCACAACAAATTTTTTGAAAGGTTACAACAAGGAGGGAGAATACACTCACGGCACTAACTATGTGTCTTTTTTTTGCAACCCTTTGACGATATTTGCGTTTTTTCGCTATCCTTTGACGAAATTTACCGTTTTTTTGCGATCCTTTAACGAAATATGAGGTTTTTTCGCGATCCTTTGACAAAATTTGTCGGTTTTTCACGATCCTTTGACAAAATTTGTCAGTTTTTCACGACCTTTTGATGAAATTTGCCGTTTTATCGCGATCCTTTGATGAAATTTGTGTTTTTCCTGCGATCCTTTGACAAAATCGACAATTTCCCTTCGAACGCTTGACGAAATTGATTTTTTTTGCCAACCATTTGTCGAAAAACGCCTGGTTTCAAGGTTACTAAATTTCCTGACATTTCCAGGTCAGTTGACCAACCTGATCTAATGACATGAAAGATTAAAGCTGCTCTAAATCATCTATCTACATATATAAGCTTTGTATGGAACTGAAAATCAACAATTACAATGTAAAATACAATGATACATTAAAAAAATTATATGTAAAAAAAAAAGAAAAGAAAAATGCTTAAATAAGTAATAATAATAATTAAAAAAACCCTCTAGAATATTTGCAGCTGAAGAGTATATATATTTATATTTAATTATTATTATTTTTTAAATTGAGCATTCTATGAAGCTATACATACTGTTAGTTAAAGCGTTCAAAAAGATATTATTTTAACACCTCAGCTTTCTAAAAGATAATACGGATGCCAATTAATAACTTAAAGCATACAAAAAGAAGTCAATTAACCTCTTAAGCTTTCAAAATACTAATTATTTATTCAACAGCAAAAATTTCTACCTTATTCCATAAAAATATTTAAAACAGTAATAAACAATTACTAATTCATGTTACATATTACAAAAAATGCATCATGAGAATAAAAGATGAGGGGATAAAAAAAGAAATAAATAAAACAGGGACAATAGATTTAACACATACCCTTTTAGGAATTGAAGGAGGTTAAATTTGAAAGGTTTTTTTACAGGACATGGAGGATGCTTCATATATTCAGGACTAGGACTTAAGAAATCATATAATGCCTCACTTTTATTTAAACCATCATCTTTTGTAACAGCCTAAAACAAATTAAAAACACAATTAAGTTACATATTTTTTACATTCATGGGAGCCAAAAATGGAAACAAAGAATATATTTTGTTTTCTAGACATCTAAAGTTTTTTTTTTTTTTAAATATATATTTGGATGAAGGTTTTGGAAAATCTAAATAGGAGAAGAAAAAAAGCTAAATTAGGCAATAGGCCTTTTTTATGGTGGAGGGGAGTTAGGGATACTGATTTAAAAATATTTTTTTAATTAAAAGCAATTTTTAAATAAACAAAATTAGAATTCTTAATTTTATATAAGGAAAACTATGAAAATTTTACACATTCTGTTCAGACTTCATGGATTCGATCTTAGAATCCCATTTTTGAAACTTGTAGCCATCATACAGAGTGAAGCTCAAAATTCTGAGTAAGACTTGTTAGATCAACAAAATATTAAACCCCAAAAACATAAAACGAGATTAATAAAAATAATTCAAAAGCATTTATGCAAGTTAAAAAAGATTAAGCATGTGTTTTGTGAAGTTTGTTTGAAACTTGCAGTTCTATAATTTTACTTGAACTTTACAAATATTTTTCTACAATATCTGACTCTCTCTAGAGTATAGCTTTAATATAGCAAATTAAATAAAAAAAATTCTGAAGTGACTCCACTCAACTTTTCGACACTTTTTAATTGTTTGTCTGGCTGTCTGTCCATGCTCTAACTCTCGCAAATATACTCGTGTAGACCTGTAATTTTTAGATGTCATTGGCGTTTACTATAGCATGATTGCTATTGAAAATGAACACTGAAGCATTTATAGTTCATTTACAGGTACAGTTAAAAGTATTCCATTACATTACGATCAATGGAAAAACATTGTTTCAAGTGCATTTTAAAGATGTTACAACATTTCAAACATAATGAAATTGATATGCATTTATAAAATGCACTAAAACATGCATTCTGTAGAACATGAGGTGCAAAGCATTTATTGTTAATTTACATGGCTACATAAAAGAATTCCGTTACATAACAGTCTACAGGGAAAACACTTTACAGCTTATTTTAATTACGATGCACTATTTCAAATATAATAAAATTGATATACATTACTAAGGTTTACTACAAGATACTTGCTCTAGAATATGATGTGCATGGCATTTATCATTCATTTACAGGGACAAACAAAAGATTTCGGATACAGTACTGTATTCAAAATACTGTCTATAAGAGATAATTGTTAGAAGTGTGTTTTCAGTTATGGTATGCATTTTTAAGTTTAGCAATATTTTTATATACTATGTGGTGTGTATAAATGCTATAGATAATATACAGGGTTACACAAAAAAATTTGTAAGCATTACTGTCTATGAGCATGAATTGCTTGAGGATGTTTTTTAATTGTGTTTTCATTTCCTAGCTGAACTATATTTAGTATATGGAGAGATGTTTATAGATTATAAATAAGTTCATATACAGAACTATGAAAACAATAGGATACATTACCATCTATGGATGGTAATAGATAGAAGTTCGTTTTTAGTTATGTTATGTGTTTTTTACCTGAATTAAATTTTAGCTTAATATCTGGTATGTATAAAAATCTGTAGCCTTTGCCACCACATTTAAAATGGAGAATATAAACTAAGAATTTCTTGTCAAATCACTCTTTGCAAAACAATTTAAAAAATATATGAACATAAAAGACAATACAGGAATTTAACAATTAAAAAATCTTATATATTCAAAAATAAGTTTCTATTACCATTTTTCAAAAAGAAAAATAGAACACAGTATTTTTTTATATTATTTTTTTTTGTTACCCTGAACACCTCATTTCAGATAAGTTTTAAAGACATGGACATAGAAATAAAAATTGAAATTGACTTCCACGGGGAACAGGGTTCCACTTCTTGGCAAACGATTCTTATTTCCTCTTTTTGTTAGTGCTTAATTATTTTAAATCACTTGTGAAAAAAATTATCAGAGGAAAAGAAATTTTAGTTAATTATATTTAAAAATCCAGGACGGGGCGCTACAGCTTTTCCCTGCCAGCCTATTTTGAAATTTGAAATATAATATAGTAAAACCTGCAAAAAGAGAATCAATAGGGAATAGAAAAAATTCCATTTCAGATGGTATAATTATGTATGGTACTCTTTCCTATAAGGCCATGAAATTTATCCATTTAAGATAGGGTTCTGTTATAGACAATAGATTACAAGGCAATTTTCAAATTCATTTTGCTAGAATCTGACACAATCATGAAATTAAACAACCAGGGTTAAAATTTTCAGATAATCTTGTTCAGATGTCAAAGAATACTACAGTTTAATTTAATTTATGTATGTATAAATGCAGTGCATATTTGATTTACATTTTAGTGATTTTCATGTCTTAAAAATCAGTTTAAAACATGAAGTTACATGCAATTTCTGAAAAATTTATTACATATACATTAAAAGTCTAATTGTTTTAACCTGAATAGGAAATCTGAAAATTTCACGCACCTAAAAATGGAAATTTTTTTGTAAATTTGCAAGAAAAATTATAATAAAGAACATTGTGGAGCAGAGGAAAGGAAATATTCTGATATAACAATCTTAATTGAATGTAATATAAGGGCAAAAAAAACTTCTTAAACACCATACAAATTAGGAAATGCACTAGACCTTTCAAAAGAACTTTGTCTTTCTACTTCAGGTGCAAAGAACACATGCAACCACTTTGAAAGCAGGAACAAGACTGAAAGAAAAGTGGAAGGGAAAGAGACAAGATAAAGAAAACAGACAATAGGATAGAAGAAGGCATTAGCCAATCACACAAGAGCATTATCCAACCAGAAGAACACAGAATAGAAAGAAAATTATGAAACAAATTGAATAAAAACAAAGTAAAAAAAAAAAAATCACAAGAATATGTATAAAATAAATGAAAAAAAATTACAGAATAAAAAAATAAATTATATATAATAATAATAAAAGTACAAAATAAATGCAAATGCAATAGAGATTAAATATTAATAACATATGCAAATATAAAAATTTAAAAATAAAAACTAAATATTAATATTAATTAATAATTAAAAAAATTATATGCTTGAACTGAACAAGTTTTTTTAAGCTGCAGATAGCATAAACAATAACCTCACAATTAAGATAAATAGCTAATTTTTTGAGAAAACTCAATTCTAAAGTGTTAGTGATAAAGATAATTTTTGCATTTTGAAAATTAAAATTATGGCCAGAATCCTAAGAATGCATAGCAATAGATTATATGGACATTTTTTATGATGTTATTAAGTTTTATTGTATCACACCAACTTCTTCAATATTTTAATGTGAATACAATATATGTAATTAGGGAGATCTTACAGAAAAAAATTAAATATTAGAATGAAGAGTTAAACTTCATAACAAATCCTTGTATAAAATGAGTATTCTCCTTCTATACTTACTGATAGGAATGTTTGAAGAGAATGCTTGGCTTTCTCCAAATAGTTTTTATCCAGACTCTTAAATCTTGGCTTGGTTGGTAAATCTATTTTCTTCAGCCAATAAGCAGCCTACATAATATACATTGCATCTTTCAGAATTCTCAGCAACAAATAAAAATTAAAAACAAGCAGATGAAAAAAAAAAAGTAGTTTCCAGTCAAATTTATCTGTTTATATCTTTTTTGTCTAGATTTTTTTTTAATTTTGAAAGTAATAGTTATAATAATCTTAACATCTATAGTTAGCAATTACAAAGATTAATTAATTAGTCCAAGAATGTTAGTAACCAGTAAGATGTCATCAATTTAACTCAGTGAATTAAATCACAATTTTAATAAGATGATTCTTTAAAGAAAATCATTGATAAAAAAAAATTATATATATATATATTCTTAATTTTTAAAATGATTGGAAAAAAAAATTAAAATCTAAGATGAACACAATTTACAATATTTCTAAAGATATTTTGTCTATTGAATAAATAAAAGAAGCATTAGATAATAATTAACAAGCTTAATTTTTTTAAGCTTGTGAACAATAAAGGGCAATAAGCTTACAAACAGTAAGTCTTTTCTCAGGCATAAAAAGCATTTCATTTAAAATTGATACAGTTAAATTTATTATCATTTACATTGTTATAATAATTTTCTTTGAGTAATCAAATTATTCACTTTTATATAAAATAATTATAACAAATAAGTATAATAATTTTCTATATCTAAAATAATTAGTAATTCTCTTATTTTCTCATTTCTCATTCTACTTTTACAAATAAATATAAAACAATGAATTGGAGCTAAAAAGCACTTAAAGAATAATAACATCTGCTCAACAGTTTCTATAATAATATAGTTCTACATAAAAAGAGCTAATTAGTATCAAAATGTTAAGTATAGCTACAGCTTCTTCAGTAAAAATTGAAAGTTTATATATATATATATATATACTCTTGGACTCATACATAGCCAATAAAAAACTCAGTTGGGAATTGAGAAGGCTGCAAAACTTTTCTTTTAAATTTGAAACACTGAATGCCAATAATATCCATTAAATGGTAAATGGATGTAACTATTTTTTTAAGCATACACATACATGTGTATAAGTTTAGATTTATGCAGTAACAGTAATTTTACAAAGTATACTTGCAAAGAGCTATCGTGATACTTGATTTGTTATGCTAATTAATGAAACTACTTGCTTGGCTTGCAGTTTTATTATTTGTATAATTATTAATTTTAATTTTATTAATAATAAGGTAAACATATAATTTATGATCTTTAATATCACCCTAATTAAAGGCTTTATTGTTTTAGAAACCTACAACACGTCATAGTAATTCTATACTTTAATGTAAGAAAAAAAAATCATGATTTTTTTTTTTTTACACCCTAGAAATCTGGGGATGGCCTCAAGTATATATGTGTGTGAATTCCTGCCCTTGGGCTTAACAAATGTAAGCTGGAAAAAAAAACTTACATGACAATTCTTTTTAGGACATCAATTATTTTACAGGCAAGTTTCGATTTTTTAAAATCCGTGCCACTGAAATCAAACACTCAAATGATTGCAGGTATATACTTTTAAAAACGATGCAGTGGACTGTCCAACTGAGACCAAAGTGACAGTATTAAACTAAGAAAAATAAATAAACAACGAAAGAATACTCACAGGCACCAGCTTTTGATGCAAGCTGTGAAAGGAACTCAAATTACGGGTCACAATCCAGCCAACCATTTGATTGGGCACAGTTTCAGCATCATTTGCTAAATGTATTCTGATGACAAAATGAGGAATGAGCTTGTCATTTTCTCTCTTTTCCTAGAATGAAGGGCAAACTGCAATTGAGTATGAGTAAATATAATCCCACAAAATCTGAATCAATGACATATTCATGACATATAGAAAAATATTCTAATATATGTTATTACAACTCCACCAATGGACAAACAGTGGACACGTGCAAGAATTACGCACTGTAGTCTAATATTTTTTAGCACTATCTAAGCAGGTTAAATGCAGGTTTAAACTTCTAAAGAAAAATTATGTCACAAAAATATCTGCAAACAACATCAATCAAGCCAGAACATCCTCTCATTGATTACATCAAAGTTATAGTAAAAATTGATCGAAGATAGCAAAAGGCACGCACAAGAAAAATAAATGAACAATTGTAATTTAACTGAATTAGAGGATGACGTCATCCTCTTCAGGAAAAACATGGGACAAAGAAAAATAAATTGAATACATATAAAATACAATTTAATTTAATGTAACAAAACATGCATTTTAGGCTACACTTGAAATGCCACGTTTTTTTAATCATCGATGGCGTAGTTTTCTTCTAAACATTTCAATTTTGCTTTTTAATCATAAATATAAAATAAATCCATGCAGAGACATCACACTTTATCTTTTTTGCACTATTTATTTTTTTATAATCATTGGTGAGCATGATATAATGCAGTATTTTATTTTTGTGGCAACATTGATTTGAGAAAAACCTTTCATTTCATTTATGAAAACAATGCTAATTAATTTTTAATTAACTGCAATTTTTAATTTAAAAAAAAACATATTTTAATGAAATGTGAGAGTACTATGTCAGAAGCTTCTTCAAAAACCTTTCGAATGATACCTCATTCGTTGTTGTGCTTTTGTTAATTCATAGAAAAAAGGATGTTGACAACAGAAATAATATATATGACTTTAATAACATATATTAGAATATTTTTTTCAACAGGGAAAATAAATCATTCTGAAATGTAAAAGCAATTCAAACAATAAAAAATAGCCATTCTTTATATTACGGATGGAGTATGACATTTTTACAAATAGTTTTAGTCAGTAATAAAAAGTGATTTGAAAGTAACCATCTGTGGTACAATCAAAGATGGAAGGAAGTGTGTGTGTGTGTGGGGGGGGGGGGGTCATCTTGACTGAATCCAAAATAGAAGAAAAAAGATCCCATGAAATTTTCATGGGATTTTTTTAAAGAAAAATGTATAAGGTTTTATATGTATAAGATTTCTCAGTTCTTCCTTTATAACTAAAAATTTCATTTTTTTTGCTTATTTAAGCTATGAACAGACAATTTTCTTGATTCTTCAGTCGTAGATACAGCCATCATATCCAGGTGTGGGGGAATTTACAGAAAATCTTACCAGCCAGCAAGATGCAACATACAGTTGAAAATTGTTATGACAAAAGTTAAGTGATGTCAAAAATAATTCAATATTTTAGTACTATAACAAATCAGCTATTATAGCAGTGAGAAATCTTAATCAGTCAAGTCAACATTTTTGTAACTTATTAAGAAATATATGCAACAGTGGAAAGTTTAGTATAGAAGGTTTAAAGAAGTGCAGTCTGGCATTGTAGGAAAATGACAATTTTTAGATTTGTAAGAGCAGTTTTAGATTCTTAAAGGCACACTTTGGATTCTGTTGGATACTTTTTAGATTGTTAGGGTATGAGCACAATTGTTTCGACTGAGGGGCAAAATAGATGCTATTTTTTGATGAGGAGTAGGAAAGGTACTAATTTTTAAATCAAATGGCAGAAAGGGCACAGAATCCTGAAACTGTCAGGGTGAAATTTTGGTACTAGCATGGTACTAGCCTAGGCCAGTACCATGCTAGTAATATTAGAATATAATCAATAACCTAATAAAATTAATTAAAAAATAATTAAAATTAAATTAATTAATTGAATAAAAATTAATTAATTAAAGAGAATATAATAGGCTAGTACTATGTTTACATCACATTAATATAAGGAGTTGCAAAATATGGTTAACAAATAAAAAAACATAAAAAGTTTTTGCCATGCTACAGCCTGCAGTTTTTAGCTCACAGGCTATCAAAGCCTAAGAGCTAATGTGCCCACCCATTCTGTATGTACGTAATGCGATTGGTCAAACTCTTGATAAAAATATCCGTTTTGCTTCAAATTTTCTTTATAGGCTCATTGTGATACGGTGCTTCTCTGATTAGTTTTGGGGGTTCATTGGTTAAGTATAAAGGGGGAACGGGGGTTAATCCCCCCTTAATTTAGATAAATGGGTTTTTCCTGTCGAATTATCCGATTTGCTTCAAATTTTGTTTATATGTTCATTCTGATAAGACGCTTCTCTGATTAGTTTTGGGGGTTCATTAGTTAAGCATAAAGTGAGAGACGGGAGGCTAATCCCTACCTTATTTTAGATAATTGGATTTTTCAGACAGAATTATCCCATGTGCTTCAAATTTTGTATATAGGTTTATTGTGATAAGATGCTTCTCTGATTAGTTTTGGGGATTCATTGGTTAAGTATAAAGAGGGTGGAACGGGGGGGGCTAATTCCCTCTTAATTTATTGTCGGTTTCTTTATTTTTCGAGGAGCATTGTTCTTTGAAATAAGAGTATAATATACAATTAGTGTGAATAGCCTGCGAGCTCAATGCCCTCAGTTTAACTGGGCAGTTTTCTTTTTATTAAAGGACTTCACTCGTCCTGTCAGACAATCTATTCGCCAGTGGCAGTGTAATGATGTATTTACCTACCTATGATTACATCTATCATCTTTAAAAAAAAAAAAAAAATCACTTGCAATCATACCAGGTTTGGAATTTCTACTGCCTGTCGAATCAAATTGAACAAACATTTAGAAAAATCTAAAAGAAATTTACAATTCTGAATTTGTATGGACAGAATTAGAAACTTAATGCATTGTGGTGTGAAAAAAAGGCCAAGCACGATGACAAAAACAAACAATTCATTGGATGTGAAAAATTTGATTCATAGTTAACTTGATAGGAATTATCTTTAATTTTTAATCAATACCATCAACATGCACTTTTTCTCTGAAATTTGTACAATTTTTAAAATATTATTATTTAATACATGATTTGCTCAGTTTTTTATAATTTACCACTGATAACAAACTGAAAGAATAAAATATCAAAGTATGACAGATACAGATTTAAGATACATTACACAAACACTGAAAACATTTAAATAACAGTAAGATGCCAGAAAATGTAACTGGATAACATAAAACAGTTGCATAATTTATAAAACATATTACCATTGCTTCAATTATAGTTGCTTGCCATAAACCTAAATATTCAATCCACAATTCTGTTTTTTCTATATGATTTTCTAAAATGCTTTGTTCATGAACTAGATCTATTATTTCCTTCTCCATCATTGTAATCACCTAGATTAATTGGATAATAAATTCATTTCTTCATCAAACATGACACATAAGCAGTAAGATAACAATTCAAAAATAATGTGCAAGGCTCAAATAACAAATAGAATTCTCATTACATAATTAATTAATATTTATCAAAAATTGTTCAAACTAACTATTATGACATTATCATGAAATTGACATTTTAATTAATTATGTTAGAGAGAAGATTAAAATTACTGAGTTGCAGTGATTTATGATATCAAATTAATGAGATAATTTGGAGAGGGAGGGAGGGGGGGGGGGGTCAGTAGGTGCATAGAAACTATCTTTAAATTGAACAATTATGATTGGCAAAATTAATGAATATTAAGGAAAAAACATGATATTTGATATAATGAAAGAATTTTGTAGTATTGGACTATTAGGGCTAGAATCCTGCATGGGTCAAATTGTACCCAACCCAAACCTGAAAATTCTGCTTAAAGTCAACCCAAAACATGACTCGAACCCAACAACAATAACAAAAAAAATTGTCAATCTGAAACCCGACACAATTCGAAATCAACCTACAAACGAAGTTGTTGAAAATTAATCCATATTTAATACAATTATAGAGAAGTAGTCTACAAATAGGTCTCTAATATCAATTTTATTTTTTTTGTATACAAATCAACATACATACTCTCATTAATATTTAAATATATATAATTTTTTTTAATTGAAAAACCGTAAGAACATTATTTAAAAAATTGGGTCAAGCTGAACCAACCTGAAAGAATCAAAATTCAACCCGAAACATTTAAAGCTGACCCGACCCATAATGAAACTAGTCGGATGTGTCAATCCCAAAACTTTCTTCTATCTCACACAGGTTTCGCATACACTAAAAAGAATCAGCACCCATTTATATCAAGGTCTAACTGAAACTCAAGTTTTATTAAATTCCGTGCATTGATTCTTGAGATATGACTATCGCCAAAATCGTGTAAATCCTTCAAAATGCTGCATAGCAGCGCCACCTGCCGGGCGATTTTTACCAAAAACTAATCAGTACCAATTTATATCAGAGACTAACTGAATCTAAAGTTTTATGTAATTCCGAGCATTAGTTCTTGAGATATAGCTATTGCGGAAATCGCGAAAAATGCTGCTTAGCAGCGCCACCTGCCGGGCGATTTTTACCAAAACCTAATCAGCACCAATTTATATCAGGGACTAACTGAATCTAAAGTTTTATTAAATTCCGAGCATTAGTTCTTGAGATAGAGCTATTGCGGAAATCGCGAAAAAAGCTGCATAGCAGCGCCACCTGCCGGGCGATTTTTACCAAAACCTAACCAGCATCAATTTATATCAGGTACTAACTGAATCTAAAGTTTTATTAAATTCCGTGCATTGATTCTTGAGATATGACTATCGCCAAAATCGTGTAAATCCTTCAAAATGCTGCATAGCAGCGCCACCTGCCGGGCGATTTTTACCAAAAACTAATCAGTACCAATTTATATCAGAGACTAACTGAATCTAAAGTTTTATGTAATTCCGAGCATTAGTTCTTGAGATAGAGCTATTGCGGAAATCGCGAAAAATGCTGCTTAGCAGCGCCACCTGCCGGGCGATTTTTACCAAAACCTAATCAGCACCAATTTATATCAGGGACTAACTGAATCTAAAGTTTTATTAAATTCCGAGCATTAGTTCTTGAGATAGAGCTATTGCGGAAATCGCGAAAAAAGCTGCATAGCAGCGCCACCTGCCGGGCGATTTTTACCAAAACCTAACCAGCATCAATTTATATCAGGTACTAACTGAATCTAAAGTTTTATTAAATTCCAAGCATTAGTTCTTGAGATAGAGCTATTGCGGAAATCGCGAAAATTGCTGCATAGCAGCGCCACCTGCCGGGCGATTTTTACCAAAAACTAATCAGCACCAATTTATATTAGGGACTAACGGAATCTAAAGTTTTATTAAATTCCGAGCATTAGTTCTTGAGATAGAGCGCCCACAAAATTTTTGTCACATACAGACAGACAGACAGACGGACAGACAGAGTCACAGACAGACATTTTCTAAAAATAGTCAAATCGTGTTCAGAACCTTCTAAAACGTATAAATCCGTCGAAAACCGGAAGTCGAAAATTTTCATGAATCCAATACTTTCTTCTTGTAAAGATAGAAGAAAGTAAAAAAATGAGAGTCAATACAACCTGACACAAACCACTGGTTGAGACAGGTTACCTGATAGGACTCTAATTAAAACACGCAATAATTTTTTTCGTGATAATTCATACAGGGTGGTCACAAATATCTTATGTTAAAATTCCCTGATATTTCCATGATATTTCCAGGTTAACCTCAAATTTCCAGGTTAGCGTTAGAATAATGAAATTTTCATAGGTAATTTCTTTTACAATATTACTCTAATGCATACAGTCATTACTTAGTAAAAATTTATATTTAAAAAAAAAAAATCAAACTACAAGTTCTTGCATAGTTAAACAAAAATAGACATTACTGCTTGTTAGATCTTGTGGTACTGTATAAGGTAAGAATACTGCCGTATCAAAACAACATCTAGTGGGGAGCTGAATAAAAAATTACTGTGCATCACGGTAATGTCAATAGAGATGAACTTCAAATAAGGATAGTTGGTACTTGTCTATAAACCCATCGACCACTTTTCATAGAAAAAAAAAAAAGAGTTTATACATGTTTATTATGTCATCAAGAGATTTTTAATTCAATGTTTTCTCTGTATTTTTAATGATGTTTTACTAATATTTTAGTTCTTTTGTTAATTAAAATAACAATTATGTCATTAAACGATGATGTCATGATAATAAAACAGAAAAACACGGCAAAAATATTGCGATGTGTAGAATCTATCAATTTTAACTGACGTCAC
This sequence comes from Maratus michaelseni, assembly GCA_963931845.1. Classification (NCBI taxonomy): domain Eukaryota; kingdom Metazoa; phylum Arthropoda; class Arachnida; order Araneae; family Salticidae; genus Maratus; species Maratus michaelseni. Next base: position 19,935,590 of record OZ007597.1, read on the forward strand.
AAACATTTATCCACAAGCCGAAATGATAATTAAGAAAAATTAATTAAGAACTGTTGAATTTAACTTCAAAATAACGAAAGGGTTGGGTTGGGTTGATTATTGACGGCCAATTATCGACACTAGGGATATAGGCCCGGGGGGAGTGCCCTTCGTGGGGGTCTTTCTAAGGGAACCTAATCCGTATTTACGCATGGAGAAGATCCACGGCTCGAAAGAAAACCACGAAAACTCCGAGCGATTAGGCCGACGGGCGCGATTGGGATCGAACCCAGCACCTCCCGTCTACCAGCTTCGAGAGCACAACCTCTCAGCCACTGGTGGGGCTCAAAATAACGAAAGGGTAAAATAATGTTTGATTTTAAATACAAAGCTAGCACATGATGTACATTTTCCCTTTTTGTTTACTTTGAGGATAAGTCAGTTTAGTGTTTCTAATAAATGATATTTATTAGTTAACTTCTATTTCCATGCTTTCTCTTGCATTTTGAAGAAAAATGATACAGATTTGTGATCAGCCATCTAAAGAAAATGGGGCAATAATCTATTTTCAAAAATATGGAATTCTGTCATGAAAAAAGTGTGTATTGATGGGCATAATATGAAACTATCTACAAACTGATAAACAGTGACGGTCTAATGTGAAAAACTGTGATAAAAGAATATCCATTAGAAAAGGAAGCTGGTTGGATGGCTCCAAATTAACATTTGTAACTGCATTAAGGTTCATTTATACCTGGTCTGATGAATCAACATCAATAAAGTGGAGAAAAAAGCAATGGGATTTAAGTCATTGTATAGTTATTGATTGGAATAATTATCTCAGAAAAGTTTGTATATCTAACCTTCTAACAAGAAAATTTAGAAAAATTGAAGGGTCAAAAACAATTGTAGATATTGATAAAAATTTCTTGAAAAAGCGAAAAAAAAATCAGCCGCTCAAATTCTTCCTTATCAATGGCTGTTTGAAGGATTATTGTGAGAAACTGATGAATGTTTTATAGTAAAAGTTCCCAACAGAACTAATGGGAGAAATAAAAGAATATATACAAGATGGCTCTATCATTTTTTCAGATTCATGGCAGGCTTATAAAACTGACTAAATTAAATGCTACAGGATTCGCAAAATCGTTATAATTTTGTAGATCCAGATACTGGTGCACACACACAAAACATCAAATGCCTTTGGGGCTCAGCTAAATGGTGAAATAAGAAACACTGCCGAACAGCACGTCAACACTTAGATTCATGTTTAACTGTGTTTATATGGCATCTAATGTATAGAGAGGATGAATATTTTGTCACTAATTTGAATGGCATTAGAGATTTTTGGTCTCTGGAATAATTACTGCAAATTTTCCCTTTTTTCTCTTTTTATAATTTCAAGATTTAATGTAATGTTTATGAAATGATCATTAACATTTTTTTGAATACAAATGGAATGTGCATTAAAAGATAGTTTCTTACTGCTTATATTAACCTTTTTATATGTATCATCAAATATGTAAAATAAAATATTTATGTTTCATCCGTAAATGGAATAGCTAAAAAAAAAAAAATCATATTTTTGTTTAATTTAATAATTTTACATTTAAATTCTAAAACTAGTAAATCTTCAGATCAGAGGCCACAACGTCAATTTTTCAAAACAGTCCATCTTGCTTCGCATAATATATGGCACCTTGAAATCCGTAGTTAATAATGTTAGATTATTTGTAAATTTCTACGCATATAAATTTTCTTAAAAGTTCAGAAAATCTAATTTTTAAGAATGTCAAATTAGCCCGATTTTATTTAATTTCCCTTTCTGATATGCTAAAAAATTCAGTAACTAGACAACTGTTAAAATACATGTGTAAAAAAAACATACATATTATTTTAAAATTGTAAAAATGATAAAGAAAAATCTTACATATATAATCTTATTTATATAATCTTAATATTTTTTTAGCATATGCACAAAATTCCATAAAATAATATAGAAAATTGTGAAAGGCAAGGAAATTATTGAAAAAATTTCAAACAGATTTGATTAACTTAAGACAATGGCATAGCAAAAATTTAGCATTCATAATGCAACTCCAATTATTCTAAACATTCTTTTGTCCAAAATCGTCTGAACAAATGAAATTTATATCTGGTATGTCGATATATTCGTATATTCATATGTTTGGTATTATGGTATTCATATGTTTGGTGTTTTCATTCGTTCAGGCGATTTTGGGCAAAAGAATGTTTAGAATAATCGGTGTTACATTATGAATGCTAAATTTTTGCTATGCAATGTCTTAAATTAATCAAATTTGTATGAAATTTCTAAAGCACCCTATTCTTCAGTATGTTTTAAACTCTAATTTCTCTAAAAAACTCTAAAGATATTGTTTCACGTTTTAAGAGAATTGTGCTTTCAGTCCTTTTCAGATAGGAAAGATTGATAATTTTTGCTCAATATGTGAATGGATTAAAAAAAGGATTAAGCAAGGTTTTTTTTTTCGGGGGGGGGGGGGGGGAAGCATGTGAGTTTTGTTAAGAATTCGAGATATTTTCCAGATGGTAAATTTACTTTATTGGTTACTTAGCTCTTGATTGATATCTGGGGGGGGGTTCTGTGACAAAAACAAAGCTTGGCCAGGACCTGGATGCTGCTAACCACAAATGCCTGCAAGAAGCTTTTAATCAGCAATTTTAATCTTGTGAAAGTAATAAATGTTAGGCTGGAAAACAAAGTTATCAGGGGCAAATTAGCTTTAAGCATTATATTTAAAGTTAGAAAAAAGAAGCTGGGAATTTGAATTTTTAATTTTAATTTTAAATTTAAAAAAAGGGTTTATTTTTATCCTTTCATGTGTATTTTAAATATTATAATTTAAAATCTAAAGTTTTGTGTATTGCAAGGAGGGGAAGATTAGATGATTGATTACTTATTCAGTGATACCACAAAATAACAAACAGGGCAGAATTAAAAAATAATAATAAAATGAAATAAACTCCATGTTCTGAGGAAATGAGGGAGAAGGACATTGAAAGGAGAGGAGATTAAATAAGCAAAAGTCCACTGAAATGTAGAACATCTTAATCCATTGCTCTAACAAGAGGCAATCAAATGACACGAAACAATAATTGCATTAGCAGTTGTTTAAAAACTTTGTTCTGACTTTAATCGAGATATAGAATAATCTCAGCCCCCCCCCCCAATCCCGAAGAGGTGTGGGGCACTGTCTCAATAGCAAGACCCTGTTTTCATATATGTATATCATACGGAAATTCTTAAATATTGCTAAAATGTCTAATTAAATGTGACAAAAATATATATAGACAGAAAACTGTTGTCATTAATAATACACAAAAAATTTTACTACACAGAAACAACACAATTAAAAAAAAAAAGTTTTTAAATATCTATGCTTTTTAAATAAGTATGAAGATATATTGTCTCTCTTTCTTTATACTTGAAAACAGACTTGTATAAAACCAAAAACTTTCTACGCACAATACTGAGTCAAAAACTTTCTGCAAATTAATTTAATGTTTAATAAAATTATGTGTTATATTATTTTGACGATATGAATTAAAAACAGTAGTTTAAAATAATTACCATTTCAAATTAATTAATATTAATTAAAGAATAATTATTTTGGTTAAAAATAATAATGAAGCTAAAAATCCATGATAGGAAGAGCTGAATTCTTATCAGTTATTTTGTCAATGCATTTAGAAACAACCCAATCGTTAATATTTTGACCTCTTCGCAAGCGTCTGTAATGTCACAAAAATGTTTTGCATCTTTAAATTTTGAATTATGCGTGCACAGTAAATATTTTTGCACAAAAAGGGATTATTTGAACAAAAATGGAATATTTTTAATGTTTTTGGTATTAAAAGAAAAAAAATTTTTTTTTTTTTGCAAATTTCTGAATTTTGCAGAAAATTTTCTGTGCACGCCATGCACGCATGCGTCTATATTATACAAGTCTGCTTGAAAGAGGAATAAATATCAAATAAATACCTTTTTGTCACATTTTGGATTATTCTTTAGGGCCTTCAAAGCTTGTCTTTTAATACTGAGCTTTTCTGTCAGCACTTTCAAATGTGACCGAGCATAGCTTGAATGGTCAAAGACAGAAATATCAGATGACTCTGATAATTTTTCAACAGGTATGCTGTCTTCTTGCATTATTTCACCTTCTTCAGCTTCAGCTAGTAAAAAAAAAAAAAAAAAGAACAGATAATTTACAAATTATTATTCTACAATGGAAGATTTTGTTTTAAGATTAAATGACACCCCCCCCCCCAAAGAAAGATCTTTTTTGAACAAGAGCAAAGTATAATAAAAAAGCTTGCATGTAAGATTAATATGATCAGGGCTTGACGACCAAGTAATTTAATTTTTCCCTCCAAAAATTGACTTAAGAAATGAGCACAAACAGTATTTTCTCTCTCAATCCTACTCATGCGTGGCAAGTGGTGATCTTCCTCTTCTCTTGTACTTTTAATGGAAGAACCAAGTTTAAAAGGCATTTTCCATCTCATGCACAGAAAACAACATTCTCCTTTTCTGCTCTAGCCAGCTAGCATGTCACATGATTAGAATGTGTGTGAAAGGGACGGGGAAGGTTTAAAAAAAAAAAAAAATCCAGTAAGAAATAGTGTCAACCCAACCTCTGCAGCATCTAAAATTGTATACAATGCTAAAAACTGCTCAAGTTTATTTGTAAGTTTCAAATCAGATTTTACTGTTCAAAATTAAAACTGATTAATCTATTTCATCCATTTTAAAGAATAATAATATATAAGTGATTGTAAATAATTCATTTAAAGTAAATCTATAAAACTTTTACTAAAAACTAGTTTCAAATATAACATATTAGTTTAGTACTAGTGTAGTTCAGTATTTGAAACTATGTAATTAATAATTCTAAACTTGATTGTTATTTTTTCTCAATTAATTCATAAAAAAAATATTTGTGTTTTTTTTAATCAATGACAAGGGAGGGGTTAAAATACTTTTTACTGCCGACTAGAATTTTTCGCTGGCTACCACATTTTATAAAATTTGTAAAGCCCTGCATATGACAATAATAATAAAATTACAAGCAAATTAGAAAATCATTCCTTAAAATGAATTAAGAATAACATGAATGTAGACATTGATTAAAACTCTAAATAAGTTATATTTTCAATATTTATTAGTAGTTGAACACACAGGAGATAAAAACATATAAAATGGGATCTTCTTCCACACACACACATACCCGCCCCCTCACTCCCCCCAAACAAAATAATACAAAAAAAAAGTAGATAAGAGTTATCTCAGGAAAGATAAAACCAGTTTAGCATAATTGGTAGTTAAAGGATCATAAAGGATTTTATTGCATAGTCATTTTTTTTCCTTTATGTATGAATTATTTTTTTATGACTGATAATTTTTACTCTTCAAAATGACTGTGCCCAATTCAACAGCTAAAATAAATAAATAAATAAATAAATAAATAAAATAAAAATAATTAGAAATGACTATTTAAGAAAGAAATTAATCCATTAATCTTGAATCTTAATTGTTTCACAAAAGAAAAAAAATAAACATATATATATATATATATATATATATATATATATATATATATATATATATATATATATATATATATATATATGAAATGAATGTGAAAAAGTATGAAAGAATTTTGAATGTGAACGAATGTGGATTGATATGAAAGGATAGTTAGTTAAACCCATTCCAAATCAGAAACTAAAATATAAAAATTCAAAGTTTAAAATCCCTAAATCGTGTGTCAAAATTTTAAAGTTTTGCCTTCATTTCTAGTTGCCCCTGTAACTTAACTTTCCTTACGATACATTTATTACGAACAGATATCAATTTTGAATCCTCGTTAAGATTAAAAGTGCTGACGGTAACGCATCTCTCTTCTCCCGGTGGCTACATCTTGCATGTTAATTATCTGGGCTGCTTACCCAGATATGAGTCAAGGGCTAATTAGTCAATTAAATGACATTATTTCATAAGTTGCAAAGCGGTCTCTAGCGGTGGTCCGGCCGTATATAATGTGAGGAGCACGTTTTTGCGTGGCTTTTGACTCTAATCACTCTCCACAAAAACTACGGCCAGTATTCTTCGAAGTGCGACGGCATCCTTGCCGTTGTAAGTCCGGCAATTCGCCGAAATATGAACGATAAGACGATGTTTCCCCGGTAAAAGACTCTTCAAACTGTCCCCTGGGCCTAGCTTAAAGAGAGACTTGTAATTACAAAGGAATAAACGCTAGTTCCCAGGAAAATGCTTGCTGATTTCTTTTACATTCGCACGACTACATCAACGACGTTATACCGATTACTGGAATGTGTGATAGCGGCGATCGACCGTCTGTCGTTACAGAGGGATCGATGTGCGTTCGTTATATCGAGGTGCGCCCGTTATACAGAGGCGTATCGATATCTTACAGTGAGTCTGCTAGGATTTAAATACCTGCCATGGGAAAATCCTTTCTTTTAAATAACTATTCATTAATAGGAAACATCGTAATCGAACCAACCATAAAAAGACTATTTTTAATCACCGGGCCTTTAAAAGAAAATAACAGAAGACTAGTGTGTTTAACTGAAAAGAAAAAGTTTGTGTCCAAAATAAAGAAATAAATATCTACAATCAGTTAATAAAAGAGCTCCTGCTTCCTCATTAAGCTATCAAATCTCGGATAAACATTTTATTTCGTTGCCTACTTAAAATAAACAATTTTTCTTCAGCGCTTCACTCCAAAAGAAAAACAGTTTTGTTCATTCACTTTCAATAGTTATCTCAAATGACCTACTATCCAGCGAAAGGGATGGTTCAGAGATGGTTTGTGGAAAATTCAAGGTCAACGATCTCCTGGCAGAAGGAGGAATGTTCTTTTTTTCTCCCTTTCTTTGTGTGTGTCAAGAGTCCGTTGTTTTGTTGATGCTCCCTGTTTTGGTTTCAGTTTAAATGGTGATAATTTTTTTTTCTTTTTTTTTTTTTCAAGTGAGTAGTCTGTGCAATCAAATGGATTTAAAAGAAAAAGAAGAAATAGGTATGTTCGATTTTGTTATTTTTTAAGAAGAATTTAAAAGGGGACAGAAACTTTTTATTTTTTGAAGCAGTAAGAGAGAAAAACAATTAAAGAAAAACAATTTGAAATTTTATTATTTTTTAAGTGTTATTTTTCTGAAAAATACTATTATTATTTTACTATTATTATTATTATTATTATTATTGTATTATTATCTCATCCTTTTACACTTAAGTGATTTAATGAAGCAGGTTATTTTTGTTTATTATTTTGGAAAATTAAGCGGGATTTAATGAAAAATTAAGAAAAAAAAAAAAGGGCAAATTTTTTGGAAAAAAAAAAAAACTAGTTTCTCATATAAAAATGACCTATTAAATGTTTTTAGATATTTCTGTAAATATGTGTTGTAAAAAGTTTATATATGTCGGTAATCAAGTGGTAATAATAAATGTGTGTGCTCCAGGTAAGAATTAACCTCTGTACAGTGATGAGGTGCACCAAAAATTGATGTCACGAATTTTCAAAGATTCCTGGCACACTGTGCACAAAAGTGCTAGTGCCAATGCACATATTTTACTGCTTTAGTTTAACTCTTGAGATATCTGTTTTTGTCATAGTAAGACTAAACAATTTTTCAAGAAAAATATATGCTTTTTTATTTTGCGTTATTGTTATTATTGCTATTTTTATTATATTTACCTTTTTATTCTGAAGAATTATATTTTTAGTATTTCCCTGACCAAATATATTTTTGAAACAGTTGCCTTTTTAGTAAATGCACCAAGAATTTAATTAGTGTCATGATTATCCCCAAAGTTATATTAGTGAAAAGAAAGGTATAGGTTCCACCCCTATCCTCATTTAATGACAAAATGAACCCGTTGGTAGACACAACCCTAGCGATGATTCTAGTATGTGCTAAAACCCCAACAAAGCAACCAAAAATAAGGATGATCTCGAAATTCCTGGTCAATCCAGTGGCAATTCTTGTACATCGTGATGTAAACATAACCTCCGGCATTTTTTTTAAGTACCCGGGTACCTCGAAAATAAAACATCCAAAATGCGTGCAAATAAATGTCAGCAGGTTATTGAAAATGACCGAAGACAAAGTTGCTGCTTTGATTAATGTCTCAGGTGATCAAACCCCTTTTTCTATGAGAAAACTTTTTATGTCAACCTTATATTCCATTTTTATCCCAAACAGTATTCCATTTTTTACCAAATATACCACCATACTGAGGTAGCTGAAAAAAATCAATGTATGTTATCAACGCCACTGTGAAATATAGAAATTCTTCAGTCTGCAAATAATGACTTACTTGATGTTTTTCCAAAAAATCCTCTATTTTCATATGTTGTACCCAGTTCACCAATCAATCAAGTCCGTATTCCAATTTACCAAGTTGGTACCTTTAACCTTTTTTTCCAACTGTCTTGTTGCCAACTAATAACTATTGTTCGAAACTAGATAATTGGCTAAAGCAAGAACAATTGGTTACCTTTTTTAACCAACTGCATAAATTAGACTATTATTTCGCTACAAGAGGGCCTATCCTCACCTAAGTTTTTTTTTTGATTAGAAGTTCCTATTTTTACAAAGTTTTCAAGTTCAATATTTTTTCTCTCCTGAGAATAATTCCCACTAGTGTCCTATAAGCCCAAAGATGCTTGTAAGTAGATATTTTGGAGTAGTAACAGACCTTGTAACTGCTCATATGACATTTTCATGTTTGTGTTGTTTTTATTACATTTATAGTAATTGTTTTGTCCTATATTTACAATATATTTGAAATATCTTTTATGCTATATTTTTTAAATTTAATATTTTGAATAAGTGTTTATATCATGTTGAAGTATTTTTATAAGTTTAAGTGCATATTTTAATTGTTTGTGTTTGTAAATAATATAAGTAATTGCCATATTATATTTCTGCTTTAAAGTATCATATTATTTAGTTTTTATTGTATTATATGTTTAAAGAAAGGTGCAATGTTTACCTTTCCTGATGAACCAAATATAACCCACGAACAATTCTAACAGGACATATTGGTTAACAAAAACTTTTGCAATGTGCTAACAGACTTTTAAAAAAAAAATAGCACACAATGTTCTCGCGAGAAATGTTTAAATTTTTTTTGCTGCAGCTGTGTGTTTTGTTTACAATATATGTCATATGTTTTATCTTCAGTGTATATCATCAAATAGTACCAGTATTTTATGTAAAAGTAAGCCCAAGCAGTTTGAGAGTCTAATTAGAATTCCATAGAAAAAGAAAAAAAAAAAAAAAAAAAAAAAAATTCGATAGCCTAGTTTAAAATGAGTTTAACTTATGGGGTTGAGCCCCACAGCCCTTGCTGACAAGTACTGTGGTGCTCATTTTTAAAGGGGGGGGATGTGAAATGAATGTGAAAAAGTATGAAAGAATTTTGAATGTGAACGAATGTGGATTGATATGAAAGGATAGTTAGTTAAACCCATTCCAAATCAGAAACTAAAATATAAAAATTCAAAGTTTAAAATCCCTAAATCGTGTGTCAAAATTTTAAAGTTTTGCCTTCATTTCTAGTTGCCCCTGTAACTTAACTTTCCTTACGATACATTTATTACGAACAGATATCAATTTTGAATCCTCGTTAAGATTAAAAGTGCTGACGGTAACGCATCTCTCTTCTCCCGGTGGCTACATCTTGCATGTTAATTATCTGGGCTGCTTACCCAGATATGAGTCAAGGGCTAATTAGCCAATTAAATGACATTATTTCATAAGTTGCAAAGCGGTCTCTAGCGGTGGTCCGGCCGTATATAATGTGAGGAGCACGTTTTTGCGTGGCTTTTGACTCTAATCACTCTCCACAAAAACTACGGCCAGTATTCTTCGAAGTGCGACGGCATCCTTGCCGTTGTAAGTCCGGCAATTCGCCGAAATATGAACGATAAGACGATGTTTCCCCGGTAAAAGACTCTTCAAACTGTCCCCTGGGCCTAGCTTAAAGAGAGACTTGTAATTACAAAGGAATAAACGCTAGTTCCCAGGAAAATGCTTGCTGATTTCTTTTACATTCGCACGACTACATCAACGACGTTATACCGATTACTGGAATGTGTGATAGCGGCGATCGACCGTCTGTCGTTACAGAGGGATCGATGTGCGTTCGTTATATCGAGGTGCGCCCGTTATACAGAGGCGTATCGATATCTTACATATATATATATATATATATATATATATACAATGAAACATCAGAAAAGCAAACAGTGTGCAGACTGCTCTAGCTAACTGAATGACTGTTTTAGTGAGAGAGCGTTCAATATGGTTTATATGTGACAAGGAAATTAGAAAATTATCTGTAAAATAAAGGTCCACTTTAGAGGGATTTTGTAAAAGAGTAAAGCAAGATTTTGCTGTTTCATGAAATAAATTTATATTTTGAAAAAAGAGAACATGATGTACTTCAATATACAGTAATGCCACTATGTCATGGGTTTTTAGAATCTTGATTCGAATCTCTTGAACCCATCCAAAAATGTAGATATCCTTCTTTACAATTTTTTTTTTTTTTTTTTTTTTTTTTTAATAGTAAGGTAAATTATGCAACCTAGAGGTTGCAACACAGTTTCTTCAATTATTTGCAATTTGTATAAATAACATACTATATTGCATTTGCAGCATTGTTAATATAGAAAAGGAGAAATTTAGAAAAAACTATTTAAGACTGAAATTGAGATGTGCTAAGTTTAAATCTCAATCATTTGATTAAAAAGACACATAAACATATGCATATGTAAATTTAATATATATATGTACTAGCTGACCCACTCGGCATTACCTGGGTCCGTGATAATAAATTTAAGCAAACCTTAAGTTTGTTTGATTTTATATCTTTAACCCAATTTTGTATGAAATTACATTTTTAAATGAAAAATTCACAAAAAAGTATTGATATTTAGTGATAAAAGTGCTCGTAAGAAGACATTTTCTTGTTTTTTCACGTAGTGTCGTTTCATAGTTTTTTATTTAAAAAAATTTATTGTCTTGTTATCCAACTCTTGGAAATTTTTATTGGTTATAAATATAATGGTTTTACAGCCATGTAAAAATTTTGCGGAAAAATATTGTTATCTAGTTGCAAAAGAAATATGTTTTTTTTTCTACTTGTTTTTTTTTTTTTTTTGCATTGGCTTCTTTAACATAAACAATACAAAAATAGTTCTCATCTTCGGAAGTCACTGAAATTGTAATCAATTATAAATATAACTGTATCCAAGCTCTCTTTGAAATTTCATGAAAAAAATATGCATATTTAGCAGCAAAAACATGAGTCGAAGCAGAGTGAAACCACACCAAAACATCCCCGCTTTTTCACAATTTTTTTAAAAAATTCTCAGATTTTTTTTTACATATTTCTATTTGTCCGAATGTTTTGAAAATTTTTTAGGTGATGTCTAGTCTACCGAGATGCTCTAATGAGGTTGTATCAAAATATAGGCGTTTAGTTATTTTAAGTGTAGAAAAAAGATCCTCTTCTTGAGGTGCTAAGTGACCTGCATTCGCCGGTCTTTCTGAAAGGGTTAAAATTTGTATTTTTAAAAACTGATAGCACGTCAATTAGAAGAAGTTTTCAGCTTTAAGAACATATTTTTAGTTTGTCGGTACTTCTAAAATTGCACTCTGGAGGGGCATTGCCATAAGAGGAAAACGTGTTTCGGGAAAATGACCCTTTTTGAAATTTATTGTTCAAAGGGTTAACAACAATATATTTTCGAAATGATTGCAGAATTTGAGATGAAAGTGTGCAATTTTTCTGAATATGTCTTCCAATTTTAACTGTACCGAATGGATTGGTTGATTTAGGCTGATTAAAAACTACAAAATAACGAAAACTTACGTTTGGTTCTTCATTTTCTACTGATGCATAAATCGGTTTCTGGGCATGCTAATGTTAAAAATATTAAAAACCTGAGCCTCAGGTGCATCAAGACATGCCTTGGAATTGGAATATCCTTACTGAAACGTTCAGACTTCTAGGTGCGCTAGATTTTGCTAACCATCAGCGAGACACACACACAAGAGTGAAATTTCCTTTTATTAGTATAGATACTAACTTGGGAGTTCTTGCATAAAATCAATTCCTTGCTTCTCCACATCAGCTAACATCTTATGATAAATGTCACTGACAATAAATGAAGCATAATGACGCTCTTCTAGGACTCTATAGATTTCTTCCTGGGCTTGAAAAAATGCTTCGGGGCCCTTGAATAGTAATAACAAGAATAACAAAAAAACTGTAAAAATCAATAATTAAATGGAAAAGGTAAAACATTTTTAATTTTCTGTAACAATAAAAAAATTAACATGATAAACCAATTTGACATTCTACCTTTTTTCACATCTACAAAAAGAGCAGAAGTAGCAAGATTAATATAAAAAATTCAATCAAAAGAAACCTCTGTTCAGCTAAAAATAATTAATAATAAAATAATTAAAACACTACTAAAAATAATTAAAATTTTATTTCAGTGTCGCCTTTTCTTAGTTTTATATATTAAAAACAAGGATAATATGCAAGAAATGTATACAAAATTTTGTTTAGGATACATAAAACTAGAATATCATATGCAGTAAAGTCTTATTTACATATATTTAAAATATCCTTTCAGGATCTCTAATGACAACATTTATGTTTGGTATGCAGTGATGCACAGCTTTTTTATTGTAATTAAATGAAAAATATAATTATTTTTAGTATTTTCCAAACAAAAAATTAATTATCACATTTACATAATTTTATTCTTCTTTTAAAATATTATAGTTTAATTCTTTCATGAAATTTTAGACAGAAGTGCAATAATCTAACTGAAAAGACTGATAAAATAATAAAATTTAATTATTAGTTAAACATCATATACAATTATATTTGGTTTAAATTAAATTGATAGTTAATTATCAGTGGGAAAAAATATAAATTTTTAGGTTTATGAATAAAAACACTCTTCATTTAATGTGTTTTAAAGCCATCTTTTAAAACATATATGTTAGTCTGAATTAAAAAAAAAATAGAAATAACTAAGTTTCTTAAAAGTTTTAAAATTTAAAAAATATGAAAAAGAATCAAGCAAAAAATTATTAATCTTTTAAACTACACTTTTTAATATAAATTTTTAAATAATCTATTAAAAACAGGAGTACAAGTAATCCACCTAAGTGATGACAACTGTTTTCAGCATAACATGTTGGTACTCCAAGTGTTGTGAAAGCTGATCTGTTTATGATCAAATATGTTGATCAATTCCTTCAAAAAGTAAAATGCAATGTTTTAATTTTTTTGCTCATAAAATTACCATTAACTAAATAGGTAAAACATAATTTTCATATCTTAAATACAGTTATGGTACAATGACATTTATACATTAACCAGAAAGTAGATGGTGATCTTGCTCAAGTTACAGTCAAACCTCAGTATAGAGTCACCTCACCTACAGTGTTATACTAGATTAATTTTGACACAATTATTCAAATTGGTAAAGAAATCATATGAGATGTAATCTTCCCAACTGAGCGAAAAAGTCTGGGCCAAGATCAAAACCGGAATCTCTTGGCTGAAGCTGTCAATGCTCTACCAACTGAGCAATCCCGGATGAATATGGCTGAACTAATTCACCCAGTTAACCTTAATGATCATAGCATTTGGTCTGATAACTGAATCAGCACAACAGAATAAATCACAGGTAATGAGACCTCCAGTAAATGCTGGAAACGTGATTACACTAGATTAATTTTGACATAATTATTCAAATTTGTAAAGAAATCATATGAGATGTAATCTTCCCAACTAAGCGAAAAAGTCAGGGGTAGGATTTGAACCCAGGATCCCTTGGCTGAAGCTACCAATGCTCTACCCACTGAGCACCCTACAGTGAGCAATCCAACTGAGCAATTCACAGTGTTATGTTTCATAACTCCTTGCAAAATCATCATATATATTATTTCTGTCAGGAACATCATTTTTTCTATGCATTTACAAAATGCACAACCATGAATGAGGTATCATTCTAAAGGTTTTTGAACCAGCATCTGACATAGTATACTCACATTTTGTTAAAACATGTTTTTATTTTAAAATTAAAAATTGCAGTTTTTAAGCAGTGGTATTTCCTGTGTAGCCTAAAAGGTACGCTTTGTTATATTAGATTAAATTGTATTTTGTATGTATTCAATGTATTTATTTTTTTCCCCATGTTAAGCGGATAGCGTTATTATCTAATGCAGTTAAAATATGTTTTTAAATTTTTTTCTTGTGCATGCTTTTTGCTATCTTTCATAATTTTTTACTGTAACTTTGATGGAATAAAGGATATGATATTCTGGCTTCCCTAATGTTATTTGCAGATATTTTTAGCCTCAATTTTTTTAGAAGTTTAAACCTGTATCTAAAAAATATTAGGCATAGGAGCTCACTGTTGATTTATCACTAGGGGAGCTGTTGCATTATCACTGGAGGAGAGATGTGTGCTTTATTTACTATGTTTTTTTATTTACTGATATGACATGGACGTAGGAATATACTATTTGTGTGATACTTCATACGTCTATAAAATTTTCTTTCTTGCAGTGGTGAATATGGTGGTAATGTCGAACTGATTTGCATTACACAGTTGTTTACGGATTGTTTGTTTGCAGTCTGCATCAAAAATAGTACTTACTGTATTTAACTGGGGGGGGGGGGGGGAGGAACTTTAAAATAAATTTTTTGAAACAGTTTCATATTCTCCTCTCTTAAATAATAAACAAGCTTATTTTACTGATATTGTTATAGTAATATTTTTCCGTCAAGTTTTGATGAGTTCCATCTAGTCAAATTATATAAAATAAATCTCAATTCAATTTAGATTCCATGGGAAAAAATTTACAAGAATGTTATCCAAAATTCAATTTTATCAAAAATGCTTAAACTGTTATATTTATTTACCTCATTTAGTGTTCATTTGAAAAAGACAGAAAATTAATAAATATAGATACGTTAAAAATAATAATAATTCACTATCTTTGTTACAAAAACAAATAACAATAAATTGTTTTGTATTATTTGCTAGTCAGGATGTGCATATCCCCCCTTAATAAAAAAATAAAAAAAGTATATTCTTTTTTTTTTTTTTAAGAGTACCACAAAAGTTACACATGTGATATACTTACATTATGATGTAAATTCTATGCATTTAAGAGTACTATGAAAGGAGAAAAAAAAGTGGGTAAGTGTGATTGAAGATCGCTCAAAGGGTTTCGTTTAATATTCCTTTCAAAACACTTTATCCTTTCTTTAATAAATCTAAATAAATTTCATTTTCAAAATTCAAAAAAAAAAAAAAGTCATGTTTTTTATAAAGTAAAAATTTACCGGTCTATTTTTTCATTTTTTCGAATATCTAAACCAGCCCAATAGTGAACGATGCCCGCTATTATATTCTGTCATAATAAGTGTGGACTAATCGGTACATATCATGCGGACTAAATGCGGTATTTAAAAATATTTTGAGCTTCATAGCTGGTATTCAGATATATATACACAAAGTTTCAACTCTGTAAGTTACATAGTTTCTGAGAATGGCTCTGTGATGGACAGACAATGGAACGGGAGTAATAGTATTTCGTGAGATGAACGAAACCCTAAAAAGTTGAAACTACTATACAGAAATTTCAAATTAAATTATATAACATTAAATCAATTCTGATTTATGCTCCACAATTGTATTAGTGATAGCCCGAGGTATGTATACTGCACATCCCATAATCTCATCTTTTAACATTTCAATCTCTAGAATTTCATCCGTACAAAAAATCATCCTCAGACAAAAAGTGTTGTATTCATGCAAAATTCAGTAACAATAAAACATGGAGACAATACAGAAAAAAAAATAGCATACTTTGTTAGCCATCATGAATTCTTCTATTCCTTTCAAAGTATTCTTACTTAATCGAACAGAGCTAGACTGATTGTGCACATACATTTGGACAATTTCATTGCCTAATCTATGCCATAATTCCTAAGAAAGAAAGATACGAAATATATAAAAGAAAAGTCATTAAATAGAAATGAAAAAAAAAAAGTGATTTTATTATGTACAGATACTTTTTGAAAAGAACACATAAAAACATAAATGATAAAAGAACAGGGGTGGCTTGAGAATAACTGGGATGCTAAGGAATATTATAAAGTACTCCTCCCCAGAAGTTATGTGGAGAAAATTAGAGACTACAGTGAAGGATGTTTGCAAAATTTCAAAATAATCCTAGAGGAGCATTAAAAAAATCAGCTTTTAACACCTTGCCTAGGCCCTGAAAATTAATCCCTTCTTCATACAAGGCTTTTAGTTCCCTGAGAGCAGAGGTATAGAAAATGACAGTTGCATAGATGTAGAGTTGTATGGGCTCATGGTGCTTGAACCCCATCAATCATTTCTAAAATGGAATTTTTTTTCCCTTTAATATAAAAAAAAGGTTTTTTTTTTCTTTTTTTTTTTTTTTACTTTCTAGTATATTATAGAATTTTTAATTGTTCCATTTTTTTCCTCTTTTTCTTTTTTTATAGAGATAAATGACATTAGAAACACTTTTTTTGCTTTATGTTTTAGTACTTGTTTTTATTCGAATAAAATGCTCAATGTTTGAACTTTTTACATAAAAAATTAAAATAGGAAAAAAAATCCATATTTCAAAGTCAACTTTTGTTGTGATTTTAATCTAAACGATTCACAGCAATCAGCGAGTATCATTTTATAAATGAGTCTGTACTTTTGAATTTTTATATTGTCTTAATGTTTTATTTAACTAGTGATTATTTATAAGTATATGATTATATTTAATTTCTTTAAAAGGGAGTTAAAAGAGTAACATTAAATTGGTATAATCGAACTTTTTTACACTCACATACACATATTTGTGTAAAAAGGAGTTAAGCCCCACCAATAATACTCAAAACTCTATGCTTATGGGCAGTTGGGTGGGGAAAAATGGGCAATGCCTCTGTGAACTGAATTTTTATTAAGCCAAACTAGATATTTTTTTTATGCTATGCATGGTTTTGATTAAAATGATTTAAATTTGATACATAATTAGAAATGTACTATGTCGTTGTTAATATCATTATGTCTTTGTTAATATCATAATTTACATGATTTAAATTTGATACATAATTAGAAATGTACTATGCCTTTGTTAATAACAATAATAATAAACATTTTTAATTTGCTATTAAATATTAAAAAAGAGTAAGTACATATTTTACCAAAAATGAGTAATATCATTTGAATAAAATTAAATAAATTTTGAAATTTGTTAAAATAAAAACTTACTTTATTTGATTGTTTCATATCTTCAACTGCTTCCCAAAACCTAATTAACAAAAGGATTCATAAAAATTTCATAAGACTATTTGAAAAATACATTTTTTCAAATGAAAGACCAAAGCCTCTCATACATGAGCACTGCCAACATGATATACAGGCAGAGGCAAGATATTGGAACAGATGTGCCTGTGGTTTTTTGCAACTTAATCTTACTGAGTTTTAGACATATCAAAATAAAAAGCGATACAGAAATTTAACAATTAAGAAATATTAAATATGAAAAAAAAGCAGCTTTTATAGCACTTTTTAAGTTTTTAAACACATGAATGTAAAAAAATAATTAAAAATTGTCTGGCATGGAGAAATTTCTTAATTTAGTCTATGTATGTTTATTTTTTCTGTTTTACATAGTATTGGCTGGAATGAGATTGATTGTCATTTTTAAACCAAGTATTTCTGCGAATTATCAGGTTGGAGAATTGGAATTTTTGAAATACTAATTTAGTGCAGTTTTCAAAAAATCACCA
Source organism: Maratus michaelseni (assembly GCA_963931845.1). Taxonomy (NCBI): domain Eukaryota; kingdom Metazoa; phylum Arthropoda; class Arachnida; order Araneae; family Salticidae; genus Maratus; species Maratus michaelseni. Next base: position 19,953,504 of record OZ007597.1, read on the forward strand.
AGCCTAACCTGCAGACCACAGGCACATCTAATTCATTTTCTTTTAGTGTTTAATTACTTGTAAAGAATAAATTTTACTATTTTTTTTTTTCAAAATCATCAGGGATAAAGAAAATTTAATTAAATAAATTTCAAAATCCATGGAAGGGCAATGTGCCTGGTACTCATGCTCTCATATTTTCATGTAAAAAAACAAACAAAAAAAACTAAGAGCTGGAATGAAAAATTAACCTTACCCCAATAAAGAATGAACTTCTTCTTTCTGAAGAAACTTAGAAAAATAGCGTCTGCAGAGACTAGACTGCATGATAACAGACAATGACAAGACTTTTTGCCCGGGGATGTAGGAGTTGTCTTTTGAAAGTGAATCACTCATAGATCGAGGCGATGACACATAGTCAGGACCTCCAATTGCCTTGAGGCGCTTCTCACACTGAGTTTTTGCAAATCGAAGCTATAAAACATTTATTTATAATATTTTTACAAATGTTTATGAAACTAAAAATGTCTTAATGAGTTTTTAATGTGCAAAGTTAAACAAAGTACACTATATAGTTCCTTTTTTAATGAAAAGAGATAAAGATATTTACTCAAATACAGTCAAACACATTTAATAAGAGTATGGTTCAAATGAGCAATTTGCACATTAAGAATGATTCATCACTAAAACTATATTAAGATTACAAAATTATATAATAAAATCACTTATTAAGGTTAATGATGTGTTTCATATACTTAAACGGCAACATCTTCAAGATCATAAATAATAAATAAACAATTTTCGCACAATTTTTTAAAATGATAAACATAAATCACGAGATCACTGCTTACATTATACGCGTGATCTCGTAATTTATGTTTATCATTTTAAAAAATTGTGCAAAAAAAGTTTATTTATCATTTATGATATTGAAGATGTCTCTGTTTGAGCATATGAAACACATCATCTTTATATTTAAAGGTATTTTAAGCCTTTTTGTGTAATGTTTTATCACTTTAAGCATTAATTACATCTTTTGGTTATATTAATATGTTCATGCTTTTTTATGAGCTATAAAAGGCGGATCATAGCTAATATGAGCAAAACATCTGCTCATTTCAATGTGATTTTCAGCAAAAAGTAGGTGTAGAATTCGGAAAAAATACCTTTCTTATCAAGCACTGTCCTCTCTCAGAAATGATATTTCTACGTTACAACTGTTTGTCAAAATATAATAATTTATCAGTTTTATCAGATAGAATTTCAATCTTCAAGGACACCCTCCCACCCACCCCCCCAAAAAATATAAAGGGACGTTTTGAGGTCTTGAAAAAATGAATTGGAGAGACAAATACATTTAAAATGCCACCCATTTGTAAGTTTTAGAACTAAGACATAGAAAGGAAGGAGCATAGAAGAAAACCTTTATTTGTTTCTTTCTTTAAATTCGGACTCAACCAGTGTTTTCATGTCTCTTATTGCACTGTTAATATGAGAAGGATATGTGAAATTAATTGCTCGAAAATTGTATTGAGTATTGCAATATTAGCTGAATTTCCAGGGAAAAATTATGATATTATGCTAGTTTTAGGATTGAGATAATTAGAGTAATTAATAGTTGTAATTAGCTTATTTATGTGTGTGTTTTTAAGATTTTTATTATCTTCATGGGCAGGCCTTGACAAATGTGGTTGCCAGGTCGTCACTGGCAACCAATTTTTTTATCTGGCATCCACATTATTTAATTTGGCTTTTCGTACAAAAATTGATCTAAGAAATGAGCACAAATGTAATGTTTTCTCTTCTCCCACCCCTACTTGTGCACGGCAAGCAGTGATCTTTCACTTCTCTTGTATCATGTATAACAAGCATTTTCCATCTTATGCACAGAAAATGCCTTTTTTTTTTTTTTTTTTCTAACCAGCTATGCATGTCACATGATTAGAATGCGGGGTGAGGTTTCAATAAAACAGTAGGAAATAGTGTCAATCCAGCTTCTGTGACTTCTAAAAAGTCTCAAATCAGATTTTTGTGTTTGGAATTAAAACTGATTAATCTGTCACACTCTTTTAAACAATAATAACATATGAGTGATTATAAGTAATTCATTTGAAGTAAATCTGTAAACATATTTAAAATTTCAAGAATAGTTAATTTTAATGAAATAAAAAATATGTATTTTTTAAATATGGTTTCCTTGCTTAAAATGCTTGGTGCCTTTATTATCATGGTACCTGTGTATACCTCACACATTGTGGAATAGGTCAGCACCACCCTGGTTTGGAGACAAGTGTTTGGTACTGGGTTGTTTATAAATGTTTTCGGGAGAGAGTTCTGTTTCCAGTTTTTTAGAGAATTTTAGTAGGAGAGATTAGTGAGAGAGATTTTTAATTATGACTAGAAATTTAATCGATATGACGTAAAAGGTTGAGGGCACTCCTTCTTTGTGGAGAGTGGCTTCTTTTAAAAATAGGAAAAATAATTGAAAGGAAAAAAGTCATTAAATTATGTTTTTGAAAGTAATTTTAATGAGGTGGGGGGAAGGGAATATATTTTCTACTAGCAACTAGAATTTTTTGCCGACTACCAGATTTTATCAAATTTGTGAAGCCCTCTTCTTGGATATTACGAATAATGGTTAGTATGAGGATTTTTATAATTCCCTTGCTTCACGTATTAACGGAGTTCAACTGTATATAGTTTTTCAGTACTAGAGAGATATTATAATTTTCAGAGAGAAAAAATTTGTTGCAGTACACAACATCTTTTCATAATACACAAGGTAACAATACTTTCAACATACTTATTTTGTTTTGTATGAAACATGATGACATTACAAGAAAATGTTGGATGCTTACTTTCTGACACATTCACAAGCTTAATTTTGCTCTGTAAATGAATGAAATTTTAAGTTATTACCATCAGGGGTCGATCCTTGTTTTTTTTTTTTTTTCCTTGGGACCCATTTTGTGAAAAGCAAAAGTTATTTTTGTGAAATGTAACATTTTGAAATGAAAGATGAAATCAAATTCCTCAAATTCGAACCATGCATTTATTAATAACTTCTTTAAATCCTTCTGCTAAAGTTTTCTTTTTTGGTGCACATTTTTTGTTTGCAAATTACATGTTTTAAAACCTATAAAAATAATTAATGAAGAGTATGTTTTTATGAAATGGAATTTTGTGAAACGGCCTGTTTTATTAAAATGAATTTTATGAAGGGGCTCATTTTATTAAAAAGAATTTTGTAAAGGGGACTGTTTTATTAAATGGATTTTTGTGAAAGGGACCCAAATTTTGCCAGGATTGACTCCTGACCATTGAAGTGCCTGAGAATTCAATCATGCTTCTCATTTTCTTGTAAACAGTATTGACTTATAATCAATTGCTCACTGGTGATGACCATTCCTGGACAATCATATCCTGAAAATTGACTTAAAATGCCAATTTTGACTGTATTTTTGTAAAGTACTTTTATAGAAAGATAGGAAATGATATTAAATTTTTTAGTATTTGAATAAAAATAGGAGCACAATTTATGCATGTATTAATGAAAATGCCTTTGTGAATGTGTCAGGAAGTAGCCAGTTTGGATTTAAAAACAGCTTTAAGACAAAAAAAAAAAAAAAAAAAAAAAAAAAGACAAGTATAGAAAGGATGACAGCAGCACTTGAAAAACTTGAAAGAGAATACAGCCATTATTGTATAAATGATATTGTTCAGAAGCTATTAAACTAAGCTTAATCATCAGCCATAAGAAATATATAATCATTTGTAAGAAATATACAGGCTGTCCCCTAAAATGTATACATACACTGTTTAACGGGTCATAACTTTATCATTTTTCTTTCTTTTCAGGGTGTAAATTAACAAGAAATAATGAGTGGATCAAGATTAGCTTTTGAAAAAAGAAAAATCATTATGAAATGCTATTGGAAGTATAAAAATGTAGCAGAAGTTCAAAGACAATATCGCAGAGTTTTAGGCAGATCCACTTTTGCGACTTACAATTAATCGGATAAAAGATAAGTTGGAAACAAATAGATGTTCATTGACAATGTTCCCGAACCACAATTGAGCAAGAATACACAACAACACTTAATAAAATGTTTGTTGAAGTTTGTGAATCAATAGCCACCATTATCAGCAGTGTATTGACCGGAACAGTAATAATTTTAAACATCTGCAGTAGGAAGAAAAGTTGTACATTTTATGTATATCCTTTTGTAATTTAAATATTAATTATATATGAATAAAAACTGGAGTTATAATCATTCAAAGTGTGTATACATTTTTTGGGGACACCCTGTATAATCATTTGTAAGAAATATATAATCATAAATGATAGCAAATTCTTTTGTTTGATCAACATAACAAAAATTGCATATGTTTACAAATAATACTGACCAACAAATTAAAAAAAAAATCTAAATTAATTCAGCTGATTTTAAATAAAACTGATATGCTGAATTCTAATATAAAAAATATATATATTTTCAAATACATATAGTTTTTAAAGATGATACACTGCAATTTCAAATGATATTGCATATACTAACAATGAACATGTCAATTTTTTTCAGAAATTAGAAGGTAAAGTAAACATCATTTACCATAAAAAATATTTAAACATGTTTTCTAGTTTTTTTCCTGTACAGTAAAATCTGCTATGACAGTACTGCAAGGGACCTGAAAAAAGTTCCATTATAGACAGATGTTCACCATTGTAATTGTACTGTTAGTTAAACTGTATTATTTTTGGAAGGATCATGAGGTTTTCTGTTAAAGGCAGGATTTCTTTATAAAATCAACTTTGCAGTAATAGCTCGATGGATTCGGAACTCTTTAAAATAAACACATTTATTAAAATTTGTATAAACAATTTTAATAAATGTGTGTGGAAATAAAAGGCATTTTATTCATTTATTTCATTCCACTTATTTTATAAAAGATGAGGGTGGTGAAAGAAAACTGAGATCAGATTTGAGAATTTCATCCAAAATTACATAAAAAAACATTCCGTTCAATTTAGAAGACAAAATTTATGTTGTGTTGTATATATGTCCAACAAACACAGACATATGCAGAAGGTTGCAGGGAGCCTCCCTAAACCTTTGAAAATAGCATTAAATAACTGAAAATATTAAGAGTGACAGGCACCAACAGAAAGAAATCTAAGGGGCATGATTTTGGAATAGATGTGCCTGTGGTCTACAGCCTAGTCTGCTTTTTTAAATGCAGAATATAAACATAAAATAAGCTACGGATTTTTTGTCAAAATTCACTATGTAAGACAATTTTTAAACATGTCAACAAAAAAAGAAATAATAATAATAACTAACAATAAAGAAACATTAAACATGCAAGAATAAGTTTCTATTAACATTTTAAGATAAATTTGAAACACATGAAGGTAGAAAGAAAGACAGAATTGAAAATTGTCTTCCCCTGGGGATTCAGGTGATGATCTATCTCTTCTGACAAAACATTCTTAGTGTTTTATTATCTGTAAGTGATTTGGGAGAAATGCCCTCCTCCCTTCCCAGCACCTATCCTAAATAAATGTACAATCAGAAAATACCATACATCATACCATATTTCTTAAATTATCGTATAAAAATGCGACTGGTATCAATTATTTAGTAAATAAGTCAACTGAATAACGCTATACTTAAATTTTGCTTAGGAGTGTCTACATACAAAAATCATATCAAACTTGAAAATTTTCAATATGAACACCTTAATTTTGACATCATAGTTGCATACTCCAGGAAATTTTACCTTAGGATACCAAATGGCAAGTTATTCAGTCAAGTAGTTTAGGAATTATGCAAGCATAAATTTTGGAACTCCTAATGTGAAATCCAATTTTAATAGTTTCGAAACTGGTAATGCAGATAACTTTTTAAACATAACTCAAAAACCACTTGGTGAAATGAGCTGTAATTTTGGATTCAGATATCTGAAGCTTTTAGAAATCAATTTATGTTACAAAATTCATAGATTACTTTTTTTTTTTTTCTAGGAAAAATAATTTTGAAACTATATATTTATTGAAATTATTTTTTGAAAAAAAAAAAAAATATATATATATATATATATAAATTGCAACCTTAAAAAAAAAAAAAACAGAAATTGACTTCTAGAAGCTTTAAATATGCAAATCCAAAATTACAGTTCATTTTGCCAAGTAGTTTTTGAGCTATGCTTAAAAAAAAATTGCCCACATTTCAGTTTGTTTTGCAATGATTACAAATAAATTTAACATTAAGAGTTCCAAACTGTAAACCTGCACAATTCCTAAGCTTCTTGACTAAATGACCTTCCATTTAGTATCCTAAGGTAAAATATACTAGAAAAACAAAGTATGATGTCAAAATTAGGAGTTAGTTTGAAAATTTTTGAGTTTGGTACAATTTCTATATATAGACAACTCCTAAGCAAAATTGAAGTATAGCTTGAATTAGTAGATGTTATTATTAATCGATTGGTACCACCCACATTTTTATATGATGATTTTCTGTAGTTAGTAAAGAACTTTTTTTTTTCTGATTGTACCAACTAAGTACCACTGTCCCCTTCCCCCATTAATTAAACAAAAAATCCCTGAAGGCTTGGACTACAGGTATAGGTAGATTTCGAAGAAGCAGACGTGGGGTGCCTGTTTATTGGGAATTGCAGAAGAAATGACCTTTTTGCCATGATGCAGCAGTTGGGACCGTCCACTTCAAAATCTATTTGTATCTGTAGGCAGAGTCGGCAGGGATTTCTTTTGTTTTTTAATTTTTTTTTGCTGTAAGGGTTGGTCCTATAAAAACTTGTTGATAATATTAAGAGGATTTATAATAAATTTCAGCAGATTTGATATCTTGTGAACTGACAAAGTTATGAATTTTTTCTTCTTAAACCCCCATTCCCCCCCCATCACACACACACTTGAGGCCATTTTTAATTACATCAAAAATATGTCATACATAAATTTTCGGCCCTTTTCCTAGAAGTAATAATAACTTTAAAAGGATTCAATACCTATCATAACTAAGAAGTTATTGGTTTTTTTCTGTCCCCCCCCCCCCCTCGGTTCGATTTTACCTTCAACCCGTTAACGAACTTGACCGAGATTTTATGCCCCTTGATTTTATGTATCAGTTTGGAAGGGATTTGTGCAGAATTATGGAAGTGATATAGATAGATAGAGTTTTGAACTGGGGGTGGTTTGGGGTTCTGGGAGTCATGATTGGCGTAGATCTGCAAAAATTTTCCAAAAATGCCAACATAGGGGAGGATGTAATAGGTAGTATTTCTTACGAAATCTACGTAAAATCCTGTGTATGCCTATACCAACAAACTATATTTTGGCATTTATTTGTATATTTTTTACCTTAGTAGAAGACTTGGTAGAACTGTTACCTATAATAAACATTCAAAGCAACTATATAAATAAACACACCTGGTTTAAGTACCGAGACAAGTTCCTAGCTTGCAATAGATCCCCTTTGTTAGTCTTTTGAGGATTGAACTCCTTGTCTGCAAACAAATAAAGTATATTTTGAATATCACAATGACATAGTTTCATCATGTTTTATTACATGCTTTTATTTAATATAACTTCGCTCATGCCTGTAAAGAAGGAATTTTGTAATTCTTTTTTCATCCACTTCCTGATATGCTAGAGATCTAGAAAGTTTTGTATGTTCCCGATGACAGTACAATATTTTCTTTCATAACTTAATTAACAACATTAATTAAATTATTATTATATGTTGAGAAAATAATTTAGATATTACAAATAGATAGTTTGGATAATGTTTTTTTCTTCCTATTGCCAAATCTTAAAAAGAAACTTTTTGAAATCCATTACCATGTGACTTAACATTAAATATTTTTTTGCTACAATAATGTAACATTTGCAATAATATAAAAATGTTCTTTTTCCTTATTTCTGGTTGTTCTATATATATATATATGAAAGGATAAAAATAAACCCTTTTTAAAATGCAAAATAAAAAATTTAAATCCTAAAACATTTTTTTCTAACTTATAAATCTAATGCTTAAATCTAATCTGCCCCTGTGATCTTTGTTTCTCAGCCTCACAAATATTACTTTCATCTATCAATTTCGACATCTCTTTAAGTTTTAAAAGTGATGAGTTTGCATTTCTTGCAGCTGTCTGTTGGGTGCGGTTCCCAGGCCCGGCCAAGCCTTGGTGTCGGCATAAGACCCCAGACATCAATCAAAAGCTAATTGACCAATTAAAATAAATGATCCTCCCAATTTGACTCTTTCTCCCTCTGCTGGAAAATATCCTAAATTCTGATTTAAAACCCCATGCAAGGACGAAGAAGACAGTTTTTTGGCACATTTGAGCGGTCAGCCAAACCCTCGGCCATGTAGTTCTCAAACTTTAACGTAAATGGCTCACGGGACCTCCGACTGAACGCGCGAAGATGTCTGTACGAAGAAATGCTTCAATAAACGAGTTCGATGTGTCTAGAGGTCCCGAGTCCAACTTATTTCTCTGTTTCTCTCAAATTATTAGTCTCCCAAGTCGTCCCCGGATAATTCCTTACATTTTATAAAGTCGGCATGACAGGTCGCCTACTTCGGGAAAATCCCAGCCTTTCTTCCAGAACTTGATAAAAGAACTTGAAAAATAAAAAATTCCACTTGTGCCATGAAAATTAAAAATAGTATCTGTGTTGTGTCAGTGCAATCGGCCCACGAACAATCTCAAAAGATTGCAAGCAATTAATGAGACTTCGATTAGTCTTTCAAGAAAGTGCATTTTACCATCATAAACTTTTATTGTGTATAAAAGTTGAATATAGTCACCTAGAAAAGAAAAATACTTTTCCCCCCGATGGCCGGTAAAAAAGAACTTTTTTTTTCTCCAAATCAAATTATTTTACTTAGTGTGCTTACTCGCCAGATAAACTTAAAATAATTTTCGTGATCATCTGAGAAAAACCGAAAATAAACATCCTTTATGCTGAAATTTATTTGCTATATTTCCGGTCCTCAACCAAGAAACTTTTTTTTTTTCCTCACTCTGTTATCGTCAAAAAGAAACTTATCTATGTGCAAACCGCATCAATTTATTAACTTTAGACTCACTGAAGATCAAACTGAATCTTTCGAAAAACTCTTTTATAACCTCAACATATGTAGGTCAAAGAGACAGCTGATTTTCAAGATCGCGCAAACTCTGATACAGAACTGAAATATTTATCTGTGTCCTTCGCTATCTGTGCGATCCCGACTTTAAATTTTTGTGGTTAGAACTGAGTAAGAAAAGGAAAAAACATTCAGTTTTCATTTATTTTTTAAATCTTTTTTTTTCTTTCAGTTGAACAAGTTAAACTAAAGTGATTCATCATGAACTGAACTGACTACCGAAAAATGTTATTATTTACCTTTAGTGAACAAATAACGTTAATGATCTGGGTCAGAAAAAGCACTGTGTTTTATTTTATTTTATTTTATTTTATTTTATTTTGTTTGTGTGTGTGGGTGTGTTAAAGCAAATTGGATATTTTAATCCACAGGTAAGTTTTATTGCTATATAAATTTCCGTCTTAATGGTTTTGTAGAAAAAAGTATAAAGTTTGATTACATTCTTTTTAATTTCTTCATTTAAGTGTTTGAAAGTAACTGATATTTTTTAATTGAAGCTTAAATTTTTAATATTTTATTAAGTTTTTGTATTAAAAGTAATTAAGCCACAATACAGATTTCTTTTACGTTATTTCTTTTATGAAAAGGCGTTTTTAAAAATAAATTTTGTTAAATTAAACAATATTTTACTTTATTTATTTGCTTAAAAAATTAATATTGAAAAGTTACTTCTGGGAATATCAAGAATGAAAAAATTGCTGTTATCAATGTGTAGTTTTTAAAAGTTCAAAAGTAGATTTTTCTAAAATATCACAGTTGGGTTAAAGGGATTTTAGAAGTTTTAAGCAAATTTAAATTTATTATTTTAAAATTTTATTAGCTTTATTTTTTCTTGTAAAGTTGAAGTTATTAAAGTTATAAGAAATTGGGGAATGACCAGCTATGCACATTAATTGTGACAAGTTTTGATAACAGTAGTTTCTTTTCTTTTTCATTAGGTGAAGCATACGTGCGATCACCCAAAAAATAAATGCAGTTGAATTTAATGTTTATGGTATTATAAATAAATGGGTTGAACTAGTTACTTTTATGAACGCTTTCCAGTAAGAAGACTTAAACATACAACATTTTTGTTTATTTTTACAACTTTTTCCATATAAGAGTGAAACAGAACAGAAAATAGCTATAAAGCTATGAAATGATACATTTGCGCAGTGATAGTTCAGTGATTTTATCATTTTATTCACCAAGTATTTTTCATCAAGTTTTTACCCAATTTTTCCAGGTGAATTTTTTTTAATTTGTAAATATATTATTATTATTATTTTTAGATTTTGTGTGTGTTTAATTATTAGCTATGGTACTTATTCATCATTACAGTTCGTTTCTTTTTATATGAAAATATATTTTTATTGAACTGTTTGAGATACCAATCAGATTGGCAGTATTTTTAAAAATATTTCATGTAAGTAAGTAATGTATGTTGTGTTTCTAGTGCATTTATTCAATATTTTTATATTTTATATTATATTATTTTTACCATTTCCTTTTTTATTACTCATATCACCCCTTTATTACCCATATCACTTTTTAATTCAAATATCGTGACTCATCATTCCCTGTGTTGGTTAAACCCCAACCAGTTTTTAAAGGTAAAATTTGAAGGCCCCGTCCTTACCATTTTAAATATTCAAAATAAATTCAATTCATTAACCAATCGGTTTAGGCATGACCTTGGTGAACCCACTTTTACCGTGGTAAGTCCAATAGTGTCTAAATCCACCCATTCAATTTTTAAAGATGACCATGGTTCCATTCCATTAAATCTTTAAGCCCACATTTTTTTTAAAGTTTTTGAGTTGGTTAAACTCCAACCAAAAACACCCCTGTGCAATCAAAGAGGATTCAGTGATATTCATGTGCAAATGTGGCGACTGCTGACATTTTTGGTAAGAATAGATCCATTAGTAAACAGAATTGTCACCAAGTTGCCACGCACTTCTAAAACGCTGTCCTTTTTTATTCATACCAGGTTTATTAATTTTTGTTTTATTAATTAATTTTTCCTTTGCCAGTAGTAAAACCCTTAAAAATAAAAAAGTTTTTGCTATTTGCGTAAAAACTGGCAAGGAAAATTCGGAGCGTTCTGGCCTCAATCTTAAAGGGAAAATGTTCCGTGATTTATACTTGTCTAGAGCAGGAATTTTTTTTTTCTTTGAGCTCACAGTGAGATGTAGTTTTAATTTATTATTTTGCTGCTCGGATTTATTGATTCCACTGGGGAAAACAAATACACCTCAGTCTGCAAGACAGTAAATTCCATTGCTTACAATTAAATTGCATCTACATCTTCACCCAAAATAGAAACATCATGCTCAATTTTCTTTTTTTTTAATTTTTGCTAAAACCTCCCCGAGGTTTAGGATCTGCTAAAACCTCCAAAGGTTTAGGATACAAATAAAACTACTCACCTAACCAGTAGTCCCTGTAAATAAACACTATATCATACACTTGTTATGTCCACACCTGTTTTGTCCATTTTTACAGTATATTCCATTATTTTTAAATATTTACATAATCTTTTAATTTTAACAATTTTATATGGCTGCAAATTTAATATTTTCACGTTTTGAAAAAATGTGAATAAATATTTTCAATTTTTTCCATAATTTCACATTTCTAACTAGTTGTCTAATGTGAATATTTTACATATAAAGAACATATATTTTTCACACCAATATCTTACGTTTATTATTATTATTTTATTATATTGATACCATATGTTTATATATTTTTATATAACTACTTTTATATTTAATTTTTGCACTTTTTACCATAAAGTTATAATTTTCACAGAACTATATATATTTTATAAAATATTTTGAAATTTTGTGCTGTAAGGACTTGAACAAAAATAGCACAAAAATGGCCAAAAAACTTTTAATCCATACAATTATGGCCAAAAGAGACACAGCAAATTTATGGCTATTATTTTAATCTTTATCTTATTAGTATTTTTTTTCCATATAGTTTTGTGGTAATATTACTGTATTATTGTTTTCATAGATTCCGTATGTTTTGTGGTATAATTATTATATTTTTCAAGTTTTTAATGTAAAGTTCGGTCAGATTGTCCCGAGAGCCATATCCCAAACTTAGAAATTTTTAGCATAAAAACATAAAATCTTTCATTTTTCCTTAATTTTTACCCGTCAAAATGTGAACTTTTAATATTTTTCCAGCAGCAAAATTCAGCCCTCACTTTTTACCAATCTTAGTTCTAAATTTAACTTTAACATTAACTTATTTTGAATCCTTACTCAATTAAACACTCCTTTTTAATTCACTTTGGCATTCTCAGTCTTCCAGGAGAGCTCCCCCAGTTTTGCAGGCAAATCTGGTGGATTTCATCTTGGAGGGGGGGGATATGAAAGGATAAAAATAAACCCTTTTTAAAATGCAAAATAAAAAATTTAAATCCTAAAACATTTTTTTCTAACTTATAAATCTAATGCTTAAATCTAATCTGCCCCTGTGATCTTTGTTTCTCAGCCTCACAAATATTACTTTCATCTATCAATTTCGACATCTCTTTAAGTTTTAAAAGTGATGAGTTTGCATTTCTTGCAGCTGTCTGTTGGGTGCGGTTCCCAGGCCCGGCCAAGCCTTGGTGTCGGCATAAGACCCCAGACATCAATCAAAAGCTAATTGACCAATTAAAATAAATGATCCTCCCAATTTGACTCTTTCTCCCTCTGCTGGAAAATATCCTAAATTCTGATTTAAAACCCCATGCAAGGACGAAGAAGACAGTTTTTTGGCACATTTGAGCGGTCAGCCAAACCCTCGGCCATGTAGTTCTCAAACTTTAACGTAAATGGCTCACGGGACCTCCGACTGAACGCGCGAAGATGTCTGTACGAAGAAATGCTTCAATAAACGAGTTCGATGTGTCTAGAGGTCCCGAGTCCAACTTATTTCTCTGTTTCTCTCAAATTATTAGTCTCCCAAGTCGTCCCCGGATAATTCCTTACATATATATATATATATATAAATTAATTAATTAGTTTGCATTTTCTACTAAGCATAAATAAAAGTGACTAATTTTCTATAATCAGGGTGCACGTCAAAGTCACGTATTGTAACAGAGATGTTTTGGAATAACATGAGTTGCAGTCAAGAAATTAGGCAGGATTTTTAAGATGAACATTGAATGGTTATAAAAGAGTATTTTTCTTAAGAACTATTTATTTACTTTTAGATTTATATCATTTTACTTCAGTCATTTTTTATATCCAAAATCCTGTGAGACAGGAAAAAAAAAAAAAAAGTGATATAATCAGGGGCATTAAAGCAATTTAAAAGGATTAAAATTTAAAATTGAATAATTATGTATATCTTCAAAATATTAACTATGCATGCTACAATTTTCTTAATAAAACTAATGATAGAGAAATACACTTTTAATACTCAACATGTATGGGGGTAGCCAAAAATCATACTCCCCCTTTGTGTATTTTGTGATAGAAGCTTATGAATCTGAACTGAATTCAGCATGACAAGAAACTTGGCATGTTTGTTGAGAAGGTTATAAGCAGCAAGTTATTACCGAATGCTGGATTTTATATCAGAATTTCAATAACAGTGAATTATCCTAGTAACAAATATTGATCAGCCTCTGTTGAGTCATAAATCAGTTGTTGATAACAGGATGACTGGACATTGATCAGTATTCATTGTAAAAGGATGGAATCTAATCATAAATTCACCAAAAGCGTCTCACCCAGAGTGGGAAATACCAATATCAGCAGTTGATGAATTTATGATTTTACATGAATTCTGCAGACAAATTTCTAATAAAATGTTGGGAAGGCAGTAGTTTGTCAGTGGATCAAATACTATGATGATTTTGATGGAATTGAGTTCATCAGATAACTTTCCAGGGGACAGCTACAAAAGATAACAGAACCCCTATATTTGATGAGTTTTGATAGCTGCAACAATAGACAACCTGATGGGTTGATGCTACCAAGGTATGCACTTCCAGATACAGTGTGAAATTTTATGCAGCAGTTAAGGAAGTGATAATAGCAATTGCATTCTATGCATCAAAATAGCATTTTTATTGCCTAGTGAACAAAGGCAACACTGAAACATTAAAAATAATATGCATTATGGAAAACAGCAACTCTGCATCATATATCTAGAGGGTAATGGGACTTTTGGCTCATCCTATCCTATATATAAAGTTATTTGAAAAGTACATTTAAGGTAACATTTTCAGAAACACACACACATACATAAAAAAAGAATAATATAACACTTAAAATACTGAAAATTATTTCACAGTGTGGAACTGATTATCCGTAAACCAATTATCCAGAATGATATTTCCAATTAACCGATTTTAGAATCTTTCCAGAAAAAAAGTGTCATACAATACCAGTTTGACATGTGCATTGCCTGATTACTACATGCATGGTATAATTTGATGTCAACATCTGGTATTTGAAAGGGAAGTATATATAGTTAGACATTGGACATTTTGACTTTTATGCAGGATTGTTGTTTCTAAGGGATTTCTATAAATTACCTTCTTCCAAACTCTGATTAATCTTTTATCTCAATTGAATCTGATTCTTAATCTGATTAATCTAATAATACATTTGAAATCAGAAACCACATATATTCTACATATATTCACAGCCACATATATTCTACAAATCTGATCAAATGGACGTTGCTTTAATGCCCAATCAGTAATCCAGAAAAAACCACTTATACGGATTACATTTAGCTCCAACCATTCTGGATAAATGGTTCTATACTGTAATTATCTTTTCAAAACAGAAAAATAAAACAAATGATCATTGAAAGAGCCAAATTTGGAATTTATTTTTGATCCACTGGCATAAATAATCAAGAAAAGAAGAAAAAAAAAAAAAGCCTCGAAAAACTTGATTTTAAATCATCTAAAAAAGTTGACAAACATGTGAAGTATCATTACACATACAATATATATATAATATTACTAAAAACCTAAAAAGAAGCAACATGGTATTCAAAATTCTGAAATTATTGTGATTATTTTAATAAATTAGAAACAGAAAATTAATTATCATTGTAAGAACCAGATTTGGAAATTATTTTTGATGATCTGTCATTGGCATAAATAATAATAATAATAATAATAATAATGCATATTGATGCTAAACACAAAGGTTGAAAGACTCTGTGCTTAGCAGTACAAAAATATGCAAAACATCAGTACACAAAAATATAATAAGGACTATTTAAAATAAATATAATAATCTCACCGACATCCATGCCCTTTGATCTTTTTAAATTGCTCATTGTAGTAGCTTGCATGATTTCAGTAACAATGTAATATCTGGAATTATACAAAACAATCTTTGAAAGTTATGAAATTATAAAATCAAAACTTTCCTATTAGAGCCATACTATGCTTTTTTGGCACCATATCTCCAAGAACAAAGCATTTTTTTCCCTTTAAAGTAGCTTTGAAATGAAAATAATACAAATTACCCACTGTCTGATAAGTGCACAATAAATTGGGTAGAACAAATAGCATCCAAATCAACAAAATAATAATAAGGATTTACTATGAAATGTTTTTATATGTCAGCGTGCAAAATCATAAGATTTATGTCCAACTCCAGCAGTATACCACTAGGACCCATTTGAGGACCCAGACCTTTGATAACTAGTACCAAGGAAATAGGCCAAAAAGAAAAAAAGTCTGTGATATGGCTGTAACAGAAATGTATATTAAACTCCAATACAGAAATAAAGCACTCAGACATATATTTTTATTATAACTGAATTCTACCAACCTCAGACGTTGTAAATCTTCTATCCCACTACTTTCTTGAATCATTTTAATAAAATCTTCATAAGTTTCTGCATAGGCATAGGTACGGTTGTGTTTCTCAGCCTCAGCTTGCTGTTGTTTCAAGTATGCTATTAACTTCAAGTTAATGTGATCAGGATCACAAAGCTTGTCAATAGTCGGATAAAATACTGCAAATAATTAAAAACAGATATATACATCACGCAATCAAATATTATTAAAATATTGTTAAATTTAAATAACCATAGTTGCCAACTTTCCATCCCCCCCCCCCCCCAAATAATAATAATAATAATAAAAAAAAAAAAAAAAAAAAACAGAAATTTTATTAAGGCGGTTCTAAAATGACTTCCTCAACAATGCAAAATTTTCTGACACATTTTTAAATGCAAAGGCATAAAATTGGCAGGCCTGACTATTGAAGCAATTTGGAATTAAAATGAGTTTTCCATGTTTTGATAAATAAATTACTTATCAAATTAAAAGTGATTTGTGCCATGTGATGACATGTTTTCCTTTTTCTGACACTGCCGCATCAGGAATTTAGTTCAAAACACAGACTTTGACAGTATTTTCTGAAAGATCTTATGCCTTTACCAAAAAATGGAAAATGTCTTTTGATTACAAAGTTTCTTAATAAGAGCACCTAACAATTTGATACATTTTCAAACAAAAATAAATTAAAAAATGTGTCATAAAGTAGCCAGTTTGGATTTGAGAACAGCCTTACATGAAAGAAGTTGATAAATAACCACACAGAAACAAGAAGCATTTCATTAATTCTTTTTTTGTTTCAAATTATGCTTATTTCATTGAAGAAAATTCGGAATGATGGTAGATATGAATATTCAATGAAGCAAGTTACAGAAGAGTTTAAAATTCCACAAAATTAAACATTGTAAAATAGGATCTAAATGCAGTAACTATAAGAATTTCAATGTACTTGTACTGATTAAAAAAAACATTTAAAAAAAAAAATTGTAGCCATATGAATGAAACTAATTTTTAGGTATATTTCGTAAGAAATACTACCTATTACATTCTCCTCTAAGTTGGAATTTTTGGAAAATTTTTGCAGATCTACGCCAATTATGACTCCCAGAACACAAAACCACCCCCAGTTCAAAACTTTATCTATGTATCTATCTATCTCACTTTTATATGGACACAATAACTTCAATAATTCTGCACAAATCTCTTCCGAACTGATACATAAAATGAAGGGGCATAAAATATCGGTCAAGTTTGTTAATGGGCAAAATCGAACCCAGGGGGGGAGGGGGGATGGAAGGCTTTTTTTAAACAGAAAAAAACCATAACTTCTTAATTATGATAGCTATCGAATTCATTTAAAGTTATTATTACTACTTCTAGGAAAAGGGCCAAAAATGACAGATGAATGTGTGACAGATTTTTTGATATCATTAAAAATGGCCTCAGTGGGGGCGGGGAAGAGAAAATAGGGGTTTAGAAGAAAAATATTTATAACTTTTTCAATTCACAAGATATCAAATCTGCTTAAATTTATTATAAATCCTCTTAATATTATCTACAACTTTTATACTGACAAGTTTTTCATAGGACCAACCCTTACAGCAAAAATAAATAAATAAAATAAAAACAAAAAAATCCTTGCCGGCTCTGTCTACAGACACATTTAGATTTTGAAGTGGGTGGTCCCAACTGCCGCATCATGGCAAAAAAGTCATTTCTTCTGCAATTCCCAATAAATAGATGCCCCACGGTCTGCATCTTCGAAATGTACCTGTGCCTGAAGGCCGAGCTGTCAGGGATTTTTTAATATTATTTCATCCATTTCATTACTTTTCAGTAATGATTCTCATCTCAATATGATTGTGTCTTTTCTGAAAATATTCATTCCTCCCCCCTCCCGGCTAAAAGATCACCATGTCTTTTACCCCACCTCCCCCCCAAAAAAAGAAATTGTATGCATATACATATATGTATACACTGGGTGACCTAAAATGGATTGACTGATTTTAAAATTCAATAACTTGCAAATGGTGACAGATATTTAAAAAAATTCTTGCAGGGGGGTTATGTAAGATATCAGTTTTTTTACTGCAATTCCCAGTTTTAGTTTCAAATAGCAGTGACAGATGGTGCTGTAATCAATAGGTGCTCAACCGAGGCCAAAACTGAAATCACCCAACACTGATGCAAAGGAAGGAGGTTAAATATATGGATTGAGTCTCATTCACCAATAAAATATTGTTCTTAGGGCCTGATTCTGAACTCAGCCAGTGTGGTTTCAATTAAAGGTGTTGTTGTAATGGAAATAACAGATATATAGGACAGATTTTATTAAGAGTTTAAAAACTATAAACTTCATATGGGGAGGGGTGGAAGAGGGTATCCTAAATTTCAAACGGAGGTGAGTTTTAATTTAGATGATTGATTTTATTTTTAGAAATTCTCAAATAGGAAGAATTTTCTTTTTTTTAATTCTCAAGATCTTTTTTCGGTAGAGGGATAAAGAAAGGAAGCAAAAATTTTGCATAGAGAAAGGGATAATAATGATAATAAAATAGCTTCAAAGAACAGAAAATATGAATCCACAAGAAAATGACAAAATTATGTATTTTAAATATCTTTCATTTAGAACATATTCGATTTACATCTAAAACTATCTGCAGATAATAAATTTAAAACAATAAATTAAGTTTAAATTTGTACACACCAATTATTTATCATAATTTAATATTTTATAAATAAATGAAGAATAACAATGAAATTGCATTAAAATTAAGAAAATAATTCACCTATAATGTTTATCTATTACCATTAAGTTTTAAAACTTGGTATGAAAATGAAATACATATGTAATCTACCCAAACACAATGCCTTTCAATGATATGTTTCTCAATGTTATTCCCAAATAGTCGACTTTTTATAGCCTAAAACCCAAAGGAAGAATATTGTCCCTTTACACATTTATTTTTTATTTGCCCCTGGGCATATTTTACAGTTAAGCTCAAAACATGTCTATTTTAATTATGGTCATTTATAGACTATTCAAAATCAAGAGAGACTCAGAGTAAATAAAAACATGTGTGATTTGGCAACATACATATGGCCTTGATTACAAACAATACAAGACAATTAGGCGATCATTGGATTTTTAAAAAAATGATTTGCCCATTTCTTCACTTTTAGTTCTAATTATTACTTGTTGTGTAATTTAAAATTTAAAAAAAATAGCTAAATAATCCTTTCAAAAAATACCTGCTACATTTTAAACACTTTCCAGTATAGCTGAACAGTGTTTATGAATTCTGTTTGTCTTGCCTGTCATCTGTTCATGCTCTAATTCTTGCAAATATGTTTGGATTGGAATGCAATTTTTATAAGTTATTGAGATTTACTATAGAATGTTTGTGTAGCCTAAGGACACACAAAAGAATTCCTTTACATTATGGTCTATGGAAAAAATCGCTTTCAATGTATTTTAATGATGTTACACTATTTCAAACCTATTGAAATTTATATGCATCACTTAGATGAACTACAGCATACCTTCTGTGGAGTATAGAAAAAGTAGCATTTATAATATGTTCACAGGGATGCACAGGAAAATTCCATTGCATTATTTCAAGTTAATTATTTTCCGTTGCATTATGTATCTCAAACATAATGAAATTGATATGAATCACTGAAGTGTCTACAACATGTTTTCTATAGATTATAGAATGCATAGCATTTATTATTCATTTACAGAGACACTGAAAAATATTCAGTTACAGAACGGACTATGATCGATAATTGCTGGATGTGTGTTTTCAGCATTTTAAAACTTAACTAATTTTTAGTATATCATATGGTGTGTATAAATTCTATAGATTACATAAAGGGCTGAACATATAAATTTGAACACATTATTCGATTTGGATAGAAATTGCAGAAAATAAATTTTTACTGCGTTATGTATTTTTTAAATTGCTTATTTAGATATCTCATTTCATTGTATGAAAAACCAAAAATTTTTAATTTATTCTGTTAGTGTTGAAAAGTGTTTCATAATCCATGCCCAAATGTATGATTTTTCGTTATTGTTCTTTCTTAATAGAATTTCCGAAGAAAACAAAAAAAAAATTATTTTTAATAAATTCATTCTTTTCATAAAAAAAAGTTCAAAACTGAACATTTTGGTGTAAAATGGCAACTCATTTGTTTTTCTTGAGTCTATCTTAATTTTGAATAGAGTATATATAAGTGACAGAAAAAAAGGAGTAATATTATTAATGTCATAATGAACAGATGAAAGTATATTCAACTAGGTAAATTAGTAAAATTAGTAACTAAGTAAAAGAATCTCAACTATTATTAATGTTTTTAACTAAATCAAACATACCAGTAACTGCAAAAACTTCTCTCAACAAACATCGCAATGGTTTGTTAACAACATATTCTGGTGGCAACAACGTAGTTAGCAAAAATTCACATATCATGCGAAGGTAATCCAATTCTTTTTCTTTGGTTGACAGAAAAGGATATACTTTATATGGCTGAATTTTCTCTGAAGGGCTGAAAAATTGAAAAAAAAAAGTATTTATAATTTTTTGCGTAAGTGATGACACCTTACTTTGTGCGGTAAAATTTTGTCAAAAGAAAAAAAAGTCATCCTTAAAATATAAAAAAAAGCAACTTTAATAACTTCAAAATATTTAAAAAAGTAGATTCCAGTGTGTTTACAAAAAATCATCCATGTATACATTTTAAGGCCTAATTTAGAGATAAGAAAAAATTATCTGTAATTTTTAAAAATGTGTAAAAGAAAAAAAAAAGTTTTTAATGTAAATTTTAGTGCATAAAATATAAATCTCGCACATTATTTAATACGTTCATAGAAAAACAAGTTTTCAATAACAAAAATTATCTTGAAAAAGTGAAGAAAAGATATTTTTCTATCTCTTATAATCAATAGTATATTAAGTAGATGATGCTGGCCTTCCGTTTTCAAGACTTTTTTATACTGGCCGGAAATTTAACTTTAATGGCTACTGGGCCCAGAAAATCTTAATCGAATAAAAAATCGAATAAACATACTTGCGTATCTGAAACGGCCAGCGCTAACGTTATCGTTCACGATCTTCAATTCAAAATACGTTACTTGGTAACAGTAAGTAACCTGTGATTTCAGGATCGCGCTAATCACCGTAGTCGGCTATTCGCAACTTGCGCTATTCGTAGCCAATGGCGTTTCAGATGCGAATTTGTGTACCTTTAAATGGCAACATGTTTATGGAAAACATTCGCCGATGGTGTGTTTAAAAGGCTGGACTTTCCAGGATGTTTTCGCTTCTTCCCACTTTTCCTTCCTCCAGCTTGTAATGCTGGTTGATTTTTAGAATGTAGCTGCATGTTATTATTTTCTTCAGTTTGTTCATTTAACAGCGAAGTTATGCTGTTTTATTGTCTGTCATCTTATTTATAATAAACAACTATGCTTTTAAAGGTGCTGTTATTCTTAAGTCTTTCACATGAAACAATGTTTTTTTTATTGGAACGGCCAACAAGATAGATGAATGCTACAGGATGTAGAGACACATAATTTAATAGTTTTCTCCTCGCTCGCCCATTATCAGATATGTTATGCATCTTTAATAAATCCTTAATTTAAAGCTTTCTTTAAATTTAAGTAAGGGTATTTAGTTTTTTATTGATGCATTTCAGTTTCTCAACATCTCTCGAATAAACATACTTGCGTATCTGAAACGGCCAGCGCTAACGTTATCGTTCACGATCTTCAATTCAAAATACGTTACTTGGTAACAGTAAGTAACCTGTGATTTCAGGATCGCGCTAATCACCGTAGTCGGCTATTCGCAACTTGCGCTATTCGTAGCCAATGGCGTTTCAGATGCGAATTTGTGTACCTTTAAATGGCAACATGTTTATGGAAAACATTCGCCGATGGTGTGTTTAAAAGGCTGGACTTTCCAGGATGTTTTCGCTTCTTCCCACTTTTCCTTCCTCCAGCTTGTAATGCTGGTTGATTTTTAGAATGTAGCTGCATGTTATTATTTTCTTCAGTTTGTTCATTTAACAGCGAAGTTATGCTGTTTTATTGTCTGTCATCTTATTTATAATAAACAACTATGCTTTTAAAGGTGCTGTTATTCTTAAGTCTTTCACATGAAACAATGTTTTTTTTATTGGAACGGCCAACAAGATAGATGAATGCTACAGGATGTAGAGACACATAATTTAATATACAACAAAGGCTGGATAAAAATGGCCACAAGTCTATTTGGCCATAATGTTTACAGCATGTGGTCACATATCTCATGTCTGTTGGGGTGTTACTTATCTATTAAAATACATCTTGCTGTCTTTCTCTAAGAATGAGCTCCACCTTTTTTTTTTTTTTTTTTAAATCACATTTTTTATCCACTTGATGAAGATAGTATTCAGTTTTTTTTTAAAGCTTAGTCTTGTAATATCTGATTTCTCAAAAGGGATGTCGCCACTGGCTACAAAGCAACTAAATGAAAAAAATGGCTATTAAAAAATTATC
The DNA here is from genome assembly GCA_963931845.1 of Maratus michaelseni. Classification (NCBI taxonomy): domain Eukaryota; kingdom Metazoa; phylum Arthropoda; class Arachnida; order Araneae; family Salticidae; genus Maratus; species Maratus michaelseni. The sequence continues at coordinate 19,976,008 of OZ007597.1, forward strand.
TGTCAAACACCCCAATAGTTGCATATTCTAGTACTTAAAATAATAATAATAATAATAATAATATAACAGAAATAATATAACAGAAACAGCACAAAAACTGAAAAAAATAAAAATAAATAAAATAAACACTAATGTGATATCTTTTAATAACACGTATATATAATTGTACGAGTTACAGATAATATTTGGTGATTTACCACCTGTGGCAGACTATCGGAAAAATAAATTAATATTAATATATTAATTTATAATTAAATTTTAAAAATATTAAAATATTGTATTGTCATCTGAAACACATCTATGAATATGATTTTTATAATTCTAGAATATCAGGAAGTGAATGAAAAATCAATTACCAATTTCGATCTTTACACACAAAAACCAGGTTGAGTTAAATGAAAAAGTGTAAAAATCACTACTTTTATCCACCCTGTTAATTATAAAGACAGCAGTAAAAAGTTTTCAGCTTATTTTTGTAATCGCTGATTTCTCAAAATAAGTATGAAGAATACACTGAATTTAAGTGCAAAATTAGTGATCAGTATTCACCACAGAACAACTAAATAATTTTTTTTTTAAAAAGGGCTAATGAAAATTATCTGCCAATCACCATCTTTCCTGTTTGAAAATGTCACAAAAATACACCCTATATTTTCCAAAACAATTGTTTTCTTTTCCTCATCATATTGTTTAACTCAAAATCTACAAGCAACTATCCCTCCCATCTCTGAAACACATGAGAGAAGACCAATCAACTATAATTTTTACTGATCTTTGACTGTAATAACAGTTAAGAAGAAGTTAGGAAAAAATTGGATCCTCTTACGAATTCTTCACAAAATTTTTCATTTCAAAACAGAAACCTTCACAAAACTTTTTACCTTAAAACAGGACCCTTCACAAAAATTTGTCTTAAAAATGAACTTTTCCATCTCCAAACTGAACATTTCATGAATTTAATCATTTAAAAATAAAATCTGACCTGTCACAAAACAACCAAAGTCACCACAGAACTGTTATCTAGTTTTTACTAATAAAGAATCTTATTAAAAATGTATAAACAAGAACGTGAATATAACGATCATTTCGAATTCACAAATTTATGACTAGATTTTTCACAAATATAAAAAGCTGTTCATAATTTTACAAAAACAGAACCCTGCGAGAAAAATCTGGACAGATCCCTGGATACTGCCTAGAAAGACCCTGTGTGCATGCCTGCTATTAATAATTCCACTCTTGTCAGTTGAAATATGTTAACATTAGCATGTTTATCTATCCTGTTTAATTTTATAATTCATATCTCAGTATCAGAAACAATGCAACAAGCACTGCAGACTCTTTCAGATATTTCAGATTAATCTAACATCTTAAAAGAAATACTGGGCATAAAAATAATGGCTAAAATTCACTTTAAGCAAATACATACAGAAAATTCTATATATTATGTTGAAACATCATATCCCAGTGGCAGAAAGTTTTGTAGATGTCTGCGACAAGCTTTTAAAATTTCATAATCTGTCTGCAAATTTTGCATGTAATTTTAATGAATGAATAATACACTAAACTATGAATTTTTCATCATTTTATTTAAAATAGTGTAAGCTTGATGCATTCTCATTAATTTTGCTTATAACTTTTGATGTTACATATTGTTTCATCAGAAATTTCCCTCCCCTGATGCAGCTACAGAAATTCCTTCTGGAGAAAAGTGTCTTAATTAAAGTCCTGCATCAGCTGCAGATCGGGTTAACAATGTTTTCAGTTCGAGCTGAGTTTAGATTCCTGCAACCCAATTTTTTAAAAGTTGGTTCTGTATATTGTTTCAGATTTAAAAATTTATGTATTAAACATAGATGTTTGTCTATGTGTGATGTTTTCTGAAGAGACCGGTAACTGAGCTTCGAGATTTGGCAGGAAGAGTCTGAAAAGTTGTTTTGTCTGATGTTAAGCACCTCAACTTTTGGACTAGTTTTCTTAATTTTTCTTTTTGCAGCGAATTTTCTACATTAGTAAAAGGAATCCGGAATTCCTCCCTCTATTTTTAAATTTTTTATGCAATTTTGCACATTTTTTCTTGTTTTGCGACAATCTTTAGACATTAGTAAAAGGAAATGGGTTTCAATATTTTAGCCTTCTTTTTATGCAGTAAATTTTGACGATACTCACGATTATTTTTTTCCAAAATCATTTGATGAAAATTAAGTTTTTTTTTTTTTTTTTTTTTGCTGCGATCCTTTGCCGAAATTTTCATGTTTTTACCGCGATCCTTTTCCGAAATTCACGTGTTTTTACCAAGATCCTTTGACGAAAATCGTGTGTTTTTAACTGCGATCTTTTGACGAAATTCGCGTGTTTTTACCGCAATCTTTTGACAAAATTCGTGTCTTTTTACCGCGATCCTTGCCCGACATTCGTATCTTTTTACCGCGATCCTTTGACGAAAATTGCATGTTTTTACTGCGATCCTTTGATGAAAATCGCGTGTTTTTACGCGATCTTTTGATGAAATCTGCATGTCTTTACCACAATCTTTTGGCAAATTCCTTGTTTTTGCCGCGATCCTTTGCGAAATTCACAAGTTGTGGACAGTTTTGAAAATTAATTTCATTAGTGCAGACAAAAATTGTCCGCAAGAGATTTTCTTTGTCCGCGACTACGTCGCCGTGTTTCTGCCACTGGGCATCATATTCACCTTAATGAATTAAAAATAAACAATGTGAACTCACAAATTCACAGTTCATTTATTACTAAAACAGCTGCAAATATACAATATAAAAGATGTTAAAAACCGATGTCAAAATTTCCAGAACGCCTTGAGTTAAACATAGAAATGTTTTTGGCATCTGTGTTTTAAACATCTTGATGTTTTAAAACTTTTATATTATATATTTGTACCTATTTCAATAAAATATAAATTATGAATTAATGAGTTCACATTATTTATTTACTTTACGTCTCTAGATTTATTATATATTTTTATTATATTTTCTTTGTAAATGCCAATTTTGCTTCTTTTATGGGTTACTGTTATTTTTTCTGATAGTACCCATTATTGGGTGGCAGATAAATTTTGGTTTGCCGCAGACTGATACAGAACATTCTGCTACCAGAATTAATATTAACAGAAATTAAAAATTATAGTTTAGAACTTTTAACAAAAAAAAAAAAAAAAAACATTGGCAATAGTTTAAAAAAGTGGTCATTAATGAAATCACTACTATTGGCAATTGGATATCAATGAAATTTCCCAGTTTTACCCTTTAATACACCTAACAAACCATAAGAAATATATATAATATACATGATTCAAAAATATTAACTATGGAAATATTCTTACTTTATTACAGCAGCTTTTATATGTTGTAGATGTTCAGTTATGATGATAACAATATCATTGGCAAATAACTTAACGTCATCTATTTTTCTGCATCTATCACGAAATGTAAACAACATCTGGCGAATTGGATCCCTAAGAAAAATGTATTTGATATTACTCCCAAATAAAAATATAGGCACAAAGTAGCAATAAAAATAATGAAAAATTTAATAGAAACCTTAATACAGTAGAATCCCTCAAATCTGCATAGCTTGAAACCAAAGGTTGTGCAGATTTCTGGTCACTGTTTTGTTTACATTTTTTAAACAGTAATTTTAATGTAATAATACTTGGAAAATATAATGAATGCTTACAATAAAGTAAATTATTAAAATAATTAAGTAAAGTAATAAAAGTAAGAAAATTTGGCACAGATGTCATATACGCACCACATTGACACGATTGCAACAAAATGGCAACTTTATGCCTCACATGGTAACCCGGTTATTTTGTTTATATTGTTGTTTATTTAATAAAAAGTTAAAATTTCAGTGCAAATTCACCTTGTTTAATAATTAAAATTCATAAAGATACAAATAAATGTAAATATGTTGCTTGAAGGTGCGTAAAAACATACATAAAAACATTTAAAAGCACATTAAAGCCCTTTTAAAATCAAAACGTTTTCAACTGAACTTACTCGGTCATCATCAGTGAAAAACTAATTAGTATGTAAGTTTTTACGCACCTTCAAGCAATATATTTATATTTATTTGTACTTTATGAATTTTAATTGTTGTTTATTTACTTTTATTTTTTATTTTAATTGTATAAATTATTTGTATTATGTGTATCAATATTTATTTATATGAAGCTATCATTTATTTATTTTTATTTCCTTTTCAAAAACAATAGAAGCTATTGCCTTTATTACATTATTTTATTTTTATATTGAAATAAAAAATCACGTGCTATTATTGCATGCTATTTGTAACTAATATTCAAAAACAAAGTTTTTGCCAAGTTGGCGGGGGAAAAAATCACACCAATGTGGTGCGTATATGACATCTGTGCCGAAAATTTTAACACATGATTAAAATTTTAAAGGTAAAGGTCAAGTACATAATAATGCATATAACTAAAAGGGCATAATAATAATGAGAATTTTTTTTTTAATTATTCAAAGAAACTTGCCTCATAAAGGCACATTAATAATTTACATAAAAATCATAAAATAAAAATTTTTTATTTCATGCTTAGCCAAACTTAATATCCAAAAATGCTTGATTAATATACAAATGTATTTGGTAAAAAAGATCGCAATCATCACCGAGATCAGCACTGTCTTGCATTTTTTCAGAAATAAAGTTATACTTCCTTGATGAGAAAACATGTTCAACCATATTACCAAGAATTACATATTAAAATGTGCATGGAATGATAGAATAATTAAAAAAAAAATCTTGAATTCTTCCCCTACACCTTAACTGTAAGTTTCATTGCTTACATCTGCAATGATGTGCGGATTCTAGAAATTTGTAGATTTTAGGGTGGTAGATTTGAAGGGGTCTACTCTAGTAACACATTAAAGAAGATGCATGTAACTGAAATTTTTAGACTTAAATCAGCATAATGGAAGGAATATCTTTTTTCTCAAAAGGAGGAATATATAAGCATTGAGTACACTAACAAGGGAACCACTTTTGGTGAAGCTCACACCTAGCATTGAGACCTGGTGCATTTTATAGATCTATAGGGAAATCAGGGAACCACTTTTGGTGAAGCTCACACCCAGCATTGAGACCTGGTGCATTTTATAGATCTATAGGGAAACCAGGGAACCACTTTTGGTGAAGCTCACACCTAGCATTGAGACCTGGTGCATTTTATAGATCGATAGGGAAACCAGGGAACCACTTTTGGTGAAGCTCGCACCTAGCATTGAGACCTGGTGCATTTTATAGATCGATAGGGAAACCAGGGAACCACTTTTGGTGAAACTCACACCTAGCATTGAGACCTGGTGCATTTTATAGATCTATAGATCAAAGTTAGAGAACTGATAAAATTTGTCTGCAAAAAATAGTATTTATTGATTTTACAGCAGCTCAATTTTCTGAAAATGCAACTTTTGAGATATCACTTATTAGACTCTTAACATAGAAGTTTTTTCTGAAAAAAGTACTTTAAAATAAAAATTAGTTAATAATTAGAATAAAATACTGAAAAAAGTTTAAAAAATTCTCCAAGAACCTACGAATTTCATTTTGAAAAAAAAAAAAAAAACAATATTATAATTGCATTTTTGGCAGCACAAAATTGGCTCTATTTGTTACCATAGAATTTTTCCCATGAACCCTGGCCGAATGTCATAGTTGCCAGCTGTGTCTGAGAAAAGGTTTAGATTCGTAGCACCCTATTTGGCAGCTTATTTCACTTTTGGTAAAAAATTATCAATTAAAAATACATTACCTTAAAATTAAATGTATAGGAGAAGCCTTCGAAAGGGAGTCCCCTTCTCCCTGCTTCTAGGTGATATGGAGCGGACAGAGACTAAGTGCTGCGAGGTGACAGAAATCCTCCAACACCCCTTGATTTAAAGGTGTATAGACTATAACCTAATGAACATTATTCCATTGACAGTTATGTTCTGACAAAGACTTAAACCCACGACATTAAGGGTATTTAACTGCTAGTATTTAGCGATAACTTGTATTTATTCAGTTTAATAAATTCAACTGTTTTAATAGTTAACTGTGCTCAGTGTTTATACGCTACCGCAATACACAGATCCCGCTCGAAACACTGGGGTTATAGACATATACAATACGATTTTTGCAGACAAATTTTATTGGTTATCTAAAATGCAATAGGTCTCAATGCTAGGTGTCAGCTTCAACAAAAGTGGTTTCTTTAAATGAACCAAAATTTCAACAAACTTCAAACAAAGGAGGTTATACAATTTTTAAGTATATATATATATATATATATATAAGAAAACTTTTGCAAATAATAACCATTAAACCACATAAATAATTGATAGGAGATAAACCAATAATTACAATACAATACATAAATATATCAAAAAATTTAAGATTGTCAAAATATGAAAGGTATTAAAATCTCATTTTAAATCTAAAATTTAAATTAATTTTCCAATTAAATATTTTCTAACTCTAAATGCCAAATCCTGAATCTGCCTCTTTAAAGTTTGTTTTTCAGCCTAACAAATATTATTTTCAGAAATCAAATTGTAACCAACTTTAAGGTTCAAAATACAAGGCAAAGCACTATTTGCAGACGTTTGTGGTTAATGGTGCAACCAGTTTTGGCCAGACCTAGCTCACTTCACAGACTTAAGCACTAATCAAAAGCTATTTATTAAACCAATTGAATTAAAGTTTCCTCCCCATTTGACTACTGCTGGAAAATATTACAAGCACTGATCAAGAACCCAAAAGGCATGCGAAAAAGACAGATTTTGTAGTTTTGAGCAGGCTTATTGGCTTTCTAATTATGTAAGTCTCGAAATAATAATATGATTCCTGGGGCCACCATAACAATGCTCAGAAACACGACTACAACCGTATGATGGAGCTGCTAAATAAAATAAGTTTGTTCAATCAGTAAGATCCCAAATCAAATTATTTTAATGCAACATAAAGACAATATTCTGCAAGAAACCCTATATTTGACATTTATAGATATATTGTTCAAACAAACGCTCAGTTTGACTCAGTCAAATCACGATTTTGACTGTCCCTCTTTGAGTGATATCTACCCAGAGTATTTTTAAAATAGCAAAATAAATAAAAATTGTCAGAAAATTTAATTATTAAAATTTATCATAATTAATTTTTTTCTTTGTTTTTCCTCCTTAGATTTACAAAATGTTTAGGAGACACATCCTCCCCATATAAAAAAAGGTCTTATACACATAAATACAGTAGAACGTCAAAAATCTGCACAGCTTGAGATCAGAGGTTGCTGATTCATAAAATCTTGATAGAATTTGATTGAAAATTTCCATGGCACATCGGTTGAAAACACATGGTCTTTTGTAAACAGTGAACTTAAAAGAAGAGGCACACTGAAAGTTTTTTATGATCGTCTATGATATATTAAACATGAACAATTGTGACAACAATGGGGTTAAGGCTTAATGTGGATAACATTAGAGGACTGGCAAAATAAGTAATTATTTTTTAAAAGCGAAAACAACTTTGAAAGATTGCTTATTATATTTACTTACTGCATGACACTAGGCATATGTTAGCAAGTACAATTTGGTACAGAGTGTTTTTTTTTTTTATGATGCACATCTTTTTATATTGTATGCTTGAGACACTACTATCTTTTCATCTCAGATATGATATCAATAGCTATGTATGGTATTTAACTTCTCAATAGTGGATTATCTTAATTAAACACCACCAGCTTTAATTAATTATATTTCATATTAAAAAAATATATGTTTAATGAAACCTGCTAAATACCTCCACTTATGATAAACAACCAAAGACAAGTTTATATCTAGCAATATGTGTTTGAGCTTGAAACCTTGCTTAAAAGTTATTTTTTATTTCATTTTTAAATAAATAAAAGCCTCTTAAAAAAAAAAATTCTGATCAAATTATGGGTGCCAGCATAACGAAATCCAGAGGGGAGAGAGGAAGAGGGGGCAATATATTTTTATGATAAGCAAATATTTAATTATTTACATTAATAAAAGAAAGATGTGCTGTCAGTGTGCATGCAATGGTTAGGAAATTCTATTGCACATTATAAGTCTGCAAATTTGGTTCTGGATAAATGAAGACAGATCTGAATGCACCTGGCTCTTAGATTTTTTGTTATTTTATATTGAACAGAAAAATTTGTGTATTTCCCTGATTTTCCAAGTTTGCTGGCGATTTTGAGCAACTCATAAAATCAATCTAAATTCCAACTTTTTAGCCCAATTTAGTAAAACTTGTCCTCTTTTCAATAAAATTTATTCAACATTTGTACAGTGACTTTTAAATTTTTCATGAGTTTTTTTAAAAATAGGTGCCCTTTATGCTGAAAATGAAGATGCCAAAATGAGTTTTGTTAAAACCCAGGATATTTAGAAAAAGTGTGGGACATCAAGATGCTGAAATTGGAACATTCATCTTAATTATGAATAAATAAACAAAAGATCATAAGCACAATAAATATATATATATATATGTACACTGAAATATTTATATTTATACGAAGATACTCAGAAAACAGTAAAGAAAACCAATATTCATACTTTAATCCTTTACAGAATAGGCTTGGATGCTTCACGAGTGAGTCATACCATGAATTCACATAGTCTTTGAGCAGGAGTGAAATAAGTTCATCTATGACATCATCTACATTGCGAGATACCAGAGGAGTATCTTTCACTTTTCCAGGTGAGAACTTCAGATCACAAATCCTGTGCTAATGTAATATATATCAGAATTAATCAACACACTAGATAACAGGAAAATAAAGCCTAGCTATGAGAAAAGAGAAAATTAAAAAAAAAAAAGCACATCTTGTTTATTTTTCTATCACATCACCCATAAAAACCCGATACCATACAAATAATCTGTCGACAAACAGAATGACTTATTGACAATAATAGATAAGTGCCAAATTAAAACATAGGGGTCATTCCGTGTTAACTCACGTTACATTTAGAATAATTGACTTCAGTAATTTTAGTAATATAACACTAAAAAATATTCAAAACGTAATGTTTATATGACTTGTTAATTAAACCTAACAAAGCTAAATTTGGATAAAAATTACTTAAATTTAGTACTATTTCTTGAATGCTAAAAATTATATTTACTTACTAGTATTTTTTGGTAACTTACGTTTCTGACAAAAAGAACGTAAGTTACCAAAATAAATATAATGACCAGTGTTCAAAAAATAGCACTAAAGGTGGGTAATTTTCATCCAAATTTCGCTCTGGATACGTTTAATCAACAAATCATTTCAATATTGCATTTTCAATATTTTTTTTTTGTTACATTATGGAAATTACTAAAGAAAATTATTCTAAATGTAACGTAAGTTACTATGGAATGACCCATAGTCATAAGATGTTTTTTTGGTTTTAGGTAACCCAAATGAATTTTTGACAAGCCAATATTTAAAACTTTCGGATACATGTGCAGATATTAAACAAAATTTGTCACAAAAGAATTTAATTTAAATCAAATAATGACAGAAGTTTGAAGAAACAGATTGCTTATTATTTAGTCAGAAAATGAGTAAACACAAGTAACAGACATAATACAATGATCTTTTTTTATTTAATCAGTGTTAATTATTTTCACCAGGTGTAAATAAATCTTAGTGCTGTTACAAATGAAATTTTGGAGCCACACAGGCACAGAAATGATCTAAAGGAAAAAAAAGTGGAAAATTATTCATACTATATAGCGCAGTGCTGTCCAACCTTTCAGTAAGTGCAGGCGCACCTCATCCAGTGGTAAATTCTGCAGGATGCCATTATTATTTACATGTCTGGAAACATAGAACAATATTATTTCACTACAGTAGGGGCAGGGTTGTCAGTTAGGCCTCTCTTTTACTCAAAAATTCAAAATTCGTACCAAAAATTCCTAAAGAAGAATTTTTACTTTAACTAATTCTGAAATGCCTGTCACACTTACTTCTGTGCTCTTGACAATTTTTTCTGATGGTTCCAATTTGATTCTTTTGGGTGAGAAGGCGCCCGATTCCAAGCTAGCTATAAGACCAATTAATGCAGCAGTCAGGTAGAGAATTGTCTTAAAAGATATGTAACAGCTGTAATATATAAATCTGATAGTCGGAAGGAGGTAACCCAGGAGATGGGAAAGCACGCAAATAAATCCGATTGTCAGAGATACCTATAAACATGAATTATTTCAATACCTTTACGTAAATAAACTAATACGTCTCACATATTATTAAAAAATATGAATCCACTTACTATAGCAGTTCTTTCCATGTTTCAATTAAAATACTCGTATTAAATTTTTAGAAATAATACATTTAAAAAGGGAAAGAACCAAATAAAAATTTAAAAATTGTATTGTAAGCCAATCCTCCATTAACAAAAAAAATCTTTTGGCACTCTGGTCCTGCCATCAAAATCAAAACAAATCATGTGGTTGGTTGGTTGATTGAAATTGGGATACCTTCAGAAATGACTGCATAGTGCAATAATAATGAATACAGTAGAGTAAAAAACACAGAATAGAATACATTAGGATTCTATTGTCTGTGGTAAAAAAGAAACCATTAAAGAATTTAGGCACATGCACTTCTATTTTTTTTATTATATTCACACTTAGAACTTTTGACACCAAAAGAAATTTCGTTTTTACGGTCACTCAGCCTTTAAAAGAATCTGTTTGAATTATAAGTAAATGTTACTTGGCAACTCTTTTTGTTTACCACCGTGTGAAAATTTCGAAATTTTTTTGCGCGTACTCTAAAACAAACAAATTTTGTTTAAAAAAGTATCAATAAGATCTCTAGTTCTTATTTATTAAAGAGAAAATGAGTGGAATAGACAGTCTAATTGAACATTTAGCTGCTACAACAGTTGATGAATCTGAAAAAGATAAAGAAGTGAGTTTCGCTGGGCAAGCTCTGAAATTGGACACCGAAGCTGATGCTGAAAAAATTGTTAATGCAATCAATTCATGTCCTGGTATGACATCTTTAGAGCTACAAGGCAATACAATTGGAATACCTGCTGCTAAAGCGATTGCTAAGGCTCTTGAAAATCAGCCTAAATTTCAAAAAGCATTATGGAAAGATATGTTTACTCGACGTACAGTGGATGAAATACCTCAAGCTTTAAGTTTTTTAAGCAGTGCAGTTATGCTGTCGTCTGCTAAGCTTGTTGTTCTTGATTTGAGCGACAATGCATTTGGTCCTCGGGGATTGATTGGAATTGTTAAGCTTTTGGAATCTCCTTCATGCTATACTTTAAAAGAACTGCATTTAAATAATAATGGTTTGGGTATTCAAGGTGCTAGTATGTTAGCTGATGCAATGTGCAAATGTGTTGAAAACAGCCGAAGAGATGGAAGGCCCCTAAATTTGAAAATTTTTGTCTGCGGACGTAATCGTCTGGAAAATGAAGGTGCCATTGCTGTTTCTAGATTTTTCAAAATGCTTGGAACTTTAGAATCTGTTGCTATGCCTCAAAATGGAATATATGCACCAGGAATTAAAAGTCTTGCTGATGCATTTGCTTCTAATAAAGGCCTGAAAGTGATTAATTTGGAAGACAATAGTCTTACTGAGGAAGGTGCTGAGTATATTGCGGGATGTTTACCTTCTTTGAAAGAAATTACCATGCTTAATTTTGGAGACTGCCTTGTCAGAACAAATGGTGCAATTGCCCTTGCTGAAGCACTTAAAATGAGTTGTCCTCAATTAAGGGAATTATACCTTGGTTTCAATGAAATAAATGTAGTAGGTGGAAAAGCAGTTGTTGAAGCTATGGCAGACAAAAATGAATTGGAAACCTTGGTATTGAATGGAAATGTCTTTCGAGCAGAGGGATGCGAATTGATCAGAAGCAGGATGGCTGAACTGGGGTTAGATGATAAGTTAGGAACTCTAAGTGAAGATGAAGGTAAGGATAATTGTTTTTTTTTTTTTTTTTCCCCAAAATTGAGTACTTTAATTAACATTGACAAAATTTTATCACTACTTTTTTTTTTTATGAATTTCAAGCATATTTTAATATTTTATTGCATAATTCCCCCTGGCCCCACTTAATAAAAGACTCTTTCTATTTGATATTGAGTGATGTAATCAATAAAATATGGTTCTTTTCAATTTGCTGGGCGCCAGTGATATGTAATACATGTATATAAATCTTACTTTAATAGAATCATCACCAATTAGACTACAATAAAAGTTAAAGTTTCAGTGCAAATTCACCTTGTTTAATAACTAAAATTCATAGAGATACAACTAAATGTAAATATATTGTTTGAAGGTGCGTAAAAACATTTAAAAGCATATTAAAGTCCTTTTAAAAAATTCCAAAACGTTTTCAACCGAACTACTCGGTCATCATCAGTGAAAAACTAATCTAAGATTGACTAAAGAACTGAAGAAAAACTAAGATTAAATAGACCCTACACTGTGTTAGCAAGATTAGCACAAACTGAACCTATAAAAGAAGATTTCAATGGATCCAAAATTGTATTCCGCACAAATAATCACCTGGAAGCTATCATAAGAGAGTCCCTAGAAATAATATCTAAAAAAGAAATAGTATGCAACGATGTATTATCATATGATATCCACACAGTCTGGAATGAATTAATACATCACTGATTACCTTTCCAATCCCACCTTATATTCCAAACCCTTGAAGTAAAATTGTTTATTCTGGGCAAGCAAGAAAACGCGAAGGGACAACAACTCAACTCAACAATTAGTTTTCACTGATGATGACCGAGTAGTTCGGTAGAAAACATTCTGGAATTTTTTAAAAGGACTTTAATGTGCTTTTAAATGTTTTATGTATGTTTTTATGCATCTTCAAGCAATATATTTACATTTAGTTGTAACTCTATGAATTTTAATTAGACTACAGTTATGTTTATCAAAGGAATACAAAACAAAATATTTCTTACTATGTTAAATAAATTGTTATTTTTCTTTGTTTACTTTATTTTACACTTAAATAACTACTTTAAAACAACATTTATTCATAGAAAATAGGCAATTATTAAATATTTCGAACATTCTGCATTACAGGAGCTGAGTGGATTGTGGACCACTGTGTCCTAGGAGTGGGTGGTCCACTGTACCCCATGTTGAAGTTCAATAAATAATCATATTGTTTATAGCTTTCTTTTAAACATATTAACTTTAAAGTTAAATAAAAACAAGTATCTTAGCTTTGCAAAAAAGCTGTTTTATCTTATTTATCTACAACCTTTCAGTACTAAAAAAAATAAAAATTAAATGATTAAAAATTTTACTTTTAGAAGCTCAAAATAACCAATCAGGCTAAAATAGTTCAATCTGAGCTAAACATATTTTCTGGAGGCTATAAATAATCAGTGCAGTGCTGTTATCTATTGGGAAAGAAGAGTAGCTTAAAAAAAAATTTAAATAATTAAAATATTAGGGGGTGGTCCACTACTGTGCCCATAGGTCCAGTGTGTACCAGTCTCCCCTACACATATATCTGCATATATATATACATACATATATATATATACACATATATCTGCATATACATATATACACACACACATATATATATTATACACATATGTATGTATATACAGACTTGTATAAAACCAAAAACTTTCTGCGCACAGGGTCAAAAACTTTCTGCTTTCTGCAAATTAATTTAATAATTTGGTTAAATCCTAAAACAAGTGAGACACTTGGCGGCGTCGAAGTTGGCGAAGTGATAAATGAGATTTTCTTGCTACGGGTTTGTTTGTTATGTTTCTTCCATGCCTACTGTGGTTGATTGGTTGGTTTATTGTTGTTTGTTCTGGAAATTGGATTGGGTTTTGAGCTCAAAGCAACGATATCAGGAAGTCTTGATTGGATTATTGTGTGTCAGATTTGTTGAATTACGTTTGTGGAATGTACTTTGTAAAGTTTAATGGTTTGATGTTTTGTCGTATGTCATAGAAGGATAATTCCTGTGAAATATTAAAAAAAAACGAAAGATGAGAAATAAGGGTGTTATATATATTTTCAGAGTTTCTCCCAGACAGTTTCAGAAGGGTGTTGCACCCTGCCGGCCCTTTGGTTTACAAAATAGCACCCTTCTTGCCCCTCATAAGAATCATTAGCACCCTTCTTGCAACTCATAAAAATAATTAGCACCATTCTTGCCCTCTCCAGTAAAATAATTAGCACCCTTCTTGCCCCCTCCAGTAAAATAATTAGCACCCTTCTTGCCCCTCAGTAAAAAAAGTGCCTTTTCTCCTTTTGGTATTAAAAAATTTGCTTTCATGGTAAAAACTGACTCAATATTGTCTTAAAAATAGTGCCCTGACTTTTAAATATCAAAAGTGGCTTTAAAACCAAAAGAATACCTTTAACAATTAAAAAAAAAAAAAATCCCTGACGGCTCGGCCTACAGGCACAGGTAGATTTCGAAGACGCAGACCGTGGGGCGCCTGTTTAATTGCGGAAGAAATTACCTTTTTGCGATGATACTGCAGTTGGAACCGCCTACTTCGAAACCAAACTTGTTTGCAGGCGGAGCCCGCAAGGATTTTTTTTTTTTTTTTTTGCTATAACGGTTGGTCCTATAAAAAACTTGTCAATATAAAAGTTTTAGATAATATTAAGAGGATTTATAATAAATTTAAGCGAATTTGAAATCTTGGGAATTGACGAAGTTATGAATTTTTTTCTTCTAAAACCCCCCTTCCCTCCACCCCTTAAGGCAATTTTTAATTATATCAAAAATCTGTCATACATAAGTTTTTGGCCCTGTTCCTAGAAGTAATAATAACTTTAAACGGATTCGATATGTATAATAATAAAGAAATTATGAGGGTTTTTCTGTTTTCACAAAAAGCCCCCCCTTGGTTCGATTTTGCCCATTAACGAACTTGACCGAGATTTTATGACCCTTGATTTTATGTATCAGTTTGGAAGAGATTTATGCAGAATTTTTCCAGTTATCATGGTCAGAAAAAAGTGACATAGATAGATAGATAGATATATAAAGTTTTGAACTGGGGGTGGTTTTGGGTTCTGGGAGTCATGATCGGCGTAGATCTGCAAAAATTTTTCAAAATTTCCAACTTAGGTGAGAATGTAATAGGTAGTATTTCTTACGAAATCTACCTAAAAGTGCACTTAAGAATTAAAAAAGTGCCTTTTTTTTCACCAGCAGCACCCTGCCCTTTTTTAAACCTGGTGGAAATTCTGTATATTATTACAGTGGCAACACTATTTTTCTATAGACGTTTTGGCAACAAAGCCGTTTATTTTAATATTTGATACATGCCGCTATGTTTGCTTGTATACGTTTATTAATGCTGATTAAAAGTTGAATACAAACAAAAATAACAAAAGGTAAGTGAATTTTTGTTGATTTTATTTGATAAAATGTATTTTATGTATTTTAGAGTCTGCTGCACCGGGAGTTTAGTGCATGCAGTGGGTTTTTTTGTTTCAGTTCATGTAAGTTACTAACTGCTACTTGTATGAGTTTCGTGCATTAAGGAGACCGCTGCTTGTATGAGTTTCGTGCATAACTATAAATAAATTAGTCAATTAAATAACGTGTTTATAATAAGTAAATATGGATGAAAATTATTTTGGAAATGAGAAACAAAACAAATGTGTTTTAATTTAAAAAACAAGATGGTGGAATGAGGGCGAATGGTACATCTGTTCCCATATTGCAACCAGCAAAAGTAGAATCCTTGATAGAATGCAAGGAAATTTTACTCTTGTAGGAAAGTGGCCACTGACAGATAATTTTTTAATAGCCACTTTTTAAATTTAGTGGCTGGTGGCTAGTGATAAATTTGCCTTTTACATGGCAGTGGACACTGCAAATAATTTTAGACCTTGTAGATTAATGACTTATAATGATCTAATAGCTTATAAAGATAAAGAAATGCTGGCTTAAAAAAAAATTCCTAAATTTTACTTTGTCTCTAGATTGTTATATTTTCTTTGTAAATGCAAATTTTGCTTTTTTACAGCTGAGTTGGCATGGTTTAAACCAACTGTTTTTTAGAACAACTCAAATATATTTTCTCTTTTTTGTAACTTAAGTGTTTCAAATTATTGGATATAAATAAGTTATACTCTTAACACTTCATATATATTAGCATTCAACATGAGGCGTAGAGAAATTATTTTATTATAAACAAAATTGCCCAAGAGATTAGATATTTAAAAAACTAGAAAAAAGTTCATTTATACTTTTAAAATTTTAAATAAAAATTCTGTTGAATAAGCTCCTGTTTACTTTAACTGAATTATGCAACAAGATATGTTTTTAAAGGCTCTCCAACACAGTTGAACACTAGTGTCTAAAACCTTACAGGGAAAAAATTTAACATGAAATTGGCAAGGGCTCTTATTCAGAAACTTTAATTGAACTGTTCTTTTTAGCTTTAAGTAAAGGCAGAAGATCTTTCAGAAAATGCTGTCAAAGTTGGCATTTTATACCGAATTTCCAGATGCGACACCATGGGAGAGAGAAAAAAACTGATGTCATGAGACAATAATCACTTATAGTAACTCAAGATGTGATGATGAATGTTTGATGTTAGCGATCGTTAGTTATCAAATGCAACTAAATTATTGCATTTGATGACTGCAAAATTATTGTTTGTTGTCAAATTTGATGCCTAGCTTTTTTTTAACTTTAAAAGCTCCGATTGGCACTTCAATTTTTTTTTTTTTTTCACTGCCGCACATAGTACTTGGGAGCTGCACTGTCATAAGGTCGATCCAGTCAGTTGAATTCAATAAATAATTATTATATACATGTAACTGTTTATCCACTGATTAAGAGTAAAACTGTATGGACCCAATTTAGCAGATATTTCTCCAGATAAAGCTAATAAATCTGGGGGAATGTCAGAATGATGTAGCTGAAGGACAGATTAGACATCCTGATTCAAAAAATAATAATTCTTTTGAATGATTTGATTATTGTTTGATTTGTAAATAAAAAATAGTTACCTACATATCATCTGCAAACTTCTGTTTTAGTATCTAACTTTATTAAAATTAGTGGCTAATGCCTGAAAGAGTTTCATCTTTGCATTCAAATATTGTTAGCATTTAATAGCTTAATGTGAAATTTCGCTTAACACAAATTAATAATGCAGTCCCAAAAAATAAGAAGGTAAATACAATGGTTAACACACACAAAAATAAATAAATGTGATCCTTTTCATTTCATGTTAACAAGACTCAAGTGTAATTAAATCATGTATGTTTGTTTACTAAATTCAAGTGTAATTATCAACTTTGAATTAAAAAAAAATACTGACTTGCTATGAAGTTAGCATGTTTTATTTTTGATTTGTGTGATTAAGTGCATTTTTCTATTGATTTCTATATATTAGTAATAATTAAAAATGCTTTATATCAGTTTTACTATTGCTTTATAATCTTGTAGATTGAGATGATTATTAACCTCCTGTAGATTGTAAATTAAAATAATTTTAAATAAAAACAAAATAATCCTTTTAGGTAGATTTCGTAAGAAATACTACCTATTACATTCTCACCTAAGTTGGAAATTTTGAAAAATTTTTGCAGATCTATGCCGATCGAGACTCCCAGAACCTAAAACCACCCCCAGTTCAAAACTTTCTATCTATCTATCTATGTCACTTTTTTCTGACCACGATAACTGGAAAAATTCTGCATAAATCTCTTCCAAACTGATACATAAAATCTCGGTCAAGTTCGTTAATGGGCAAAATCGAACCAAGGGGGGGGGGGGAATGGGGGGCTTTTTGTGAAAACAGAAAAACCCTCATAATTTCTTTATTTTTATACGTATCGAATCCGTTTAAAGTTATTATTACTTCTAGGAAAAGGGCCGAAAATTTATGTATAACAGATTTTTGATATAATTAAAAATGGCCCCAAGGGGGGGGAAAAAGGGGGGTTTTAGAAGAAAAAAAATCATAGCTTCGTCAATTCACAAGATATCAAATCCGCGTAAATTTATTATTAATCCTCTTAGTATTATCTAAAGCTTTTATATTGACAAGTTTTTTATAGGACCAACCGTTATAGCAAAAAAAAATTAAAAAAAAAAAAAAATCCCTGCCGGCTCCGCCTGCAAACAAGTTATTTTTCAAAGTAGGCAGTTCCAACTCTTGCATCTTTTCGAAACTGATACATAAAATCAAGGGGCATAAAATCTCGGTCAAGTTTGTTAATGGGCAAAATCGAACCAAGGGGGGGGATGGGGGGTGCTTTTTGTGAAAACAGAAAAAAAAACATAATTTCTTAATTATGATACGTATCGAATACGTTTAAAGTTATTATTACTTCTAGGAACAGGGGCAAAAACTTATGTATGACAGATTTTTGATATAATTAAAAATTGCCTTAAGGGGGGGGGAGGGAAGGAGGGGTTTAGAAGAAAAAAAATCAGAACTTCGTCAATTCCCAAGATTTCAAATCCGCTTAAATTTATTATAAATCCTCTTAATATTATCTAAAACTTTTATACTGACAAGTTTTTTATAGGACCAACCGTTATAGCAAAAAAAAATTAAAAACAAAAAAATCCCTGCCGGCTCCACCTGCAAACAAGTTATTTTTCGAAGTAGACGGTTCCAACTCCCGCTTCTTTTCGAAACTGATACATAAAATCAAGGGGCATAAAATCTTGGTCAAGTTCGTTAATGGGCAAAATCGAACCATGGGGGGGCACTTTTTGTGAAAACAGAAAAAAACCCATAATTTCTTAATTATGATACGTATCGAATCCGTTTGAAGTTATTATTACTTCTAGGAGAAGGGCCGAAAATTTATGTATGACAGATTTTTGATATAATTAAAAATTGCCTTAAAGGGTGGAGGGAAGGGGGGTTTTAGAAGAAAAAAATTCATAACTTCGTCAATTCCCAAGATTTCAAATCCACTTAAATTTATTATAAATCCTCTTAATATTATCTAAAACTTTTATATTGCATGTTTTTTATAGGACCAACTATTATAGCAAAAAAAAAAAAAAATCCTTGCTGGCTCCGCCTGCAAACAAGTTTGGTTTCGAAGTAGGCGGTTCCAACTGCAGCATCATCGCAAAAAGGTCATTTCTTCCGCAATTCCCGACAAACAGGCGCCCCACGGTCTGCGTCTTCGAAATCTACCTGTGCCTATAGGCCGAGCCGTCAGAGATTTTTTTTTCTATAAAGTAGCATTTATTGTGCTGTCCTCTAAAAAAACCCCACTTTTTGAAGTTTTCTCTGTATAAAGTCTAATAAAGAATGCACAACAATAAAACATGTCTAAATTTTTACAGCTGGTTCTGACTAAGATTTTATTGTTGAGCATTTTTCATTTTACCACTTTATTATAAAATGGCAGCCAATAAGGTGGGGATTTAAAAAAAAAAACACTTTTCAAAAAATAACCCATGTTACCTAAAAAAAAAAAAAAAAATCCACACCTGACATTATCAGCTGAAAATGAAGCATTTTCTAACCTATTAATGGTTTGAAATAAAAAAAAGATAAAAAAAATTATGTTACATCATTCTAAAATTGTGTGAACAAGAAAATCTGTAATAAATGAAGCTCGTGTTTTGCCAGAATTCTGTAATACTTAATTTAAATTCTTTTAAAACTAAATAAGCACTCCTTAGGAATTTTTATTATTCTAAATGACACATAAAAACAGGATAAGACAAAAAAATTGACTTCAGTAAAATATTTGATGAAATAGTTTTTTTTTTTTTTTTTTTTTTTTTTTTAGGAAACATTTCACTCTGGGTTTTTTTTAGATGACAGCACAATATGGTTAGAGTTGTGTTAAAAATGAATTTTAGAAATTGCAACTAGAAATTTGAAGCCTCAGATATTTACAGTAGGCATCATTTGATGCCTACCTTTAATTTCTCAATTTCTATTACTAATTCATTTGTCGAAAAATGAAAAAGAAAAAAAAACTGTTTAATTACAAATCACTCCAATAATCATACCTGCAAGTGTCATGCTTTTGTGTTTAAAAATGAATCAGAAAACATGCCAGAATATTTCGTATCGTTGGACGGGAGAAAATATTTTTTTTTAGAACTGTCTTAAATGATTCCTATTAGTCTTGGTCTTGAGTAGGGGAGACTTGATCCCTTTTTCAGTTTTTAATTTTTATTTTGAAGAAAAACAAAAATTTTTAAAAATGTTTCTAGTTATTATTAAAGGCTTATGTGTCTTTAATGTTGTAGTAATTTTTTTATTTTTGAAAAACCATTTTTAAAATAAATATAAATTATTTTCCAAAAAAGAAAAAAAGGATCAAGTCTCCCCACTTACAGGGAGACTTGATCCTTGAAACAGACGCATTGAAATGATTAAAATTAAGTTGTAGAAATCAAATTTATTGTTGACTAACATGTAAAAAAAGGAGAAAAACACACAAAAAATTCTACATTTGGTAAAAATCACTATTTCCCATATGAATTATTATTATTGCTAAAATTAATGATCAAAAAACATCTTCAAAGCTTTAAAAGTCAAATGTAAATGTTAAAATTGTTGCAGTTTGAAGAGTTCCACCAAGCATGATTGGTTTAGGTACCTTTTTGACAATGTTTGTCATTGCCTACAACACTAATGTAAACATTTTCTGGATACATAAGTTGGTCGGAATTAAATCCTCTTTTTTTTCTTAGAAAATTGATTTTGCATTCAGATGATGAAATCTCCTTTACAATTTTTCGAAATGACTAATTTTCTTCTTTCCTAGAAATCGCACAATGACAAAGTCACTTTCATCAATTGACAAATTTTGTGGACCTTCAATGATTTCATCAGACTGTTCATAAAGTGAATCTGGCTCGGTTGAATCATGAACACTACAACTGCCCTCACTTTCTGAAGATTCGGGGCTTTCATTTTTAGTGTTTTTACTTTTCTTTATCGAGGTGAAATGAGTTTTTCTTGATTTATGTTTTTTATTCAGTCGGCAATCTTGTATTTCTTCTTCAATCTGTCTTTTAGTTGGTGTGCTTGTCAAAAATTTTGAAGATCCTTTATTTTTCCGTTTTGGATAATTAAACTTTAGGGAAGGCTTGTATGTCTTCTTGAGTCACTTTGTTTGGTTTAACTGTAATTGTATTACTGCTTGTTGGGGTTAAGGGTTGATCTGTGAATGAAAGATAATAAAAAATTATCTTTAGAAAAAATATTCCTGTTTAAGGTATATATGCCAGTGATTTTTAAATCCATTTATTATGTTAGTTGGCATCTTGGCTTTAGGATAGGCAATTCCGTTCAATTCAGAAATTCGATAAATTGTTATTATTTGAGCAGGATAATTAGTGTTATATGAGTAAGTCCATGATCTAATTTACTTTATGAAAATTTTTTTTATAAAATATTTTATGTTAATATTTATGAAAATATTTGGGAGTGCTTATAATTTGATTCATAAGAAATGTCACTGCAATAAAATGAACCCTCTATTGCACAAATTAAATTTTTAGCTCAATATATATATATGGACATAGGGTGTTTAAGACTTGGTTACATAACACATATTAAATGGAATTATACGTTTCTAATTTATAAATAGGTTTCTGACTTAAAAATAATCCAAAAGTAACCACAAAATAAACTTTGCACAGTCACCATGTGCTTGCTAACCATCATGTGCAGCTATATGGTAACTTTCTATCTTTGTCAACCATCCAAAATCAAGGTAACCATAATCTAACTAATATTGATATTGTCTAAATGTTTCTTGAAAGTCACAATTAGGATTAGGAGTAGGGGTTAGTAAAATTTAACATCAATTTAGCTTAACTTTGGGGACACTTGATCCCCAGGATCAAGTCTCCCCATACAATGGGGATCAAGTGTCCCTAATGTGCATGTGTTGAGAAAATAATTGTTAAATCAAAAGTAAAGAAACTGTATTGGATTTAAATAATGACATTTAAGCAGTAAGGAATGTTAGTAAATTATATCAATCAATTTAAGTAATTTAGTTATATTTAGCAAAGAATAAGAAACATAAACTACCTACTGAAAAAGAAGCTTGATTGTAAGAAATCGAATATTCTTTTCTTACAACAAAAATAAAAATGGGTGAATGAAATTCTCTTGTCAGATCTGTTGATAAGGAATCACTTTATTTGTGTTGCCGGTTTCAGAGACTTAATTGCATTTTTTCCCTGGTTTTAGACCTAGGGATCAACTCTCCCAAGTCTCCCCTATTTATCTTTTGTCCCTTTATCATAATAATCATCTACTTTCTGTCATGTTAACTGGACCTTGTATATATTTTTTTCTTTATCATTAAATTGTTATTGAATTTATTTATTCGTAATTCATATTATGAAAGGCATGTTAGTACAATAAACCTCTGGTCGCAGTGCTAGTTTCTTTGAAACCTCCTCTTTAAGTATAAGTCTAATACATTTATTAAAAATGCTGTTGATTCCAAACCACTTCAATAATCGTGCCTGCAAATTTCAAGATTTTGCATGTAAAAATAACTCAGTGATTGTGTTGACAGAAAACTTCGCATTGTTGAGCTTTTTTTAAACAGTCTTAAATGTAATTATTCTGTGCATTTAACATTTTTCTTTAGATTCTAGTTTATTTAATAGGAAAATTATTCCCTGGTCCCTGACTAAAGCTGTTTTTATAATTAAAAATCAAGTTAATGTAATTGTAGAATTACCAGAATTCTCATCTTTAGGAAGTAAATTTTATATTTTAAAAAACACTATTTTATAACAATTAAAAAGCCCCCATATTTCTAAAAATATCTTTCTGTACTCGACTTCTTTTTTGCAATATATCTTACATTAAAATAAAAGTATATGCTTCTTTCACATTACTAGCTTCATTTATAATAGTAATTTCAATTTAAATGCTTTTTATTTTTTGATGAACAAATATTTCATGTTTAACTAAAAATAAGTTAACTGTTGAATCATATGACAAAAATAATAAATTTTGAAAAGGTGAAAGAGAATTGTGTTTAAAATTAATAAATTGGTTTAGTATATAATGAATTTTTTTTTAATGCAAGTTTGTGTAGTGATATTATGCTTATATTTTCTTCTTTTTATTTTGCATGTGAAGATTATGAGGATGAAGAAGATGAAGACGATGATGATGAAAATGCTGATAATAGTGACTCTGCTAATGAGGATCCTGATAAATCTCTGGAGATCATTGAGAATAAAATCCACGAGAGCCCAATGCTCAAATCCACACCCAGTGAATTTAGTTCAAATCCAACAGCATCCGCTTTGGTATCTCTCCATAAAGCCAATGAAGATTTATTATCATTGCTTCCAGATGAGCCAATAATTGAAGACTATCTTGATCTCTGTTTTAAAATATGCTCTGTTGTGGAACCTGGTGATGACTCAGCAAAAGCAGCTGCATGCAGTTATGTAGATGATATTCTTCCAAAAGCCATCAAGTTATCATCTAGTGATGCTGAATTCAATAACAGTTTTTTAGTTAGTCTTGGATTGCTAAAGGGAGAAGACAAGAAACCTTTGAAAAATATTGATATTAGTGGTGCCTTGTTGGTTCTTCAACATGTTGTTAAACAACCATATTTTCTAAAATCTACAAGTGATTTGTTGCAGTTTTTTCTGTCTAGACCACTTACATATGTTACTTCAACTGAAAAAGCAAAGCATGGCTTGATGCAAATATTGTATCAAATGTAACATTTCATCATAAAATTCCAGTCTATTGAAATTGAATTGTGAATAATTTGTCATATAAAATGCAATTAATAATAGTTTTTTGTAAATCAAATAATCAATTTATGTTCAGTGTGTGTATATATATATTTTTTAATTTGAATCTCAATTTAATAACTTCCTTGTATTTTAAAAAAATATTGAAAAAAATACAGTTTAAAGGGACAAAAATAATTTTATTGACCAATGTATATCACTGACAACTTAAGAAGTTGTTAGTACTTTTTTTCTCCTCTTAATTGTGGTTTGGTTGAGACTGCATTATAACTGGAATGCACAATACAACAATGTGATATTAAATTTATAAATAATAAAAATCATTTTAAAACATTTGTATTTCTTTTTTATGTGTGTTATCAGATATTTTTAAAACTAAAATTTAAAAAATATTTTTTTTTATGCTGTGGTCTTTTAGGATTAATGGGGGTGAGAAGCAGTCCGTATCTTTATTAAAGATTCAGAGCCATTTGTTGAATAGATTTTTATGGTGTAGGATTCCTATAGAGACATACTGCACCAGACAAAACACAGTCATTGAAAATGTTTTTGTCATATGAGTTAATTTTTATCTAATGTGTTCTAATATCCTATAGCTGTTAATAGAAACTATTTATTAAAGAACATTTTAAAATGTCCAGTAATTTATTAAAATTTTGGCTTAATTTTAGCACACAGTCTTTATTTTTTCCACAATTTGTTGATTTAATAACTTTTCTCAGTATTTTTTTACTTATAGCATTTGCTTCTCAGCAATCCAGTCACTCAGTGATGTTGCTAGGCTTTGGAAATCCTGGGACCGAGACACTTTAAAACCCTTTCAGCGTTTGAGGATTTTCCTATATTTAAATTCCTACTATTAGCTCACACTCTCTCTCTCTATATATTTTGTTCAAATTTTCAATCGTTAATAAAATATTTTCTATTCCCACTCAAGTTCAAATACATTTTTTTTAAACTTGTAGTGGATGACACTTTATGCTAATACAGTTTTTTCAAATATTAATTAATTCATTAAATTTAATTAATTTTAATTTCAAATGGGAGAAAAAAATTCCTCCCATTGTTTTCATAAATGAAATGAAAGATTTATCTCAAATGAGTGATGCCACAGAAATAAAATACCGCAACGATGATTATAAAATAATGTTCAATAAAGATAACGTGGGACATGAATGCTGCACGGGTTTATTTTATATATTTATGATTAAAAAGTAGGAATTGACTTTAAAATTTTTTTTAATATTACTTGTTTCATAAGCATGCTTGTAAATCCCAGGATATATATATATATTTTTTAATCATAGTTTGATGTTATAATATCTTTCATATCCCCTCATTCTATATACTATTCAACAAAATTATTTTGTTAAAAATATTTTCGTCTACAACCATTTTAACATGACTTCTAATAACGGAAAAACACGGGCCTAATGCTCAAAGAGTTTTAAAAAACTGCATCCTCTTTTAGAAATAAGACAGATTCAATGTATTTTATACAAATATGCCTCTTTTGCGATATTTCAACAGAAAAATTATGCATTCTAAAGGACTCATAAAAATTATATATTTATACATTCTTTCTCCTTCTCTATAATACCACATCCCAGGCATCACTGTGGCATTGTTACTTTTCTCCACTCTCCATTAGGGCAACCCCATGTTTAAGAAGACATTCAAACAATGAATCATTATTTTTTTCATAAGTATTATGCATAAAAAAAATTAAGAATTGATTTAATTTTTCCTATTTTATGAAATTTGATAAAATTAATAAATTTTTAATGCTGGGTAAATGAATGTCAAATCTAAGAAAAACGTCCTGTATGAAAAAAGGTACTTTTCCAGTATAGGGGCCTTGACATTTTTTTAAAAAGCTTAGTGCAATTCAGGCTTTATAAAGTGAGATTTGTTGTCAAACAATATAAACAGCTATGAAAATACACCTGATGAACTTTTATGCTAGTTTATATATGTATTTATAGACATATAAACATTTTATACTCCTGTTTGTATATAAAAATAAATGGTTTTTTTATATTAAATTGTATAAATATGGCAAAAACTGCTTGTGTATATGGAACAGGGAATAGGTTGCCAGAAAATATGTTGTCAAATTCCTTCTCTCGCCAAGGCCATTTTCTCTATCTTGCCAATGTCCATATACTGGAAAAGTAACTCCCCCCCCTCCCCCCTAAAAAAATAAATAAATTGGTGGGTGAGACTGACACTTGTATCCCGATTTTATGTTTCATTCTTAAAAAGCCTACAGTTGCAAATTAAATTATTTTCATTTTTCTTACTGTTTGTTAACCCTTACACGGCAAATTAATTCTGTAGCAGAAAAAGTAAATTTTATTTGTTATTTTAGTTGAATTAAAAGAAAAAATGCAGCAAAATCCAATAAGTTTTTTATATATATGCATGTGTGCGTGTAAAACTGGAAAATTGTTTTTGAAAGTGAAAAATATTTCCTGTTTTTCAAAACTAATTTTTGCTGTAAATCATTTGTATCAAAAAAATTGTCTTAGCTTACTTTAAAAGGATCTATGAGTTACCAAACTATTTCCACCAACCCAAAAAAATAACCATGTTCCAGAATTTGTCTTCATTATGACAGCTTTAATCTGATTTTAATGGGGGGAAAAATCACATTATTTTGATTTTTTCACATTCTGTATGGTACTGCAATTTCAAATCCTCAGTTTTATAATCAGAAAAATTTTCTCGGAAGTTTCACATTTCCCTAACTTCTAAAAATTTCCCAGATTTTTCCACATGACTCCTGTTAAAAAAATTTAATCTGATTTTTGTATCACAATTATTTTTTACAGAATGATATAAATTGAAGAATTGTTTATACATTTCTCATTAATACTACTTTTGAATTTGTACTATTTAATAATAATTTAGAAAATAATAAAAATAAGACCATTAAAAAGAAACTCCTGCTTTTATTGGTGTATTTCAAAGTTGAAAATAACTTTTTAAAATAAAAATCTGGAGGTCAAAATAGAAATGTATAAATGTAAGCTGCTGATAGAAATACTTTAATTAAGTTGGAATTTTATTCATATTCATAGTAAATTAAAATTTTTAATGAATATTTGGGAAGTTTTTAATGATTTCCACTGTTCTTAGTTTACCTCATTGTACTGTTTTCAAGGGTTCACTTTCATGTTTTGAACTCCAGATTTTTTATAAAGTTATTTTCTACTTTTAAGCACGCAAATAAAATCATACATATATAATTTATAGTCTTTGATATTTCTTATAATTCTTTATTAAAGAAGGTCAAGAAGAAGCCCTTGCCAGCCTTGGACAATCAATTGCCAATTGTGGAAATGCTACCACTTTATCATAATTTTTACATATTAATTGATATTTCTGAAAATATTTCACATTAATGTAGCAAATAAACATTCATTGTTGAGTCACATAGTAATAGTTTTTTTTTTTTTTTTAATCATGCCTGAAAATTATTTAACAATTCATTTTATTTATTTATTTTGGAATGTTCAATCAAAATTTAATTGATAATTATGTTTTGAAAATCTATACTTATAAAAGAGTAGCTTGATTTTCTCATAATCAATGCCGAGCCTCAACCGTTTGTCCTAGAGGAATGAAATTTGGAAAACATGTTCTTTACACAATGTAGGCACCCACTAAGAAAGGATTTTTGAAAATTCACATCCTAAGGGCGTTAAATGGGGGGGTCGAAAGTTTTAGATAATTTCGTCTTTTCAACATATCTCAGAAGGAGTTTTAAGTAGGAGCATGAAATTCGGAATAACAATTCTACTAAAGAATAGTTAAACATTCATTTCAGGCGATTTTAGAAATTCAACGACTAAGTGAGTTAAATGGGGGGGTTGAAAATTTTCGGTGATTTCACATTTTCACCATATCTTATCAGTAGTTTTGGATATGAGCGTGAAGTTCAGGATAACAAATCTGCTATAAAAATAAATAAACATATTTCAGCGATTTTAGAAATTCACCCATTAAGGGGGCTAAATGGGGGTAGAAAATTTTAGGTCATTTCGAATGTTTGCCATATCTCAGCAGCATTTTTAGTTAGGAGCTTGAAATCCCAGATTCGGGATAACAAATCTACTTAACAGTTAAACATGTATTTCCGAGATTGTAGAAATTCAGCCACTTAGAGGGGGTTAAATGGGGGTCGAAATTTTTATGTCATTTCCATATCTCAGTAATAGGTAGGAACGTGAAATTTGGGATAACAAATGTACTAAAAGTAGTTAAATATGTATTTCGGCAATTTTAGATAATCCATCAAGGGGGGTCACATTGTGTTTCGAAAGTTTTAGGTAATTGTGTCATATCTCAGCAGCAGTTTTAAGTAAGAATGTGAAACTCCGCTTTACAAATCTACAAAAAAAGTACTTAATCATGTATTTCAGCGATTTTAGAACTAGCGAGTTTGTGGTCAACATCGGCTGTGAACCGGATTGCGGAAGATTAGACAAAAAAGAGAACTATTGCTGATTTTTTATTACATACTTTGTGTGACATTTTTTCCAAGGAATATATTTTTAATTTCTCATTTTATATATATTTTTTCGCTTTTTAGCGATTGGATTTAAAATTTTAAACAAAATATTACACTTTCACCTTTTTTAAAAATACATTTTTTTAAAGTAAAAAATTGCGATTTAAATACTGATGGCCATATTTATGGGCTAGAGTATGCACAAGGATGATTACTGTACAGTCAGATTACAAGCGTGCAACCGAATGGGTCCTGTTAAAATTATTTCATTTTAATGATTTATGCACGCAAAATAACTGAACCACGTTATATTGATCGCTGCATTAACGATGTATGGCTGAGAAATACACAGGGCCCTATTATTTTGATTACCTCATTAATAATTTATAGGTGTGACAATACCCATTTACAATGATCGCCATTTATCTTAGGCAATCCCATTTTTATTTATTTCATCTGAAAGCTTTCCACTCATCTTAGATAAATACACACAGGGCCAGTAGTATTTTGTCTGAGGGATTATGGAAAAAATATTAATGTCACGAAATATTTATTTACTTGCTTTTATATATATATATATATATGATTTCATTATTTTCGTATAGTTTAAAATAAAGTAATTTATTTAAATTTTTCTTTTTGCATGTAAATTGCAATTTCTGGGCCCTAAGGGAAGTCAAGACAGTACGCTGCAGAATATATTTGGTTCCCACTCAGAAGCGACCGTCTAGACGGGCAAAGACTGGCTAGTATTAAAATAATGTACTGGCATCAAAAACACAGAACTGTACATATTTTAACATTTTAAGAACTCTGACGAATGAGAAGTGCGTGAAAAATCAATGGCAAATGTAATGGGAAAAAAAAAAAAAGAAAGAAAGAAATAGAAAAGGACGTTAGGTGATCGAAAATAGTGGAGATAGAGAATTTTGAATTATTATTAGAACAATTAAGATTTTGACATTTTAAAATAGAAATTAGAATAATTTAGGCAAAGTGGTCATAAAAAGTAAAGAAAAATATATTGTAACTATGGAAACAACAGGAAATGACAGTAAAATAGATCTTCATGGTAAAATTACAATAAAATAACACTCACCTGAACTGAAGGAAATCTGCATCATTGTAAACATTTATTACACACAAAAACTGCTGTACCAAAATTATATTTACATTTGTTTATGATTCATTTGAAAGTTTTATAAAATTAATTTTGATGTCAAAATTGCATATTATGCATATGTATATATTATATTATGCATATATTGCTTACTAGAAATTATGTTTTATCTGAATCTTATAATTTCTTGCAAATACATTCTAAATATTAATTCTATATCTTTTTCTTCATAGCTGTGTATTCAAAATTAAAATTCTTTGATTCGAATACATAAAAGATTTTAATAAATTATCAAAAGCTGATTATTAAGTTAAAATATAGACACATTAAACAAAATAAATATATACAAATTAATATCATAATTCTGTGTATGTAGAAAGAAAACAAAAAGACACACACACACATATATATATATATATATATATATATATATACAGTGAAACCTCCATGAACAGTCACCTCTGAACAACGATAACCTCCGAATACCGGCCATGTATGGATGGAACCAAACGCGTTCCATAGCATTAACATTAGTGCGAACCTCTAAATAAGGAATTCCGAACAACGGCCGCTCAAAACTCACGAGAGCAAAAATTTAACAGCTTCCGGTACCATTTCATATTTATTTGCAAACCAAAATGTGAAACAGATCAAACGAAATTTACTTGATCTGTCAACAAAAAGTCACTTAATCACTTAATCCTTTTTCAAACACTAATATCTTAATCCTTTTGATAACCATTCAAAATGTCTTAAATTCCCAAAACTCAATAGGGACAGGGAGAACAGAAAGACTTTCGTACCACTGTGGGTGAACAAATAATCTGTCAACTCTTTGAATACTGGACTCAGACAACATAGCATCTAAAATACGGGTGGATACTGGAACGTGAAATATGCTGCGAGATAATTTCTTGCCCCCCCCCCCCCCCCTTTTTTTATCTGCTACTTGTCAGCAGGACAATCGGAGGTAAAAGTGGAACCTCCCTAAGATAAGTACAACAGGCTTCCAACCCATTGATTCCAATAATCCACCCTGCTCTGTGACAATAGATGGATAAATTAGGAAGGAGAGAAAAGGTAAAAGGCGTTCCGGAGATGTTCCAAGACTTTGTTTAGTCTTTTTTCTACATTTTTTTGTGTGTGAAGTTTTGAAAATCTCCCTTTGTTCATAAAAATAGACAGCAAGTTTCTTTAGGATGGGAGGGTGTAAAAACATTTCCGTTTGGAATTAAGGGAGAGATGAATTCTCTAAACATTGGGTGTCATTGTAAATTTCAGTTTTCTGGAAACTTCTGAACAAAAATGTCAAAGACTGATCAATATTTTGTTTAACTTTTCTGCAGTATGTCTTAGTGGGACTCCTTTAACTTCAGAGTACAGTTCTTACTTGTCCGTGATTCTCTGTGCGTTGTGTATCGAATTTTTGAATACGAGCGAAAAATCACGATGAGTTGCTCTAAACGAAAATTTCTACATTTGAAGGAGAAAATTGGAGTTATTGAGCATAATAAAAAAGGTGAAAGGGCACAAAAATTGGCAGCAGTTTATGATTGTGGCAGAACACAAATTAACGCTATTTTAAAAAACAGTGAAGATTATCTTGATCAGCCTCTTCAAGGAATTAATTTAGAAAGGAAAGTCAAGCGTCGGAAGACAGGAAATGAAGAACTTGACGAAATGTTATTAGAATGGCTGTCTGATTGTCGATCAAGAAATCTTCCAATTTCAAGGCCTATGCTACAAGAAAGTGCATTAGAAATTGCAGAACAATTGAAAATTTCAGATTTCAAAGCATCAAATGGGTGGTTAGAGAAATTTAGGAGCAGGCATAGTATCGTATTTCGCAAGGTGACAGGAGAGGCAGCAGATTGTCCAGCGATTCAAATAGACGCATGGAAAAAAACACTGCCTTTCCTAATTGCAGGTTATGAATCCCAAAACATTTTCAACAGTGATGAAACGGGACTCTTTTTCCGAGCTCTCCCTGATAAAACTTTATGTTTAAAATGCTTGCAGAAGTGGGAAGCATGCGAAAGAAAGATTGACCGTGCTTCTGTGCTGTAACATGATAGGTAATTTCCAATAAACGCTTGTGATAGGAAATGCTGCGAAGCCACGGTGCTTTAAAAACATGGATATAAAAAAAACTACCCGTAATGTGGAGGCATAAAAGAAAGCCTGGAAGACCCAGTGCATTATGAAAGAATGGTTGACAGAACTGAATAAAGAAATGAAGAAACAAAAACGCAAAATCCTTCTTTTTATGGACAATTCGAAATCTCATCCTACTGAAAATGATTTCAGTAATCTGAAAGTAGTGTTTTTGCCCCCAAACACCACTGCCTTCTGTCAACCATTGGATCAAGGAATAATCCAGGCTTTCAAATTGCGTTACAGGAAAATGCAAATGCGGAAACTGGTGTCTAAGATGAAAGATGCAGCATCAGTAAGTGTTCTCATAAAGTCTCTTAATGTGCTTGATGCTGTTAATTGGATTAGCATTGCGGTAAAAGAAGTGAGAAACTCAACAGTACAGCGATGTTTTGCAAAGGCAGGTTTCCAGGTAAGTTCTATTTATTTATTTATTTGTCATGCTGAGAATTTAAATAAGTTTCCACTTTTTACTTTATTTTGTAATGTTTGGAATCCTGTAATTAAAATGATTTTTTTTAATGGCAGGATTCTCCCTTAAACGACGACATAGAAAATGAAGACCTTAATAATAATGACGAAAATTTAGATAATATTCTTAGAACGGCAGGCATAACAAACATGAAGGCCAGCGAGTTTGTGTGTCTGGACAAAGATTTGTCTGTTACTGCCACATTTGATTCTATACAGCAAATGATGGAAGACAGGAGAGAGGAAGAGAAAAGTGATGAGGAAGAGGAAATGGAAGAGATTATAGAATCACCTAACATTTCCAGTATTAACACATATACCAAAGTTTTGACGAACCTTCGTGAAATTCAAAATTTTGCTTTAAGTCATAATGATGAGGAGTTATACACCAAAACAACTAATATTGATATTTCTTTGGAGAAAAATATTTGCAGCAAAAAAGCAAAGTAATTGCAAATCACTGACTTTTTTAATATAGTATAACAATGTGGATAAATTAAAATGACAGTTTCCATTTAAATTTGTATATTTTGATTTTTTTTTTATGAAACCTCTGAATAACAACCACCTCTGAAGGGCGGTCACTTTTCACTGGTCCCACGGGTGACCGTTATTCAGAGGTTACACTGTATATATATAATAATATATTTTTATTTATTGAAGATATATGTATAAAATAAATTTTATATGAGATAAGGGAAGATAGTGCACTAACCCAAAAGTATATTCATTATTATAATTCAAAATCATATAAATTTTCTTGAAACATTCTGCATGCAGAATATGCAATTTAGAAACCTTTTATCTACTGTTTACAAGAATTATTATTTAAAACTAGCTGGCTTCGCCCGCCAGCGGGCCCCTAATTTACATCAGTGCCTCAAAACTTTTGTATTCACCGGCTCGCATCCCCCTCGAGGCGAACGAACCTCCGACCCGGGTCCCCGCTGCCTTCGGCACCGGATAATCCCTTAATTTGCACATTGAATAGTAGAAATCTCTAACCGAACGAACCTCCGACCCTGGATCCCACTGCCTTCGGCATCGTATACCGGTCGTGCTACGCATGCACCGGATAATCCCTTAAATTGCACATCGAATAGTATAAATCTCAAACTGAACGAACCTCCGGTTCGGGTCCACGCTGCCTGCGGCACCGTATAGCAGTCGTGCTGCGCACGCGCTGCAGTATACGTTAGTTCCACCTTCCACCACCAGGTGACGCAAGCTGTTTATACGATCATAACTGAAATCGTCAAGGCTTTCGATGTCGAGTCAAATGAGCCATACCCCGTCGTAATCCGGGCCATAGAAACATAGATAAAACGCCCCCTGGTGGTGAAAAACGAACTAAAACCGATAAGCTCTAGTATCCTCTATTGATAGCGAGTCGAATAAGCCAAACCGCATTCCGATTTGACTCGTAGAATTCGAGATATTGTGAAATCAAAATATAAAATCTGATATTATTATTCGAAAAGAGTGGTATAAACTCAGAAACTTTTAAAAATGTTATAGAGGGTCCTTATTACTTTAATTTTGATGTTTGGAATCAGTTTGGTGGAAATCCGTAACATAGTTTCTTAGCTATAGAAACGGACCATACTTAAGAGAAAAAAAATCTGAAGGGGGGGGGGGGGGGGGGGGAGCGATGACACTGCTTTTCCTCAAACGACTGATTTAGATTACCTGAGTTCTAGTTCAAAGACAGGGACCTGTAGAAAAACTTAAAACTGAAAAAAAAAATTCGATAACGGGCGAAGCCCGCTTTTCTCTGTCATATCTATTTGCCACTCTAAAAGAAAAAGATGACACTACTTTTCCTCAAACAACTGAATTAGACTATTAGACTACCGGAGTACTTGTTCAAAGACAACTTGAAAAACTTAGAACTGAAAAAAAAAAAAAAAAAAAAAACTCTGAATTTACTATTCGAAAATACTGGTAATTTCTATACATAAACACAATCAAACGCTAGGGACGAATAAAAAAAAATGTTAAATTAAAATCATAATATCTCGCCCACACTCAGCTTGAACATCTTACCAGAGAATCGTCTGCTTCTAATTTATTATTTTTGTCTGGGCATAGTTGAAATATCAATAATTAAATAATGTCTCAGCTCGTAATAATTAATATCTAAGCTCGTAATGAAGATATCAGAATAATTTTTAGATTCTCTGAAAGCTGATATATTTTTACGTCGAAATGCGCGAGCACGGAAGATCTGCGCCCCTCAGATTCTGAGATGGGGCGGCCCCCTGAATACCCGTAGTCTATAAAAATCACGTGATGTTTACTGGATTTCCTGCTAGCCTCGCCAAAAGGCCCCGAAAAAGACGGAAGCTGATTGGTCGTCGCTCTATTTGCTAGCCTCGCCTCGAGGTCTGAATCTAGTCAGGAATGAATTTATTTCTTTGTTGCAGAAAAAATGTTTAGTTTTGAGTAATTAAAACAGTTTTGTTCGTTAATAACTCCCTTAATTATGGGCCGATTTTTTCGAAACTGCAATTCCTGGAGGACCGGATTTTTCTGAATTTTTTTACACAAAAAGCGCTTTGCTACTCGCTACGCTCGCAGAGTTTATCCGGGTACAGATACACAGACACACAGACGTTTACGAACATTAATAATAAGGAGAAGATAACAATATGAAGATATTAAGCACAACAATAAAGTTCGATAGCTTTGGAAATTTACAATGAATGTTCCATAAACATCATTACTTTGGTTGAGAACAACTGTTCAAATATTTCAGTTCCACTTATATATGAACACTTATTTTTGAATTGTTACTAAAGATAATGGCTTCATTAACCCATCAAGGACAGAATTATTTTTTACTTTAAAATGCAAAAAATTAATTTCATACCAATTTTTATTTCCTTTTATTAAGTAGTATTTGTCATCAAATAAAGATAATATAAAGATAATATTTCTCTTCAAAAATACTGTTGTTCAAACAAAAAAATGGTTGGCAGATGTTCCGGTACCATATGGTACCACTAGGTTTTAATGGGTTAATTTATTTCGAGAGAATTAAACAGAATTTTGGAGATAACATATAAAACAACATATCTACTTTCTACATGACGCTATTTGAAGAGCAAAAATTTCTCTCTCAGTTAAATGAAGCATCATGATGAGTGAATATTGTAATTCTGCAATTGCCGAACAAACATTCCGGATATATGATATTAATTTGTATCATACTACCTTACAGCTGGTGAAACTCGTTGAGTATTTGTCAACATTCATCCATACACATAGGCAACATATGTTACGGTGCATATGATACAGCAATATTAGAACATTCAGAGCTTTCCTTCAATGTACCAAGTTGAGCATTTAATGATGAGTCTTGAACTATTACTACACTGAATTAATTTAAATCTTTAACAGGATTATATTTTTTTTTGTAATTATGAATTAAAAATTAAGAAAGAATATACATTTTCTGAACCAACTGCTGAATTCAATCAGTTGAACAGCCGGCTCAATATTTTGAGCGCTGAGAGACATATCTGCCTCTCATGGCATATTCCAGCAGAAGAGAGGGAATGCTATGGAGGTTTTACCAATTGCACGCCAAAACCTCACAACCAAACAAAGGGCTATATGCTATAAAAACGTCATGAATACATTTGAAGATGATACGATACCACAGAGGAAATGCTTAAAACTCAAAGTTTGACACGCAAAAACCAGAATTGCACTCGCAAAGCAGAGATAAAAAATGTAGAATGCATTAGTAAAATAGAATTATTGTAAGACTGACAACCGCGTGTGAAATTTGAAATGAACGGCAGGAAGCGTCGGTAAAAACAAGATGGCTATTGTTGTTGATAAAAAAGACGTTTTGAATCAAAACATTAAGTTACAATTGCCGAAAGATAAATTTGGAACACGGCGATAAAATAAAGAAATGGAAATAAAACATTTTAAGTTTAAAAATAAATCTATATTAATAAAAGAAAGTTTCGCTCTGTGTGTGTTTGTTTGTTTGTCTGCGATGGCTAGCAAAATCTAACCCACCTAGAAGTCTGAAAATTTAGGTGTGGATAGTCCAAGGTCTGGCCATGTGCACCTGAATCTCAGAATTTTAATATTTAGATAATTACCCTAGATATTAATTAGTTTCTCACTAACCATCGCTTCTAAAATACCATATTTTTCTGAAAATGGTGCAAAAGAAATGTGAAACTGCAAAATGAGGTGTGTGTTGGGAGGGAGGAGAAATATTTTAGGTTTACTGGAAAAGGTTGGGTTACCACAATGACTTTTAACTACGCCTTTTCAACACAAAAATTTGTAGATCTATATAAACAAAAATCGCAAATTCAAAAAATTCCATCCACAACTTTCAGAAATATTAATTAGAAATGTTTAATTTTTCAAGCAATTTAATCTTGCAATGATCAATACGTTTTATGATAAAAATTTGAGCCGTGGCAGGTGTCTCAATAATGAAACCACAAAGATAGAGGTACTAAGAGATTTTTTAGGTGACTCAAATTAACAATTCTAATTAAGCTACGATTTTAAAATTAACACCTTTTGAATCCTCTTTGTTCCCACATTACAAGTTTGTAAAAATTAAGATTATTCGATTCTTATAACCGAAGATATTATTTCGTATTAATTTGATTGCAGAAAAAAAAAATATTTAACGTTTTTTGTTTTTTTTTACGAGCAAGCATAGCAGACAAGATGTCCGTTATCTATACTAATAAAATAAAGTTTCGCTCTGTGTGTCGGCGATGGCCAGGAAAATCTAGCCCACCTAGAAGTCTGAAAATTTAGGTGTGGATAGTCCAAAGTCTGACCATGTGTACCTGAGTCTCAGAATTTTAATATTTTGATAATTACTCCAGATATTAATTAGAATATCATTAAACATCACATCAAAAATGCCATCTTTTAAATCAAAATGGCTAAAGATAAGAACTTCTGTTATGGATTTGCCAGCGGAAATGAACGAATTCGAAATTATTTTACTAATTAGTGAATTTTAAGAAAACTAATTAAGATATCAATTTGAAAATTTCTGAACATATGTAAAAAAAATTCTGCATCTGACTATGCGATTTTTGAAAAATTCGGTTTATCATTTTTCTTAATTTATGCAAAAATCTGCCAGCGCCAGTGAAAATAATCCGAGAAAGTTTCAGACAGAGATCTTTTATTAAAAACTGAACTACAAAGAGATCTGTTTCTCTGGCCGATCCCTCCATTTAGTTTGGGAACATGAAAGGGAATAATTGCCAATTTTTACTAATGAACAAAAATTTAGATAACTAATTAAGATACAGATCTGAAATTAAGGATG
This sequence comes from Maratus michaelseni, assembly GCA_963931845.1. NCBI lineage: Eukaryota > Metazoa > Arthropoda > Arachnida > Araneae > Salticidae > Maratus > Maratus michaelseni. The sequence continues at coordinate 20,013,363 of OZ007597.1, forward strand.
GGAAGTGTGGTCATCTGCTGGCTATTTTAGCGTATTTATCGTTATATTTGCTAGTATGGGGAGGGAGGGGGTTAACGCCTTGCTCTGAGATTGTTATTATCTTGGTACCAGGCAACGCCGGGCAGGTAGCTAGTAAATAAATAAATTTTAAATTCTGAAAATAGAAATTTTAAATATTGAAAAAAAATGAATTATGTGAATGTTTGTCTGTGCAATAACAGCAAATTTCCATCTTTACAAACATGAAACAAGTTTTTTTTTTAAGTATGCAATAAAATAAGAAAAATGCATCACAATACATTAAATTTTTGAAAAAAAATCTGTTTCAACATTTTTGTTCAGATGTAATTGTCTTTATCTCAGTTCTGATTATTAAAAAAATTAGACTAGGATGAGAAAAAAAAATCATTTTATTAATATTATATGTACACATGTAATTATTTCATAATAATTTTACATGAAGTAAGTTTTATTTATTAACTTACATTTTCTTTATTACAATATTTAAAGAAAACAAGTATACATTATTTATGAAATTTGTTCAACTTTTTGTGACCACCATTCATTTAAATTAAACTATACAGACATTTTATACAACTAGTCCCAAAATCATATATATCTTTATAAAGTTCAATTTATCTAATATACATACAATAAATTAAATTTTCACTCTCCTAGTAGACCAGTTAAAGGGTCATCAAATGCATTAACTTGTTTAGTTTCAGCTTTCTTCACTGCAGCAGTATTGCTTACCTTGTTTGATGTTTTGGAACGACTACTATTGCTGACATTACTAAAAATGTCATCATCTAAAATGAATGAAAATATATTGGAAGATCAATGAGGATAATATATATACATACAAATTGTTAAAATAAGCAATATGAATACATAAAATCCAACGTCTTGTTTTATGGAAGGAAATAATGAAATTCATAGTAGCATAACTACCAAACCTTCTGATTTTTTAGAACCACTATTCTTAAATAGAAATATTTTATTTAATGACAGAAATTTGTGATTAAATAAGACAAAGATTATTATTCAGAAATAGTGGTTTTCAAAAATTGAAAGGTTTGGCGGTTATGTAGCAAATATACAAAAGAAGAACTTCTTACAAATCACCAATATAACCATTCAAACAAACTAACATGCTATTGCCATCACAGGAAGTTTCTTTTATACTATTCTAATATAATAATTTAAATAGTGCAGTTTACAGTCCTGCATCAGGTCTATAACGGTATCTGGGGATCGTGATGAATATAAAAGGAAAAATTAATAAAGGGTGAATCTCCAGCGCCTAGCACCGGAGTGATTCCGAATACCTAAACAATTTTGACAAAACATATATTCAACACTTTCCCCAAACACCATTATAGGCATGATCGTAAGTAGCAGCACATAATGCGATGCCATAAAAGTTAAGCTTAAAATTACGTGAGATTCATCTGAGAAATATTAAAATTGATTCTTATGTTAAAATATACTTTATAAATTAGGAAATAGAACTTTTTGCATTACTTCAAACATAGCTGAAACACATAAATATAAATAATAGAAAAAGACAAACTCACCAAGATGAAATTAAACTGTAATTTATTCACAAGAGCACTCAAATAAACAACTCACAATTCTATTTAAAATAACTTGTACATATTCTATACGATTAAAATGTATTCTTCTTCAATCACTTTTAGATGCAATATTAATAAATATTGTTTCAATTATACAATTACACATCGATGTCACACGACATCTCAAGAATGATGTATTATTATATTTAATAATTACTCTTTTTAATCAAATCTAATAATTTTCAGTTATTGGATCTGTCCTTAAAAATATTAAAAAGTTACTTTAATACCATTTGTATTCGGTTCAGTGATCCACCTGAGATAAATGAAACTTCTTTTATAGATCCTTAGTTATAAAGGTGAACTCGAAACATTAATTCTACTGTTTATTATGGGTAATATGAAGAGCTTTAGAAGATAAAAACTTAATTTCATTATTTGAAGAATTCACAGCCACCAGTATGTGAATGACGATGAGGACAAGAATTTATTCAGCTGCTTTGTAAAGAAGCTTCAACTAGAGGTTGATATCCAAAATGGCTGAAGGTATCAAGATCAAAATGTAGGAGAGAACATCTGTTCTAAGTCTGTAAAAATTCTGATCACAAGAGCAAACGGAAGAGACGAAGAAAGATGACGTAATCAGAAACAGGATCACAAGCAAATTTTCCCTGATAATTATCAATGATAGCTATAACAATTACAGATGATTGAACTTAAATAAATGTAGCGTTGACTTTAAGAAGAATTATATTTCGCTGTATGACGAATATATTTTTCACCGCAAGCCAAAATGGCTTAAGCTCCGAAGAGCGAAATTTATCCCACACTACATCCTTGGGAATTTGTCAGGAACTGAACGAGTTTTCACAGTTTCCCACTCAGGCAAAACTTTCTGGCCAAGATTTCAATTAAAAGTAAAAATTTTATTTTACATAAATAATTAATATTGTGAATCATTGTTGTTCAATGATTTTTAAATAAACTATAAAATTTCTTAAATGAATAAATAAACATTTTAGAGCTCCCAAATTTTGCACACACTCCAAATCACCAAAGATACTGTTCGGCCAATCAACAATATCCCTAATAACCCAAAATCCTACGCAAAATATATCAGTAAAGTTATGTAAAAAGGAATTTTATTAAAGAAAATCAGTTGTAGAAATGCAGATTTATAAAATTTTGAAATAGGTAAAATTAATTTAATTTCTAAAAAGTAAAAAATGATTTGCTGAGGATAATAAAAGCCGAAAAACATTGAGACTACCATATCTTAATGGTTCATACACTTCGCCTATTGCTCGTGTGGTAAAGGAACTTACCGATTCTCAGCATAGTATTTACCAACAATGGCGGAAAACAAGTCATGATTAAATTTGTATCTCTTGGATACATTAGCCATCCACAATTTTTTAAAGTGTGCACACTGTAAAAGGAAGAAACTGTTTGTTGTCCCCAAAATTAGAGTAGCCCGCGCGTAAGCTATTGATCTCCAAAATTAGCTAAACTTCACAAGAATCTTTAAAAAAAATACAATTCGCCTCAATTTGATAGATACTGTCGGATCATAATATTACTATGTATAACAGCCTGAGGGAAAGGAAAAAATTTTGAAAGCTCATGACATTTTATATTATTTTCCTTTAATCAACCATTATTTTTGATATATTTCTTTATACATCAATTTTGATTGATTTTACCTTTATCTTTATTTACAATTTATCCTTCATCACATTTCTCCAGTCTCAAAAAAAAAATTTTATTCATCATATTAATTTTCCTTAAGGAATTATGAGCTGTACTCATTTCTATATACATAATGATGAATTTTATTTACAAGTAAATTTAAACATTATTCCCCAGCGAAATCAAAATCTCTATGACACCCAAAAAAATAAAATATATTGTACAAATAGAGGATTTTAAAGTATGAAAAGGTAAAGTTGAACTATAGCAAATGAATTTTGGAAAAAAAAATCAAAATTTTCACTGAAGTTCTGTACCATCATCCGAAAACAAGTAGGTCCAATGAGGTGCATTCTCATGTTGTGCGGATCCTATGTTATCCGGAACAAATTATTGTTTCAATTTTACCAGACAGCACAAAACAAAAGCAAAAGTAGAAAATTAAATTTAATCTATATGATCGACAGAAACGCTTCAGGATTTCTCGCCACCTGAGATTTCAAACTAATGACAACTCTCAAGGGTTAACACAATTAGATTTTCACAATATAAATATTGACTTGTGCCTTTATAGTGGCAATAGATGCAAGAGCACTTTCCTAGAATTTAAAACTATATATATCTTAAATATATGAAAAATAATAGGGAGGAATAATTTTAACTTGCTATAGTTAAAAAAAATCAATTCTAAGGAATAATGGTGTCATGAGGTAATCTTATCAAATTTGTTTAATAATTAAATTAGTAATTTTATATCCAAAATGTTACAAAAAATATATCAGAATTTCCAAGATCAATAATGTTCACTCTAAATCATAAGGATTTACCGTGAAGGATTTGTCAGAGGGGAAGAATCTAGGATCCTCCTTATAAATTCCCATGCTAGGTTGAGTTTCCCTTCTGTGTGTATTCTCCTACTACAACTCTTTGTAAACAAATAAAATTTCCGAAAACATCTATATTCCATTTTTCAAATTAAATATAAATAGTATCTTATTTTAAATATTTTGTAAAGAAATTCTTTTATTTCAAAATAACACTTTTATGATTCAAAGAAGTATTTAGAGTTTAATAAATAATATTTATGAATTTTAAAGTAAAATTAAAACCACTTTTCGCTTCTGCAAATAAATTATTTTAAGCCATTTTTCCCCAAGATTTAATAATTAATTTTAAATAATATGACTTAAGTATTTGTCAGAAGATTCTACCTAACCTGATTTTCACTGAAATAGAACATTTATATATTTAACTTTATTATATTACTATTGAGATTATTGAAAATTAAAAATATTCAGTTGAAATAATTGACAGAAAAAATATTATTAGACTTTATATAGTTTTTGTTTAAAATTCCTGTAGCAGAATATCTATTAAAGAATATAATCATATCAATCTTTTAATGGAGAGTCAACAAATTAAAATTTTTTAAATATTTCACTTTTAAAATTATTGTAAATGAGTTGAGTCACATATGAAATAAATAAAATTAATTTCAAAATTTAAACCAGATAATCTTAATAATCTATAAAAATTTTATGTACACATTGAAAATAAAATTGCACAAGTTTATATTCCACACAATACAATTACTTCCAACATCCTAGATGCTATATCAAAAATTTTCTTAAAATTTAAAACTTTATATGAATAAAATAAATTTCATCAGTTTGATTTCTTTTAAATCAATTATAAAATGTTTAATAATTTATAATATTTATTATTTTAATATAAATAATTTAATATTGCCAGTATTAGAAATTACCAAATACATATATATAAAAAAAAATGCATACCATATTATTAACCTGCAAACACATTAAAAATAGCAATAATCAGAGCCAATTTATTTTTACCAACATTGCCATCTACATCTTTTATATTATAAATTTAATTTGAAAATAATACTTTTTAAATTATTGTTAATATTTTTTATCACCATATCTACTCTTAAAGAAAAATTAAGTTGAAATTACCGTTTTCAATTACGTTACTGAATAAATTTATTAAGTTTTAACTTATTTCAAAAGTAATAGTATTTTTATCTAAATTTAATCTTATCTGCAATTAATCAATTAATTTATTTTGAATATCTGTTATCATAGACAAAAATATTTTAACAACGGCAACCACTAGACAAATTCAAATAATGTTACTGTTTACTCTTAATAAAATAAAATAAGTTTCAGAAATGGCACAATAATAATCATTAAAGTTTGAGAAGTAAAACATAATAAAAATGAGAATCACATATTATTGCATGAAAATATAAATATTGATAACCCAAGAAGAAGACTGCGTCTAAGGCACCAATAAATATAACGGTATCTGGGGATCGTGATGAATATAAAAGGAAAAATTAATAAAGGGTGAATCTCCAGCGCCTAGCACCGGAGTGATTCCGAATACCTAAACAATTTTGACAAAACATATATTCAACACTTTCCCCAAACACCATTATAGGCATGATCGTAAGTAGCAGCACATAATGCGATGCCATAAAAGTTAAGCTTAAAATTACGTGAGATTCATCTGAGAAATATTAAAATTGATTCTTATGTTAAAATATACTTTATAAATTAGGAAATAGAACTTTTTGCATTACTTCAAACATAGCTGAAACACATAAATATAAATAATAGAAAAAGACAAACTCACCAAGATGAAATTAAACTGTAATTTATTCACAAGAGCACTCAAATAAACAACTCACAATTCTATTTAAAATAACTTGTACATATTCTATACGATTAAAATGTATTCTTCTTCAATCACTTTTAGATGCAATATTAATAAATATTGTTTCAATTATACAATTACACATCGATGTCACACGACATCTCAAGAATGATGTATTATTATATTTAATAATTACTCTTTTTAATCAAATCTAATAATTTTCAGTTATTGGATCTGTCCTTAAAAATATTAAAAAGTTACTTTAATACCATTTGTATTCGGTTCAGTGATCCACCTGAGATAAATGAAACTTCTTTTATAGATCCTTAGTTATAAAGGTGAACTCGAAACATTAATTCTACTGTTTATTATGGGTAATATGAAGAGCTTTAGAAGATAAAAACTTAATTTCATTATTTGAAGAATTCACAGCCACCAGTATGTGAATGACGATGAGGACAAGAATTTATTCAGCTGCTTTGTAAAGAAGCTTCAACTAGAGGTTGATATCCAAAATGGCTGAAGGTATCAAGATCAAAATGTAGGAGAGAACATCTGTTCTAAGTCTGTAAAAATTCTGATCACAAGAGCAAACGGAAGAGACGAAGAAAGATGACGTAATCAGAAACAGGATCACAAGCAAATTTTCCCTGATAATTATCAATGATAGCTATAACAATTACAGATGATTGAACTTAAATAAATGTAGCGTTGACTTTAAGAAGAATTATATTTCGCTGTATGACGAATATATTTTTCACCGCAAGCCAAAATGGCTTAAGCTCCGAAGAGCGAAATTTATCCCACACTACATCCTTGGGAATTTGTCAGGAACTGAACGAGTTTTCACAGTTTCCCACTCAGGCAAAACTTTCTGGCGGTTACGAAACAACCAATCAAAAAATCCGAACCGTCCGAAAGTTACTGAACAAGCCCCAACAGACCATAGTCAAAGTTACAGTCAGACGTTTCACTGACACTTCCAACCCTAGCAACAGCATTAAATAGTATTTAGAACATTCGATCGCGACCTTGGAGTGCTGTCAAAACGACCTTGTTCAAAATCCGCGGGAAGAAAGGTTCTTGTTTACTTGAAACATCTAAATACCCATCAATGGCGTCTGATCGCAAATCTCGACGATCTTCAAAACAGAAAAAACGAAAGTAATTAAAAATCTATAACTGCCAAACTAATGGATGAAAATAAATGAAATTTTAGCAATCTAAATAAAATTAAAATTTTCTTTCCACCAGATATGTTTTTGAAAGTAAAATATTTAAATTAAGAAATTTTGAAAAATGATTATTGGACTTAGAAATTTTGAAATGATATATGGAAAAGTTCGCGATTCTGAAAGAATTTGCCTGAATTAAAATAAATGAATTTGAACTTTCTGAAAAGAATAAAATTAACAATTAACCAATTTTTTAATCAATATTATTAAAAAGGAAATACACTATATTTTGGAATAATTTATTTCAGACTGTATATTATTTAAAAGTTAGAAAAAGTAAGTTATAAATATTTCTTTTTTAGATAATTTGAAATGAAGTTTAATTAATATTGCAAAGTGAATAAAATGTAAATTAAATTGAATGAATAAATATCCTAAAACATATGTAATGGAAAGATTCTGAAATTAATTTATATTCTCACCAAAAGTAAACAATTTAAAAAGAATGTTTGATTTAAAATGCAAAAATGAAATTTAGCTTAATTAATTTAAATGAATTTAATGAGTTTAATTAAATTGATGAATAAATTAAGGTTAAATATTAAAATACTGAATAAATTAAGAGTCAAATTTTTAAATCATAACAAGGTCAGGTAACACAATTTCCTGAACCCAACCCAATGAAGCCTGTTGTTCAGGTTGGGGTGGGTAGACTTCTATTTTTTTCTGTGGGTCAGGTTCAAATTGGCTTAGAGTTTGGTTTTGACTCTTGCAGATCGGTTCGGGTTGGCCGATTTTTCAAAGGAAAGTACTGAAAATTTTCAAAGAACTATATATTGATCAAAAATCTATATATTTGTACGTAGATGAATATATATATATACAGCGTGTCCTAAAAACAATGACCTCAGCTTTTATTCCTTAAATATTAATCATAGAGATATATTATAAATTACAAAGTTATGTAAAAAAAAGTACTAAATTTTATGAAATTAATTAAAATTTTCAGCGGATTAAATTTGATGAAATACAAAATTTTAATTTTTACACGGACCCCATACAAAAAATTTCTCACTGAGTAAAATGTGCCTCATACGCTAATAAGGTCACATACAAAATTTCAGCATTTTATCATAAAAGTTGCACAGACATGAAAATACATAAATGCTGACTTAAACCACTTTTCGATGCCTGGATATGAGTTTGCAAAGGGGAAAAAATCATGTTTGATGATCGCGTTTCAGGGGTCATACACAAATTATGAAAGAAAACAATGATTGCATAAATAAATAATAATTCTGCTATTTATTGGTATAAAAGTATCTAAACTGTGTACAAATAATAACTTTATGCATAGATTACAAAACTTGTTCAAAATGTTTTGCATATGCAAACATTTCAAAGCTGTTTTAATGTTCATTGACTGTGCCATTTCCAAGTTTTATTCTGTAATTCAATCATGTAAAATTTTAAGATATTTTTCAGGAAGCATAGTTTTGTAAATGTGTAAATAAAACTAAAGATAAGAGTTTGCTCATGATGACATTCTCCTTCATGTCATCTGTACTCTAGCTGTAAACATTTACATTTTAATTTATGATTAACCCCTTACCAACTTTAACCACTTCAAGGACTGCATAAATAGGGAAACAGCATTATTGCCTTCGAATTATCTCGAGGCAGCCATTGAAGTTGTTAAACATATATGTGAATTTTTATTATAAAATGCTGAAATGTTGTACATGACCTTATTAGTGTATAGGGCACATTTCACTCACTGGAAATTTTTTTTGTATAGGGGTTAAATTCTGTATTTCTTGAAATTTAATCCCTTGAAAATTTTAATCGATTTTATAAAATTTTGTACCCTTTTTTTTACATAACTTAGTCATTTATAATATGTCTATGATCAATATTTAAGGAATGAAAGCTGAGGTCAATGTTTTTGGGATACCCTGTATGCCTGTATATATGTTCATTTTTCTACATAAAATATAAAACTGATATTAAATATACAATTTTAGACTATTTTTCCATATTTGCATTAAAAAATGGATTATTATTTTTTTCCATTTGAGGCCCAAGTAGGGTTACAGGTTAACTAAAAATTATTTTGGGGGGTTCAGGTTGGATTGCAGGATTTTTTATTTTTATTATTTATTATATGAATTTTAAATACAAAATATATTTTAGAATCTAGCAGTTATACTGAACCAAATATTACACCTTTGTTTCTCTAGAAAAATGTTGTCAACAACCTATCATAAAATTTCTGCACTAAAATCTGCAAAGATAAACTCTTTAACAATACAGTGAGTAAATTTGTTTCCCTCCAATGATATGTGTTGTAGTTCAAAATGTTGAAATAATAAATGTACAAAATATTTGAAACCATAATTTTAAAGAGTTCTATTTGTGTTTAGAATTAGCAGCATGTTCTAGTATTACTTGAGTATTGGCGCTAATGAAAACACTCAAATTAGGTTATTACACTAGATGAGGTGCAGTTTCGAATTCTATATACAGCATTTTTTCAAAATTAATAAAACTTTAAGATGTAATAAAACTTTTTTTTCCCTAAAATTCAAGAACACACAATAGATAACAAAATAAGTTTCATTTAAAACTAGAATTTTCTTATAAAATATCTTTCATGAAATAGAGAAATACAGTCATTCTTCCTTCCTTAATCTTTTTTGAGGATTTAATTAATAAATAGCAAAGATAGAGTGACTTTCCCCAGGCATAAATTTTGAAAATATGACTAAGTAATTTAAAGATGTGTTATGATACATTCCATTTCTACTTTTAAATTCAATAGTTTTCAATAATTTATTTATTTAAATTAAATATTTAATCGTAATTAATCATTATTTATAAGTTTTCATAATATTAATTAACATTTAAATTAATTATTTAACAGTTATTATTTAAACAGTCAATATTTTCTATCTTTTTAAAATTAATCTTTTTAACTTTTCTTCTAAGTTATTTTATTATTAATTAAAATCAACTTCTATAATTAAATCATTTTTTAAAATCAATAATCATTTTTAAATTAAAGTATAATCATGCATTTAAATCTCTGGATAAAAGTATAAAAGATTTCCGTTTGTTTACATCGATTCTGTCAAAGATAGTGTATTTTCTTCTAAGTTAAAATATATATTTTCCACTTTTTAATATTAATAATTTTTGTTCTAAACTTTATTTAAAAGATTAAACTAAAATTTTTTATGCAGTCTGCCAAAATTCTAGCAAGATTCAACTTAAATCTTGGCAGATATAAATTTTTAAACATTTTTTTTCTAATCTCAGTGTTTACATCGATCTTTTTTTGGAATGACGCTGGCCATTTTGAATTCTAGCTTAGCGCGTTGTTGAAACAACTTCTTAGTGGTCAATCGTCAACCATGTTTGTTTAGGGGTCGTTCTAGTGGGCTTCCAAGGTTAGGGGGTGCATTTTTCAGTGGGGAAGGAATTGTAATTCTTTCTAGAACATTCGCGGACGAACAATCTTAATTTTTACTGCTTGTTGCTAGGGCGTAGTTGTTTTCGTTTCGCCAGGATCGTTCGTGTGTAGAGTTGAGTTGTCACGGGTATACTTTTTAGTGACGACGGTTGATAGTTAAACAATTCAAGATGAAGAAGAAGAATTTTCGTCTTTTCTGATTGGATAGTTTGGCTGGTGCGTGAGTTGACTTGGTAGAGTTTGAATTCAATTTGAGTCTGTCTGTGGCTTTTCTCTACTGGATGTAGTCGGCAAAAAAAATAACGCTCGTGTTTGGCCGTAAGGCCGAACACAATGTATAAAGTTTCTTAGGTTGTTAGAGTTCTGTAGGTCTCATGGCATCTGAACTATATTTTAAAATACAACTCTTCATATAATTGGATTCCAGTTCCTTTTTATCTGCTAAGCGTTATGAGTTAATCTCTTCAAATTCAACCTACTTATAATTGGGTTCCTGCTCCTTTTCATCTGCTAAGCGTTATAAGATAATTTCTTCAGATTCAATCTTCTGCTGGTTCCATCATCTGCGTTTCAAGAAATAGTAAAGTTATCCATATTTTAACAAGATTTATTTTCATACGGTAGCATGAATTCGTGATATCTTGGATCTATGCGCTCGTATGAGAAAGTTTCTGCAAATTCAATCTTCTTAAGGTTTCTTCATAGAGGTTTCGAGAAATAATCAAATTCTACTTAATACAACAAGATTCTTTATTCTCAAGGCAACATGAATTAATTATTTGAAAGAATTTTCTCGTCATAAAAGAATATGCAACGGTATCGGTAATAGATTCCAAATTTTCCATCTAGCATTTTCAGTTTACTTCAGACTCTAATTCTGATATTTATGCAAGATTTAATCTCCCGAACAATTTATATAACAGTTTTAAAGAACTAAATCAATTCCTTTTACTTTGAACATTCCCTTCAATCAACCAGTTAATTAAATAATAATTACAGTAATATGAATTATCATTTTGGATTTTAAATATTAATAAGAATTGAACTGGAAAGATTTCATATGAAGATGGTTTGTACTAGCATTATTATTTTATGTGTTTTTGAAGTGATCACTGCAATGAAGGATAAAGTATGTTATGTTTGAAATAAAATCAGTTCTTTTGCTATTAATACTGTTAACTTCATTCCTTGGGTGAGTCTTTTGTATTTATTTTTATTTTCAGATTTTAATACAGCTAAATATTTCTTCATTTATGCATAGTCCAATATAAAATAATGTTTTTAGATTAATCTTTAATTTCTAAAGTTTGATAAGATATTTTTGAGTGTTTAGTTCAACATCGCATTTTGGTGCTTCCACTATACGCGCGACCTGTATTGACGAGTTGGGGTAGGATGTAGAGTAAACATATATTCTATTTTTCTGCCTTATATTTAGGCATTTTAAGAATCTCTGTTTGCTCTATCTCCTGTGCCAAGTCTTCCTTACAAGATGAATATAATAATAATAAAAAAACTTTGTAAAATTACATTGTTTCTTTTCTGTCTACATTTGCTTTTCTTTTTAAAAACCTGCAAATAATATGGCTTTATTTAGGAACATGAATAATACTTTAAATGAAAAGTTATAAAGTTTAGCTGTACAAATGCTTACCATCATCATCATCATCATATACTTGATTAGGGAACATCTCATATTTTTCCTTCTGTACATCGGCAAATATATCAGTCTCATCACTGACTAAGTCCTTGGTCTCTGAAGTTTCTGTTTTTACTTTTGGCAAAACATTACTCTTAATGGCACTGAACAAGTCATCATCATCATCGTCGTCATCCTGAAACACACACGAATTTCTTAAATTTATGAATTAGCCATCACTCTGTTCTAATAACAATTTAACATAAATTGAAAATGCAATATTAGAAAACAAAGCTAACCAGGAATTATTAAATTCAAAGGAACTTTCCCTGAATTTATCAAAACAAACATTAATCTGGATAGTTTGGCTTTTTATAATTTCTCCCCTTCTTTCAAAGGAAAAAAAAACACTCCATGCTAAATTAAATGCTACATGTCAAATTGATCTTTGCTCCAGAAATACATCACTGAAATTACCCAAAAGTGTTGTATAAATAGGATAAAACATTTTTTTTTTATCTATTCCAAAAATAACCCTTATGGAAACTTTTTTTCCTGAAACAATTTCATTTACATGACTTTCAGACGCTTATAATTTAAGCTCGCCTTTAATTTGATGGCTCTTTTGAACAGCAATTCAGAAAGAAATGGAGCAGACAAAAAGAGAATTTGAGCAGACAAAATGCCTGATTATTAAATTTTCCAGACCCCTTCCCCCTTCCAATATTTTTTTTTTTTTTTTTGCATGAATCTAGAGAATGTCCAAAATTACTTTAAAAAGGCTGGAATTCCTCTTTTAGGAGGAACTCTTTCATGCATGGTTCATACTAACAAAATTAATAAATAGCTCTTTCTGTTGGTTAAAGGAGAGAATAAAACCATGTAAAAGAAATTTTAACAGTTTTAAAATAAATTCCCTAATACTAAAAATGATAATACTAAAAAAACTTAACAATATATTTGATACGTGGTTAAATAAACAGGAACACAGATGAACAGCAGGGGGTTAGGGGTCATCCATTAATTACATCATACTTCCAAGAGGGAAGGGGGTTCGGAAATTGTGACACACTGTGATAGGGGTTTGTTAACATAGGATGTCACATCTAAAATGTGAAAACAATACATAGGCATTGTTTTCAAGCAACATAAATTAAGTTCATAATACGTATTTTTAATCAGGAAATATTAAGCACATTTTACCTTTGAATTAATTTCCAGTGCTTTTAGTAAGAGCATTCAATATCTTGGTGGTTTTATGATAATTATTTCAAGAGATAATGGATAGCATGTAAAAAATAATTACAATTTTGCTAAATCAAAACTAGCTCAAAATTAACAATTGCAAAAATGTTACAGTTTGTGTGTGTGACTGTCCACATAAACTCTTATCAACCTTAGTGCTATTTGTTTCATTAAACATTTAATGAAACAACTGCATGCAGAAAAGGCTTAGTTAAATGCTTAGAAGATTAAAATTGAAACAAAAATTAGGTTTTCCTACATTGTTTTCATTAGGTTAGTTACTATGGAAACAAAAGTTAGAATTTTCATATTATTTTGATGTACTAATAATATTCTGGAAATGTTGGATTATTTATGACAGCAAAGAATGGGGGTTTCCTTAAATTCTATAAATAGTCAAATACATTCGCTAACAAATGATTTATTTTTCTTAGTAACACAAATAACAATAATAATAAAAAGCTATTATCTAATAATGAATGATAATCTAATTATTTAAGCAATGACACCTGGACTCTGCAATTATATTCTATCATTATGCATACTTGTCAATCTTCTATAAAACTATGTCAGCTGATTAAATTAAATAAAATGGATTGGACCAGAAATTTTACTTAACAAATGAAGTCAAATAAATACTATGAAGACAGAAGAAACTTTTTAATAAATTTAGGTAGTTATTATTAAATAAATTTAGGTAGTTATTAAATAAATTTGCTAGATCGAAACATATTTATTTGACTTAATCAAATTGACACAGTTTTACGGAAAGTTGACAAGTATGCATTATGGGAAGAAAGAAAAAAAAAGTCAGATTACTAGATTATGAAAATGAATGAAAAATTTTAACAATAAAAAGTTCAAGCATTTTATTAACTACAAAGGGTAAAATAGAAGCAAACAAAATGTTAAAATTATTTTAATGATTTGCCCAACTGTCCTCATCAACTCTCTAGTTTCCAAATACCTTATTCTGATGCAGCTATTTTTGAAGAATGAAAAATTTTGTGTATTAACTTTGTATATGTATACGATTTTTATTCGTAACTATCCAGTTATTGTCACAGAGTTTTCGCTTTGAAAAATACCAGTTCTGTACAGATGTTCGGTCAAAAACTACTACATTTTGCAAAAATACTCAAGTTGACTCAAAATTTATAGCATATTATTGAGGTGAAACATAATTTAAAAAAGCATGCAAATTTTGTGGATTTGTTACCCCTCATCCTAAAAAAATGTAAGAAATAATATATAAAGGCTATTAAAATTGACTTATGATAAAATGATACTGCTGTAAAATTGTTTAGTTAATGACACCATAGAAATATAATATATTTAATGATATTACAAAAATATAATTTTACATAAAAGTCTAAAATTGAAGTACAATATAACAAATTCAGTTTTTATCTTATAAACAGAATTTTTTTTTCATGAATTGAGATAATAATTTTATTTTGATGCTTTATAAATCTTAACTAGCTGTTTAACTCATTCTATGCACGGGAGTTCATGAATTTAATTCTAAAACCAAAATTAAAAATCAGTACAACCAAACAAACAACTTTAAAATATCTAAATAAGAAATAAGAATTCCCCTGTTAAAGCGTTGAGTTGTTCAATATCTATTTGATTTAGAAAAATATTTTTCTACTACTGTGCATTTTTTAATGAAATTTAATTTATCATGTTGCTATGGCAGCAGACGATAAAATTTCTTTAGAATAAGGGAATAAATATAAAAAGTTTTGTTGATGTTTGTGATAAAATTTTTTCTTTATTTTTTAAAAAAGGTAATAATTAAGTGCAATTAAATAATCTCTAATTATTTGCATGTGAGGTAAAAGTATTATCGTACGTAATATGTATATCTGCCATTGCAGTAAACATTTAAAACTGGTTATAACTCGCGTGATTACGGGTTGAACATAAAAAAGCAAAAATTCATCAAAAACATAAAATTAAAAAAATCTATTTAAAATTTTCGAATTTTTTGCCCTAATCGTTCATGGACTCCCTACCAGCAACCCATGTGCCAAATTCCATAGCCCTGCGCCTTGTGGTTTTCAAGTTTTTGAGGTTACATAGATAGATGCACACACAAATTTTAATAGGATATGTTATGATTTAAAATTTCATTCTTATTTTATTCAGTATTTTAATATTTAACTTTAATTTATTCTTCCATTTTTATAAACTCATTAAATTAATTTAAATTAATTAAGCTAAATTTCATTTTAAATGAAACATTCCTTTTTAAATTGTTTACTTTTGGTAAGAGTAGAATTTAGTATCAACGATCTTTCCATTACATATGTTTTAGGATATTCATTTCAAATTTCATTTACAATATATTTACTTTACAATATATACTTTAAATCTTTCCTTTTAAATAGACATCGCTTCAAATTATCTAAAAGAAAAATATTTCTAACTTACTTTTTATAACTTTTAAATAATATCCATCTTAATAATAAACAGTCTAAAATAAATAACTATTCTAAAATACAGCATATTTACTTTTCTAAAATTATTGTTAAAAATAATTACTCTCTAATTTAATTCCTTTTGCAAAATTCACATTTGTATATTTCAATATATACAAAAGGTCTCTGTCAGCATCGCGATGTTTTCATTTTCTAAGTCCAATAATCACTTTTTCAAAATTCCTTAAATTAAATATTTTTACTTTCAAAACATATCTATTGGAAAGAACTTTTTATTTTATTACGATTGCTAAAATTTCATTTATTTTCATCCATAAGTTTGGGAGATATGGATTTTTCATTACTTTATTAAAGTTTGTTTTGAAGTTGGTGCATTTACGCTAGGGACGGCCATTGAGATTTTCAGATGCTTTCGTGTAAACAACTACGAGAGACTTCCCGTTTCCCGTGCATTTTTATCTGTGTCAATGACTCGCGGAACGCAAGGTCAGTCTTTAGCCGATTCAAGGTGACAGATCGAAGCTCGCAGAACATTTGAAATGACGTGTCATCAGGAGTGCGATACAGTTAATATTTAATTTTGACCGCATGGGTGAGCTTCTACAAAAACTCCGTCAGGTGGTGTCACGTGTGCGACAGTTAATTTGGGATCCGTTGGGAAATGCTGTTATCTGATTGGTGGAAGTTTCAAATCTTGAGAGTTCTACCGTACTTTGAGAATTCAGGAGATAATCACTTCTACAGACATTCTTGACTGAACAACAACAACTTCTTTTAGGGCTGTCTGGCCTCTGGCCTGGCGGCAGTTCACCTTTTTCCGACAGTGGATGAAGTTTTCTAGTTAGAAGGAGAATTTTTTAGATAGCAGCGATCGTCTATGGATGCAGGCTTTAAGGAAGAAAAAGAAAAATCTTCATTAAATTTTTTTTTTATGTTGCGCCGTACAAGTGATATTTTGCCACAGTTTTTCACTTCATCTTTATTTCTCAGCTTATCAGACAAGATGTCATCGCTGAATTTTTTAGTTAAATATCTTCGATGTTTTAAAGTTCAAGCCACAGCCTATATATAGAATAGCTAGACCGATGTCAGATCTTTCACTTTTTTGTTACGAAGTATCTTACTTCTTTCGACAACTTCAACGGTTCGGTGTTCACTGATATTCATCGCCTTTATTTCTCATTTATCCTGTGATGAACTCTCGAGATTTAGAAGCAAGTATCGTTGATGAGATATAATCAGTTTGGTTTAACGAACTTTTCACATCTTCAAATACTCCATTCCCCATTTGCAACTTCAATTCAAAAAACTTTGTTGGTCACGAACAGATGTCTTTATTACCTAGACTGTGCCATATTTTTTTAAAGACAATATAAACCATCATGAACATCCTTTAAGCAGAATATTAAAATTTACAACTTAATACAATAATCTTATTGAAACTAATGACATTTAAATTTAACTGTTATGAACTGAACATCACCAAACATCTTACTTTTATTTTATATATAAAAATATCATCAAAAGTTATTATCTTGTGAGAAAAATGTGAATCTGAAGATTGTGGAAAATATATAATTATTGGTGATCTATTGATTTCATATTCATTGTGTGCACTGTGTGAAAGCAATAAATTTACTGTGTAGCATCTATCTGGTGAGTTATTTATTTTTCTTATATTACATTTCACCAGATTTCAGTACTTAGAAGGATCAACCACTGGGAGAGTCATGAAACTTGAAGTTTACATATAATTCTCTTATTTTATATTCTACAATTCCAACATTTAATTTTAACTTATATTAATTTAACTTTTCTATACAACGCAATGTCACTTCCTCTTGAGATTACACCATATGGAGAGACTTTGGGATAGTTGGCTTATATCACTTTCAAAATTGAATTTTCAGGTTTAGATTCAGTCGGAATATTTTTCGAGAGAATCGTCACTTCGTTAATTTTTCCCGATATAAGTTCTCCGATCCTTAAATCTCTCTATAGGATAGATGCCCCGAATATAGCTGCCAACCTTCCAGATTTTTTAAACCAAATAAACACCCTTTGAACCAGACATATTTCTAAAGAAATGAAGTCAAATAAGTACAACAGAAAAACAAACCAGATTAATAAATAACTTTATTAAATAAATTTTATATTACCTTGTATGTTTTTTAAGTTAAAAAAAAAATAGAACTTGGAAGCTATGCCCAAACATAAACATATATCAAAATAATAATTCTACCTTCATTCGCTCTGTTATACTAGATAGATTAAGTGTGAAAAAAAAAAAAAAAAAATGCAAAATTTCTGTGGGAAATACTTTTTATTTAATTCATTTATTTTCAATATGAGTTAATCAAGGTATCAATTTTATTTTAATGCTTTATAAATTCTGATACCCGTAACATAAACATAAATCAACCTTCATTTGTTCGGTGCAAAATAGATAGATAAAATGTGAAAAAAATTATGTAACGAAAATGCAAAAATTGTCAAGTTTGGCCACCCAAAAGAGACCTGTTTAATAGTTCAAATGAATCTAAATATTATATAATAAGAAATAGATTGAATAAACAATAAAAAATGTTTAAAAGAAACTCAACTCCTATGTTTAGCATTAGAAGGGACCATTTTCATAGTCTTATTACCCCTAACCTTAAGTGCTTAAAATACATGCAAGGTTTTCAAATATCAGTCCACCTATTTATATATCAGTATATAATTATATTTATAAATGAATATATATTTATACATCAATATTTATAGTGGATTTTATTTGTCCACCTATAAATATAATTTTAGGAACCATCAAACAAACTCAGAAAAATACTAACTACATACTTAAAGAATTAATTAAATAAACAAAACAACAACAACAACAACAAAATTCCAGTTTTAACTGAAAAACAAAAATGTCATTTAAAAATTTCATAGAATTCTAAATAACTTATATAATCTCAGATACGAGTGAAAGATATAGCTAAAATATATCATAAAAAGGGGGCCTTAAAATGTATTTTTATTTAAAATATTCAATATACACACAATGTATATAAAATAATTAAATAACCTGATGATGAAACTACAAGAAGTTACATTCATTTTATAATATCAATTATGAAATGTAAATATCATAAGAAAAAACAATAAAATAAAATAAATTGTACCATATTTAAGATAGAATCCTTGTGAGAAACACTAGACCTAAAATCTATAGAAAAAAAAAAATTACAAAAAATTAATAACAAGCAGGTCAAATTGAATGATATGTATATTATAAATATAACAAGAAAAAATTTGCTTGGAAAAATAAAATTAGTGTAGCATTTTTACAATACTGATTTCATTTCTAAAAAAATTAATCATTTCCATAAAGATGCCAAAGTTGAAAATTTAGAGCAATGAACTATCCTAAACACTAAGGATCATAATACCCTTTATGCAATAACAAAAAGAGACAAGAAAAACAATGAAAAGAGTAAAAAAAAAAAATACAGTAGAAAATCTTTATAATGCAAACCTAAAAACGCAAGGCTGTGTTGTTATATAGAATTTTGATTTATATAGATAGCATTTCACACATCATTAAACTTACCTTATAAGAAGCATGACCAAATATGCCTGAAACATATCAAAACACAGTAGAGTATCTTTATATTGCATTCTTGGGACCCAGAGTTCAGCAGATTATTAATTTTTGCATAATACAGATTATCTCACACATTGCTAAATTTACATTAAACTTCATTCAAAAGTGCCTGGACCAAATCAGTCATTAATATTACTTATTTTCAAAAAAAAAAATATTGTAACAATAGCAATTTTTTCATTAAAAAGCTCTGAATTATAGAGATAAAGATTAGTATGTATCAAACTTAGTCCTCTAGACAGTAGCAATTTTTTTACAATATGGAATGCAGGTTTTTTTTAACTGCAAAATTAATTGTTTACGTCTGAGAAGTTGTGCGTTATATAGAGAATAGCATTATATCAGCCATACTCAACCTGCGACCCAGCGATGTGCGGCCCGGGGCACATAATCATTAATCCATATTTATAAAATCAATTGAGATGTGCATGAAACATATTTAAGACCTTCAGTGTTTTTTTATTTATTTATTTTCATAGGAAGACAAAGTCTGTCCAGTTATTTATGATTCATTGAAAATTATGTTAAAACATCTTAAATGCTGTTTTCCCAGTGAAAAGTTCTATTTTCATTTTGTCCTATAGAGTGTATACATTTCTTAATCTTCTACACTAATCAAAAATTATTCCAAATTAATTAAATTTGCACTATATATTTCTACATTTAAAAAAAATAAATAAATAAAAGTTTTTGAATTGAGCAAAAGACTAATTTATTAGAGAAAATATCCTGAAATTTTTTCTTTGGGATTTGAAAATTCTGCATTGTTATATTATTATTGTTTTATAGTTATTATAAAGTTAATACTGCTTTTTAGCTCACAGGCTATCAAAGCCTGAGAGCTTATGTGCCTGCCGGTTCTGTATGTATGTATGTACGTAACGCGATAACTCTTGATAGAACTAACCGTTTTACTTTAAATTTTGTTTATAGGTTCCTTGTGATAAGGCGCTTCCCTGATTAGTTTTGGAGGTTCATTGGTTAAGCATAAAGGGGGGAAACAGGGGGCTAACCCCCCATAATTTAGATAAATGGGTTTTTCATGCAGAATTATCCCATTTTCTTCAAATTTTGTATATATATTCATTTTTTTGATAATGCGCTTCTGTCAATAGTTTTGGGGGGTCATAGGTTAAGCATAAAGGGGGAAAGAGGGGATAACCCCCCCTAATTTAGATAAATGAGTTTTTCATGCAGAATTATCCGATTTTCTTCAAATTTTGTATATAGGTTCATTGTGATAATGCGCTTCTCTGAATAGTTTTGGGGGTTCATTGGTTAAGTATAAAGGGGGGAAAGCGAGGACTAATCCCCCCTTAATTTAGATAAATGGGTTTTTTATGCAGAATTATACCATTTTCTTCAAATTTTGTATATATATTCATTTTTTTTTATAATGCGCTTCTGTCAAAAGTTTTGGGGGGGTCATTGGTTAAGTATAAAGGGGGAAAGGGGGGGATAACGCCCCCCTTATTTAGATAAATGAATTTTTCATGCAGAATTATCCGATTTTCTGCAAATTTTGTATATAGGTTCATTGTGATAATGCGCTTCTTTGAATAGTTCTGGGGGTTTATTGGTTAAGTATAAAGGGGGAAAGGGGGGCTAACCCCCCCTTAATTTAGATAAATGGGTTTTTCATGCAGAATTATCCCATTTTCTTCAAATTTTGTATATAGGTTCATTTTTTTGATAACACGCTTCTGTCAATAGTTTTGGGGGTCATTGGTTAAGTATAAAGGGGGAAAGGGGGGCTAACCCCCCCTTAATTTAGATAAATGGGTTTTTCATGCAGAATTATCCCATTTTCTTCAAATTTTGTATATAGGTTCATTTTTTTGATAACACGCTTCTGTCAATAGTTTTGGGGGTCATTGGTTAAGTATAAAGGGGGAAAGGGGGGATACCCCCTAATTTAGATAAATGGGTTTTTTATGCAGAATTATACCATTTTCTTCAAATTTTGTATATATATTCATTTTTTTTTATAATGCGCTTCTGTCAAAAGTTTTGGGGGGGTCATTGGTTAAGTATAAAGGGGGAAAGGGGGGGATAACGCCCCCCTTATTTAGATAAATGAATTTTTCATGCAGAATTATCCGATTTTCTTCAAATTTTGTATATAGGTTCATTTTGATAATGCGCTTCTCTGAATAGTTTTGGGGGTTCATTGGTTAAGTATAAAGGGGGAAAGGGGCTAATCCCTCTTAATTTAGATAAATGGGTTTTTCATGCAGAATTATCCGATTTTCTTCAAGTTTTGTATATATATTCATTGTAATTAGAGACTTCCCTGATTAGTTTAAGGGGTTCATTAGTTAACTATGAGGAGGGTAACGGGGGGATGACCCCCCCTTAATATATTGTTGATTTCTTTATTTTTCGAGGGGCATATTTCAAATTCTTTGAAATAAGAGTATAATATACAATTAGTGTGAATAGCCTGTGAGCTCAATGCCCTCAGTTTAACTGGGCAGTTTTCTTTTTATTAAGGTTAAACGTTTGTCGCTAAAAAAGCTATCATCAACATTTTTTTACACCATTATTTTCAAACAAAAAACTTCGTGGCATATTTCTACAACTTTTGCAATAGAAATCTAGCATAAAGTTTATTGTTTAGAAATACTGGTGTGAAAAAATGTTTGGTGACATTTCTTCTTCAACTCTACTAATAATATTTACTTTGGTATACTACTTATGTTATCTTACTAGTTTATTATTATTTTTTTACCCTTTTATTAGAGTGTTGCAGCCCGCCTAATGTCGCAAATATATGTTTGCAGCCCGCGAAAGTAAAAGGTTGAGTATGGCTGCATTATATAGAATTTCGTTATAAAGATCTTCTACTGTATATTGAAAAACAGACAATGCGTGAAGAATTAATTACATAAATACAAAGAGGAAGAGAGAAGAAAATATTCTAGAAAAACAATTTATTTTTATAAATTTTTGTTTTTACAATATCCTATAGAGAGTAAAAAACTCAGTCTGAGTTTTTCAATATCTAAGTAATTTTGTAAATAAACAAATCACTTATTTCTATCTATAATAATGGAACAGATGTACCATTCGCCCTCAGTCTGCCATCTTATTTTTTGTCTTGGCATGAAAAACCCGTTTTTTGCCAACAAGTACTTGTCACCAAGTGGTCATTTAGAACAATTTTAGGATTTAAAATTTTATAAATATATAAAGATTAAACATAATATTAAAAAAAGGGAATTCAAACAAAATCAAGAAATTTTAATCAGAAGTAGGCATTCAAATATGCAAAAAATGGGGGGGGGGGGGTCTTACTGAGCAAACGGTAAAAACGTAAATATACTGATATTAAAAAAAAAGGGGCAAAGATTCATTTTTTAAACACATACATATTAAAAAATCACACTAATTAACACTTTTTTTTTTACACAACAGCAGAATTAAACCAACTTTTCTCAAAAAATAAAACACATAACAATCACATTAAACCAATCTCAAAGCTCGTAATAAGTAAACCCTAAAACTGTGACTTAAAAAAAGCAGAAATTCCTATCCATAAATTGAAAAAACAAACCTTGATACATAAATGGATAAAACAAACCTCGATACATAAATAAAAAAAAACCATTGATATATAAATTGAAAAAAAAATATTTCTTAAAAACAAACCTCCATACATAAATTGAAATAATCAGAAGTAGACATTCAAATATACAAAAAATGGGAAAAACATAACAATCCTTCAATCTATTCCAAAAAGAGGCCTATAGTGCGAAATTTTAAACATACCGCCTTTAGCTTTTAAAATTTCCTGTAATTTATAAGCAACATCTCTCACAACAGATAAACTTCTTTCAACAGAAGCCATTATCAATAAATAAAAATAATAAAATTGTTCTCAAATGAATAAAAAAACAGAAAGATCCAACTTGGTACCACATGTAGTCCAAAAACATGAAATCTAACAGCTAAGATCAGAAATGAACTGTCCCCCCCCCCCCCCCCCCAAAAAAAAAAAATTAAAAATAAAAATGAGAGTATCTCAAAAGACCGAGAGTATCTCAAAAAAATATATATACTGAAGAGAATTGGGAAGAGAAAAATATACTCATTACAGTAGATTTCAGATAATTGGGACATACTGGCTTAGTACGATTTGTCCTGATAAAGTGACTGTTCCAACTATCAGATGTATGATATATTAGATTTTGTTCTTCACACTTTGTCCGAATTAAATGACTGCCCTAATTAAACAATGACCCAAGTAACCAGAATTTACTGTATTTTTATCAATTTTTAAAACTTATTAGTATATTAATAGTTAATCTCTACAACATATTAAAAGCTTTCATATTTATTTAAAGATTTCTGTTTTCTAAAGTTAAAAAAAAAAAAAATAATAAAGAGCAAATAGACAAGTAAACATGTATATCAATGTCATAAGCATTTTTCAGCAAATATGTGTAACAAGTAAATATGATTAACAAGCAAATATGATTAACAATAATAAAGTAAAATATGAAATAAATCAGTTTAGTAGAAGGTGATAAAAAGACAATGAAAACTTCTGGCACAATGTAGGGAAATCACAAAAAATATCAATGGAATTAATGAAATTGTTAATGGAAGAAGCAAAAAGAAAAATCAGACAGAAATAATAATAATAATAATTCTGTGGCAGAGGTAAAGCTAGAATATTCCAAGCCAAAGATCTTAGAAAGAAAGATCTTTCAAACTGATTAAATTTTTATTAACGATTTTTAAAGACTATCAGTTTTTGACTGTGAGAGCAGCAATGTCTGATTTTCCATGAATTTAACTGATGTAAGACAGCTCAAGCAAAGGGTGGAGTAGTGTATGTACAAATTTGATATAGTATCAGTTGTTATAATCAGCTCCATAAAAGTTTTTCCTCCAGTGTTGTGCTTATAGTGAGCGAGACATAGTGATAAGTTTTCATATTTTCGCTTACATGTATTTGGTCAAAAGACCTTTAAAATAATTCAGATAGCTCTTTTTTAATTACAGTACAAAGTCCAAAATCTGTAATTTTCCGGACTTCCATGATTCCAAACTTTTCCTAATTTTAGATCATTTGCTGTTTATTTGTCAAAAAATACAAAAAAAAAAAAAAAAAAAAAACTTATCTAACACCTGCCCTCCCTTCCCTCAACCTGCGAATTATTTACATTGGGATTTTTTTTTTTCATTTTCTGCAATTTTTCCACATAAGTAAAATGGATCTAGTTTTAATCTTTTAGTACAATATAGTAAATGTTGTCCTCTTTTCAATAAAGTTTATTCGTAATTCATACAACTATTTTTTAATCACTAATTAATTTTTCAGCAGAGCTGAAATTATGCTGATCACCTATGAATTTACCAAATTAAGTGGTAAAGCACTTGGTACGCTATACCAAGGGATCTGGGATCGAACCCCAGTCTGGACATTTTTTCACTCTAATGGTTGTACACTGTTTAGTAAAGTGATAATTCATATCCTTTGTATTTCATTATTTTTTAATCTTTCATGATTTTTTTTTTCTGTGTTCTGCAGTGATTTTTTGACATTTGTAAAAGGAATTAATTAAGTTTAAAATGTTTAGCCTAATATAGTAAAATGTATCCTGTGATTTTTTTAAATTTTAGCTTTTTTTTTTAATGTGATTTTTATCGTTTTGCTGTGATTATCATTTAAAAAAAAAAAAAAAAAGCTGATTAGAAAAATGTCTGGATTTTGGAAAATTCTGAATTTTAGACATCCAGTTTTGAGATTGTGTACTGTATTATTTGCAGCAAAGTATATTACCAAATTTGAATACAAAATATATAATAAACTATAATAGCAAACAATGCATAAATCTATAATATCAAACAACAAACTGAAAAAATAAAAAAATAAAATTTACTCTGGAATGCTGGTTCTGTAAAGAAATCATCTTCAAAACTGTCAGATTTCGATACATTACTATCTTCCTTCTTATCTTCTGTTTTGTCAATAGGAAACATGGAAGCAATTCCATTTTCTTCAGGAGGTTGAAATGAGAAGCTGCTTTTAGACCTATCTTTCTTAGCTGCCACAGAAAATATATCAAAATCATCTTCTTCCTCATCTGTTTTCTCAGCAGCTTTCTTTAAAGCAACTTTGGATGTAGCGACTTCAGATATAAGTTGAGACATGAGGTTCATTTTTTTCTTTTCTTGAGTTTTATGATTCATTTTTGGAGACTCTGTTTTCATAGGTGGTTTTGCAGAAGAAAATAAGCTGTCTGAGTCATCATCTAGGATACCTAAATCAGGTTTTTTAGCTGGAGATTCAGATTTAGCAACAGGAGCTTCAGATTCCGACTTGACTTTTTCAGAATTTTCAAGAGCTGCTAAACGACCCTGCCTGGTAGGTTTTCTTCTTTTGGTAGTTACTTTGACTCGATCCTGAGGTTTAAAAAGAAAACCAAGTACTTTTAAATGAAACTAATGTTAAAAAATACATTCATAATTACATGCCTGGATAATAATTAACTATTAAATAAAATATATAACTACAGACATTTAATGACAAACACTAAAACATAGGTTAATAAATGTTTCAAGTACTTTTTGTATGTCTCATCAGTATACGTACACAATTACAAAACACCGGAGAGTCAAAACAATGAAAATGCTACAAGAATGTTAATAATAGGGCTGCTTTTGTGCCTTTGAACCCTATTGGTAATTTTCTCATCAACTATAAACATAAATATCCGAAATTTGACCATAGAGGTGTTGTATATAAAATTCCTTGCAAAGGCTGCTAGTCGATCTACATTGGTGAGACTGGATGCTCTCTTAATGCAAGACTTAAAGACCATAAAAATTCTTTTAATAAAGATACTTTGAACTCAAGATTGGTTGCATATGCACTTGAATATGACTTTGTCCCTGACTTTGATAATGGGCAAGTTGCAAAGTCTAACTGCTGCTTATACAATAGCCGTGTTTTCCTAGAGGGTTAGCTGACTGGTCTAGCTGAATCTCCAATTAATGAGGCTGACCAGGTTCTGGCTGAGTATGATGTCCTAATTAAACTGTAGTTTTAACTGTTTTTATTGTTTTGATTTTCTGGTGTTTTGTAATTGTGTACACATTACATATACTTACGAGGAGTATGTAAAGTATTTGAAACGTTTATTAACCTGTATTTTAGTGTCTTTTATCATTAAATGTATGTAGTTATATATTTTATTTAATAGAAACTAATACTGTATGAGAATGATTTTAAAATGACTGCTTGTTTAATGTTTTAATCTGTGAATCCATATTTCACATTAAAAAGTAATCTTTTGATGATGTTAGAGCATGTAGTTGATAAAAGGTAATCAATAAAGTGTTTATAGGTTTTTAAATATTTTATTGTTAGATTATTTTAATTAGCAAACTACACAAATTAATGTCCCAAATAAAAATACCTATCTTGACAGAATCCTTTTCAAAGTTTTTTTTTTTTTCAATAGATTAATTTTTTATATGAATTGAACAGTATGGCAATAAATTATTATTTATGAAAATGTGAGTAATTCTTTTAAAATATTTATATAATAATTTAAAATTTAATTTTAATATTTGTTTCCTATACATCTCACATGTTACCTCAAGAGTGTCATTATGGTTCTTTTATACAGATTTTGATATCTGCAGTTGGCAACAAAGCTAAAAGAAGCTATATTATTCCTTCTTATTTAATGTAAACAAAGAACGTGAAAACTATTGCTTTATTTTTTATTTATTGAAAAATTCATATCAATGTGATAATATTTTTATTAATTCTCATGAGTGTTATCTATATTTATATTAATAAAAGAAAGGGGTTTGTGTGTGTGTCTGTTTGTTAATGATAGCTAGGAAAGTCTATCACACATAGAGGTCTGAAAATTTGGTTCCAAATAGATAAAGACAGGTCCCAATGTGCCTGAGACTTAGATTTTCTTTTTCCTTTTTTGAGAATTAGATATTAATTATAAACCATGATTGAACACTTACAGGATGTTCTAGAAAGGACTCCCCAACTTTGAAATGACATAACTTCGAAACAGTGAGAAATAGAAATGTGAAACTGGTTGAATGTTAAACAGATAGGTCTGGAATTTGTTATACACGAATTTGAAAAAATAGTTCCAATATTGGATAATAGGTGGCAGCACAAGCACATGGAACTTTAAATGGTACTCAGAAGTACAGAAATTTCATCCGTGCATCTGTTTCATTGCTGACACGTGTAAAAAAGTTGTATAGAATTAGAGAATAATTCGAAATTCAAGAATATCATGCCGTATTCCTTGGAACAACGAATTTTTATTGTACTTGAATACCATCGATTAAATCGAAGTCCGACGATGACAAAGCGAAGCTTTAAAAAAAAATTTAATGTTAAAAAAGGTCCAGACTTGAATACAATTCACAATTTATTCAACAAGTTTGAACAGATGGGCAGTGTGGCTGATGATTTAGGCGGAAATGTGGGATGCAGTCGATCAGTCATGACACCTGAAAATGTGCAAGCAGTCGAAGAAACTGTTAGACGTTGTCCTCGAAAATCCATAAGGCAAGTCGCTGCTGAAGCAGGATTGTCAAACACCACTAAGTACAGTATAATGGGAAAAGGCCTGAAGCTGTTTCCCTATAAAATACAGTGCCATCAAGCGATCACAAATACAGCTCTACAACAAAGAGAAGTTTTTGCAAATGAGTTACTACAGATGATTGATGAAAATAAAATTGATGTCGGTCACTGATGAGGCCCATTTTCATTTAGAGAGATATGTGAACAAACAAAACTGGTGAATATGGGGCACTGAAAAACCATTTGTGTGCCTTTCAAAACCACTGCACTCAGCAAAAATTACAGTGTGGGCAGGACTGTCCAGTAAAGGAATCATTGGGCCCTTTTTCAGAAGGGAAATGATTAACGCATCTCAATATATTGAAATTTTACAGCAGTTTATTGGAACATTTCAAGCTCTAGAGGATGCACCAGAGATTTCATGGTTTATGCAGGATGGGGCCCGACCGCACCATACTACTGCAGAGTTTGAGTTCCTCAAGGAATACTTCAGTGAGAAAGTCATTGCTTTAAATTATCTTAAAGTGACAGGTATTGGTATGGATTGGCCACCATATTCCCCGGATCTGAATCATGCGACTTCTTTTTGTGGGGTTACTTGAAGAACGCTGTTTATTCTAAGAATCCCCAAACATTGGAACAGCTTGAACAATTCATATGTGAGGCATGTGCATCCATTTCAATAGAAGTATTGCAACAAGTGATTTCGAACTTTACCTTTAGGTTGCGTCATATTGTTGCTGAAAAAGGTAACCATATCGAAACCATTGTAATGTGATTTTTATCTCAGTTCAAACAGCTCACTTTCAGGAACTATTTCAAAGACACAGCTTTGTGATTGCAGCATCCTCTCGTGTCCAATATTGGAACTATTTTTTTAAATTGATGTATAAAAAATTCCAGACCTATCTGTCTAACATTCAACTTGTTTCACATTTCTATCTCTCACTGTTTTGAAGTTATGTCATTTCAAAGTTGGGGAGTCCTTTCTAGAACACCCTGTATAAATGAGCTTCATTTGATTTCAGCTCATTGATGTTATAGTTGTTTTCAGACGTGTGGGGGAAAAGGTGGTTTTTCAAGCACATAGCTTACATACGGGAGGAAACAATTTAGTTTTTTCCAGAGTTTAAAATCATAAATGCTCAGTGGCTGAAAGAAATAAAAAAATATACTAAACAAGGACACCTGTGAATAGCCAGTACCTTCTTCATACCAAGAGACTTTTCATTAAAAAAAAAAAAAAAAAAAAAAAAAAGAGTTTGGTTACAGAATTGACTATGAGTGGTAATTTCTGGAAGTGCATTTTCAGCACTGGTAAGCATTTTTAAAATTAACTCATTTTTAGCGCATTACATAGTGTGTATTAATTCTATAGATTATATACAGGGTTTAAAGAAAGAATTGGAGAGAATGGACAGCAATTGCTGAAAATGGATTTTAACTGTGTTTTGTGTATTTTAAATTGTTTATTTAGATATATTATTGTATGAAAAAATTAAATTCTTTAACTATATTCTGACGGTCTTGGAAAGTGTTTCATAATCTATACTTGATGCATGATTTTTCATACTTGTCACATTTCAACAAAATTAATTTTCTATGTGATTTAAACTTTTAAATGGCAGTTCATTTAAAAATGACTCATTATTATACCTTCATTTATTTATGTTTTAAGATATAAATGCAAACAAAAAAGTAAAACAATGAATTCTTAACAAAATTGAAAAGAATTTAACCAAAAAAGAAAAAAACCTGCAGCCATTAACAACATACCTTGTTAATAACATTCAAAACTTTGCTACTGTCAATGGGAGTATCAAAACTGATTTGATTTTCAGCACTTGATTCTTTAATAACAGAAGAAACCTGGAAGATTAAAAAGATAGATAGTAACTCTCAGTAATAATTTCATATTTGACAATGTTTTCTAACAATAAAACTTGTTGCAATAATCAAACTAAACTTAATACATTACTGTTACAATTTTGTTTTCAACATTTAAACAAATATATATATATATTTAAAAATAATTTGCAAAAATTCTGAATTCACCATATTTTTTTTTTATTATTATTTATTTATTTATTTATTTATTTATTTATTTTTAATAAAAAGTATGAGACTAATGATCAATCACTGTTATTTACTTAAGTCAATATCTGATATATGTATATATATATTTAAGTACTTTTTTTAGTCATTTTTTTTTTCTGTTTTTAAATCATAAAGATTTTAAAAATTTGATGACAGTAGATAAATTTACACTTGAGTTTAACTCCTGATTTTTTTGTTAAGATTCATTATTATTATTTTCATAATTTTCTGAATATCAATGAGATTTAAAATAAATGAATGTCTTCTTATATCTTTTCTTCTGTCTCTTTAACCCTTTCAGGGGCAAAGTACTTATGTTTCTAAAATGTTGAAATCATTGAATCACACCGGGATTTAACAACAAATTTATTTTGAAATAAGTAAAATCTTTTCTTCACGTGTATTATAAAAGCAAAATTTGATTCCAAAATTCCAGTGTCATTGTGGCGTTTGGGAATTAAAATTAAGTGGGGTATATCATATCCCACCGCCCTTAAAGGTGTTAAAGAAAGTAAATCATTTTTCTATTGCCCTAAGTAAATAATCAAATGATTTTTTCTTATCAGGATTTCAAATATGATGAGGTTTTTCCTTCAAAACATTATTATGCTTTAAAAATTTAATTTCTTGTATTTTTTTAATGTATGCCACGTTTTAGTATTTTACGTTTTTTATAACTACACACTATAATTTTTAACACCTCATTTGGAGAAAAAAAAAATTCAGATAAAAAACAGGATTTTTTTTTTTTTTTCAAATAGATTTCACACTGTTAAAATCTAGTAGCTAATATTAAAATTGCATAGTATTCACAATGTATATGCTTCATGGTTTGTAAATTTAAATTAAAAATTATTTTATACAGTATTTTTCTTATGTAATGATTTTATGCAGTGACCAATTGTCATATTTACAGAGGCCAATCTCAAATACATCACATGCATCTCAATTTTTAAAGTACATTTTCAGGAGCAAATTCCATGGCATATATGAAAAAATATGGTATATTTTTGTTTTGTCTATTAATTACTTCTTTTCTATTTTCCTTTTCTATAAAAACACTGCTACAGTCTTTATAACTACATGTTTTTGTATATAATAATATATATTTTTTATAAGTGCCTTTAAATCAAAAGTAAAGAATTTAGATAATTAAATATTTGTATAAATCATTAATGAATAATAATTATTCATTAGCACTACACTTTTTATACTAACCGTGTTTTCAGTGATGCAGCAGTACTTAGTACACTTTTTATATTAACCATGTTTTCAGTGATGCAGCAGTACTTAGTTCAGGTAAGAGATTTTCTTGTAATTCACCTTGATGAGATATTTTATATATTTACTGTTATTTCTTATTGTTTCTATAATCACAGTGTACTCGAATCTTATATAACCACTTTCGATCACCTTTTCTAAATTACTTTATCTTCTCTTTTTTGAAACCACAAAACTTTAATAGTTTTATTAATTATTCAAAATTCTCTGTCTCTACTATTTAAGATAATCTCAACTTCCCTTTTCTATTTTTTTTTCCCATTACATAATTCTTCAGATTTCAAAAACAGATGCTTTAATGAATTGAATTTTATGGAGATTTTAAAGAAAAAAAATATTTGTTTATGATTAAATAGTGAAAAAACTCTAACTTTTTAAAGAACATTTTGCTAATAGTTTTTACAAAAAGTGAATGGCAAATTTATAATGTCATCGTATTATAGATAAGATACAAACCTTTTATTAAATATATTAAAGATAAAACACAAGAAAATGTTAGGAAAAGATAAGATAACAAACATTTTATACAAATTTTTATTTTAAGCATGACAAGCTACACTTATTTTATGGCTTTTTAACTTACATAACCCTGTTAAAATTTAAAAAACATAATTTATTTTATTGCATAATGAGGGCATATGAAATTATGACTAAAAAAAGAAAATAGAAGTTTCTGAACTTGCCTAGAAATTTTAGATATAAGGCTGATCAGGAGAAAATTACATTTAAATGAATGATATTAATGAACGTTGTTATAAATTGAACATGAATATGGGATAAGAATGAAATTGGTTATTGTATTTATAAATATGTATTATTTTCAAATATTTTAAAGTACTATTTTAACTAAGAGTTTTAAGATTACAGTTCTACTCACCTCATTTTTTACTTTAGGAACTTTTACCTCTGCTACAGGCACCTAAAATAAAAGAATCTGAAATAGCATCATAAACAACAACAACAAATGTAATTTAATTATTTAAAATAATTGTGCTTATTAAAAAAATACATCTTAAGTTAACAAAAGATCTATAATATTAATATGTTAATAATGGGATTCCCGTAAAACAAAACTGGAAATACAGAATTTTTTTTATATTATGCTAATGCTAGGCAACAATGTAACATGACAATGCAAATAAGGCTGTTCTCAAAACAAAAAGAGCTACTTTATGACATATTTCTGAATTGATTTTTGTTCAGAAATGCATGAAATTGACAAGTTTTCTTATTCAGAAACTATGTAATCAAAAGACATTTTCCATTTTTTGGTAAAGGCAGAAGATTTTTCAGATAATACTGTCAAAGTCGGCGTTTTGACCTGAATTCCTGACACGCAGCACCAGAAAGCTGAAAAACTTGTCAGCATGTGACAAGAATCGCTTATAATTCAATAAGTAATTTATTTATCAAAAAACAGAAAATGCTATTTGATTCCAAATCGCTTCAATAGTCTGGCCTGCTAATTTTATGCCTTTATGTTTTAAAATATGTTAGAAAGTTTTGCATTATTGAACAGGGAATTTGAGAATCACCTTAAATATAAATGAAGTCAATCCTCATTATCAGGTTACAATAGAAACAAAAAAGAAAAACGATTATCCAAAGAAATTTTTTAATGAAAGCTGAGAGGTTAAGTAATTTTTTCAATAATATTAAACAATTAAATTTTTTGACAGAAATAAATTTCAATTATTTTGAGTGACTAGTAATACTTATATTAACAAAAACATTTTACTAAAATAAAAGCATAATACTTTCAAATAATTTTAATCTATCCATTGATAAAATAAATAAAAGTACTAAATATGGGCATTACACCGTTGATTACAATATTAAAACACAACTAGTACAAAATTGTGCTTGTTCTTTGCTAAAATCAATGTACATGTAAAATTAAAACTAAGTTAAAAATCAACTTCCAACAGTTTTGGCTTATAACCATCATCGGGGAGACAAAAAACAACTGTTGATCTTTTCATCTTGACATGATAGAAATGAAAAATGGGAGAGAACACCTAGGGAAAACAGAGAAGGAAAAAGGGGGAAAAAATTAAATAAGCTGGAGCCAACTACCAATTAAAAGGTAAATCAAAACCAAACATGCAGTGAAAAAGTGGAGGGGGGGGGGGGGGGGTAATTAATTTTTGAAAGGTTAATCCATATATTTGGAACGCTAAATGAAAAATTATCATTAAAGTATCACTAGTTCTTAAATTAATTTCTATTGATTCTCTAACTATGGCTTTAAATGGGTTGTTATATTTAGAGATAATTTTGGTTTTACTAAAATCAATTTTAACATCATTATTGCTAGTGTAAAATCCTGAATGGGCAGTGGTTAATCACATTAAATTCGGGAGATTAACCACTGCCCTATCAAGATTTTATACTAGCAAAAATGATGTTAAAATTAATTGAACCCATTTTTCATTTATCTCATGTCAAAATGTAAAGATCAACAGTTGTGTCTTTTGTCTCCCCGATGATGGCTTTGTAGTTATAAGCCGAAACTGTTTGAAGATGACTCTTAACTAAGTTTTCATTTTATATGTACACTGATTTTAGAAAAGAACAAGTGCAATTTTGTGCTATTTGTGTTTCAATATTGATAAAATATTTAAATATTTTACAAAAAAATGTAAATGACAAGATGTTATGATATTTTTTATGAAACATATTTTATATGGTCATAATAAAGAGAGGATTTTTTTTAATTATTATTATTCTATTGGAATAAACCTCAATTATTATACTCCAACCATTGAATATGAAAAAAAGATGTTATATGCTTTCAAAAGGGAACTTTTTTTTTTTCTTTAAAGACAAAATGAGATAAGAAGAAGGGCATGATGCTACTACATTTTTCTAATTATCGTATTTCACTTATTTTTTCTGATTTCATATTTTTTTTTTCCTTTGAAATATGAAACAAATGCTAGATATTTTTAAACTTGTCAAATATGCTTCTCTTTCTGCTAGCTTTTATTTCACATATTTATTGTGGTAAAAACTCTGCATTCTATTTAATGAAACTAGTTTATGCAAATTTAAAAATAAAAAACAGCATCTAATGAATTTAATTATAACGCCAATTATAAGTAGAAAAGATTGTATGAAAATGATTCTGGGTAATTTCTTACATGGGTTGGTTTAATAGGTTCAACAGGTGGTTTGGTGGGTACAACAGCTGGTTTCGTAGATTCAACAACAGGCTTCGTAGATTTAGCAACTGGTTTAGTAGATTCAACAGCTGGTTTACTAGGTTCAGCAACAGGTTTA
The DNA here is from genome assembly GCA_963931845.1 of Maratus michaelseni. NCBI lineage: Eukaryota > Metazoa > Arthropoda > Arachnida > Araneae > Salticidae > Maratus > Maratus michaelseni. The sequence goes on from OZ007597.1 coordinate 20,048,176, forward strand.
GTTGGTTCGTTCTTCCTAATAGATGGTTTAGGAGCAAACAAATCATAACTATCACTGTCCTCAAATAAGGAAGAAACTTTACTCTGCTGGGTTTTTGGCACACTAGGTAAAATAGACTCGGACTCCTAGGGAAAAATTCAATGATAAAAAGATTCAATTTAAAACAGACTATGAGGTCATCCATTAATTATGTCATGGAATTTTGTGAGGGTTTTCTACTATTCTCCTATCCTGTTATGACGATACAATTTTTGTAACTAGTATTAATTTAAAACTAATTTTATGTAGAAAAAATTATACACAACACATGCAGATATATGAATAAGTAAAAATATTTCTCTAGAGAGGTATGTGTGTTTATGAATAATTGATTAATATCTTTGTATATACATATATATTAACAAAATAATTTATACTTAACATTTCATTTAAAAGAGTTTTATTTTCATCTATGTTTTTGTCTTAAACTTGAGAAAGAATCGAAATTCAGTTTCAGCCTGATAAAATTGTTTCAGTCAAACACTATTAATGACGTTTAATTTTTTTTTTTTTTTTTTTTTTTTTAATTACAACATATCTTATTATACGTTCATGTGAAAAACTACTTATTTGATGGACAATCTATTATAGGCTGGAAGGCATTAACATTTTCTACTTAACAATTTTATACAAATTGATCTTCAAATATGTAACTGATTTTACTTAACCAATCATAAAAATAAGTCAGCTGTTGCGACAGCGGGGATTTGGACCCAAGGGCCACAAGTCAAAGAGAAATGAATACCAAGCCAAAAGCAGAGTAAGTATTTTATTGTGTGGTGTAGATGACTAACCCAGATTGAAATGCAAGGCATGCAAAATCTATTACTCTGAGCACGAGAAGCGAGTTCTCAAAAAAGGCAGAGCATATTAAGATTTGGGCTAGTGAAGACGTAACTTTGAGCAAACGGCAAAGTACGCCTGACAATGATAACTGCTAAGCGCAGTAATGATGCTTTAATTCTACCTTTCTTTTAAATCCTGAACATAACTTCTAAATGTTCTATTCTTTACTATAAATAATAACCTAGATTATATTAAATAATCTGTATAATCAACAAGAGTATTCACTGAGTTCACCCATTATGATACATTATTATATTTAGATATGTATTAACAAAATAATGTATACTTAAAATTCCATTTAAGAGTTTCATTTTCAATTATGTTTTTGGCTTAAACTTGAGAAATTCGGTTTCAGCATTTTCTACTTAACAATTTTATACAAATTGATCTTCAAATATGTAACTGATTTTACTTAACCAATCACAAAAATAAGTCAGCTGTCGCGACAGCGGGGATTTGGACCCAGGGGCCACAAGTCAAAGAGAAATTAATATCAAGCCAATTACAGAAGATCACCACTGGTCTCAGTAATATCTTTCATAATGGTTTTGTCATTCATTTCCCTTCGATTGATGGATGTTGTGGCCTCTATGAGGCCTGATCTCAAATATGTAAATGATCTTACTTAATCAAAGTAAATGATCTTACTTAATCGCAAAAATAACCATTAAAACTCGACAGCAGTGTTTTCAGACTTAGGGGCTGCAACCCCCTCAAGCAAAGGAGAATAATGCAAACCAGATTATGAACGATCACTACTGGTTGTGTTAATATCTCTCAATCATCCGTAATTGGGCTGTTATTCATTTCCTTTTAACTGGGGGATGTTACAACATCCATGAGGTTACATCCACTGCTGTCCTGACAGCTGCAAGCTATTTTCACAGTTGGTTAAGTAAGATCTACTACATATTTAAAGATCAGTTAGTACAAATTGGTTAAGTAAAATATGTCACTGCCTCCCAATATCAGAAAGGTTATATAAAAATAAACTTTGAGAAGCTATTTCAAACGTCTGTTGTATGGGGAGAAAAAGAGAAAGAAATGTATATGTAAAAAATAAAAAAAGCAATATATATCCTAGTTTATCATGAGTTTACTTTTATATGCTTTGAAAGAAAGAACATATTTTTTTTCTTTTTTGTTTGTTGTACTTTTGGGTTATAGCAGACCCCGAGGATGAATTGCCAAGTGACCAAGATTTATTGCCAAATTATAAAGCACACGTGATATTATAATAATATATGATGTATATAACATTTTGTGATGCATATGTCCCAGTTTTAGTAATATATGACTTTTATATATGACATGTGTATAAAATGTATATGGCATATAAGATGTACATAATATGTATATAATGATGTATATGGCACATATAGAGTGTTTGTAGTATATATATGATGCATATATAAGCTTTGCAACAATATTTGTGAAATTGTAACTGCAATCTGGCATAACCACAATTGTGGGGCCTGCTAGAACCCAAAAAGACCCCCCTTTTTTTCCTTGTAAAGATTACAAAATTTTCTTATGTAGAAGACTTTTTTTTTTCAAAATTATAAATTAAAAATCACAACTAGGGGAAGTGTGCCTAATATCGCACCCATTTTGAAATTTTTATCTAATTCGGCTTGACTGCACAACAAATTGAAGGTATGGGTTCATAAAACATTCTAATAAAACATTTTTCGCTTATAATGGCTTCCAATAAAAGAGGCTTTTTTTTTTCCCAAATAAATATGCAAAACGCCTTAGTACCAGCTTTCAAAAAGTGTTCCTAATATCACACCCCCATGCGAACACAATAGAATAGAATTTACTCTTTTCAAAATTTTTTGCAAGAAACATGAGTTGTAACGTTACTAACGAAGAACATTTTTGCCCAGCCAAGAAATTTACTGTCCATAGGAATATATATTTAATAATAAGCAAACAAGTTGTAACAAATTTCATTTAATTAGATATATTTTGACTTGCTTTTATAAAATAAAATTTTAAAATATGCACCAAATAAATTGCTTAAAATAATAATCTAAAATCCACCTATCCTTCTAAACAAAATTCACAAATAAAAGTTTTGAAATTAATTAATTAAATTTGAAATAGTTAGAGGGTGCAATATTAGGAACATATAAAATATAAATGGCTGTCATTTGACAACTTCAAGGAAACTAGTCGTTGGGGGCCACCGTAATACTTACCCATCATGGATATGCATAAAGTAAAATATTAAAATAAAAATGTGTAAACTACTTATAAAATGCATTGCAATTCAAATAAAATTGTGGCTTGATGACGTCACAAACTTTAAAGGCTCGATTACTGAATTGCTTGAAAGAGGTTTTTCCTTATAACTCCAAAAATAATAATCCTATTAACTAGCGGTTTATTGCATCTGATTAAGCGTCAAATTTCCAATTAAAATATATCTTTGAAGTGAAATTTGGATGAAATACAGGGTCATGAAAAATCGAAGAGTGTGGAAAATAGGATTCCAAATATCTCGGCAACTAATTATCCGATCGACTTCATGCTTTATTCAAAATTTATGTTTTTTTATTGTCTTTTATATTCATTTCTTAAAATAAACAATTTCGAAAATTTTTATATACCTTTCATCAGAACGAATATTTTGAGAGTCCGAAAAAAATTGTTCCGGTAAATCGAGGTTATTGAAATGAAATAGGCTTCTTCCCATTATTACATATACTAAGTACATACCAAATTACAAGTCTCTATCTCAATTTTTTCGGGAGATAGAGCGTTTACAGACACACACACACACAGACACACAGACGGACGGCAAAATTTTTTTACTAAAAATATGTTTTTCGGAATCTCCAGTGTCTGAAACGTGTAAATCCGTCAAAAAAAAATTTTCGATTTTCAAAACGATTACAAGACTTACCCTATACTACGTATGATGGGTAAGTAATAATAAGTCAATCAAAACATAAAAGATCAAAATTTAGATCAATAACAAAATTTCCATAATAATTCAAAATTTTTATTACTTACCTTTGTATATTTATAATTTTCTGAAGATAACATTAAAAAATATTTCTAAATTAAAAAAAAACAATAAAATTTTCACTACTTGGAATAATATTTCCCTACGGCAACAGATATGACACTAGACTAAATTTACTAATGAAGGATCAAGTTTAGACAACGACCACCAGAATGCAGTAGGTACTTCACTTAGAAATCCACTGAGCTCCATATATAACAGGAACTCTCAGTCATCGGTCAGAAGCATGAAAGGCAAATGAAGCTTGCAAGGCAAAAGTAACAAATAGTCCTTATTGTCAATGTCAGATATTACTATTCTCATTTACTACTATCCTTATTTATGCTTCTATAATTAAGCTATGCTTATCTAATTTCTATATAAACCACTAATGATGTAAGGGGATGAGAGAAACAGCATGTTTTGCCCTGAATGCGAGCTAAAATTAACGTCACTGTATCCTTCCACGCTGACCGCTGTAAATCATGTTGGGCAATAGGAAGACAGATCTCCTGTTATATATGGAGCTCAGTGTAGAAATCATGGGGTGCAATATTAAGATGGGTTCAATATTAGGCACACTTCCCCTATGAGTAATTAATCTAAAAGAACATGCATAAAAAGTAAAATTTAACTAACCTCTTCAGTATCATCAAACAAACTTAAGGTCTTAGTTTTCTCAGCAGGTTTCTTCTCTAGTTTCCTTTCTTTTGGTGTAACCTACAATGAAAAAAGAAAAGCCAAATTAAGATGTTAAAAGCTAGTATACTTTTACAAAACAGATATATAAAATGAAAATAATGAGCAAAAACTTGCACTTAAATGCAGGATGAGCTATTTTTAAGTGTCATTACAGGGATATGTTTAGAAAATATTTCGGCCCTTTAAAGGATACTTCACAAAAATTTTCACCTTAAAACAGGACCCTTCACAAAAGTTTTTACCTTAAAACAGGACCCTGCACAAAACTTTTCAATTTTCAAATTGAACCTTTTACAAATTTAATCATTTAAAAGTAAAATCTGACCTGTCACAAAATAGCTGAAGTTGCCAAATAAACTAATAATTAGCTTTTTTATGCATAAAGGATCTTGTTAAAAATAGATAAACAGGAGCTTGAATATAAATGATAATTTCAAATTCACAAAATTAGGATTAGATTTTTCACAAATATAAAAAAAAAATGTTCCCAATTTCACAAAAGCAGAATGCTGTGAGAAAACTGTGGACAGACCCTTGCATTAATAATCAAATGCAAAAATTCGTAGCTAAAGATGATTTTGGGGAAAAAGATGCATATGAATTTCAATATATTTTTAATCATAAACTCAGGACAATCAGTAGTAAAAAAATATACCTTTTCTGAGTCTTCAAAGAGATTTAAAGATTTAGATTTTTCAGGCACTGTTGAAACTTTAGATTCCTTAATAATCTAAATTTTGAAAAAATATTTTTCAATACAAATATCATACAAAATTAATGCTGTTTTTAACAAATAACAGCAAGACAATTATAAATGCAAAACAATCAGAAAGTTATTTAAAAAAGGTGAATAACAAGCAGAGAATCAGAATAATCAGTATTAAAATTATATACCTCTTCTGAATCCTCAAAAAGATTCGTAGATTTAGATGTCTCAGCAGTTGTTGAAAACTTTGGTCCTTTAGTAACCTAAATTTAAAAAATGTGCTCTTTAGTATTTCAAAAATAGTAAAAAATGTCAAAATAATTCAAATAGGTTTCTAAAATAAAACTTGAAAACTATAATTAATATTTTATTATGAGAGCTATAGCTATGAAAAAAGTCCTTTCGGCCTGTACCGAGAGGAAAAAGTAACTTCCTTATATCTTTTTTTTTTTTTTATTCAGCCAATTTTGCTCAAACACATGAAGATAAAATGCATAGACCCTGATAACAGAACATTCCCATTTTTGTCAATACTGAATTTGAATAGAAATTTCGAAAAATTAGTCAGTAATTGCCAAGTTGGCTTCATTTAGGGCAACATACTTGCCAATTTTGGTGATATTTCACCAAATACCATCAAACTTGGTAAGAATGTAATGCTGGCAGATATAGTAGCATGGTTTAAGTGTATAAGAGTAGCTACGAGGTTACAATTAAAGTAAATTTGCAAAAAACCATGTTTTCTAGTGCTCATAAATGAAATCTGATTAAGGAAAAATTAGCCTGAAAAAGAGTCTAGGTGCATATAATTTTTAAAAAATTTAATTTGAATTTTAATGTTTTTTTAATAAATGAATTCATCTCATATGCCTTGCGTGCAGGATTTCTCATAATTGAACTGTCACAGTGAGCCTTTTTTTTTTTTTTTACTGAGTGATGATAACACTGATGACAATAAAATGAAAATATCAGTTCTAATGAAGAAAGGAAAGTTTTACAACCAGGTAAATCATATTCAAATGGATGGAGTATCATAGTTAATGTTTATTCCAACAGAGTGAAAAATGCCAGCCAGAATATTGTCCTGGACATTTTTCACTCTGTTGGAATAAATAAACCTCAACTATGATACTCCAACCATTGAATATAGCAACCAGTCTTAGTTCATCTCATCATCTGAGGAAGGTACTGTACAATTATGGCACAAAGTCTTCAGTATGAGATTTTAGAATTATTTTGAGATAAATACAAATAAAATGAGTCATTTAAGATAAGTGATATGATAATAAAAAATGGAAGAAATTGTTGTACGGAAATGGTTTAAATGTACAATAGGATACAAATTCCAGAGAAAACATACAATCTGTCAACCCTTATTCCAAGAGCAGAAATTCTTTGAGAAAATCATCTATCACACAGAACATTAGACAAATTTGTCGAAGGTGAATTTTCCAGCTGAATGATCGAAAACAAAATGATTCTGCCATCTATTGCTGTATTTTTAAAGCGTTATTGAACATATGATATTTATAGGTGATAAAATAGTAAAAAATATAATATAAACAGTTCTTTTATTATTATTTTTTTTTCAATTCAACCTCATATGTCATGAGCCATGCATGAGAAGACTCAATAAATATGGATTCCAAGAAGAAAAAAATTGAAGCATCTATTCAAAAGTTATAAGTGAACATACATTTAAAAATATACAGTTGAACTCAATTAATACAAGAAGCAAGGGAATTATAAAAGTCATCAAATTAACTGTTACTCATAATATCCGTAAGATAATAAAAATCTTAAACACAAATAATTAAATTAATTACTTCTATTAATTGCTCTAATTATCTCTACTAAAATTAACTTAATATCATAAAATATTCAGTCTTACTTTTATGAGAGTCATTTTCTTTAGATGGGTCTTTTCTTTAGACAAATCACAATGCTGAAATCAAAGCCTCTAAAGAAACAGTAATTCCAAAGGATATGAACGACATATAGTAATGCAACTGATCATTCTCTTTTTCCCGTAAAAACTCTGCTCATATTACAATAGTCACAGCAATTTTCGAGCAACTGAATTCACATATCTTATTCATTTTAACACTGGAACAAGAGACATGAAAAGGCTGGTTAATATGGCCAAAAGTCTGGATTTAATGGAAAAAGCAAATAAAGGTTTTCTTCTATGCTCTTTCGGCTCAGTTTTAAATCTTACAAAGGGGCAGTATTTGAAATGTCTATCTCCCCTATTCTTTCAAGACCTCAGGATATTTCTTTGCATTTTCTTGGATGTGGGATCTCTTTGAAGTTTGAAATTCTGTCAGGTAAAGCTGATAATTACTACATTTGACAGACAGCTGTAATGAAGAAATATCACTGGGAGAGAACAGTGTTCAATAAAAAAGGGATTTTTTTTCCCCTAATTCTACACTACATTTTGTCAAATATCACATTGGACTAAACAGATGTTTTGTGTGTATTAGCTGTGATCCTGCTTTTGTAACTTGTAAAAAGCATGAAAATCTTAATATAGTTGAAATGATGAATCATCCTTAACATTCAATTTTCTTGTTTCTTGTTTTAACGTATCCTCTATTTAGCTGTGCTTGTATTATACGAGTTCGACTGTATATAAAATAGAAAATCTCCTTTCATTGAAGTTGGTTAAAAATATCAGCAAAACAATTGGATCTCACTGTAACGCACACACAAACACACACAAAAAAAGGGAAAAGGTAATTTAATTGGATCTTACTTTGCTGAAAATGTCATCTCCTGAATCATCATCATCAAACAAACTAATTTCTTTTTTGCTTTTAGGAACTGACAATGATGGCTTGACTGAGGTTGGCTTTTCCTATAACAAAATATATATATATATATATATATATAATAAAATAAATGGCTTGAATACTATCTTATATTACCATTTTAAAACACCAGCATGCCAAATCAATTGTATGCCAAAGTCAGAAATACAGAATCATTTTAAATACATAAATAACTAGAAAATTATTTTTTTTTTTCAGATTTTAGTTTAGTGCCATAATGTCATTTTTATAACTAATTTGATCTTGTGATAAATCTTCCATAATTTGATCCATAGCCAAATGACATAATAGTTGAGGAAATTGAATTTTGACACAAAAGTATTGCTTACTTAAAATATTTAGTGGTATTCACATTCATTTTAAAAAACTTTGTAGCCAAGATGGCAATGCTTAGAAATAGACTCAATTACAAAAAATTGTTTTTTTTTTTTTTTTTTTTTTTTTTTTTTTAAAGCTTTTTAATTTGCTCTGGGCAATCAATTGGCAATTGTAGCAACTCATCTGTCATTAGCTACTTTTTGTTTGTTATTGAGATAAATTTAAAAAAAATTCTCATGTTTAAAAATTATTTAAAATAACATTAAAAAAAAGTCACTAAATTGAGCTACAGCTTTTAAACAAATTTTATACGAAAGTACATTCTCCCCCTCCCCCCTCCCATTCGAGGATGTAATAATTAAATCTATGCAATGTTTACAAATGATGCAAGAGCAATAAAAATAACAGTTGTTGCCACCATCATTATATCTTTCTAAAAATAGTTACTATTTTTTTTGGCACTTGTCCAGAAATGAACTACTATTTTTTGAAGAGGACTTATAAGTCCATTCACAAAGAAATAGGTCTTTGTCACAAAAAAAGTGTAAATTAAGAGTATCAGTGATGGTGTATTAAGTACAGTAAAAGATCTTTATAACGCAAACTTGAAAACGTGAGGTTGTACATGATATAGAATTTTGCATTATATAGATTGCATTTTGCACATCATTAAACTCGCCTCATAAACATGGCCAAATATGTCTGAAACATTTCAATATACAGCAGAGTATCTTTATATTGCATTTCTTGGGATCAGAAATTACGCAGATTATAAACTTTTGCATAATATAGATCATTTCACACATTGTTAAATTTACTTTATAAACATAGTCCAAATATGCCTGGACCAAATCCTTGATTATATTAATAATTTTTTTATAAAAAAATATTGTAAAAATAGCAATTTTTTCATTAAAAAGCTCACGTTAAAGAGATAAATAATGTATTAAAATTAAATCTAGTCCTCTAGAGCGTAGCAATTTTTTTTACAATGTGAATGCAGGTGTGTTTTAGCTACAAAATTCATTGTTTACATCTGAGAAGTTGTGTGCTATATAGAAAATTGCATTATATAGAAATGAGTTATAAAGATCTTCTACTGTATTAGTAAAATGATCAAATTCACAAAACATATTTTAGATAATTTAATACTGAATATGAAGCTATACAATCAAAATGCTGCTTACTTGAGCAGGGCCACTGCTTTTACTCAAGAAGGACTTTTCTTTTGGTGCCTGAGGTTTCTCAGATTCTGTCTTTGATTCCTGAATTTTAATATTGAAAATCAGATTCAGCAAATATTTCTCAAAAACAATTTATTTGTATATTTTGAAGTTAAAAACACATTTAATATATAACAGAATTTAGATTAACTATTTACAGATTTTTTTGATTTTCTGTGTTCTCTGTTGTTCAGTATTGAAACAACGAGAACTGATATTAATCCATAACAATTCTTGTTAAAACAATATAAATTTTCTCTGCATGAAGAAACACTCCCCTTCCCTTTCAGACAAAGATTAAAGTTTGTGAATATTAAATCACTTTCAAAACTAAAATTTTCAAGATTCCAAGATTCAAATGTCCTATCCCCACATAAAAATATGCTTTGGAAAAAACTTTGAACCAAAAATTTACTTAAGATATGTTATCTTTCTTTTTGTTATTGTTATTTTTAGACCATAAAATTAAAAATTTTCCTTTGGTTAGGTGAACAATATTACTACAAACTCCAAACATCAAAATGCTATCATTAATAAAATATGATTATCTGCCAAAAATTTTGAAAAACTATTAATATACGAGGTATATCCACAAAGTAAGTTCCGTTTGGTTATATAAAAAAAACGTGTACAGATACAAAAAAAATATTTATTGTACAAAAATCTACAACTGTGAAACTACTTTTCTACATAGCTTCCGAAATTTTGTAGGCAATTGTCGTAGCGTGCCACAAGGTTTTGTATGCCTTCTTCATAGAAGGTTGCCGCCTGTGTTTTTAACCATGTGGTTACATGTTCTTTCAGCTCGTCATCAGCAAGAGCACTAATTGTAAACTTACGGTTTTGCTTAACCTTCTCTTCAATTGCGTGAACCAGTTCATCAGTAACCAAATACGGGCGTCCACTTCGTTCTTCATCGTGCACTTGATCCCGTCCTTCATTAAACTGTCTGACCCATCTTCTAACCATTAAATCACTCATAGCATTTTGTCCGTAAACCTCGCAGATTTGCCGATAAATTTCACTTGGTTTAACTTTCTTTGCATTCAGAAAACGAATCACAGATCTGATTTCACAAGCAGCGGCATTTTCAATTAAGGCTGACATTTTAAAGAAGCACTACAAATAACATGTCGGCAGCAGCGATCTGAAAATGGCGAACATTTCTTCTCCTTCAGTCAGAGTAACTGCCGCACATGCTCGGAACTGCCATCGAAGCGCTGCTGCGGTTAGAAATAGAAACGGAACTTACTTTGTGGATATACCTCGTATAAATATATATTATTAATATTTATCAGTCCTTTCATTTCAGCCCTTACATTTTCCTTTGTTTTTGTCTTGTTACATTCATTATAATGCATCACATCATCAATGCAAACTGCAGTGACAGTGAATCTATCAGTAATAAGTAACTATAGTAGATACTAAGAGTTTTTAATTTAAATTGTAAAAATTTTATAGATTTAATTCATGCATTGTATGTTATCTTTTTTTAGTACATTTTAAAATAGGTTTTTTTTTTTTTTCCAGAAGTTACTAATAAAAGTAACTTTTTATTATAGAAACTAAAAGTGTAAAATTCTCTTTTTATCGATTTTAATTTGATGCAAACTTTATTTGAAATCTATGTGAAATGTTTAAGACAGTATATAACTGCAAGATGTCACTCACTTGACATATACTTTTAAATAAAAGATTTCAGTTGTGTTTTAAAAGGTGTTCAAAATTATGTTTAATCCCACTTTTGACACTTGTCTGCCTATCAGGCTCCACTAACAGCTGGTAAAATTTGTTTCAAGATACTTATTTCAATTTATTTTAACAATGTGAATTACAATATTTTACAAATCCTCTACAAAATTATTCTATTGGCATTTAATTCAATACATCATTTAACATGTTCGCTGACATCTAAGAGAATAATTGTAGTTGTCAAAGTGAGTTTCCTTGCCAGCTATGAGATAACTTGTTATTGATCTTCTTATCTAAAAAAAATCAAAGTGCAGGCAACATGCAGCACCCTCCTGAAACTGTCTGAGCTAAAACTCTGGAGTTCAATGTAAATGGCACTGTTATGCTATTCATGTTGTGGTTAGAGAAGGACTGAATCATTGTAAGTCTTGGCACAATGTTTGATGTCCAGGGGTCGATGGCGTTTTTTTTTTTTCTTGGGGCCCATTTTGTGAAAAGTAAAGGTTATTTTTGTGAAATTTATTATATTTTTGTGAAAAATAGCATTTTGTAACGAAAGTTGAAATCCAGTTATTCAAATTCGAACCAAGCATTTATAAATAAAAACTTTTTAAAATCCTTTTGCTGAAGTTTTCCTCTCTGGTGAACTTGTTTGTTTACAAATTACACATTTTAAAACATCACAAAATAATAAATAAATAATAAATAGTAAGTTTTTATGGAATAGAATTTTGTGAAGGGGCCCATTTTATCAAACTGATTTTTGTGAAGGGACCCATTTTATCAAATAGAGTTTTGTGAAGGGACCCATTTGATTAAATAGATTTTTGTGAAGGGACCCTAAATAGGCTCCAAATTTTTCCTGGATCGACCCCTGATGTCACATGGTTAGTGAAGATTTTCTGACAGTTATGAAGAGAAGAATACATGATCAGTTGCCAAAATTCATAATTTCTGTGTCTGAGTGACAATATTTTCTTATGCGCAATAAGCCAGTTCTATATTTTCTTTCCCATGGCTTAAGATAATCACGAACAAATCTCTTTTTGTGAATGTAATAGTGATTTTTTGAAGATTTTTTGAGAAAGCTTACAGAATTCAGGAGATTCTTAATGTTTTTCAGAAGATTGCCTCAAAATTTGAGAGTCTTACAAATTTTTTGGGAGAGTTGGGAGCTGTGTAATAAGCTAACAATATCATGTTAATCATGAAATAAATAAATCAGTATTAGAATCATTATCAACAATTATTAATGAATAATTAGTAATGAGTATATTTTAATCTGCAAACATGACAAAATGCAAATTTACCTTGGATTCTTTAGGAGTTTTGACAGAAACAATACCAAATAAGTCTTCATTTTCAGATGAATCAAAATCCATCTTTTTCCTAAAGAAAAATGACCATAACATAAATGATAATTACTCAAAATAATAACCCAAAATGGATCACTTAATTCATGAAAAAAAAAATACACTTTACTCATTTAATATCAAAGCCAAACAATTATTCTAAATATATTTTATAAAGAAAAAGTTATTACTTTTAACATTCTTCTGATTTACATATATGAGTATCAGTAAAATGAATTAATTATGCATAACATTTTCTACACTGTGTTATTGATATCCTATATTTCAAAATTGTATTTTAATGTATGAATGAAACTAATTAAAGAATACAATTAATATATTAAAGTAGAATGTCACTAATCCAAACTCTGCTAGTCTGAAAGTGCAAATAATCTTAACCGAAATATATTTGAAATTTTAAGAAAAACAAATGAATCTAGTCTTGGTAAAGAAAAATAAAATTAGTGTTAAAAATTAAAATACTTTTTAGCATGCATAATACTGTATTACTTTGAAAAATAAGAATAGAAAAAAATATTGATAACTCATTCCAATCTCTTTTGCTCTTATAATCTCTTTCTCAATCATTTATATCAGAATTTCTGATAATATGAAATTTTGCAAATCTGAACAGGTAGCAGTCCCAGTTAGTTTGGATTAGCAAGGTTCTGCTGTATAAAAAGTTATGTACAATTTATTTATTAGGAGGAAAGGGGGGGGGATATTAAGCCAAGAAGAACAAGAGAGTTGATAATATTTAAAAGGAAGTGAGATTCATTTAAAATTTAAAAAAGACATTTAAAAAACTTTTAATAAACTAAAATAAACATTAATATTAGATAATAAAATAAATTACTGAAGACGTTCCAAGCTTTAAACAATACTCCTCATCAGTACAAATATCAATCAAAAAAACAACGCTAATGTTTACAAATGTTCATGTTTAAAATATGCATTTGAAATAATAAATCACCATGGAGTATACTTTACAATTATACTCCATGGGGATATCTTATTTCAAATGTAAACAAACTTAACAAGAGCAAATTAGTTTTAAGCTATAAATTCTAAAGTTAGAAAAAATAATTTGGGAATTTTTATTTAATTTTAATTTAAATTAAGATTTTAAAAATAGAAAGATTGTTTGTTGACGTTCAATAACATATGCAATATTTAAAATTACTTATGGACTTTTTAATATTTGTTTACATTACTTACATACACATTATTATTACAAGTTATTGATTTAATAATGTAAATTTGAAAAATGAACTGGTCAAATAAAACAAAATAAGTTAATAATCAAGTATTAAAGGTCAAATCTATAAATTAGAATTTTGACATTAAAGAGCAAACTAGTCATTGGGGGCCACCGTAATACTTACCCATCATGGATATGCATAATATAAAATATGAAAATAAAACGTGTGTAAACTATTTATAAAATGCATTGCAATTCGAATAAAATCGTGGCTTGATGACGTCATAAACTTTAAATGCTCTGTTACTGAATTGCGTAAAAGAAACATCCTTATAACTCCAAAATTGATAATCTTATTAACTAACGGTTTACTGTGTCGGATTAAGCGTCTCATTTCCAATTAAAATATATATTTGAATTGAAATTTGAATGAAATACAGGGTCATGAAAAATCGAAGAGTGTGGAAAATAAGTTTACAAATATCTCGGCAACTAACTATCCGATCAACTTCATTCTTTATGCAAAATTTATGTTTTTTTAACTATGTTTTATATTCATTCCTTAAAATAAACAATTTTGAAAATTTTTATATCCCTTTTATCAGAACGAATATTTTGAGAGTCCGAAAAAAATAGTTCCGGATAATCGAGGTTACTGAAATTCAATAAGCTTCTTCCCATTATTACATACTAAGTACATACCCAATTTCAAGTCTCTATCTCAATTTGCTTGGGAGATAGAGCGTTTACAGACACACACACAGACAGACGGATGGCAAAAAAAATTTTCTAAAAATATGCGTTTCGGAATCTCCAGCATCTGAAATATGTAAATCTGTCAAAAATATATTTTTATTTTCAAAACGATTACAAGACTTACCTTATACTACGTATCATGGGTAAGTAATAAAAGAAAAACTCATGTGTTTAGGACACAATCTGTAAAATTTAACATTAAAAAATACTATGAAAAATTAGTAAGTTAGAAATAATTCAATCACCCTTGTGTTTTTTTGCTGGAAAATAAATCATCACCATCAGAATCATCACCAAATAAAGTATCGTTGTTCCCACCACCAGTAATAAAGTCAAATGCATTTCCAGAAGGCTTAGTAGACGGTGCAGACGAGGGAGTAGATAATGTGTCAGCCTTTTCAGAAGAATCCTGACTTCCAGCCTGAAAGCAAAACTCTGGGTACAGCTTCAAATAAAACATGTTGAATGTGAACAAGTACTTTTTTCTTTTACAGACTTCAAGATACATCAATATAAATTAAACACAAAATATATATTTATTACAAACCAGCTGGTATATTTTAGACAGAGTGGTTTGGCTGGAGGACTTTTAAAAGAAAGTGGCAACATATGCACAGGATACATGCTTAGACTAGAAGTTTTGCCCACGCAATGGTAACATACATTATAGAGCTATGTGACACTCATCTAAACAAATTTGCTTAGATTAGTTAGACAAGTAGACAAACATTACTTGGTGATAATGGAAAGTTTGTCAAGTCTAATATAATGAATAGCTTGCCAAATTGCTACCAAAATATGTCTTGACCAATCATATTTTATTGCTTTTACTAGCTGACCTGCCCAGTGTTGCCCGCGCCCATGATAATAACCTTAAATATACTTAAAATCAATGTTGAATGATTTTATATATTTAAGCAAAAATCTTTCTAAACGATCTTAATGCTGGGGGCCTTACTGCCTTTGGCAGTGTATATCCTCAAATTTGTACGATTTTACATTTTTTAATTAAAATCTATCCAAACAAACCTAAAGTTAGGGCCCTACTGCCTTCGGCAGCATAGATCGAGCATGCTATGCACACTCTGGTCTGCTTTGATTTTATATTTTTAAATGAAGGACTAGTGTAGCTTTGGATCCATGATAATAACCTTAAATATACCTAAAATCAGTGTTGAATGAATTTATATATTTAAACAAAAATCTTTCGAAATGAACCTAAGGGCTTATAAAAAATGTTTTCTTCTCACTTTTTTTTTTTCTCATAGGATAATTTAATATTAAAAGCAAAATAGTTTTTATGGTCCAAAATCTTTGAAATTTTTATTAGTTATAAATATAATGTTTTGGGAGCCTATATATAACTTTTGTGGAAAAATATCACTATTTAATTGTAAAACCATGAGCAAAAGCCACATGTGTATTCATGCTCTGAGCAAAAATTTGCATATTTTAATTTTTGTTTTTAAATACTTCTAATCTACTGAATGTTTCAAAATTTTTATATGTGATGTAAATCAAGTGTCCAAAGAATGTGTAAAAAGGTAGTGTTAAAATACTGACATTTTGTTACTTTTAGTTTTAAAAAAAAGAGTCACAAAATCAATTCCAGTTCTAAATTTTTTTAAAAGGGTTAATTTTCAATTTAAAAAAAAAACAGATATCATTACCATAGAGAAAAAGGTACTTGCTTTAAGTATGTAGTTCTCCTCAAAAATTCAGACAGATGTGGGCTTCAAATATGAAGGGGGGAGGAGGGGGGTTGCTCGTTTTTCGAGCAACTCTTTTGAAACCATAGATTTAAGAACTGTGTTGTCCAACAGTAGCGGCAACTTTGATGCCTCATATAATAGCACTTTAACTCAACAATTCGCTCTCTGCAATGACTGGGTCACCCTTTTAATGCACATAAGTAATAAAGCTTACACTTTTATTAAACTTAATGGCATTTTTTACAAATTTTCCAGATAGTTTTTACTACTTTTGGTTATTTCTGTACCTTTATTCATAATTTTACGAGCCATATTTAACAAAATTTTCCTGCTTCTTGTTGAGCCTATATAAGATTTTATTTTTAAATATGATGAAATTAAATATTTATGATGAAAATGAATAAAATCTGAAAATTTTTAAATAAAAATATAATTCAGTGTTGTAGCATTTTCGTCATATTTTAAAAAGGAAATCTAATTTGGAAATATCTACCTCATTCTATCCTATGGGAGGAAATCTGTGTTTTGCCATACTTTTTCTCTGAAGTTGTGTGACATTTTATATTCATGGGAGAATGGGTGGACCACTGGATTCAATGTAATAGAATAGGGAGTTGGCATTTCATTCTATTGTGGAGCTCAGTAATTTATATATCTTAAAAATGAATAAGTAATTTAGAAAACATATTTTAGGAAATTATGACTGTAAATTTCAAATTTGCTTTAACATTCAAAAATTGTAAAAAAGATAATCTTTCTTTTTCCTTCGAGGAAAAGGAGGGGTGGAGGGGGATTCTAAATCCCCAGCAATGAAAAAAAGGAGGGAAACATCCAAATTATTTAAATTTTATATTCCAGTTTAAGTTTCCTGATATCTGGTCAATCATATATGCAAATAAAGTAGAACCTTGATTATCCGACGTAATTGGGACCGAACCTACATTGGATAATCGAGAATTTATCAATAATCATCTAGTTTAAGGTAACATCGTCATGGAACTGCTATTATGACTGTTTAAACTGCTAAATACATGTCTAAATTCAAATTATACCAAATAAATTTATTTTGAAACAAAAAACTTATAATGAAATGATTCCATCCACGAAGAGTAGGCATACGAATTGTAAACGAGTGCATAGCGAAAACATGACATTGATTTCTCCTCCCACTTTTGAAATTCTGCAACTGTGAAAATTTCTGCTCGTGAAAAGATGACAAAAGGGGTTTTGTTCTCTGTGCTTGTGTACAATCAGAGGGTGCAATATCATTCCGATGTTGTGGCACGCAGCAGTATGGGCTTCCAAATTTCAAAATGGGGAATGTTTTTGTTTAGAACAGGGACATGTATACAGGAGAGGGGTTACACTTATACCGGGATTGGAGCTTGCGGGAGCTCAAAATAATTTAAAAGGAATTGAAAGAAAGGGGAACCAAAATATTTATATGTATTCGTAGTTTGGAAAGGATCGCTTGCATACACAAAGAATGAAAAGGGGAAAAAAAAAAAAAAGAGCTGAAAAAAAAAATCAAGAAATTTACGTCAGTTTACAAAGAGTTCCGGTTAAACGAGGGTCAGATAATTGAGGTTCTACTGTATAGGATAAACAATGCATTTTGAAAGAAATGTGTTCATAGACCTGTCTTTGCTCCTATCAAAGTTGCATGTGTTAGCTTGATTACAATGATTGCATTTTAAACGCATTGTTTATACATTTTTTTTATAGTGAAAATCTGTAATTTGTTAAATAATTTAATGCATTGATCACTGTAATGAATCAAATATAAATCAAGTTACATTCATAATGGGTCACATAAATCATGTTTGCTTCACACAAATTATATTAACATACACATAAATTTTATTATTAATAAAGTTCACATTAAAACAATTGCATTAATTCCCATTGTTTAGTTTTATATTAAAAGACATAAATAAATAAAAAGAAGAAAGTAATGTTTGACAGCTTTTGGCATAAATTATGCCACATGATTAAATTTACTTGTTGTTTTATAGAAATTATAATATCTGTTTAATTTTAAGTTTCTTGTTCATGCACTGTATCTGTACATATATATATTTTTAACTATATCTGTACATATATATATTTTTAACTGTATCTGTACATATATATTTTTTTTAAGTAAAATATTTAATTAAAATTTCAGATTTTGTGGATACTTTATCTACGTTTTCATGCCTCACAACTGTACTTAATAACTGCAATGGTACAAAAGAAAATTTCTTACATTGCTTGCTTTAGAGATAGAAGGCTTTTTTGTCATCAAAGTCTTGAAGATATCATCCTCACTATCTTCATCACTGCCAAACAAAGCCGGCTGTTTAGCTTCTGGTACAATACCTATGGCAATTAAATTTTTTATAAACCATTGTATGCAGAAAATCAACTTTTAAAGATAACTAGCACAATAAAAATAAAACAGCAATGTATGTCAATTCAACTAAATATTAATTATGGGCTAAATAAGACCAACTAAGCTATAGATCAATTAAAAGTGGAGTAACTAATGTCAGAAACTAATAAAAAAAAATTATTTTATTTTTGTTTATCAAAATCATCAACACAAGTTTAGCTACAAAATTAGAATTAATATCAAAGACCAGGACTTGACAAATGCAGCCGTCAGGTCACCCAAAATATTTTAACTGGGAACTATGTTTTCAGCACCTCAATTTTAATATTTTGGGGCAAATATTGGCAGAAAAAAATAAGAATTACAACCAGGGCTTGACAAATTCAGGTCCTCACTGGAAACTAGCAACTAAGTTTTATTTATCTGGTGAGGGGAGGGGGGAATGGAGATTGGCACAAAACTGATGTAGAAATTGAGCACAGGCGGTATTCTTATTTCATAATTTTAATGGAAGAACCAAGTTTAAAAGCATTTTCTGTCTCATGCACAGAAAACTCCATTCTTTTCTGCTCTAGACAGTTGTGATTAGAAAGTGTGTGTAGGGGGAGGGGGGAGGTCAATAAAACAGTAAAAAATAGTGTCAATCCAGCCTCTGTGGCATCTAAAATTGGGTACAAAACTAAAAAAAACTCAAGATTTCCTTTATAGGTTTCAATTTATAACTTTGTGTTTAATTCATTTTAAAGAATAATAACATATAAGTGATTTTAAGTAAATCTATAAAACTTCATTAAAATGTTAAGAATAATTAATTTTAACATAATTAAAGAATAATATGTATTTTAAATATTCCTCATTTAAAATGATTGGCACCTTTGATGTGAGGGGTAAATATTTTTTACTGACGACTAGAATTTTTTGCTGGCTACCATATTTTATCAAATTTGTAAAGCCCTGGTTATGACAGTAACATGTCAAAAAAGGTGTTTGTAAAACTCTTATCTAGAATAAAGGGCAGTTCCACAGAAAATTCTCATTTTGGGAGGGAAATAAAATTTATATGTTTAATTTAAGGGTATAAAAGGAAAGCTTGATATTTTTATGTTCTATAATAAAACCCTAATAAAAAGGCATTGTAAATTACTGTTTACAAACTAAGTTAAGTACCATTATTGTCTTTGTAAAGTCATAATGTTACGTCAGTTACATGTGTAAATGCCATTTTTTTCTTTTTTATTGTTCAGAAATTAATTAAACAAGTTACTGTTATAATTTGTCATTACTTAGTGTTGTTGAGAACATTAAATCACTTTTTTTAACAGGATAGTTTTGCTAATTTTTACACTTCAATGAAGGTAGAAAAAATGTTTGTTTATTTTATGTTACATCAGTTACAGAATTTTTAATTGCAATTTTTAGGACTAAAAGAGAGATTGAAATAATCTGCAGGTATTTGGGTATTAAGTCCTTAGTGAAAAATATTTTAAATTGTAAAAATTTGTTCTAGTTTTATTAGTAAATTTTCTACACAGTTTTGAAAACAAAATTCGATGATCAAGTGTTACGATGGAATTGACCTAAAGTGTCTTAAAGCTTACACTTTATGGATATTTTTCCATGTTTTTGCTCAAAATTTTTTGGGCTTTTTTTTTTTTTTTTTTTTAACTAAGAGCAATTGTTTTCTTTACCTACATATTACATATTTTATTAATTCAAACTTTGTGATATGTATTTCTTTCTTTTTCTTTATATAATTTTGGATAAGTTTTGTAGAAAAGCTTATTTTGTATTTTAAAATTATTTTATTAACTGAGTTAAAGAGTTTAGGCAATCCTAGGTATACCATTATTATACACGTGATTATTCTTTCTTAATCAGTTCATTTAAAAAAAAAAAACTTTTGTGCTTCATAAAAATCTATAATTACATTTTTTTTTTAAATTGACAGTGGTTGTTTATGTGTGTGCATTGGGGGGAGGGGAGAAGATTTTTACTAACTACTAGATATTTTTGTTGGCTCTTCAGTATTTTGGATAATGTTATGTTTTCAAAGTAATTAAAAAAATATATTTTAGTTAGAACAATTGTTTTTTTCTTATGCATATGTATTACATATTTTATTAATTGAAACTTTGCAATATATATTTCATAGGTAAGAACTGTTCATTTACTTGGTTTTTGTATAGCTTTTCATTAAGACACTCCTAACATCCGAAACAAATGAAATATAAACTTCCTTTTATTATTTTTTAATCATTTGTATACCAACACATGTATTTGCACTGTCAGACACTAAAAGGTACTATTTATTAAAATATTATCAATCTTCTTTTCTTTTTAATGTGCTTAGGTGTTTATTTACTGGTCAGATTACCCTATATCAAATTATGTAATTAAAAAAAAATTAACCTAATGCAAGCTAACATAAATAAACTAAAGAATTATTGTAATGCAAAATTAAAATTAAAATTGATTTTTTAATATTTCTTAATTGTCACTTATTAAGTTAGCTCACATATTTATGTTAACAGAAGATCATGAAAATTGGATAAACTTTTTTTAAAATTTTCAAATCAAGCTGCAATATGTACTTTCTAACAATAATATAACATAACCAATATTGTCATACATTATTCATTGTTTAAGTATATTGGGTTTTTGCGAAAAATGACTGTGGATCTATTACAATTTTTCCTATTCAACATATGTTTCAACTAGTGCAGTAATATCACAGTATTAATTAACTAGACTAATTGAGAGAAACCTGTATGGCATATCAGCATATTATAGACACTACAACAAACACATTTTTTTAATAAAATGGTAGAAAGGACTTGATTACAATATTGCAATAATATAAAATTTGCAATTAAATAAACTTTGTAAGTGAAGAAATGAAATATTACTTTTAGGTTTCTCAGGTTTAGCTTTTGGCACTTCTTTTTTAGGTTTGACTTCTTTAACATCTTTAGATGGTGATTTCCCAAAAAGATCTCCTCCAAATAAATCATCATCCTGCGAAAAAAATAATATTTTATCAATTCTAATACAATTTAGAGTGGTCAACCCTCATCCTACCACCCTCACACCACCCCATACACTCTTTGCCATTTTTTAAGATAGGGACAAGACAAAAAATTCTTCGGAATCCTTGTATAAAGAGAGAACACTTAAGAGTAAAAACATTTTGGATTTTTAATTTTCTTTTTGTACATCTTTTTGAAATACAAAGGATGTGAATTATCACCTTACTTAACAGCGGACAACCAACAATCTTTTTGAATTAAAAATCTTTAAGTGGTCACCGTTTTGAAACAAAATAGCAGATGAGGCTAGCCAATGAACTCAGCCAAGACTTTGATAAGTTCTGTACATGCGCTTAGTCAAATCCTAGGTTCATAAATACTAGTACTATTGCATGACAAAAATCAGATATATATACATATGTGTAGGGCTTGACAAACGCGGTTGCCTGGTCACCACTGGCGACCAAGTTTTTTCATCTGCCGACCACATTATATGGCAATTTTGTTTGTACAAAACTGACTTAAGAAAGGAGCACAAACTGCCTTTTTCTCTCGTTTTCTAATTCGTTTCATTACAGATGCTGCAAAATTACAAAATATTAAGAAAAAAAATTATTAAAAAAAATATATATTTTTAGCTTTTTCTATTACTTTTGCAAAAATAAGTTCATAAAATGTAAATTTTAAAATAAAAAATTACTGACTTCGACAGGAAAATAGGCAATTTAAATATATTTTTTTTTTACTGTTTTGCTATTTCATTAGATATAGATTTTTCATCACTCAACTATCCAGACATTTAAAGCATTCGGCAATCAGTATTTCCCAAACATGCCGGTTAATTCAGCCTTTACAGTGTTTTCTTTTTCAGAGTTATATAATTTTGATAAATTTTATTAGAAAACTTAGTTTATATTATCTTTCTAATTCCTGTACTATTCTAAACCATGTAACTAATAATTTTAAATTATGCTTCTTATTATTTTTTTTCTAATTAATTCATAAAAGAAAAACTTATCTTGTTTTTGAAAATTAATGATGGGGGAGGAGGAGGGACAAATATTTTTTACTAGTAACTAGAATGTTTTACTGGCTACGAGATTTTATCAAATTTGTAAAGCCCTGCATATGTATATAAATCAACATTTGAGTAGAGGATGGATTTGGAGTCTGGGGGTTGTGATCAGTGAAAATATACTGAAAATTTCCAGCATTGCTTTCCTCCAGACAGCTTCAATAAGTAGCTTCTAGCATCTTATACTGGAAGCTCCCAAAGGACATTGTACCAAATGTTCAAGCATAAGACATTCAATCAGTTCTAAACTAGGAGCTAGTTTGTGAGTACTCATCTGAACAGCTTCAAATAAACTCATTTTGAGCAGCTTTTCTGGACAGATTTTACTGAAAACATTAAAATCACAAGCCATCCTAGGGGTCGATCCAGGAAAAATTTGGGTCCTATTTAGGGCCCCTTCATAAAAATCCATTTAATAAAACAGGCCCCTTCACAAAATTCCTCTAGATAAAATAGGCCCCTTCACAAAATTACATTCCATAAAAACAGGCCCCTTCACAAAATTACATTCCATAAAAACATACTCTCCATTAATTATTTTTATTTTGTTATTAGGTTTTTAAATGTGCAATTTGCAAAGAAAACAAATTCACTAGAAAGGAAAACTATAACAGAAGGATTTAAAGTTATTATTATTAAATGTTTGGTTTGAATTTGAGTAGCTGGATTTAATCTTTTGTAACAAAATGTTATTTTTCACAAAAAATTTAATAAATTTCACAAAAATATGAAAAATTTCACAAAAATAACTTTTAATTTTTACATAATGGATCCCAAGAAATTATTACGATTACCATTCGATTACCGACAATTCTTATGCATATTACATACCAGAATATAGAGTATTTAAAAAAGCATTGAAAAGTTATTCAAGTTTTTTTTTTTCCTTTTTGGAAGACACTGAAAAACAGTAATAAATACAAATGAATGATGTAACAAGGCACAACATAATGAGAAGCTACTGTAGTACTTAACAATAAAAAATTAGCTGAAAATAAAGCAACATCAAACCTTTTCATCATTGAATCTTATATCCGAAGTGAATAAACCAGTCTTTTTACGGAATGGTGATTCATCATCTGAATGGTCTTCAGTAGCAAATAAATCATCATCTATAGCAAAAAATTAAAGGAAAATCTTAACCCAATTTAACTTGCATAAAAATGGAAACAAAAATCAATCACTAATAACTTGAATATGCAAATGAAGTTTGGAGCAGTATTAATACTTCTCAAAACCTCAAAAGCTCTGGGAAATATCTAAATATAATCTTTTATATTAATTAAAACATTACACTTACTTTTACTTTCTTTCTTTTCCTGAAGTTGAGGCACAGGAAGCACTTGGGGAAGTTTTAGCTTGGACTGAATTGAAGTGACAGAGCCCTGCCTAGTGTCTTTCACAGGCTGAGCTTCCGGTGAAGCTTTCTGTATATTTTTCTCTTTTTCTTTAACTTCTAATGAGGATTCGGAACCAAACCCATTAACCTCTTTTTCTGACCCAAACAGTTCTGATTCATCACTGGAAGAGACTTGGTCAACCATATTTTGAGCTATTAAACCATTTGGTTTTACAGAAAACTTATCATCATCAAGAGGTAATGGTTCACCCTATTTAGAAGAAAAAACAAAACAAAATGTCACATTTTTATAAAATGTTATAAAAATAAAATGTTACCCCATTATATATTGATTGCCTATACATTTATTTTTTAAGTGCTCTTCTACTACTTCCTGCAGAGCATAGCCAGAAGATTGGAATCCTCCCCCTCCCTCTGGAAATCAGCAATTTTTATCTAATGACAGGTAAATTCTGTCCAATTGCATAGCCTCACATAAGGCATTCCCCACCCTCTCAAAAATGATATCCTGGCTATGCTGCTGCCCCCTCTTCCATCTTTTGAAAATTTACACTATGTGGTATGTGGTACAATATTAATCAGTGAATACACCAAACAATAATTATGTGATGAAAAACATTGGAGCTAAAATATAATTTGCCAGAATGTCCTCTTTGTATAAATTTATTTTGGGCACTTTGCTACAAAGATATTGATAGCAAACATTATAATCATAGCTCAAATGTTGATGACATTTGATTGATTTATTTGCTTATATTTAATTTCATTTTTATCATCTTTTAGGCCATTTTTTTAAGCTTTTATTTTATAGCTTTGGAACATTTTTTAGCATATCCTGCCAAAACAAAAAACGAACATCTTATAACAGCTACATTCTTAATTTAAAAAACTCGCAAGTAAAATCTTGAGAAGTCTAAAATAAGCTTTCAAGAACAACTCATCTTGGAATACAAAAGAGAAACCTTTAACAAATTTATTAACTTATAAATGAAATTAAAATTAGGAATAATTACAGCATATGCCTGATTATTGGATACTTGTAAGACTAGAGATGTATCGAAAAATTGAAATTGTCAAATTATGGCGAAGCTCATCAGGTGCGTTAAACTATATGATATTCATGGAATAAAGAATGATAAATTGACAGTGTGTTGGTTACTTGAGTGCATTTCATAACTATTTAATAATCAGAGTTTATAGTAATTATTATTATGTTTTGCTTCAGAAAACATTAAAAGAATTTAATTTTACTGTATTAAATATTTTTTTAAGTCCTGGCATGTACCCCCTGGGGAGGGGGAGGAATTTCCCTATTTAGCATGATAAAGAATTTTCTTAGTTTATTTATTTTCTTTATTTTAAAAAAAAAATTAATCCATCATTATTATAATATATAATTATTAATCTATAATTCTAAAAAAGCTTTTAAATCTCATACACTTTAAACTTCATTGTTGCCATAATCGCTCATGCATGATGCTAAACTTGGCTGATAGACCAAATTTACAGATCAAGTTATTTAGATAAATATTCTGTGAGATAATTTAACAGACAATAGTTGTCTCTAAATTAAATGGCTAATCTTCCATAATACGGTTCATAGTCAAGGTTGGTGTCTAACATGAGCAATTCTGGCAAGAATGTAGTTTCAAGTTCATGAGAATTGCAACAATGGTAACAATAATTAAATTAATTTTATGCCAAACCATGCTTGCTCACATTGGCTGTAAACCCAATTACACAATAATCCCTTATTTTTTATCTCTTATCTTGCTTCAAACTACTAGCTATTTAAAGATTTCAAATTCAAATATCGCAGCCATTTTTAGGTAGCTATCAATACAAAAAAGTATAAAGCTACCTATTGCAGCTGTTTGGAGGAAAACAATTCTGGAAAATTTTGATATATTTTCACCGATCATGAACCCCAGACCCCAAAACCACCCTCCGTTCAAATGTTGATTTATATATATATATATATATATATATATATATATATATATATATATATATATATATATGAAAAGTTTTTAAATTAAAGAAATGCATGGATAGGCGTTGTAAGGTGTGTTTGTACATAGGAGAGGAGTACAGTAATATTGAAGATGAGAACTGTTTGAAGTTATGTAAGGTTTATAACTGTGTCTACAGACTCAGATGTAAAATCTGTAATTTGTCTTATATTGGACAAACATCAGGTCCAATTAATAAAAGGTTTAATAATCACAAATCGGATATAAATCATTGTAAAAGTGGTAAAGAAGAGCAAGAAATTGAAATTACCCACTTTAATAAACATGGCTTAGAGAATATAGAATTATCAGTTCTTCATATAATTCCGAATAAGAGGGAAAGATTGCTATGTGAGAGAGACAGGATGATAAAATATGGTACTGTTTACCCATATGGGTTAAATGTTATGTTTAACCAGGTTAATGTATTAAAATGCTTTAGAGATACAGTGTTGGACGTTTCTATATATGAAAGAACTAATCATGATATAAGAAATGAAGATATTAATAATAAAGGAAATTATAAAGATTTAATAAATCTTAATAACATTATGGAAATTGAAAGAGCCATACTTGGTTGTGACATTAAAGATAATGTAAATGGAATTAAATTTATTATATTCAATTTAAAGAAAAAACTTATTCCAGAACTGCTAAGTTCTATATATATCAAAAATAATGGTGGTATTAACATCGATATGAGTTTGGATTTGTTAAGATTTAGAGTAAGAAAACAAAGTCTAGAAGAATATTTGAAGCTACAGAATAAACATGATAAAATTGATAATAAAGTGTATTTTGTCATGGACTATATTGGTCACAAAATGAGTGGCATTAATTTTAAAACAATACTAAACAAATATAACGAATTATTGCCAGTTAAGAAAATTGAGATTGTAAAGGCATTTAGATATGATAAGCCATTGGGACGTGAAATATTTAACTATAATGGATATGCTAAAGAATTACAAAAGGGAATTGATAGTAGCGTCTGTCATTGTAATGACGCGAAATACAAGAGTTTTATAAATGAAACGTATGGACATGTTTTAACAGGCAATTTAAATATCGTGCAAAACATAAACCTTAGAAAATATATGCGTTACGGTACAAAGTATCGCCTGAAAAGGATTGTTACAAAAACTCATGCTATACAACGTATAACGAAAAATGTAGATATTTTTGTTCAGAAATTGATGAATAAATATGGCTTACCCGAAAGTGTTTTTTTGGAGTGGAAATTTAACATTTTGAAGGAAATGAACAAGATTTACAATAAAAAAAGTGATGGAGTTACGGGTGAATACTATAATGATTTAAAGAGTTCTATCAAGCAGCTTCAGAACAGCTTTATTATCACATACGTTGATAAAGCAAATTCTAACTATGCAATAATATGTAAACAACTATATGGATACATTCTACGTGGTAGTTATGATAATAAGGCGAATTATAAGCTCTTAAAATCAAGCAAACAAGTAGTTGGTAATAGGATCAAGGCTTTCTACAAGAAATTAAATATTAAACAACATAGCAACGAACTGCCGTATCTCGTTTTAGTCCCTAAATTTCACAAAACTCCTGTGACCTTTAGAACTATTACATGTGGTTTCGGTTCATATTTGGTTACGGCAAATAAAAAGTTTCTACACATTCTAAACAAAATATTTGCTAAAGTTTTAAAAGAAAAATCTACATGTATAATTAAAAACAGTTTTGAATTGATTGACAATTTAAGAAAATTGTGCAATATAATGGAATTTCATACTTATGACTTTGAAGATTTATACAATAGTATTAATTTAGATGATTTAAAGAGTAAAATTATGGATTTTTTTAAGGAGTTCAATACTACAAATATAAGCTCTGAACAGTTCACAACTCTTTTTAATTTTGTAGTTAAAGAAAATTATTTATATGATGGTAAACGGGTTTACAAACAGATTAAAGGTATTCCTATGGGCGGGAGCTGCAGCTCCATCCTAGCTGATATTTATTTATATACATATGAAAAAGAAGATACTGCAAATCAAAATGTAATATATTAAGTATTTCGGTGTAGTGGGATGTTTGCCATGATGTAAGTTGAGAAATTGATGATGTAGTCTAGTTATAGTTTGTCGGTGTAGTGGGTTGTTTACTGTGGTGTAAATCGAGAATTTGTTGGTGTAGTCTGGCTTTAGTTTGCTTCCTTTTGTTATGTCTGTTTCATTCATTTTCAGTCTGTACTTGTCAGGTATGGGGGAGTGTTGCATGCGTAAAACTAGTTTAACCCAGCAGTGCATGTCTCAAGCCATGCCACCTGACACAGGTTGTTTTAGCTTTTCTTTGTTGTTTATTGGCTTTTTTAACTTTTGCTGCAATTTGTTGTGTTCTTTTGTTTTGAGTTTAAGTAGTTAGTTGCGTTTTCTGGTTCTGTGTAAATGTAGTTTGTTTAGTTTTGTTTTCTAGTTTTGAATTTATGTGGTTTAAAGTTTTTGGTTGGCTTTTGTGATAATGGTTCTGCAAGTGATTTTCCATTGGTGTTTATTATATATATATATATATATATCCATACATATGTATATATATCGGATCTATATCATACGATTACACTCGTAACACTCGTATTTATAAATTAATTTGGATGAAACTAATTGTGTGTATTAAGCTCACCAATGCCTCGACCGAGTTCGTTGGCCAGCTTGGCCACTGCAAATTTTAAAACTAAAATAAATACACAAAAAAGTTAAAAATTCAAAATTTTTTTTATTAATTAAGTGTTAGGCCTTGATACAAGGATTCCAGAGCATTTTTTGTTTTACCTCTATCTTAAAAAATGGCTGAGATAGAGCAGTTTGAAATTCTAGGGTGGCTGACATTTTGAAACAAGACAGTACATTACAAAAAACCAACCATTGGTTTATGAGTTTTAGTGAACGTGATTTCTCGCAAATTATTTTCTTTCATTGTTGTAATCATTTTCCCAATCATACACATAAAACTATATATTCACATCCGTTAGTGCCAAATTCTCACCAAACTTGGCGACATTTGGCGAAATATTGCCAAATTTGGCGACCAAAATAAGTCTTTATAAATGAAGCCAACTTGGCTATAGCTGAATAATTTGGCGAATTTCTTATTCGAATTCAGTATTAACGAATCTTTTGTAAACGGTTTCTTTGCATTTTAGCTTGCTGTTTTTGAGTAATATTAGCTAAATTTTAAAACGAAGATATATGAAAGCTACCTTTTCCTCCTGGTACAGGCCAGAAGGACTTTTAAGATAGAGATGGTGTAAAAAATGTTTTGGAATCCTTGTATCAAGGCCTGAAACATAACAGAGAGGTTTTTTTTATTATTATTTTTTTTATATTTAAGTGGCTGCCATTTTGAAATAAGATGGTAGATCAAGCTGGACAACAAACCTGGCCATGATCTTGGTAAGAACTATAATGGATGCCCAATTTCATCCGAATCAGCTTATAAATACAGGTGTTATCATATGATAAAAAATCCATTATAAATCAACATTTGAACAGGGAGTGGTTTTGGGAGTCTGGTAAATTTGGAGTTCAGCAAAAATATATAAAAATTTTCCATATTTGCTTTCCTACGGATGGCTGAAATAGGTAGTTTCTTAGTTTTTGTAATGGAATTTACCTAAAAATGTGTGAAGTTCAATCATTCAAAATATTGAAAATTGATCCATTTTATATTATTGTGTAATTCTAATTAATGAATAATAAATCAATCTTTTAATCTGAATATTGAAAAATTTTGAGTTGTAGGGTACTTCTAATAAATGAGCAAAATATCAATCTATATAATCACAAATTGTAAAATGGCCTAAAACATGTTGCATAATAAAGTTTAAAGAAGTTTAACTTTTTTTTTTTTTTATCATCATCATTATAAAAAAATTTCAAAAAATTTTAAATGTTAGATAATTTAAACAAGACACATGAAATTAATTACATTCATAAGTTTATGATTACAAATAATTACTAGTTATTCCCTAGTATATACAGGTTATATTTAAAAAAAGAACATTATCTACTACAGCAATAAAAGTAAACAAAAAACTATTACAAATGTTCCAAAGGTAATAAATATTTTTTTAATATTAAATAATTTTTTTTAGAACAATAATGCAAACTTAATGTTAAATTATCATACCTCATCTGATGATGTCTCATCACTTTCAGATAGACTACTTTCTTCTGAAAAGGATGGGGCTTCTGAAAACAGAGAAGGCAATTATGTCACAGTCGAACCTCGTTAACACGAAATTGCTTAACACGAAATAATTTTCAGGTCCTGTCAGATGAGTCTGAAACTCAATGTTAATTAATTCATTTAACACGAAATAGAATTTCGGAAAATCCCGCTTAAAGCGATTTTTTTTTTTTCGCTTTAAAGTCAAAACATGATTCCTTATGCAATGTTTTCGATATTTCAAACTTAAATGTCACATACTCTTATTAAAAGTGGAATTTTCTCATGGTTTGAAAACGATTTAAAGTGAAAAGGGTTTCAGAAAATTCTGAAATACTGAATAATCCCTGCTTTTCTTTGATCTCTGATATGCGCAAGTGTTCCCACATTAACCATATGTGCAATAGATTAGTCACAATGAAAGTTTGGGGAAGGAATTTCTTTTTTTGAAAGTGATTGTTCCATTACTCGGTTGACTGTATTGACAGTAACATAAACTATAAACCGGGGGTCTGAATTCTCCTATCTGTGAGTGAAAGAAGTAACTATCTCTACTTCACTACCTAACTAACATAATGGAAACGCTGTTCACAGTTGCTCTGTAGAATTCTGTGAAAGATGATTCAAAAACAGCAAGCAGTATCTTAAGAAACCAAGCAAAAAAATTAAACGAAGTTAGCGAGAAAGTGCTGAAAAAATCACAAAATGCGGCGAAGTATGGGATACCTACAATTCTTCTACAATTTTAAAGAATCGCGAAAAGATTGAAGCAGTTTATGCTGTGAGTTAATTCAAACCAGTAAGAAAACGAATGTGTAGAAGAAAGAATGAATAAATTGAAATTGCTCTCTTGCGGTAGATAAAAGAGGCAATAAGCCAGAACATTGTTTTAACTTTTGCAGTTTTGCAAGATGAAGCAGAGGCTTTTGCTGATGCTCTCGGTGAGAGCGATTTCATATTTTCTAACGGATGACTGACAAGATTTAAATAGCGTCATAGACTTGTCTGCAGAAAGATATGTAGCCAAAATCGGTAAATTCTTTCTTAGACATTGTTTTTTCCAAGTACATTTGCATAGATGAAGATATGCTGACTTCGGATGTGACGACAGACGAAGAAATAATTGCTGAAAAATAAAGATGACAACATTGAAGTGTCAGACGAGGAAGAAGAAATTTACACAGAACGGAAAAGTTTAGCGTCAATAAATGAATCTACCGCAGCATTGAAAACTGTACGTTTCCTTATGAATCAAGAGGATACTTCCCGAGATTTGGACAAATTAGATTAGGCCCATATGTTCCTAAAAAAAGTACTCTACAAAAATTGAAGCCAAAGTCAATAACGGACTATTTAAAAATATGATTAGCATGTAAATAAAATTATTATTGCCTAAAAAATGATAATTAATTTGTTAATGAAATTTACTATTTCTTATTAATTTATGATTTTTTGAGCAGGGATATATTTGTAGGTTAATTTATTAAGTTTTTATATCTAACATAGATGGCGCCACTATTATGACAGTTAACACGAAATTTCGGATAACATGAAAAAAATTCCCAGTCCCTTCAATTTCGTGTTAACGAGGTTCGACTGTATTATGTAATTAGTCAAATTTAATGTCTCATCAAGTTTATAAACATATCATTCAAACATTACATCAATTTACAACCAATATTAGTCATTCATAGCATAGCAAAATGTACTATTTAAGACATTTTGCTCTTAACCTCTTGAGTAACAAATTAATCTCCATAAAATTTCCTATAAATTAGTTCTTTAACTAAATGCTGCTTTCCTCCTACTGATTAGATTTTGTGCAAAATCTACTTCTGCAAACTTTTTTCTGGTTTCATTCACAGAGTAAAAATTTGATTTTTAAAAGTATCAATAATATTTGTAATCTTATTAGTGCAGCATACAATATTATGTAGTTCACATATCCCAACAGTTTGCAATTTTCTTTATATCATCTTAGATAAAATTGTTAAACTATACTCCAGGTATGGATCCAGCCAGGGATATAACTAAGGAGGAGGTATTATAATCTGGGACTGATTGGTTTCTTTATATATTTTTTAATGATTTTATTAGCATTTGTGTACAGTGGTGTTTGTATACTTTCATATGCAAAAAAGATATTTATTAACTTTTGCATTTTTTTTTACAAGATCTTCTGCTTTTAAAGGGCAACTCTGCAGGTAATATTTGACTTATTTTTGTCATTGTTCTTATATTCAGTATTGTTCTCATGTTTAATGTATATTTATTAACTGTATTTATTGTTATTGATATCTTTTATGGTCATTATGTAT
Organism: Maratus michaelseni; assembly: GCA_963931845.1. Lineage (NCBI taxonomy): Eukaryota > Metazoa > Arthropoda > Arachnida > Araneae > Salticidae > Maratus > Maratus michaelseni. The sequence continues at coordinate 20,080,935 of OZ007597.1, forward strand.
ACTGATGAGGGTGTAATAAAACAAAGTGTCTACTTTCTTTAATGTCTATTTAAATGTTTTTAAGTAAATTGTCTAAATTTTAATTGTTTTTTATTGTGTAATTATACATCTCAGACATAAAATGTATATGTTTAAAGAAAACAAAAATTAGTAGAGAAAGTTTGGGAGTCTCTCGCACAAAATTTATCTGGGGTACTAAGTTTCATAACAGAATGGAAAGCTAACTCCCTATTCTGTTATATTGAATCCAGTGGTCCACCCATGAATACAATGCTATACAAATTTGGAAGAAAAACTATGGCAAAACAGAGATTTCCTACCATATGGTGGTATGGGGTGGATATTTTCACATTGGATTTTCTTTTTAATATATGACGCAGATGCTACAATTTTCATGCATTAAAAGTGTAGTGTGGTCGCAGCAGAAAGTGCACTGGTGAGTTAGCATCCCAATCTATGGAGCTCAGGTCTTGGGCCTCGTAAATAAAGCTTATTTTGTTTTTCATAAAATTTAGAAGAAATTTATTTATTTTCTGTTCACATGTTATATTTCCTTTGGGGACCCCGGGTGAAGCCTGGGCTATATATTGTCAAAGGCAGTGAGACTTCTGAAATGACAGTCTAGACGGACAAAACCGGACAATTTTATTCCATAAAAAGTTACTATTTATTATTTATTATTTTGTGACATTTTAAATTGTGTAATATTTGTAAACAAACAAGTTCACTAGAGAGGAAGACTTTAGCAGAAGGATTTTTAAAAAATTTTGTTAGTAAATACTTGGTTTGAATTTGAGTAACTGGATTTCAACTTTCATTAAAAAATGCTATTTTTCACAAAAATATACTAAATTTCACAAAAATAACCTTTACTTTTCACAAAATGGATCCCAAGAAAAGAAACTTGCATCTACCCCTGTGAAATTTCGAAGCTTTCTGCCACAAAAAACAGACAAGACAATTTTTTAGCACCAGAAAGCTGCAGAATAATATTATTACGGAGGATACATCTAGGAAGGATACAAATACATGGTGTTTTGTTTTATAATGCTATGCTTATTTAGGGTAGAATATGAAACTTTAAATAAATATCTCAAAATAAGATTTAGGTATATGAATTTAAAATTTATTTTCATGAAATAAATGCCTATATTTTAAATCAAGACTGTAGGATACAAAAAGTTCATGACCATTTCTAGTGACAATATTTCAAAATTAATAAAAATGACAATGTGAGCATCCACGGCTAACACCTGATATTAAAAGGGATGAGCTCTTGCCTCTGAATATTTTTATTAGGCGATGAATACCACTATATTTTGGAAATTATTGTATAGAATTTTATTGTTATGGAAAATACACGAAAATCTTGTAACAGCAGTTCAAACATAATTTTGGGCGGGAAAAAATTAATTAAAATTTAATTTACATATAAATGAATTAATTATCAGAGGAAAGAAATACATTATTGAATGAATAATATATTTATCACATTGAGAAAAAAAAAGTTAAGATACTAATAGATCAAATTAGGTGTAACATGTAATGAAGGTATACAAGTATACATCCGTTCATTAAAAAAAACACAAAAAAATCATAAATTATAAATCTTTATCAAATACATATTTTTAATGTGTTCCATTATGTAAATCCCCTAAAATATATTTTTAAAATATATTCTGTCAAAAATTAACTACTGAAAAAGTACTTATTTATTTATTTATTTATTTATTTTGTAGAAAGACCGATTTATAATAGTGATTTAAGGAGGAGGATTCCAAAAGAATGCTGTGCCTAGAGCCCCAAAATGCACTAACACTGTAAAGAATAAATGTTTGTTTGTAGGAAACAGACTCTGAAACTACTGAACCGATTTTAAAAGTTCTTTCACTGTATGATAACTGATAAACAGAGTTCCCATGTAGGTACATTGTGTCAGATTTTTTAGAAGGGGTTGACTGCCAATGGGTTGGAAAGAAGGTTTCTCATGTTTACGTAATGTGGTACAAGAATGAAGTTTTTGAAAAAAGAAACTTAATTAGTAATATTTAAATTATCCGCAGCAGTATATTTTCTCCCTAATGTTAGTAGGTACACAAATATCACTTGGCATTTCAACAATCACATGCGTAAAGCCACAGGTTTTTCTGGTATTGATTATCTATATATATATTTGTCTTACATGGCACGGAAATAGGGCTGAATTTCTACCTTATCGTTGGCAACAGCCGTAGTTTCCAGAGCTCAGACCAATGAACAGACAAGATTGTGTTAGCTCCGCCTCCAATATGGCTGTCAGTGTCAGAGCAGTGAAACTGAAGCTAGCAATTATTAAAAATAAAATAATATGAACGTAATCCAAAGCATCTGAGATGATTCCTCATTTTAATTATGAGTAATATTGTTAATTTCAAATGAATTCTCAACTCTTATTTAGAGTTCATTTACGAATTTCACTCACACAAAATATCGGAGATAATAAAATATAAACTTTTTAGAGTACCCCTGCTGCCATCTGCAGCTGTTTTATTGAAGTAAAAATAATTTCTTTTTCCGAAATGTATAATCAATTAGAATAATAAAATGTCGAACGAAATTTAAACAATCATTGATGATAAACTATCTTCCTACCACGTAGTGTTTTTTTTTTTTTTTTTTTATGAATTAAGCCGTGCTGTACAATATTATAGGTGCAATAAGTTTTAAACTAATTATGTTTCCAAGATCCTTTTTTCATAGTATTTAAATGATTTATATGCACTTTAGTAGCATCAACTAAATGCATTTTTAGTTGTGTTTTCAACAGAGTTTTCAATTACTTTTTTGCATTAAAAAATTGTGAATTTCATATGTTCAAATGATTTATTGTAGTACTTATTCCGGCTAGAATTACTAGAAAAATAAAGAAAAGGGGCGAGCGAAGCGAGCTGGGATCGCGTAGCGGTCTCAATGTGAATTGCTTTGCAATTCACAGGGGGTTGACGAGCATTAGCGAGTAGGGGGCTGAGCCCCCTAGTATTAATAAAATAAGTGGGGTATACTTTTTTTAAGATAGGGCTTATATTAAGGGTAGAATTTATCCTACGAACATAAGGAAAAAAACATGAGTTTTTTTTTGTTTTTTTTTTTCCTGATTAAATATTATTTTTAGCAAAGCATGGGAACAGGTGTCAGCTTTAATTCATTGGCAAAAATAATTGAAAGTAACATAGTAAAATAAATTGAAATGAATACTTTCTGATGTATTTTGTTGAAGTTAAAAATGACAAATTTTTATGTTTACATGAAGTTGATAAATAATTTTATTTTTTTAAATGTCTTTCTAAGAATTGAATACAGTAGACTCCCTCAAATTTGCAAACTCTTAAAATCCGCACATTGTTTGGCACATTGATTTTTTGTATTTTTATATCATTCCATACACATTTTAATATATAATTCTAGTTAATATCATTGAACCGATGCTTTCTCTTGAAGGAAGTATAAATTTATTTCTGAAAAAATTCAAGATAGCACTGATATCAGTGGTGATCATGATCTTTTTACCAAATACATTAATGTATAATCAAACCTTTTTGGTTATTAAATCTGGCTAAACATAAAAGATTTTTTTTTTTAAATTACAGTTTTGAAATAAATTATTAGTGTACCTTTATGAGGAGAGTTTCACTAAATAATTAAAGAAAAATTTATCTCAACATTATTATACCTATTTAGTCATGCATTATTAATTATTTATTTGACCTTTACTTTTAATATTTTAATCATTTTTTTAAATTTTCTTATTTTACTTTATTATTTTCCTTAATTATTTTAATATTTTATTTTATTGTAAGCATTCATTATAATTTTGAGTGCATTATTACATTCAAATTACTGTTTAAAAAAGGTAAACAAAACAGTGACCAGAAATCTGAAAAATTCTAAAATTTGCATAATCTCTGATCTCAAGCTGTGCAGATTTGAGGGAGTCTACTACACATATTTGCATGCATTTAAAAATTAAAACTGCATTTTGTAGTGGCAGAAATATGCATATTTTTCAATTAGACAATCACTAAAGCCAGCCCTAGTTGAACAAATATAACAGTAAATAAAATGATTTCTTAAAACTTGATTTTAAAATTAATAGCCGAACTATGTACAGTGGCATAAAGGTTTAATTCAACAGTAGTAATATAAAACAAGTAAAAGAGCATAATGTATGCTACCTTCTTCTATTAAATCTTTCAGACCAGCATAATCACATTTCATAAACTCTGCAGAACCTATTATATATGGCAGAGGGCGGTTTTCATAAGGATCCTATAAATATAAATAAAATATGTGTTAGAGTAAAATTAAAATATAATCATTGTTTAAAATTTTTCAATAAAAATTCAATTGAATTTACAAAGTGCATGTTTTAATTTATTTACTAAAAACCTAAGAAACTTAATTTATTTACATAAATTAAGTCAAGCTTGAATTAAAATATATTACAACAATTAAACAAATTTGTAAAATTTGTCATTTAAAAATTAAAATAATTTTGAAATTCAATGCTGAAATAAGTTAAGTTAAGCTTAAAAGTAACACTGGATGTTGTGACTCATCTTATTCCAATACAATTTAATTAAAATATGAGCAAAATCATAAATTTATATGGCCTGCCTTTAAAATAAAATATAGATTTTATTTTATTAATATGACCTAATGTAAATATTCAACTCATTGATTGATAAGAATTATTACAATGACTTGCACTTTGGTAAAAATTTGAATATATAAAAGGAAAAGTTGATAATTACCAAAATAACGTACTTTGGGTTCCAATATTGTACGCCCCTCCGATGATATATCTTCTTCATCTTCACTATCAGATATTTCATTAACATTGATACGGTCAAAAGCAGAATCTAGTACAGAAAGACCTAATTCAATAGCTTGCATAATCTTTGGTAGCATCTCAGCTTCTCTTTGTTCTTTCGTTTTCTAAAAAATGAAATAATATGCAAAAAATTAACACACACAAAAAAAAGATATTTTGGATATCATTACTTAATATCTTTAAGGTGAACAAAAAAAATACTATTTATTTGAATAAATCTGTCAAAATGATCCAGCAAAACTTAATAAGGAAGTTTTGACACTATTAACTAATGATTCTTACACACAAAGAAATATAATGAAAATTCTAAAAAAGTGTAACAAAATTAACATATCAATGGGCAATATATAAAAATTGATATAGTAATAATATTGATATAGTAATAAGAAAAATATATACTTCTTAGATGTAAGAAGTTCAGTATAGGACATTTAGGATGTATCGATATGATTTTAAATTAAATATAAATAACAGGGGAAAATTAGTTTCGCCCATAAATACATATATAACAACATATCTTAAATAATTCTTAACTGAGTCAAATTATTGTTCATAAAAAATAATTGGGGTCCCTCAGTAACAGCTACAAAGTTTTAAAGATTAATCCTTTATCATCAATATGAGTGTAGCTTATCACATAAAATACTACTGATCAATCATATTAAGATCCCAAAACAACTTTAAACAAGAACGAAAAATCATGCGTCAAGCATAGATTATGTAACACTTTCCAACGCTTCCAAAATAATTTTACAAATCATACCGTTTAATAAGCTGAAAGATAACATCTAAGTAAACAATTTGGAAAGCGCATAACATATTTAAAAACATAATTTCAGGAATTTGCAACATATACAATATTCAGAAAAATATCTGAATACTTTTATTCAGCCCTGTATATGATCTATAGATTGTATCTATACTACATAGGATGCTAAATTTTAGTTCAGTTAGGAAACGCGTAGCACAGTTTAAAATTCTCTTTCTGGAGTTTCTGTCACTAAACGGAAATATGTTCGCGAATTTTTGTGCTTCCCTGTATATGATCTACAGAATTTATACACACCACGTAATAGACAAAAAGTTAGTAAAATTTAACATTGTGTTCAGTAACTTAAAACACACTTCCAGGAATTATTGTTGACAGACAGTAGAGAATTCTTTTGTGTGTCCCTGTAAATGAACGATGACTGCTATACACACAATATTCTGTAGTAAGCCTCTTGTAATGCACCTTAGTGATATATATAAATTTAAATGCGTTTAAAATAGTGAAACATTATTTAAATAAACTGCAGACGATTTTTCTCCATAGACGTAATGTAACGGAATTCTTTTGACTGTCCCTGTAAAGTAACTATAAGTGCTATGCACACCCTATTCCATATTAAGCATCTTGAAATGCACCTTTGTGATATATATCAAGTGCAATGTGTTTGAAATTGTGTAACATCATTAAAATAAAACGCAAATGATTTTTCCCCATAGACTGTAATGTAACGGAATTCTTTTGAGTGTCCCTGTAAAAAAACTATAAGTGCTACACACTTCCATTGAAATAGGGAACATGCTATAGATAACGACAATAACATATAAAAATTGCAGAGCAATCCGAGCATATTTACGGGAGTTAGAGCACGGACAGACAAACCGAAGTCAAACACTTTTCAACTTGATTGAAAAGTGTTAAAAAAATAGGTAAAAAGGAATTAAAAACAATAAAATAGGAGAAAAATGCTAAAGAAAGTAGAAAAAAATAGGACACAAGTGTAAAAAATTGGAAAAAAAAATAGGAATACAAATATTTGATCACAAAATATGAAAATAATCCAAATTTAATATCATTAATTGAAAGTAGTGTCAAACATGTAATTACTCTTAATTTGGATTTACTGTTTAAAAGTTTACATTACCATGGGCAAGAATCAGCTAAGATTTGAAAATAGCTTTGTGGTAAAAATCACTTTTGGGTTAAATATTTTGCTTTCAATTTTCAGAACTGAATTTTTCACAATTGTTGCTTCTGTTCTATAAATTTGTTATTTTAAAACTACGTTGTCTATTATTTCTCAGTTTTAAATATTTAAGTATAAATGCCGAACATTATTTTATCCTTTTGTCATCCCCAAATTCCTCAACAAATGATTTGGTTAAAGAAATGGGTGTTTTAAAACTTGATCAATTTCACTAAATATGAGCAGAACAAATTTTCTTGCTTTATTTTCATTCAATAAGAAAAGGTCTCTTTTGGTACTCTTTCTCGCTGTATCTTAAATTCATAGGTTGTTTTTATTTTTCGAAATTCTAAACTAACAAATTCAATCTCAAGAAATTTATTTCTTTTCATTATTAATAAACTCTTTTTTCATAAGCATTAATAAAGAGTTGTGCAGCAACTGGTACATTTTATAATATAGTACATGAACATGAGCATGCCCAATTTCAAGTAATGCTAAATAAGGCCTGCAAATTTCACAAAAAAGCAATAATCTAAAATCAGAGCTCACTGCATTAATATTGCCCGTGTTAATTATTATTAATTTTAAAAACGAAAAAAGAAAAGTTTTATCCTTCTAGTGCAGCGGTTCCCAACCTGGGGTACGCGTACCCCTGGGGGTACGTGGCTGTTCTGCTGGGGGTACGTAAAAATAATATCGGTAATGGCGGAAATCACAAAAATAGTTTAAATGAAAACACATAAAGAAAGTTAATACTTTTGGATTACAAAGTTAGTCTAACGTGTAACTCCAATATGTTACACTCAAAATGAGGGTAAAGGCCCACTAGACCTAATAATTCATTAATAATTCAATGTCAACAGCTCCGCCCACTGCTAATCATGTTCAAGAGTACTTATATATTTTCTCCAATCTTTGCGAAAACTTCCTTTGTCATTATGCAATGTTCTATTCCGACCTGTTTTTTCTTATTGTTCCTTTTTAATACTAATTGCAAAACTCCTAAATTAAGCCAGAGCTGTTGGTTTTTAATGTTTTATTTTAAAACGTGTTGAATAGCAAGCCCTTATTATTGTTTTTGAATAGGTGGAGTTTTATCATTAACGTATATTAATTGGAAAGCTTCCTCCCCTTTAATGAATATTTAATTTGAAGTGTTTACTTATTATTTGTATGATTTCGTTTTATTTCTTAAATGGATAACTCGTTGAAATCCAGAATTCATAAGAGTACTGCAACTGCGATTGAAATTCAACCTGATGATTTGAGAACTAAAAGTACTTCGAAACAATCTGATTATTTAGAATTGCAAGAGAACCTGAGCTTAGCTGTTAACCCATTAACTTCAAAAACTATGTGGGGTCTTCGATATTTTAACTGAAATTCGCTTCCCACCAAAAATACTGAAAGATAATATTTGGTAACTTTGATTACAAAGTTTTTGTCATTAAATAAAGTATTTTTTAAATATTAAAATAGTGGTGGCTAGGCAGCTTTTTTTATCATACACTTTCATTTTTAATGTTGACAACCACGAGTATACTCGTGGTTGGCAGCGAATGGGTTAATAGGCTTGTTCTGATGACTGATAAACCTAATACTTGAAATAAAATTGAAAACATTAGTGCTTCCTTAATGAATAGAAAATACAATAATGATCAATGCTTGAAATATGGATTTTCATTCACAGGAGATGAAAATTTTAATAATATATGGGGGAAGAGAGAGGGGGGCGGTGGATGTTAATGATAAATAGGGGGTACTCGGAAATGGAAAGCCTAAGCAAGGGGTACGCGGAAGATAAAAGGTTGGGAAGCGCTGTTCTAGTGCAAACTTTCCTATAAAATTTGGACATCCTTAGGAAGTTTCAGATCTTTAGCTATGGTGTAGTGGTTACCCTAGAAGACGTATTGCCAAATTTTGAAAGATTCCTTTGCACTTGTATCCCTAGTTCCACCATCCTTCAAAGTTTTTGCTCGAACATCCTAACAAATTCTGAGACATAATTTTGTTCTTCACTTATGAAAGCAAAGGGGACTAGGTTAAATCGAAATGTCTATGTCCTGAGATTTAAATCAAATTTTATTTCTAAGGCCTTGATGAATTTTGAGATATGAATTTGCTTCAAAAGAGAAGAAGAAAGGGACTACATTTTGAAAAAAATCTATATATAAAATTATGTCCTGAGACTCAAAACGTTGCAAGTTTTTTCGCAAACTCTATGAAACATTCTGGCCTAAGATATTTTCTCAAAAGGAGGGACCAAATTTTGAAAAAATCCTCCATATTAGAAACCACCTTGATAGGTTCTGAGAAATGTGTTGGCCTCCTTAAATAAAGGGAAAACGATGATGTTAAAAAAAAAAAAAAAATCCATACCCTACGTACTTTTGTTTAGACACCCATTATCTTGTGAAATTTCTGCTCTTTTGTCCCAATACATCCTAAGAGCTAGTCTCCAGTGAGTTAGTGAGTATAATGTTTTTTTTTTTTAATATTCTGATTAGAAAATTGAAAATTTGGCTTCAGCCTATTTAAATAGATTTTCTGGAGTACCTTTTGTGCTGAATTTTATTTTAGCTTTGTTTCTAGATATCTCTATGCAATCATGCCTCTCATATTTCTGTAATCATTTCAGGATAAACTCAATGCAATTTTGAATACTTAGCATCCTTACAATAAATATAAGAGTTGAAATATTCACGATAAAGCAAGAAAAAAAGGAGAAAAAGGGAAAAAACACAGAAAAAAAGCTAACCTACCTCAAAAAAGGAAAAATAGGAGCTCTGCAGGGTCTGCATACTAAAGAATACCTGATTTGCAATTCTTATCCCTCAATCACAGTACATTTGAGGATAAAATAATAGAATATTGAAAAATATGTAAGAAAATCACAAGGCTTAGCAAGTTTGAAATTAGCAACAGAAGATACTGAAATTCCACGATGGGCAAAGGTGCAGGATTGTAAAACTTGGCTCAAAAAACACTCCATTAATCTTTTGCAAAACAGAAAGAATGAAATTGTGTGAAAGATTTGCACTGAAACACATATCCTAAGAGGTTTTTTAAAATATATTTCAGAAAAGAATATTCCATACTTTTTTATGCCTCTTTTAAACACAATTAGAGCATTTTAGTTTCAACAAGCAAGAGCGAAAGTCTCTTTTTCTAGATGAACATAATAATGATTCCTCCAATAAGAGCTTCATTGTATTTAAACACTGTAGCAAACTTAAATTTATAAAGTTTGTAAGGACATCATCTGGCAAACGGCACATAAAGTGAGATGGGGAACTGATAATATATTAATGGATCGAATCTCAGAATCTGAAAATTATTTATAGATCATTAATCAAAGTTATCCTTTTGGATTTAAACTAGATTAAGTGAATTTTCTAGATTGAAACTGAACATGCATCTAACCAAATTCTTAGAAAAAACACACTGATAATAATTATAAATTTAATACAATGTCTAATAGACCAATAGTAACCACAGGGATAATTTTCTGTAAAGCTGTAATCAATACATGTATTTCAGGACCTTTTCAATACTCTCATCCAGCAACTTCAAGCAACAAGCCCTTCAGTAAAATTACATAGGGTAAAAAGGAGGAGGTATAAAGACTCAACTGATAAATTGTCTCAGTGATCATTAATTTTTTTTATTTCATATTCCATGGCTTGTAGACATAAGAATCTGGAAAATGCTATATTTTTAAATTTCTGTAAAAAAATGTAAATATCCTTTTAAAAGAATTTAATTATCAAATAACTAAAGAGCAAAATTAGTGGCAGCCACAATCCACTCATCCACTAAATGAAAAAAAGTAGCTATTAAAAACTTTGTCTGCCAGCAGCAACTTTTTTTACTTACTTGCATACTATCTACACACTACATTTTCTTGCATACTATCAATGATGTCATTCTTGTTGGTTGCAATATGTTAATATTAACATATTTATTTGGGTTATTTAAATTTAGATTAATGCTAATAGAAATTAAAACAAAAGTTTATTGTTTAGCACTTTTAAATAAAAAAGTTGCTACTAGTTTATAAACTGGCCACTAATAAAATTGTTACTAATGAAGTTTCCCAATTTTGCCCTTTACGGCTAATGTTGATTTTGAAAGTATTGTAATTTTGCATACAAATTGAGTTGGGCCAGGTAAGTTGGGGCTCATTTCATTGATTTTATTATGGGCCAAGCCATGGATTTTTTTTTTTAAGAGTGAAACTGAGATTTTAGCTTTTTTACCAAGTTGGGGTTGGGGCCAGAAAATTTTGCCGCATGCAAACCTCTAAGTTCACTGCATACAAAATTATTATCATAAAATAAACAGAATTAAGTAATCTTACAGTAATAATAATCACAATGATCAAATTATAATACACTTGTAAAAGAATAGAAAAAATTAAAGATAAGTTAGAAATCTCAGATAACAATAACATACTTCTGGCACTGGCTTATTTTCAGTACTGGGTTCTTGAATTTCTTCATCATAAACTCTCTGACAGAAAACAAAAATCAAGATAATTAATTTTTTGAAAACATAACATTTTAAAATATACATTAAGCTAGACTTTTTCAAACAAATAAAAATTTAAATTAAATGAAAATAATTTTTAACCATTAAGATTTCATTTTTCTCGTCTTACAATTAAAAATTTTTCAATGAAAACTTGATATCATTATGTTACAGGTATTTTAAAAGAAACATCATTTTACCACCTAGTTAAATTTATTTTTAATAGCTTGCACAGTCCTGTTAATTAGTTTTCCTTTACTAATATAAATTATATTAAATTAATTGCTTAATTACTTTAATTTTCCTATTTAGTAAATAAAGTTAATGTTTTGGTTTCAAAGTTTTCTTTTTGTCTGCATACCCCCACCACCACCACCAATTAGAAATCCTGTTTGGTCAATAAATAAGTTTTTTTTTCTTTTCTTAAAAGTCTTTTGTGCATTATTGTTAAATCTACTTTTCTTGTGGGAAATCGCTTAGGAGGTTGATCCAATTTAACAATTCTGTTAAAAGTTTTTTCTTTCTTTTTTCTAATAAAAATACTTTTACATACCTTTTTCTCATAGCCATTTTAATTTTTAACAAGCAATAAAGCAAAAGTGTCCTGTCATTGTGTCTAAAAGCCCTTTCATTATATATACCCTAAGAAGTAGTCTTTGTCAAGTTATGCATGGGAAGCAATAAAGCAATTTTTCTGTAAAATGCTGTGTTTACAGCTGTTTACTGTTGGGACTCGGGGCAATTCCCATGCATGTGTATGATAAGAATGAGGCAAAATGCATAGACATGTTTTTTAGATAAAAGTGAGCAAACATAGAGAAGTGACCATTGAAATTGGATGGTCCAGTAGAACTTTCCATAAAATTCTGCTGAGGAATGGGATAGCACATGGTACAATTTTCTCTCATAGGGTGTATGAAGATGGGTATGTGTTACTCCCGGTGAATTACAGATAGAGCAATGCACACACATACACACACCCTTTTTGCTAAGAGCATGTGATACTATGCACTGGATGAGAATTAGCAGCTAGTGGATCTTAGAGAGATACTTCAGAACACGGGCAGGAGTTTGGCCAATTTTTAGTGTCCTTTGTCCTGGGTTCATTCAATGATGAACCAGCAGAAAGTTTAGATGTAATATAGGAGGGCTGCATATTGAAAAAGGAGGTACGGACAAACTCTGAAACTCGCAGGACTTGTTGAAGTCTTTTGACCAGTAATGCATGGATCCTACACAGGGTGGTTCAAGTAATAGTTGCAGTAATGAGGAAAATACATAACATGTGTGACATCATGGCAGGAACCAGTCTTCTCATCCTTCTGGTAAATAAGATAGTTTACTGGTCCTGATGTGTCTAACTTGCCAAGATACTAAGAACTGATATCACATTCTGGCAGTGCTGTTCGAGTTCGCATAGGCCTTCCTTAATAAGTGGAGTTCTATGATTATCCAAAAGAAGTTGATTTTTAATAAGTGTCAGTTGAAACAAATTAACATATCTTTATACTTCATTGTGTAAGTATCACCTGTGATGCCAATTTGTATAAAAAGAATTGAAACCATCAGTGCTAAATGGATAGCATTGTCATGGTCTTATGAGACTACCAAGAGGAATAATTGTAAGTCTGTTCCTTTCATTTTCTACTTATTACTATTTTAAGAGCATTTAACAGTCATGTTTAATGTTTATTTTAATACAAACAAAAATATATAAATAAAGTTTGTAAAAAAATGTTTTGTAATCCTAAACTTAAGAAATATCCTTAGCTAAAATGTTTTAATGCTTCAAAAATAACAAATTCAGTCACATAAAATGTTCCTATGAAAATTCTATTCAAAATTCTATTCGATTAGCATTCTCTCACTTAGTTTTGCTTAATTTAGAAAAGTATAATATCTTGGCTAAAGAAGACAATTTGTTATGCAAATCCATTCATTAGTCAAAAATCTTCATTAGCAAGAGTAGTACTGATCACAGGTGATATTTCAGAACATACTTTTTTTATATTTCAGGACATACTGTTTTTGATATTTCAGGACACATTTACATGGCATACTAACTGAAATACCTCCTTAATATCACCAGTTCCATACATATTTTTAATCATAAATAGTACACTAAATATACAATTGTTTTGTTTTAAATCTTTACATTTTTTTTTTTTTAAGTGATTTTACCAGCACCCTTTGACAAAACTGGTAAAAAATTGCTATTTTATCATGACTGATCAATGAAAATCTCAAAAGTTTTCTTTTTTTCAATGATTGATTGGTAAAAATTACAATTTTTTGTGACTGATACATGATAATCATGATCTTTTTTAAATGACCAATTGATAAAAATCAGGATTTTTTTTGTAACCAACTGCTGAAAAACAAGATTTTTTTTTGTGATGATGTGTGAAATCGATGAAAATCACCATTTTTAATGATATATTGAAGAAAATCATGACTTTCATGATTGTTAAAAAAAGTACATCTATGATTGTCCAATTTGGTGGTTTGGAATGCCAATATAGCACAAAACTCGCAAAATTTCATGAATTTTAAGAGAGATTACCATATTTTAGGATAGTGCTGCAAAACCTTTTTGTATGAAAATCGTTTGCCACCACTATCTTCGAAAGGTAAGCTTTAATATATTTAATAGCAAGGTTTCTGCCATTAACCTAAGGTAAATTTTTCTGTGTAAAAATAGTGGTAATGTTGGTGGTCCGCGGGCCACAGGTTGTGCATCCCTATTTTAGGATTTTTTTTTTTCAAGAATTTCAGGACAAGTACGACTCTTGCATTAGCCAAAACATATTTTACATCTAATTAAAATGTAATACAGATGCTTTGTGTTGGCATGCGAATCCAATAAAACATTTATTAGTCAAGTAAGATTTTTTTTTTTTTACTAGACTAACAAATATGGATTTAATTTAACAGAAAAATAAAATAATATTTGTTAGGTGAGGTATCACTGTACTTATTAAAAAAAAAAACTAAATGAAGTACTACATAGCACATAAATAAAGGATTTTTGCACATGTTTCAGCTCATTTAAAAACAGTTGAAACTATAAATCACAATTAAATATATATAGAAAATTCTATATATATTTTGTTGAAATGGCACATTTATTCACCTTAATAAATTAAAATAAACAACATGAACTCATTAATTCCCAATTCATTTAGTACTAAAATAGATGCATATATAATATAAAAGTTTTAAAACATTAAAATTATCAAAATGTTAAAAACACAGATGTCAAAACATGTCAAATTTTCATGAGCACTTTTATCTAAACATTAGCCATCATCAGAGAGTTATTGTATATTCTCATTTTAACATTCACAACAATTTATTTAAATTTGCAACAATATATTAAGTGTAATAAATATGTAAATTCTACTTACATTTTCAACAAACTGTAAATTTGAAAGCATGTGGAAATCATTTATGACATTGTTGATTTTTGCAGTTGTCATCTAAAATGAATAAAATGAGAAATAATATAACATATGGAGCAATGTAATTACACATATAACACATACACAATCATAGACAATACTCACAATAACTTGGATACTCACAATAATAAATAAATAAAATATCTGTTTGGAGTTTCAATTTTTAAAAAAAAGTTTCTCGTAACTGCTATACAATTCTAATAAAAAATTATGCCATGTTCAAGTGTTTGCATTTCCTTTAAAATTTTACTAACAAATCTGACTTGCTAACTATAAAACTGCAAGTCAGCCAATCAGAAAATGTATGTCAATTAAGAAAAATAACAAGTCAGAATTTTTTTTTTTTAATTCTGTATATTGATTAGAACATTGGCATGTTGCACACATATTAGAGGCTGCTGTAATTGGAGACTTAAATATTTAAATGTATTACTTTTGTCTATACTCGTGTTTACTTTGTGATTCTTAGATTCGGAAAAAATTTTGACAATTTGGTCACATGTACTTAAAAGTAGACGCAGATAAGTTTTCCTAATAAGCCATGGAAACAGAAAGTAGGGTGTCAATAGGGATGTACTGAATATTAACTTGGTATTTGGACAAACTGAATTTGTAAAAAAAAAAACTTTAATTTTTGTTTTAATATCATTAAACCCTGAACATCTGAATTACAAAAGTTATCAGCAAGAATATTCATTTGGCAATATAGTTACTACTAGATTAATTTTAATACAATTATTCAAATTGGTAAAGAAATCATATAAGTTGTAATTTGGTTACACGCTAAATTACAACTTATATGATTTCTTTACCAATTTGAAAAACTGTGTTAAAATTAATCTAGTGCAGGGGTGCAATATGTTTGATCCGGCGATCTAGGATTGGGGGAAATTTTAGTCATCTGGGGAAATTTTTCGGGAAAATATACAATTGATTTCAATTTTAACAATGAATAACATAATTCCCCGATATAAAAAAATGTTTCCCTACAAATAAAGAGATCCGTATGGTGACTTTCACAAAATCGATCTGAGAATAATATGTACCGTATATACTCATGTATAAGTCAAGAAATTTTGGAAAAATAATCTACTTCAAAGTGGGGGAGGGGTCAACTTTATACATGGGACAAAAAAGTCAAAATTTATTTTTGGAGTAGAAAAACGCCGATGTTCCGGAGTAATTATGCAATTGCAATATTCGAAATTTCTAAGTTCTTTTCTAATGAATTACCATAGAAAAAAATTTTAAAAGATATAATTTTCTGACAAAAAAAAAAATCAGTAATGAGGAAACTTTAGAAAGAGAATAAAATCAAGAAGATCTCACACCCATCACTGGTGGAAAACTCACTACAAGCTCTCACTGAATGGGTGAGCAAAAATAGAAAATAATTTAAATTTAATAATGAGAAAAATATTTTTAATCTATTGACAACTTTGAAGAAAATTATTCTAAAAACTTAATTTAATAAAATAATCCTAAATTCTGAAAAGAAACCATCACTTCTAGATCAAGACAGCGATACCAGAAATACTTTAGCTCCTTGAAAACTGCTCCAAAATTTACAGTGACTGTGTTTGTGAATCTGTTGGCTCTATTATTGGAAAACACATTTATAACAGAACCCTAAAATCTGATAATCTCTTTCATGAAGTGTTTATATCATGGAATGACCACCAGTGCATAAAGCTATGGAGCATAAAGCAAGAAAATTTACAGTGACTGTGTTTTTGAATCTGTTGACTCTATTATTGGAAAACACGTTTATAACAGAACCCTAAAATCTGATAATCTCTTTCATGAAGTATTTATATCATGGAATGACCACCAGTGCATAAAGCTACGGAACTATTAAAATATCTTTAAACAGACATTTTCATGGTGGAACTTATCCTTTTAATAGATTTTCTTCAAGAAAAAGATTCAAGATCTACAAAACATAAAAAATGATTGACAACATCTACAAAGAGAGTGGAAGATTGCAGTTTCTCAATAATTGATAATTTATCAGAAAAGGTAATCAAAAACATTGTATTTGTTGGTTAAAACTGTGCATTTATTAATAAATATTAGGCATAAGAATTAGATTAAAACTTACATTGCATTAACTTAATTTACCTTTCCAATAACTAGGCATGTTACAAGTTCATTCTATATGTTTTTAAAGATGCGACTTGTATGTTGCAAAATTTACTATACCTACGGTAATACAGAAACCTATGTAAGCCTATCATAACATTTTGGGGAAATTTTCATATGGATTGGGGGAATTGTTGGGAGTAAAAATATTTTCTGCACCCCTGATCTAGTGTAATCATGTATCCAGCGTTTTACTGGTGCTCCAAATTACCAGCGATTTATTCTGTTGATATAATTCAGATATCAGACCAGATGCTATGATCAATAATGTTAAATGGATGAATTAAGTCATCCAGATTCGACCGGGATGGCTCAGTTGGTACAGCATGGCAGCTTCAGCCAAGATATCCCAGGTTCGAATACTGGCACGGACATTTTTTGTCCAGTTGGAAAATTACAACTTATAAGAATAGTTACTACTCAACTGGCCAAATATTCAGCATATCTGTGTGCCAAATATCCAACATCTAGTATTTGGCCAAAATGGATATTTGGTGCATTTCGAAAAGTAAAGATACACCGTACGCTGGAAGAAAAGAAAAGTTTTGGCAAGCAAGTTGGCAACACAGGTGTTAACCTTGAACCGTTAGCTTTCTCCTCGCGGTCGTTCGGCATTTCAACGTTGATTCTGGTTGGAGTAGGTCGTGTTTAAAATGGTTTTGCCGATTCAGAATCCCACCAAATGCGATGTGTGCTCCGTCATACGTTTTCTTCATGCAAGAGGTCAGCGACCAGCGGATATTCACAAAGAAATTGTTTCTGTTTATGGGAACATTATGAATTGACAAAATGTAACGAAATGGTGTCGTCATTTCTCTGAAGGTAGGACCGATGTTCATGACGAACAAAGAACAGGTCGGCCATCTGTGATCTCTGATGCCCTTCTTCAGAGAACAGAGGAAGCAATTCGTGCGAATAGACGTCTCAAATTGAAAGAATTGCATCAGATCATACCGGAAGTGTCAATGACAATTCCACGACGATGATGAGATCAAAGATGAAGTTGAAATGTTGTTCCGACAACAGGTGGAAACCTTCTATGACTGTGGGATACAAAAGCTTGTGCCCCAACTTAACAAATGTTTGGATAACGGGGGTGATTATGTCGAAAAATAATAAATAATCCAGTTAATAAGATGTAACTTACGTTTTCTAAATAAATGTTTTTTTTAAGGAATGCGAGCCATTGTATCTTTACTTTTCGAAATGCCCTCGTACATGAGAAGTATTAATCTTAAAAAATTTTAAAACTGAAGCAAAATCAATTCTTCAGAAAAACAGGTTGCAATTAGATTGTTGGAAAGGTTTTCTTCGATCAACTCAGTTAATTAAAACAAACCAGCATTTTCTGATTTTTTTTATCACTGGTAAAAGAAAACATGATAACAATGGAGTTTGGAAAAAACAGAGATCAACACTGAAATATTTGCAAAAGAACATTTTAATTAATTACAACCTCAAATATAAAACACTAAAGTCCGCACATCGTTTCAGACGTTAACAATGAAACCTACAATTAAGAGGGGGGTAAAAAATTCAAGATTTTTTTATATATATAACATTCGGTACTTCTCCATTATCCTGTCGACCACTTTTCATAACAAAAAACTATCGCCAAACTGTAATGCTAAATAAACAAATGGAAGAATGTTGAGATTAGAATATCAAAATAAATAAATAAAATATAAGAAATACAGAAAAGACCCACTTTCCAAAGATTCAACTATCAATATCAATCAATGCAACCTACGTAATACAAGTTTAAACAAAAAAAAAAAAAAAATCACAATATATTAATGAAAACAAAACGAAAAAATAATCTTGGATACTTATTTATTTACATTATTTTTTTTAGTTAGCTCTCTCGCCTTGTGAATAAATGTTAGTGATGTCAGTTGAAACTGATCTATTGCACGTAATTATGCATCACAACATTTTCCCAATGCTTTTACTTTTAATATCATGGCACTGCCATTTAAGGACGCAATTGTTATTTTAATTAATGAAATAACTAATAAATCAGTAAAACACACTGAAAAATATAGGTATATGTCGAAATAAAAACCACTTGATGACTTAACAAATACGTGTAAATGCTTCTGATGTCATGTGAATGGGGCTGCATTTTTGGCATTAAATCCTATAGTTTGGCGATAGTTTTTTGTTATGAAAAGTGGTCGATGGGATAATGGAGAAGTACCTAACATTCTGTACATATTTTATATAATTCTGGTTAATGTGACTGAACTCATGTTTTCTCATGAAGGAAGTATAAATTTATGTTTGAAAAAATTCAAGATAGCGCTCATATTAGTGGCGATCATAATATTTTTATCAAGTAACTTTTATGTATTAATCAAGCTTATTTTGGTTATTAAGTATGGCTAAACATGAAGTATAACTGTTATTTTAAGATTTTGACGTGAATTATATTAGTGTACCTTTAAAAGGTGAGTTTCACTGAATACTTCAAGAAAAAGTTATCTCATCATTATTATGCATTATTAACTATTTACTTGACCTTTACTTTTAACATTTTTAAATTTTCTTAATTTTTATTATTTTACTTTATTGAAAGCATTCATTATAATTTTGAGTGCATTATTACATTCAAATTACTGTTTAAAAATGTGAACAAAACAGTGACCAGAAATCTGTAAAATTCTAAAATCGGCACAACCTCTGGTCCCAAGCTATGCAGATTTAAGGGAATCTAATGTACTTCAAAGTACTACTATTAGTACAAAGTTCTACTGTAAAGATTTTTCAAGGAAGGGGTTGGATCAATTTGCAAATTAATTGTTTGACTCATTGTTGTATAATCTATGAGTCAAGCTTCATGGACTTTCTAAATAACATGTGAACAGAAAAAAAAACCCTGATGCTCATAATTTAAAA
Source organism: Maratus michaelseni (assembly GCA_963931845.1). NCBI lineage: Eukaryota > Metazoa > Arthropoda > Arachnida > Araneae > Salticidae > Maratus > Maratus michaelseni. The sequence continues at coordinate 20,100,794 of OZ007597.1, forward strand.
CTTTAGCATAAATACCTTTGTTTCATGGACTAAGGAATCCACTGCATTTTCTACTTCATGAGTACGAGCTATGATATGCTGAGAAAACTCATTGAGTAAATTATAAAGCTGAAATAAAAAAGAGAGACTGTCATTTTGGCTTTGGAAACATTCTTAAGTTAAGTTAATTTATCACTTAACTTATTACTATTATTATTTAAGCTAAAAAATTATATACAAGCATTTTAATATTACAAGCATTAATATGTATTAAAAAAACTATCACTTCTAAAAAAAGTTTCAGTAAAAAAAAAAAAAACTACCCAGTTAAACTGAGGGCATTGAGCTCATAGGCTATTCACACTAATTGTATATTATACACTTATTTCAAAGAATTTGAAATAAGCCCCTCGAAAAATAAAGAAATCAACAATATATTAAGGGGGGAATCATGCCCCCGTTCCCCCACCCCCTTATAGTTAACAACTGAACCCCCAAAACTAATCAGGGAAGCCCCTTATTACAATGAACATATATACTAAATTCGAAGCAAATCGGATAATTCTGCTTGAAAAACCCATTTATGTAAATTAAGGGGGATTACCCCCTCGTATCCCCCTTTATACTTAACCAATGAATCCCCAAATTTAACCAGGGAAGCTCCTTACCACAATGACGCTATATACAAAATTTGAAGAAAATTGGATAATTCTCCATGAAAAACACATTCATCTAAATTAAGGGGGGAGAATAAGCCCCCCCCCCTTACCCTCTTTATACTTAACCAAAGAACCCCGAAAACTAATCAGGAAAGAGCCTTATCACAATGAACCTACATACAAAATTTGAAGAAAATCGGATAATTCTACATGAAAAACCCATTTATCTAAATTAAGGGTAAAGGGATTAGCCCCTCTTTTCCCCTTTATACTTAACCAACGAGCCCCCAAAACTAATAAGGGAAGTGCCTTATCATAAGGAACCTATATCCAAAATTTGAAGCAAAACGCTTATTTCTATCAAGAGTTATCGCGTTACGTACATACATACGTACATACAGAACGTGCGGGCACATTAACTCTCAGGTTTTGATAGCCTGTGAGCTAAAAACGAAAAAGATCTGAACGAAGACATACATGGTGTAAACAAAACATCTCCATGAGACAGAAGAAAAAATGGGTGATTTCTTACAATTAAATTTTTTTTCTTAGTAGGAATAATTACACACTAAGAGCATCTTAAAGTTGGTCATATAAAGGAATATAGGAGATGATGAAAAATCTGACAACAATAAAACATTGAAATTTTTATTTAAAAAGTTAACATGTAGAATAGAATAGAAAATGGTTCTTTAAAAAATTTTCAGTCACAGATGATTTTATAACTGACAACAACATTTCCACTGTAGAAGTTACTTAACTGTAAAAGTTAAAGTAATTGATCATCTGACGTACCTGGAGCTAAAGACCCAGGGTTCGTAAATATCATGATATTTTGATATATATCCGATATTTTTTATATATATCTGATATTTTCAAAACAGTCAACTTATTGATAAATATTTTCGAAGTTATTTAAATTAGATAATGTTAATATAAATTAGACATTAAAACATATATCATTTAGCATGAAAACTTAATAAAACAACATTCTAAATGTATTTTTCTTTTTTCACTTACTTAACAAAATTTAAGATAAACTAATTGAAAACAGACACAATTTACTTTTTTTACACTCACAAAATACAAACTAATTAAGATTTAGTAATCAAGTTTTAAGAAAATTTAATGTTTTATACAACAAAATAATTTGTTTTTATTGAAAAATTTGAACATAAATATAATAAGCTTGGTCTGCTTAACTGAACAAAACCAAAACGAGAAAAATTATTTCTAATTAAGCTGCAAATTTATCTAAATTATATATTTTATCTTTCAGTGGCTTTTCTAAGTAAATATTGTCCCACATAATTATTGATTCTACATTTAAAAACTCAGCTTCAAACATAAAGCTTGGAAAAGTTTAGGGGGTGGGGAAGGGGCAAAAAATGCCTCTATAAGAGCAAAAACTCTTTATCTACAGAACGACACAGACGATAACAGTTAAAAAATTCTTTTACACTTGTTTTGACTGAAAATATCAAAATATTATGAACATAAATATCAAATATGTAAAAATATCAAACTTCAGGATATTTTGAAAATAAATAACGGATATACAGTCAAACCTCGTTAACATGAACACGCTTAACGTGAATTACTTTTAGTACGAACTCTTTCCGATTGCCTCGTCCAGTTTTATGTAATGTATTTAAGTTCAGATAACACGAACAAAAAAAGTTTCCCCTTGAGTGTTCGCGTTAACGAGGTTCGACTGTATATCAGGATATATATCAAGATATATATCCATTGATATATATCACCGAACCCTGAAAGATACAGTTTCAAAAATACTTCCCTTCAGATTTTGATTGTAAGAAAACTAAATTGGATTTAAGGAAAAGTACTTATTAATTAAACTAAAAAATTTCTGTCACCTGTCATTTCATTAAATAATACAGGTTTAATTTTTGAATTTCTCAGAAAACTGTTATATGAAGATGGCAGGCGTCAATGCAGGCAAAATTTGGGGCCTATTTTGGACCCCTTTAAAAAAATTTCTTTAATAAAACAGGTCCTTTCACAAATTTCCTCTTAATAAAACAGCTCCTTTTACAAAATTCATTTTAATAAAATAGTCCCTTCACAAAATTCCTTTTAAAAGAGGTCCCTTCACAAAAGTCTATTCCATAAAAACATACTCTTCATTAATTATTTTTATTTTGTTGGAATTTAAATTAGTGTAATCTACAAACAAAACAAGTTCACCTGAAAGGAAAACTTTAGTAGAAGCTAAATTTCATCTTTCGTTACAAAATGTTATTTTTCCCAAAAATATAATTAATTTTACAAAAATATTTTTTACTTTTCACAAAATGGGCCCCAATGAGGGGGGAAAAAATCCTGTATCAACCCCTGGATGTAATGCACAACAATTTCTGAAGAAATTGTAATCATATGTCTATTATTTTCTACTACAATATAAAAGAAACAGTCTCAACATAGACAATTATAAAATTAAATTATCTAACTTGAAGAATATTGGAAATACCATTACATGATTACAGGGGTTGATACAGGTTTTTTTCTTGGGGCCCATTTTGTGAAAAGTAAAGGTTATTTTTGTGAAATTTTATTATATTTTTGTGAAAAATAACATTTTGTAATAAAAGTCGAAATCCAGCTACTCAAATTCGAACCAAGCGTTTATTAACAAAAACTTTTTTAAATCCTTTTGCTGAAGTTTTCCTCTCTGGTGATCTTGTTTGTTTACAAATTATACATTTTAAAAGTCAAAGAATAATAAATAGTAAGTTTTTATTTTTATGAAATGGAATTTTGTGAAAGTGCCTATTTTGTTAAAAGGAATTTTGTGAAGGGGCCCATTTTATCAAATTGATTTTTGTGAAGGGGTCCATTTTATTAAATTGATTTTTGTGAAGAGGCCCTAAATAGGCTCCAAATTTTGTCTGGATCAACCCTTGTGATAGTTCACATATAATTTATAAATTACCAATTCATTTGCATCTGTAACATAATATACAGTACCTCCCCAAAAAAAATCTCAACAATAGTCATTACAACAATTCTAAAAGTTGCATCGAAACATGAAAATAGCCGTTGAATTGTAAATTACGTCTTCTGTTAATTTATCTTAAAAAAATAAACTTAGGAGGCTGTCTTCATACAGAAATTGTATCAAACTTTGAAATTTTCAACACAAACAACCAATTTTGACAACATATTTGGATTTTTCGGTAAATTTTACCTTCGGATACCAAACAGGAAGTCATTTGATCAAATAGTTTAGTAATTATGAAGGTTTAAAGTTTAGAACTTTTAATATTAAATTAATTTTTAATCATTGCAAAATAGATTACAGTGTGGGTAGTTTATTTAACAATAACCGAAAAAACACTCAGCAAAATGAGCTGTAATATTAGATTTACATATTTGAAGCTTCCAGATATCTGTCTCTGACGAAAAATTCATTGGTTGCAATTCATATTTTTTTCAAAAATTTATTTCAAAATGTATACATTTTCCAATGGAAGTACATCAAAAATATAAAAACCTATTTTTGCAAGTCCCTCAGTCATCACAAGAAGTTGTGACAAGACATTCACATAAACTATTGTTGAGAAACATGTATGGCCACATAAATGTTTATAATCAAAACTGGCAGCTAAGCTAGGTATATTATGGTTCAGCTGAGTCTTCATCATATTTTTTTTTATTATTATTATTATTGAAGAAAGCCTGATGTATTATGGATATCAAAATAAATCCTATGATACCAAGTGAAACAATTTATATCCTATCCAAAAACAATATTTTACAAATGAATAAGTTATTTTCAAACTGCAAATTAATGAACACTGTACCTAATACAGTATACTTTATAAATGCCTATTTTCTCAAATTTATGTTGTTAAAATTACTAGATTTGGATTGTCTATAAGAATTTTTTTAATTAAATATCTTATTGTTCAGTTTTTAATGAATCCATTATCATTTCACGTTAAAATTTTCAAATTATTTAATTTAGTAACAAAATGCAAATTAAATTAAAAAATATATAGATGTATGAAGAATAAAGAATGAAGACTTATTTATTAGTAAGAAATTCTAATTTCATCTCAGATCTATAAATTACATGAACCATGTAAATATTTCAACAAAATAATTTTTTTTTTTTTTTTTTTTTTGGAGAAATTTGAAATTGAAATTTTGATTTTCAAAAAACTTTTTTCAAATTCATCATAGGAAAAATCTTGAAAAATACTGTAAAATGACACTTTTGCATCTATTTAACTTAATTAAGTTAATAGAAACTGTTACCTATAAACTATTATCATATTTTGAATATATAGCAGCTGAGTGTTTTTTATGATTTCTAGCAACTTTACACGGCTGTATTTTCAAAACGAATAGGGATATTTTTTTAAACAAATTATACCTTTCTTAATCTAGATATAAAGACTACTTCTGTACATAATTTCATCAAATTCTGAGATGGTGATTTACAAAAATTGTGCTGATTTGATATAAAATGAAATTGAATAGTTCATACTAAAAAATTTTGCAAAATGAAAGAGAAAGAAAATGCTTTGAAAAAATTATGCAAAAAAAACTAGAAAAGTTTTTTTTTTTTTTTTTTTTTGTGTGTGTGTGTGTTTAAAGAAAAAACAATAATGATAAGATTGAGCACAATAAAATATTGTATTTTTCCCTTTGTAAAATGACAAAATGAAATATTTATAAAACTGATCAGGTATAAAAGTGCATAAATTACACTTGAAAGTAGGATCAGTTGTCAAGCTCATTTGAAATTTAAATGTTAAGTATGATTTTTACATGCTCACAAATTGTTAAACTGCATAAATATTTAATTGCTTGTAAAAGACCATTATTCAGACATGGGTATGTTGCATCATCAAGATGTTGATAAAAATTGTCACAGTACATGCCCTTGTGAACATGTTCAAATGGCCAAAACATAAAAAGAAATCACCATACATAAATCATCAAGTTGTTGCATAGGAAAATTAAAAATGCATTTTGATTGTGAATTATGTCTTCTTTAAATTCATATTTAATAAATTACACTTAGAGGGCCGTCTCCATATTGAGAGACAAACTTTTCAAAACAAATACTTAATTTTGATAGACAAGAACACAAATGTAAAACTGTTGAAGTACAGTAATTTATTTTGAAAATTATTTAATTTTATATACATGAATCTGAATTCTTACCCCAACATCTCCAGCAAGAGTCCAATTTGAACTGTGTTTACGGATTTCATCTGTAGTCCATGCACGATCTTTTGAGCTTTGACTCTCTAAATTCTGTGGATCATCCTATATAACAATAATTAATACATTAAAATGAATCAAAATAAATTTATTTTGGCTTTTAAAATAAAAGAAACTATTCAAAAATCGCTTATAATATTTATTATTTTTTTATTGGAACAAAAAGTCATAAAAATAAATGTTAATTATGAAATGTAAATATAAGTAATTTGCAAAAATTATTCACACTGTCTACCAGGGCACAAAAAAGAAAAAGAAAAAATCCCTGACGGCTCGGCCTACAGGCACAGGTAGATTTCGAAGACGCAGACCGTGGGGCGCCTGTTTGTCAGGAATTGAGGAAGAAATGACCTTTTTGCGATGATGCTGCAGTTGGAACCGCCTATTTCGAAACCAAACTTGTTTGCAAGCGGATCCAGCAAGGATTTTTTTTTTTTTTTTTTTTTTTTTTTTTGCTATAAGAGTTGGTCCTATAAAAAACATGTCAATATAAAAGTTTTAGATAATATTAAGAGGATTTATAATAAATTTAAGCGGACTTGAAATCTTGGGAATTGACGAAATTATGAATTTTATTCTTCTAAAACAAACCCCCCTTCCCCCCCCCCCCCCCCTCTTAAGGCAATTTTTAATTATATCAAAAATCTGTCATACATAAGTTTTTGGCCCTGTTCCTAGAAGTAATAATAACTTCAAACGGATTCGATACGTATCATAATTAAGAAATTATGTTTTTTTTCTGTTTTCACAAAAAGCCCCCCCATCCCCCCCCCCCCCCTGGTTCGATTTTTCCCATTAACGAACTTGACCGAGATTTTATGTATCAGTTTCGAAAAGATGCGGGAGTTGGAACCGCCTACTTCGAAAAATAAGTTGTTTGCAGGCGGAGCCGATAGGGATTGTTTTTGTTTTTAATTTTTTTTTGCTATAACGGTTGGTCCTATAAAAAACTTGTCAATATAAAAGTTTTAGATAATACTAAGAGGATTAATAATAAATTTGTGTAGATTTGATATCTTGTGAATTGACGAAGCTATGATTTTTTTTCTTCTAAAACCCCCCTTTTTTCCCCCCCTTGGGGCCATTTTTAATTATATCAAAAATCTGTCATACATAAATTTTCGGCCCTCTTCCTAGAAGTAATAATAACTTTAAACGGATTCGATACGTATAATAATAAAGAAATTATGAGGGTTTTTCTGTTTTCACAAAAAACCCCCCATTTCCCCCCCCCCCCTGGTTCGATTTTGCCCATTAACGAACTTGACCGAGATTTTATGACCCCTGATTTTATGTATCAGTTTGGAAGAGATTTCTGCAGAATTTTTCCAGTTATCGTGGTCAGAAAAAATTGACATAGATAGATAGATAGATAAACTTTTGAAGGGGGGGTGGTTTTGGGTTCTGGGAGTCATGATCGGCATAAATCTGCAAAAATTTTTCAAAATTTCCAACTTAGGTGAGAATGTAATAGGTAGTATTTCTTACGAAATCTACCTAAAAGACCGCCAAATAATCACCTGCGATTAAAATATTTTAATTGGTGACTGTGTTTCTGTTTATATTACATTTCAAATTTAATCTTTGTTATAGGGCCTTGACATAGCTCAATTTGGGAAAAGTCCCATATCCTGTAACAGAAAATTTGACTCTTTTTTTTTTTTTTTTTTGGCGATAAATGTTTCAATGTGATTGTTGCAATCTTTTGGCATTTGGTACGATAAATGTTTCGATATGATTGTTGCAATCTTTTGGTGTTTGGTAAGATGATTTTGTTTAAATAAAATAAAATATAAATAATATAAATATAAGCTAACATTTGATTTGATGGCTCTTTTGCACAGCAATTCAGAAGCAAACTTTGAGAATTTTAGTAGACAAAATGTATGATTATTAAATTTTCTAGACCCCCCTCCCACATGCTACCAATATTTTCTTTGCATCAATTCAGAGAATATCCAAAGTTTAAGAAAAGGTGGAATTCCTCATTTGGGAGAAACTCTTGCATGCCTGGCATTGCAGTGATCAATGGTAGAAATTGGAATGCTCAGGGGAAAATAAAGCAGAAATTTAAAAAAAAAAATTTTTTTTTTTCACTTTTTTCTAGAAAAAAAAATTATTTTCCATTAGGAAAAATTAGAAAATTTTAAATATTATATTTAGATTTTTATAACAGTTATATTCTGATGTTTTTTTTCTTTTATATTTTTTCATCGTCATGAAAATATTCCACCTCTCACATGAAAACATTAACTTGGAAAATTTAATCTGTAAGATAATTAAATGCTATTTCTCTCATTAAAAGAAAATTCGGTACTTCTCTATTATCCCGTCGACTACTTTTCATAACAAAAAATTATCACCAAACTGTAAGATCAAGTGCCAAAAGTGCAGTTCCATTTACTTGATGTCAGAAGCATTATACGTGTTTGTTATGTCATCAAGTGGTTTTTAATTCGACATTTGCGTGTATTTTTCATTATGTTTTACTGATTTATTAGTTATTACATTAATTAAAATAACAATTGTGTCCTTAAATTCTTAATTTTATTTATTTATTTTGATATTCCAATGGCAACGTTCTCCCGTTTATTTGGCGTTACAGTTTGGCGATAGTTTTTTGTTCTGAAAAGTCGTCAACGGGATAATAGAGAAGTACCGAAAATTCATATGCAAAATTATATCTATAATACCAAATAGTGAAAATGGTAAGATTGATAATTTAATATAACTCAGTATCATTTGAAAAATTCATTCATTTTTACTGTTCTATGTACAATTTTTCATATCTCTGACAGTCCCAGCCGTCACAATCATGATGGTCTATATCAGCATTTCTAAAATTGTGGTCCGCAAACCCAAGAGATACACAACACATCATCAGCGATCCTCAAAGGACTCGTGCTGAATACAAAAATTTTCACTTGTATAGAATTTGAGAGAAATCTTGCAAACAAAATTAAAGAAAAAACTAGGAATACTGTTTAAAAGTATTGTCTAATTATTTGTTACATTATTATATTACAGAGTGATTAAAAAAAAACTATCTTACCGTTCACAGAAACTGAATGAAATTTTGGTTTAAAGTATTTTGAGATATGCATTCAAAAATCATATTCAAAAACAACAGTTAAACTCTAGCAGTTAAGGTTAGTGAGAAAATTTCAAATGGCAACAGCTACTTTTTTTAACTGGAATGTGACCATCATATTGAAAAAACATAAAAAGCATTGGAACGGTACTTGTAGCACGAAAATCGTCAGCGATAGACAGACTAAGAAGAAAACTGAAAATAATCAATAAGGACAGAGAAGCAACAGAAAGCAAAACATTTTATTGGGTTTCACAAATTCTCCACGTGACCTCCTTTACACACGATGATACTTTGCATGTAGCAGGTGGTGTATAGCGCTGAAGCATGTACCATGGTAAGAGGAATCTTAAAATTGATGTCTGATGGCATCTTTCAAATCAGATGCAGATTGTGGATTAAATGCATACAGTTTGGATTTCAGGATAATTGTCTGTCCAGTGCATGCAGTTCTTCAAATTAACATTACCAGTCAATGAGAACTGGGCATCATCTGTCTACAGAATGCATAAAGGCCAGCTGTCATCCTCGTCATATCGAATGAGGAATTCATTCCCAAATCTAGCCGCGTTGCTTATCAGCCGCTTGCAACATCTGGACACGCTGGAACCAATACGGAAGCATGTGTAGAACAGAGCGCAGAATCACAAGAGAAACATCGCTTATCGTCTCATGGACTTCTGCAACAGCCTCAACATGAGAAAAAGGTCGTCTAGACCAACATTGATCGCATGTGCACCCAGTTTCTTCAAATTTGCGTATTAAGTCCCGTACATCCTTTACAGTACATGGGCCTCAACATAGCCGACGATTTTCTGAGGTAGACAGACAATACCTCTGCAACATTTTGTCCAGTCAGGTAATAAATCTTTACAATTTCATCACATTCTTTCCCTATAAGTAACATGTGTTCAGAGTACAAGAAAGCAAGATACGCAGCATGCATTTCACAGTGCCTTTTCTTTCACTTAGTGCAACGACGTCAGTCATGATGATGTCTGACACCGACAGGGAAATCTGCATAGCTTGGTCTCTTCTCAGGGCCGTAGCTAGAGCGGTGCCATGGGGGGCTCAGCACCCCCTGGAAATTTTTGAGCCCTCCCCTGGAAAGTTGCCAAGGCCACCAAATGAAATTCTGTTTCAAAAATCCAAATGAAACTTTGTTCAAATATTGAACTTAGTTTGGGGGCTTTTTACAATTTTGCATAAATACTAAATTGTAGTATTTGTTTAAAAACTGCATATAACTGCCCATTTGCACATACTAAGAATTAGCAACTTGTTGCTGATGCAAACATTGACTCTTGCATTAGTTATATAAAGAAAATTTTCATTCTGCAGTGTTTTCCATTATTAGCATAAAACAAATAATAATAAGGAACATAGTGCCTACAACTGAATATGCACTAAAATTTATCTTTCTATATAATACTTTGATCATATATATCTGTGTTTGTGCGTGCATGTGTCAGAGAGCGAGAAATAGTACCAGCCCCCCCTAAATTTTCTTGAGCACCCCCTATTGTTTACATCTAGCTACAGCCCTGTCTCTTCTTCTCATTTCAAGGGAGATTCAGTAGGCTGGGATCAGAGCCGAATTAAAGGTGAAAATAAGCACTCGCCACTCATCGATTAAACTTGAAAAACTGGCGATTAAAAATATGGAAAGAAACGGCCAAATACAGGATTTTCCGATTTCTTTTTTTCCCTAAAATTCGCCGTTGTCCCGCACCCGATTGCCGAATTTTATGATTTTTCTGTGCTCGATCACCAAAATTTATGATTTTTCCGCGTCCGATCGACGAAATTAATGATTTTTCTGCACTCGATCACCGAAATGTATGATTTTTCCACACCTTATCACCGAAATTTATGATTTTTCCGTGTCCGATCGCCGAAACTTATGATTTTTCCGTGTCCGATCGCCGAAATTAATGATTTTTTTGCACCTGATCACCAAAATTAATGATTTTTCTGCACCCGATTGCCGAAATTCATGATTTTTCTGCACCCGATCGCCGAAATTCATGATTTTTCTGCACCCGATCGCCAAAATTTATGATTTTTCTGCACCTTATCGCCGAAATTTATGATTTTTCTGTATCCGATCGCCGAAATTTATGATTTTTCTGCACCCGATCACCAAAATTAATGATTTTTCCGTACCCGATTCCCGAAATTCATGATTTTTCTGCACTTGATCGCCGAAATTCATGATTTTTCCACGCTTGATCACCAAAATTATGATTTTTCTGCATCCGATCGCCGAAATTCATGATTTTTCTGCACCCGATCGCCAAAATGTATGATTTTTCCGTGTCCGATCGCCGAAACTTATGATTTTTCCACACCCGATCACCAAAATTAAGGATTTTTCCACATCCGATCACCAAAATTAATGATTTTTCTGTACCCGATTCCCGAAATTCATGATTTTTCTGCACCCGATCGCCGAATTTCATGATTTTTCTGCACCTGATCGCCAAAATTCCTGATTTTTCCGCATCCGATTGCCAAAATTCATTATTTTTCTGTGCCCGATCGATGAAATTTACGATTTTTTCGTGCCCAATTGACGATATTCGTGATCTTTGCACGTGATCGACGAAAGTCTTGATTTTTACGCTCCCGAATGACGGAAATTCATGATTTTTACGCTTCTGATAATGATGGAAATTTATGATTTTTATGCTTCTGAATGATGGAAATTCATGATTTTTACGCTCCCGAATGATGGAAATTCATGATTTTTATACTCCTAAATTACAAAATTTGCAATTTTTCCCGGGCTAATTGACGAAATATACATTTTCTTAATTTCTGAAGATGTTCGCCACTTTTGGTCCGCTTGCCACAGGTTGTGCATGTGTAATGTATATCATGTTGTGGGTTATTATTTGGTGTATAAGCATACCTATTTTATTATTGTCTGATCTTAATTCTAGACAAATAGTTTTTTAAAAAAAGGTACTTATGTAATTAGATACATAAGTACCTAAGCTTAGTGACACTTATGTAGCTAGCTACATAAGCATGTTTTGCATAACTTTGCTGTTAACTTATTTTAAAATTTAAAATAGATTGGAAATTAGAATCTCAAGTTCATTCAAAGCAATATAAATTAAAATAGTTTTATTTAGTACATAAATTACTTTACTGTAAACTCATTATATATTTTTAAAATTAAATATTCAGTGACATAAATTAAATGTACTTACTGGCTACTAAAGAAATTATTCTCACTCGCCACTAACTGGTTATTAAAAAAAATCATCCTACCGTCCAGTGGCTACTAAGCAAAATTCCTTATTTTCACCTTTAAGCCGAAGACGCAGTGCAAAATGTGATGTCATTAGAATAGAAAGTCATGCTCTCTACTGAGTGCCACAGTTGTTTTATCTTTTCTTCTTAGTCTGTCTAGCGATGGTGATTTCCGAGCTACATGTACCGTTCCAATTCTTTTAATGTTTTTCCTCTATAAAAATCACTTTTCATTTTAAAAAAGTAGGTTTTGCCATTTCAAATTTTGTCACTATAACTGTTAGAATTTAACTGTTGTTTTTCATATGATTCTTTACACATACCTTAAAATACTTTAAACCAAAATTTCATTCAGTTTCTATGAACGGTATGATAGCTAGGAGCTCATATATCTGAATAGTTTTTCTATAATCACCCTGTATTTCATATAGTATATGATTAGTTTATAAATTATGTTAATACCAGACACCTCTGAACCATAAAATATGTCTACTATTCAGAGGGAAAAAAATACAAAAAGTGTTCTCTGCGCACCAAGAAGTGTCTGCTATTCAGGAGTGTCCGTTATGGAGATTTTACTTATTGTATATATATGGGACAATACAATACAGTTAACATTTTCTTTCAAACTGTAGTGATAGCAGATAAAAGTTCTCTCCTTTAAATTTTGAAATTATTTTTAATGACGATTTAAGCTAGAATGTGCAATTGAAATTATTATTTTAACAATTGAATTATATACACCAAAAAAAAGTGTTAAATTAAGCAAGAAAAACTTCTGTGAATATTCTGAGACCAGAAAGCTAAATTTTTAATAGTAAAATTAACTTATTCCTTTATTTTATTCATTCAACATATTCATGTAAAGTGATAACAATTATTTTAGTGTACATATGACTAAAAAATTATGCTTTATAAGAAAAATAATTACAAGAAAATCTTTTATTTAAAAAGAGTTCTTTTTCCCAAAATTTCCGATTTTTCCAGTAAAAAATTGGAAAGAAAAAGGAGGGGTTTTTTTTTCCACCACTTTAGAATTTTGTGAAATTTTACATTTCTAACCAATGGTTATATATACAGAGGTCAGTCAAATCTGAAATATTCATGTATCATGCACACCTCAATTTTTAAAGTAAATTTTTAGAGATAAAAATTAATGTAGCATACACAAAAAAGTATAGTAGGGTAGATGTGCCAGTAATGGACCGCCTTCCAGCAATGGGCCACCTTCAATGTTTTTGGTTTATAAAAAAATAACCAATAAAAATTCAGCTTATTTTATTTCATTAATATGCTTTCTTTAAATTCTAGTTTTAAATACATCATAATATCAATTATCTATTACTTTTTGTGGGGTGTCTATTACTGAAATTTAGGGTGTTTTGATTTATGTCTGTTATTTACAATTAAATTTCAATTCACATTTGGAAATGTGACTATGAGCATGGTTAAATATTGTTGGTAGATTAATATAATATTAAAAAATGTGGAATATAACAATTATAACTATTAATTAAAAAATAATTTTTAAAGAAATTCCTTAAGGGTGTCCATTACAGGCAAATCTACCTTATATTACTGTTAGATATATTTCTTAATGATTTTTGACAACTTTACACAGCTATATTTTCAAAACAGACTGACATTACTTTTTTTTTTTTTTATTATATTTTTCTGAATCTACATGAAAGCTATTATGCACTAAGATTCATCAAAATTGGTAAGGTAAAATTTATATTAAAATTGTGTTGATTTGATATTCGCTTAACAGAGTAATAAGATATTTACATTTTACAATCCAAATTGCTCAATGATTTTCATTTATTTCACATAAAAATAAATGTAATATTAAACCACTGTTGGACACAACTGGTCTGTGAGATTAAGCAGGTCACTTTTTGTTTCCTGTTCAACGTTTCTTGAATAATGTCTCAAATAAGACCAGTAGCTTCTTACTCCACCAATCTGGTGTAGTTCTGGTTTCTTAACTAAACACTGAAGTAAGTGTTCCGTTAATTCATCTAACTAAAAATTCTGCAAAAATTTATCACTTGGTTTCTCAGATACATTGCATCAAAATGTGTGGTGTTGAGATTTGTACTGCATCAACAAAGGGCTTAAGTAAGAGCATTAAAATCTTACATGAATCCTTGTATCTTACTAATACATGTGTATACATAACAGAAGATGCAGCATGCATTAGCTTTATGAACATGATTGATGTATAACATAAAACATTCATATATACTAATTAACTTAAACTTATTTTAAACTCATGCTTTTGTTTTTATACTTTTCACTTGATTTAAGAATTATTAGTTTCACAGTTTCTATAAGTTCATGTTATACTTTTTAAGCAAAGGTATCAATATCTATTTTTATTACATTACAGGTCTTTTTTATTTAAAAGAATCCTCGGAGATCTTAAATCCTAGGAAATATTAAGGAAATGCTTTAAAAGCAGAATAAAACTACAATACAATTATATTCAACAGTATGTATATTCTTATAACTTATTTTTTTTCCATTAAACTGTATTTTGTAACCAAAATAAAACGCTATTATGATAAATTGTTTAGATGCTTGATATAATAGATGTGAATAGTTGAGAGCCTAATAAAGAAATCGTGATGTTACGGAACATAATACGCAAAATATTGACTTTATTCATTCATTTAATAAATAAAATTGTAAGTTATCGAATCAGATCAATGAACTTTTTCTCTTGTTCTTAAGAGTGAAGTAAATGACAGTACACAATTTAGAGTAAACAAATACATAAAATTGGTATAGATTTAATGTGTATCATCTAAATCCTATTAAAAGCATAGAAAAATTACCATGATTATTATATATATTCAGGTCTTATAAATGAACATTTAAAAAGGTCGTAAATATACAAGAAGGAAATTCATTAATCATTTCAAACATAAGAGGCGTACAAGTTTACCCAAACCATAAACACAGATAACAACATTTTAAAATGTCAACTTCCGTAACGAAACCGGAAGATGACTATTCACTTGCGGTTGAGTAATTTATGCCCTGTCGGTAACTTCAATATTTCACGTATCTACATGATAAAAGACATATAGAATCAATAAATTTAAAGCATCTAAAATATACTATTATTATTTTTTTCCTCGAAGATTCCACTTGTAGTAGGATAATAATTGGAAGATTTAAACATGATGAAAATGAGAAGAATCGAATAGGATGGAAATGAGAATCGAATACTACTAAAATAAGAATCGAACAGAATGAAAAATAGAATCGAATCTTAGGAGAAATAAACAAAAAAGCTTGCTACATCTACATCTCATATACACAAAACAAACTGTGTTTCATATTTGTTTGATTCCGCTTAAACAAGTGGGTTGAATTATTTAAAGTTTATTGCATTTAGTAGAGGCTTTAATTTCTAGATTTATCTTACAAATTAGTTGTTTTGCATCCTGCTATATTTGTGTTATTTCTTTTATATCAGTGACTAGGTGTGATTTAGAGAAGCTTGTTAGTGAACATTTAGATTATATTAAAATACATTTATATGGCTGCTAAACATTCATCAGATCGCAGCCATGTAGTTAGGAAACGAAAGTTCTATATTATGTCATACATTGTATAGAGCATAGGCGAACTTGATGCTATAAAAATTGTGCCTACTTAAATGCAAACTAAATCATTCATGAAAAAAATTTATTTCGATGCGTTTTCAAGTTCAAGTACAGAGAAAACAGTTTTAAATCACTCTCCCAACTTCGTTTAATTTCATTGCTTACGATTTTTTTCCCCTTATTGTTTTGTTTCTATGTTATACTCATGTTTTTTAAATCTTTTGGCATACATAAGCTCATTATTTTTCCCTATCATCTTCAGATTTTGTTTGTTTGTTTGATTTTTGTTGTTATTGTTTCTTTTATATAAGTGAGAGAAGGGATGATACACTTTTTTTAATTTGGTTATAATTTGCTCAAAAAAAAAGTTCCCGAATATTTAACAAAAGAAATAAAACTACGCCAGGTTTAAAAAAAAAATGCTTAGTCAAACTTTGAAAACTACACTTTTTTGTCTCATTTTATTCCAATCATGTGTAGTTGTATAGATTATGTAAAGTTGTATGCAAGTCATATATTTAGTAATGAAAAACATATAACTTGTATTTCTTTTCAGGATTTTATTGGTTTAATTTTAATGTTTTAATTGTTCTACCTTTTTCATATTATTGTCATTTCTGACCTTTTCATTATTATATAAATTAAAAACACAAACAGCATAAAATTGCACTTGTTTTTTGCTAAAATCGGTGTACAATAGAAAAATTAAAACTTAGTTATAAGTCATCTTCTTCCAACAGTTTCGGCTAAATACTATAAAGCCATCATAAGGGAAAACAAAAGACAAAACTGGTGATCTTTACATCTTGACATGAGAAAAGTGAAAAATGGGAGGGAAAAGGGAAAAAATACATAATATCCTGGAGCCATCTACCGATTAAAAAGTGAAACAAAACTAACCATGCAGTGAAAAGAGGGGAGGGGGGGGTTAACTTATTTTCAAAAGGTTTATCCATATACTTGGTATGCTAAATGAAAAGTTATCATTACAAGTGTCATTATTTCTTAAATTAATTTCAATTGATTTGCTAACTATGGCTTTAAATGGGTTGTTGTATTTAGAAATAATTTTAACTTTGTTGAAATCTATTTTAACATCATTATTATTAATGTAAAATCTCAAATGGCAGTAGTTAATCTCTCGAATTTAATGTCACTCCTCTCATATGCTCTTTTAATCTCTCAAAACACCTTCATTTGGTCATACCAAAAGTAATAGGATTATTACTTAAAATGATGGGGGACCTCATATACACAGAGTTGGGGGGGATAGGATCTAATTTATATCAAATCAATTAATTTATGGGGGAGGGGGTGATAGCTATAAAATGGATATTAAATTTAATAAAAGCCTTTTTAAGTTATTCAAATAATATAGGGATATACTGGAATTTACGATAAATTGGTTTACTATTGCTGGAGACAGAATACTGGGTTAATTGGTTACTGGATTTCAGAAGGATCTTGTAGGTGGTCTATGATGATATCCGTAATACAGTTAAGTTCTTCTTGAATGGAGTCTTCTGAACAGATGAGAAAAGCACGTTTAATAAGAGTTGTATATCAAAGAAATAAACACTTGATATTTACTTTTGTGGTGACCATTACCTTTGCTCTTATCTTGATACCAATTCACTTATGCTAAGCACTTCTGTATTATTCATACTACCAATTTTCCTCTCCCATCCACCGTGAAGTCAATAATTATATTTCAAACCAGAAATTTAATTTAATTTAAAGGGTACTTGTTTACTTTTCCAAAGACCCTTTATGGTAAACAAAATCTGTTACCAAACAATATGATTTAATGGCAGTAATGCATAAGCGTGACATCACGGTCATTGTACGATGTAATTCAACCTTGAATTGCATTTCTTCAGGGGGACTACATAAGCATAATTGTTTTGTTGTACTATAAAATTTTTTACCTTATCCTTAAAAGAATACTTGCCTTTCAACTACAAAACAACTGTACAATGTAATTCAATGTTGAATTACATTTCTTCAGGGAGACTACATAAGCATAATTATCTCATTGTAAAGGAGATTTTTACCCTATACTTAAAAAAATACTTACTTACCTTTCAACTTCAACCACAAAGCATCTTCTCTGTTACAGAAGTTGGATAAAATCTTATGTAATAAAGATGCTTATACAAATGTAAACTCCTTTTATGAGGCATATTAAATTTAGACATCCAATATTTTTTTGGAGAAAATTGTTTTGTTGATCATTCTATAGTATTTTAAAAGAGAAAACTTATCCAAATAAATTCTCATCTATTTCAATAGAAAAAGCATACTAAAATCAACAGAGTTCTAAGTATAATAGAGATGCAGTATACCATCAATATGGTTTGCAATATGCAGCCAGTTATCACTCATACTTAAAACCCTCATTCAGACCAAACAAAACAAGCAGGAGGAATAAGGACTGAATTCTTTAGACAGGGAGCTTTAAAGATCGTCGTTTGAGGCCTTTTTTGCGTGACCTTTGGTGTCATCTATGCATTTAACTGAATGAAAGGTTTAACTTTAAATTTTACTGTAAGTAACAGACCCCACAGGTGTTTCAAAGCGAGCTGCAAGTGTTTATGCCAAATTGTAACCGGTTTTGGGGTAGCATTTTTGGCTTCAAGCAAAAGTTGCATATTTCATCTCTATTTATCTTTGAACTCTGTGATTAAAATAAAATTACCTGAAAATAAGCTATTTTGCTAATAAAACATTGTGTTAATATAGTGTGTGTGATTTCCTTGAATTTTGCTTTTTTTCATTTTCCGAACACATAGTTAGTGTAAGAAAAGTATTGTAATCATGATTTATGTGAGAGAGAGTAAACACGGTAACTCCCAAGCGATACTTCATTTGTCAATACATTTTATAAAATAGATAGTCAGGATCAGATTTAGGCATATGCTGCAAGGGCGCAATTCAAATTTGAGTTTTAATTTTGAAAATGTGTCAACATTTAAATGCAGAATTCATAAGTATTTTCCATCATAAACAGCCCCCAGGGGGATACCTTCTTTAGGTATTCACGGGCTTTGCAACCCCGGGCACCTGAGCGATCTTTCTCTTTTTGTTTTTCCTCTCCATTCTCTTACCTAATCTTTCTTCTTTGTTTCACTCTCATTGTGGTTTCCTCTTCTGAGGTGAGGGCGATTCTGCATGAGCCGATATCATCCTGTTTATATCGACTCATGGAGAATTGTAAACCACCCACGCGTTTGCCGTGCGTGGCGACCCGTGTCCCTGGAAAGGGGGATCCTGGCAGTTGAGGGAAACCAACACACTGCTTTGGCCTCTGCTTCAGGTAGACGTAGAGTTGCAAAGGCTGGAAAAAACCGGGTTTATTCCCGGGAATAAACCGGGTTTTTTGGGAAGGAAATTTTGAAAATTTCCGGGAGTTTTCAGAAAGTTTTAGAAATAAAAAATTTTAATTTATTATTTAATTTTCTTTAATGATTTCAATTTTTGTACTCTTAACTGTAACTTTCAGCAGCAACTCAACTCTTCTTTACTCTGCAACTGAGCGATCTAGCGAGGCAAGGAAGTGTTCAACACGTTGGTTTTTACCTTATAATTTATAATTTAGTTGAACAGGATATCATCATTTGTTTCTTCACAGATTCATTAAATTCACGTAAGTAATAAGTTTTAGCTTTATTAGGTATAATTTTTATTATAAAGTATAAAATCTATTTATTGTAGGGATATAACGAAGAACGAAATGATTTTGCCGATTATGGAATATGAATTATTCGGCCGAACTTAAGGCTGAATTCCATTTTTTTAAGTACATATTGGTTATAAGTAATTTATTTTTCAAATTTTAAATAGAAATAAGATTAAACACTAATTAAAATTGATTTTCTTATTATTTGTATACTTAAAAACTTTAACAGCTTGATGCCTTTGTTGTAATATTTCAGACATCTTTGAGCCAATATACTAAAAAAATGACTTAATAAATCTAAATTATTAATAGCAGAATTTATTCTGTAGATAATTGTAATGCAATTCATATGCATTTTAAGTGAAACAGGAGCCAATCACTACTTTAATGTACTTTTTAAATTGATTATTTTTTATTTTAGAAAATTTCTTTCGCAAAAAAAAAAATGTACTTTATATTTGGGCATAGCAAATTAATATTCTGCTACTCAAGATAGTAAGTTATTTCTATTAAAAGGAATCCAAATTATAAAGAATATTCTTCACTGCTACTATTACAGTGATACTTTATTATAATTTTTGCATACAAAGTTAACAAGCACTTCATAATACTTACTCTTCTCCCAAAACCAATGCTCATGATTAGCTTAAGATAGCTCATGAAATAGCCCTTAGTCAGATAAATTTTTTAATTATCTGAAGTGTGCGTAAAAATCACCCATTTTTGTTTCATAATTTTGTCAATAGCATTATTAAGGTAAAAGTTTGTCAAATCAGAGCTGTATTTGAGATGGGCTCTATTTTTATATTATTAGTCTTTGGGCTCGAGCTCATATTAAAAATTTTATTTATTCAAAAATTGAAAAATGGGAAAATTCTTGTTATTTTGGAAACAAGAATGTAGTTTGTTTCTTAAAGTGTTACAAATCTTTTAAAATTCACTTTAAGGAGGAATTGAATTCTTGTTGCTGACACATAAAGAGAAACATTCTGATAATGAAGCTTTTGCATGGTCAGTGTTAGTAACATGAAGAAGCCATGGGATAACACGACTTGTCTATCCTCGCTTTCTGTTTGAAGCCCTTTTCCAGAATGATTGGAAAATTGAACTCGCATCTTTCTGTCATAAGTTGTACAATGATATTTAAAAATAAAATGAGAAAATTAATCTTTAACAATTTTTAAATGTTGTTAAGAGTTTTCTACTGCATACTTTCAAAATTGGACTCGAACTCTTGCGACACAAAATTTCTTTTGGCTTGAGCAGGTTCTGAAAAAAAAAAAGCCCAAACTCACCTCCAGTTTATATATTATGAATTTTATTTAATTAATGTTACACTGTTCCTTTAAATACACAACACAAATATGTAACAGGAAAAATACTTTTTTTATGTAGCCAATATTTACACTTATTTTATTACAAACTTAAACAACCTAATAATAAAGTTTGGTACTTCTCTATTATTCCATCGACCACTTTTTATAACAAAGAGCTATCGCCAAACTGTAAAATTAAATGCCAAAAATGCTGTCCAATTTACTTGATGTCAGAAGCATAATAAGTGTTTGTTATGTCATCAAGTGGTTTTTAATTCTACATTTGCGGGTATTTTTCATTATGTTTTACTTATTTATTAGTTATTTCATAAATTAAAATAACAATTGTGTCCTTAAATTCTTATATTTTATTTATTTATTTATTCTGATATTCCAAAGGCAATGTTCTCCCGTTTATTTGGCGTTACAGTTTGGCGATAGTTTTTTGTAATGAAAAGTGGTCGACGGGATAATAGAGAAGTACCTAAAGTTTAAATTTATATGCAGTTTAAAATAGAATCAGCGTTAAAAAATATGTTAATACACTGTTTTATTATTCTACAATATTTTGAATTAAATATATTTAAGGCTGTTCTTGAAAAAAATAATAGTAGTGCTTAAAGTACGAATTTTCTTGGCACAGTAAGTCATTTTTATATTTTCAATAGCTTTAGAATTTAATAACCTTTTTCATTTTATTATAAATGTATTACACCTTATAATAAATTGTTTCTCAATAGTTATGCTTTTAAAATCTGCTTAAATCTCAAACTTTGGCATAATTTTCTAAAGGATTTTCTTAGTCTTTAAAGAAAATAGAGAAATGTCATTCGACTTCTTAGTATATAACTAAGAATACCTGTAAATTTTGTGCATTGTATCAAGTTTGAATTTGACTAAAAAAGCATAGAAAAAATAACTTTCTATTGATCATACATAATTGAATTTATACAGTGCCACTAGCATGAAAAAGAAATCTCATCTTCAACAATGCTAAATGAAATCATCAATTTTATGTTGTCTGTTTAATGAACACGGATGAGACCTTTTTCAGAGATATGTGGATTTTCACTGGAAAAAAAGTGTCAAGGTACACTGCAATTGGAATCAGCAGCACACAATAAACTGACATCGTAGGAAATTTCAAGACCGCGGGACTTCAGATGAGAATAGTTTTGGTTCACACTCATTAAAATTGGTGTCACTGTGTACTAAAAGTGCACAATCACTAGCCCTGGGATTAAAATTCAAGAAAAGGTTTTAATCAAGGAACCTTGCAAACAAATCCCAAATATAAGAAATAATAATTTTTAAAAGTTATTCTATATGCTATAACATTTCATAAAAAGTGATTTTTTGATTTCTATTCTTTTAACTTTTTTATAAATTCATGTGACTATTCCAATCATAACTAATCAAATTATTTCTCTTTCAGATCATGGTTCGACCGTTATCAACTGTGTGGACGCATTTCATAGAATATCGGAATGGTGACAAGAGATCTACAAAATGCAAATACTGTAACAAAACGTATTTGGTGCCTAATGCAACAAAAATGTCTAAACACTTGGACGTATGCAGAAGGAAACCGGTAGTAATCTCCATGCCAGTATATTCGAATTGTGAAGAAGAGGATGAACCTCCAGTGATTGTGGGATCTCAGGAAATGTTGATTGGTCCGGAAAGCTTATTGATTAATCAAGGCCATTCAGAATCGGCAAGAAGTAGTCCTATCCCTTCATTTCAAACCTCAGATATTATTCCTGCTGCCACCTCAAGCTGTTCTGAACTGCAGTCAAATAGATCTGTTTTAAGATCATTCTTTGATTCGATGTCGAAAAATGAATCTGAAAAAATAGATTCTGCTTTTGCTAAAGCAGTTTATTCATCAAATGTACCATTATCGTTAACTGATAACACATATTGGCAAATGTTTTTCAAACAAATAAGACCTTCATACAAAGTTCCTTCCAGGCATGATCTGAGCAATAGACTCTTAGATAGGGAGTATGAAGAAGTAACTAATTTTGTAGATGAACAAATTAAAAATGCTGACTTTGTCTCAATAGTAACAGATGGCTGGAGTAATATCCGCAATGAAGGCATAATAAGTTATGTTGTAACTACTCCTACACCTATATTTTATAAATCTCTAGAAGTAAAAGAAAATCGTCATACTGCTGTATACATTAGCCAAGAGTTGTTAAAGGTTATTGACGAGATTGGTGCTGAGAAGATCACAGCCTTGGTAACTGATAATGCTAAGAATATGAAGGCAGCATGGTTAATGGTACAAGCACAGTATGCACATATCTTTACTATTGGTTGTGCAGCACATGGTTTAAATTTGTTGCTGAATGACATTTATAAAATTAAAACTTTTCAAATGATAATTTCAAACGCAAAGGAAGTGGTAAAGTATGTTAAGAATAAACAAGCATTATTATCTGTGTTTACTGCTAAACAAAAGGCGAGAAGAGGGTCTGCTGCATCTACTTTAAAACTTCCAGCAGAAACAAGGTGGTGTAGCACCTTAATTATGTTTGAAAGCCTTTTGAATGGCAAAGAATCGCTGCAAGAGGCTGTGTTAATAGAAGAATTAAATGTTGATAAAAATATTAGACAACTAATTCTTGACAACGAGATGTTCTGGATGAGTGTTCATAGTCTACTGAATATGATAACACCTATCTGCAATGGAATCAAACAAATTGAATCTGACTCTGCTACATTGTCAGATGTCCCTTATGTATTTTTATGTATCAAGGAATCTCTAGACTCACTTGTTCTAACACCTTTACAGAGAGAAGAGGAAGATGCAGTTAAAGTTTTAGTAGAAACAAGGCGTGTAATAATTTGCCAGCCGATACATTACGCTGCATATATATTGAATCCTCGATATTTTCAAAATGATTTAGATGATGTTGATTTCAGATCCGGAGTAGATTTTCTTTCAAGTTTTCCCTTTAATGAACCAACAAGTATTTTAGCAGATTTTGCAAAATATAAAGCACGAGATTCAATATATAGCAATAATTCTGTCTGGGAATGTGCTAAACAGTTAACACCTCTTGTATGGTGGAAAGGCTTTTTTAAAGGTCAATGCTTATGTTCTATTGCATTACGCTTGTTTAACATTCCACCTTCTTCCGCAGCATGTGAAAGGATTTTTTCAGCTTTTTCAAACACCCACACATTGACACGCAACAGACTTAATAATGAAAGGGTGTCAAAACTTGTATCTGTAAGATCGAATCTGATTTTAAAATCGAAATCATTGTCACTTGACATTGAAAGTGATTAATAAAGTTATTTCATTTTGTACGTTTTAGTTGCCATGATATGTGTGCTGTTAATGTATGCAGGTAACAGGAAAAACAAACCAGTATTTCTCAAATTTGAGATAACCAAACTTATATTCTAACTGAAATCATAATTTATCTAAAATATGTTATTTATGAATTAGTTTATTTATAGTTTACAGTATTTTTTCATTTACTTCTTTTTGAGAAATGCTGGTACAAATATTAACTATTAATACAAGCAGTAATTTTCACTCTCAAATATTCAACAGGTAAGTGTTTAATTTTTTCCTAAAAAGCAAAATTTTATATTTAATAAACATATACGATTGGAAAATGTGATTATAAAACTTCTGTATGGTTTAATTTTAGGTTTTGCATTTGCGATTAGTGTTACTCTGTTTTTTGTAGCATAAAAATGAATCACATCACTGGTGATAAGAATTAAAAGTAATAATGAGTATAATATATATATATATATATATATTTTAAACATTTTATGAGAATTTTTAATATATTTTATTGTAACCTTGTAGCTAACTGAATAATGTTGGTTATAAATTTATTTAATTTAAATAAAAATTAGTTTCATGTTTAGTTGAAAAAAAAAAACTACTGAGCTAAGTTACTCTGAACAATATCTTATGATAAATATATCTAATATAAAGTGTTTATTTTCAAGCGTTAATCATAAATTTGTCTTTTTATTTCTATATTATTTTGTTTAAATACTTCCTGCTGCATAGATTTTTTTGAAGAGTTTCAAGAAACATAAACCAATGTCAGTAAACAAAATTCAGTACATTTGTTGCTGTTGATAAACAAATAGAAATTTGAACCAAAATAACTTTATAAATAGCTGCTAATTTTCCTTTTTTCAAATCATATAAAACCAGAGATTTTATTAAAGGAAAGAAGTTTATAATCACATAGGGACAAGGAATATTTCTTTTGGGTTAAATTATGTTTAACTTGCAAAAAAAAAAAAAAAAAAAAAAAAAAAAAATGGAATGTTAGTAGCTATGTTAATAACAAAGTAAATTTTTTAAAAACTGGAAACATTTTTTGACATGTTTGGTTTTTAAATAATTACATTATATATACATGTACCTCTGTGAAGAAACATATAAAATTTAATATACTTGTCTTGTTCAACTGATAGTTTTTAGTTATTAATTTATCTTGGATTAGATAGTTGTTGCATAAAATATGAAATATTTAAAATCTGATTTAATATGTTACAAGCACATATTGATATACTCGACATTAATTTTGTATAGAGCTTTTTTTTTTTTTTTTTAAATCCAATAGTCATAAAATTTGCATCTGAAATATTAAAATTGATATAAACAAGCAAAATTTTATGTGTGGCAGACAGATGAGGTAGAAAAGTTGAATCGACTTAAAGTTTGTGTTTTCAATTTTGAAAACTAGCAAAACATTTCTTATTTTAAAAAAGCATACAATTAATATGTTCAAAAGAAATATCCAGTGGTAAAACTTGCATAACTCAATCAAAATGTGATGTTTCATAATAGTAACACAACACTCGACAGTGAAATGTAAACTAAAAGGATTAATTTGATCAAAACATGAAAGCCGCCAACCTTCTCTTTTTTCCCCTTCGTCCATATCATTTGTATGTAGGGTTTAACCTGGCAAACAATTTTCCTTATCATTTTAGGTAAAAGGAGCAACAGATATTTTAGCTATTACCAATGTCAGTTCTTTTTTTTTTGGGGGGGGGGGGGGTTGTATTATGTTAATTCTTGTATAACTTCAGAAAACTTAAATCTAAAATTACAAATTAATATTGCATGATTTATGACCCTGCTAACATTTGCGCAAAACTTAGAAATTCACTTTTCTACATCTTTTTTTCTTCTTTAGTGGCTTTTTAGCTAATATCTTATTGACATACTTTTGTAAAATTAAGAAAAACAAAATTGCAGTTTAAACCCTGCTTGCATATTTATTATATATTCAAATTAAGCTTGACCAAAATACAAATGTATATATTAAAAAAAAATAATGATGGATAACATAGTGTTTAAAAAAAACTACATATTAATCAATATATGCAAGCACAGAGTTGAAATTGCACTGATTGTTTTCACATTGTAATTATGATAATTATAAAAGTTTTATTTAAATAACAAAATATTCTCATTTAAGAATGCATACATCCTAAAATCCCAATATTCTTCATTTTTATACTTTAAATATGATTTAATGCATGTCTAACAGCAAAGTAATTTAACATTCTATAATGTCAAAAGTAGAAAATAATTCTGAAGTGTTTTTATTTGTCACAAGATTGCTAACACACGCGATTATGCAACTATAATAGATCAGTCTTTCGGACTGTTTGCATATTATGGATACACGCTTAAGCTGCAGAAATATTAAATAAGAAAAATTTAAATGTATTACTTATAAATAAGTAAGAAATGAGAGTGCAAATGAGATTTATTTATGAAATGATGTAAACAACACCCCTGTTCTCAGAATGTGCAATGTAAACAAAAAAGAAAATAAACATTACTAAACATGATCAATACAATTTGAAAGAAAATTAATATAGAATACGTCTGAATAGTGGATATGCCAGCTAACAGAAATTAAACAATTTAAATATTTAAAGAATAATTCAAATCCTCATTAATTTACAGCTGGTGAGTTTTGAATAAACTATAAAAAGTGCAAAATCATAAGTTTTGTGAATTTCTAATGAAAAATCTATTTTAAATGTCTCGGAACAGTGCCTAGAATGTCTTAAACAGAAAATAAACATTACTAAACATGATCAATACAATTTGAAAGAAAATTAATATAGAATATGTCTGAATAGTGGATATGCCAGCTAATAGAAATTAAACAATTTAAATTTTTAAAGAATAATTCAAATCTTCATTAATTTACAGCTGGTGAGTTTTGAATAAATTATAAAAAGTGCAAAATCATAAGTTTTGTGAATTTCTAATGAAAAATCTATTTTAAATATCTCGGAACAGTGCCTAGAATGTCTTAAAATAAAAATTTACAGTTTAAAAATGGCTGGTTTTGTTTACCTTCAAAACTCCTTCAAAATTTCCAATATTCCTCAAAATTCCGGGTTTATTCCCCAAAATTCCCATGTTTATTCCCGTCTTTCAAAAACTGTGGGTTTTTTGCATCTCTAGGTAGACGGGAGGTGCATATTGGTCCCGTATGCATCAATCGGCTGGTCAGCTGACTTGTCTGTCACTGGCTCTGGATCAAGTGAGCGGGCACATACTAGTCATTTCGTTAAAGGTGGAAACTGAAATAGGTGTGTCTTATGAACGTATAGGCCAAGGTTAGCACTGGTGCACGAATGTGCATCCCCTTGTTGGGCTCGGTAGTGGGTGGTGCGGCCGGGGGTCTGAATTTTTTTCTCTTTCTAATATGGATGGAAATACTTCTATTTCTCTCCCATGTGGAGAGCAACAAACTGTGCATAATGTTTCATTCACACGTTTTTTTTTTTTGTTCATCGCACTGATAGTCTCTCAAATAGTTCTTTTAAGAGAACTTCTCCATTTTTTATTGCAAAAACATTTCAGTCAATTTTTGGCGATGGTCATTCACTTAAAAAAATGCAGTCTGGGGATTTGCTGGTGGAGGTTTCTTCAGCGAGTCACTCAGAATTTCTCTCAAATTGCAAAGAAATAGGTTCTTTTACTGTTTCTGTTCAGGCCCATCAAACTCTCAACTCAAGCCGTGGTGTAATATCAGAACCAAATCTTTTACTCTCTACGAAAGATGAACTCTTGTATAATTTAAAAGATCAAAATGTTATAGACGTACGCCGTATCACTATTCGTCGGAATGAGCAAGTACTTCCTACAAAGCACATTATTCTGACATTCAATAGCCCTACTCTACCAACTAGAATTAAAGCTGCATACCTGAGTTGCCCCGTCCGGCCATATATTCCTAACCCTCTCCGTTGTTTTAAGTGCCAGCATTATGGCCACAGTAAAAATACCTGTCATGGATCTGTTACATGTGCAAGATGTTCAGAAGCCAGCCATGAGAGTAACTCATGTGAAAAATCCAAACGCTGTAAAAACTGCAAGGGTGACCATGCAGCATATTCTCGCTCTTGTCCAAACTGGATACGTGAAAAAGAAATTCTTACCATCAAAATCACTCAGAAACTTTCTTATCCTGAAGCTCGAAAACTGGTTGAATCTAGAACACCATCTGTAGGAGTCTCTTATTCTAGTTTATTCAAGCAACAATCAAAATCCGTAAGACATATAAGCACACAAACTGAATTCTCTTTACCACCAAATGATTCATCTGTTACACTAACCAGCACTATGAAGAAAAAAACCCGTAGTATTGGTGCTTCCGCTAGAATAAGACCTATGTCTGCACTAAAACTTTTGCCACCATCATCCGAGCCAGTAAAAATAGAATACAGTCAACGCTCGTTATAATGACCCCTCGCGTGCCAAGGAAAAGGGTCGTTATAATGGGAGGTCGCTATAACGATAGTGAACGGAAAAACTAATCAGGTGCAGTAAAATTAAGGTTCAAAGGAAATTCTATAATACAATCTTTTTACAATTTTCTGTTTACTTTTGTATCAAATAAACATTGACAATGAAAAATGATAAAAAAATCAATTTAAGAGAATAATTACATATTTCTAAAATAAAATTTTAAATTAAAGTTAAATCACAAAAAAATAGTTACTTACGTATTAACATTTATTTTCTACAAAAATAATTCAAAATTGTTGTTTGTTTTTTGTGCATTTGATGTTTTCTTAAAACAAAATTTTCCATCTCAGTTAGAGATGTAAGTAACTTTCTGTGTTTTCTTGTCTTTCAAAAAAATGTTTTGAAGTGTCAATAGCATTGAAACACTTTTTACATCAGGTATCGGCGGTGACGGCTTACTTTCTTCATCCGATGACTCTATTTTTTCTTGTATAGAATAGCGAGAAATTATGTCATTTTCCGTCAGATTTTCCCCACAGTCTACATCCCAGTCAATCAAAACATAATCATATCTTATAAAAAAAATCGGAAGAAAAGGTCCGTTCGGTCGCTGTATTTGGAAATAAGTTGCTGGTCGGTCGTTATATTGGATGTAAAAATAACATAGCAAAAAGGGGATATATTTCGGGACATTTTACATCGGTCGCTATAATGGGCGGTCGTTATAACGAGCGTCAACTGTATTATAATAGTCAATCTAACCAGTTCATTAAAGATGATACAGGTCAAACCTCTGTTTCATCTGCAAACAATTTGAAAAACCTATTTCCACTACACAGAAAGCAAAACTCAAATCATGTGCACAGAGACAGAAAACCTCAACCCAAGCCCCTTCACAGTGGAAAACTGTTAAGGGCAAAAACAACAAGAAATTTTGTCTTGACACACCGCTTCCTACTACAAAGGATTCCAAACAATTGCTGCACTATGCAGAGGAAGATATGGAATCTGAGTCTTACAGTTCTGACTCGAATGATGATGATGATGATAATACTGTGTTTGAGGTATTTGAACCTACATGATTTTAAATAGATTTCTGCTCGAAACTTTGACTATTTTACAAACTGTTACTTTAAAGATTTTCTATTTTAATTGTGAAAACTTATATCTTTTAGACATTGTGTTGTATTTTCATTGAATGATTTTAATTGTACATTTGTCATCATATCACTCTTTTCATTTAAATGTGTTACTTTCATTCATTTTGTTTTTATGATAAAGTTTAATTCGTTTTTAAATTATAATTTGGCGTTCTTATTCTAATCTTCTAATCTTTTTTTCGCGCTATTTGTTTTATACACTGTGTGACTATATCTAGATGGGTAACCCCATCCAGAGAATCTCTCATTAAGCTTTGTTTCTTTTTTAGTTTTTATATTTCAATTTGACGTACATAATTTAATCTTTTTTTTGGCGCAGCATGTCCCTAGGGGGACTTTGTGCCATAAAACCCCAATCAACCAACCAACCAACCAACCATCATAAACAGAGAAAGGGTTTTTCCTAAAAAATACAGATTGTTATTAAGTAATTATCGTCACATGATTACACGAAAATAAAATGTTCAGTTTCTCAAGTGTTGGAAACTTCCTTATATTTCTTTTTATAACGCATTATCAATCCCAAATGTAACATATGAAATATTCTTTTATGTCTCAGTTTTCAAAAATGTGAATTTCGTATGGTGACAGTTGTACAAAGAAAGAAAGCTGCACGAATATCAGCTAATCCAAATTTGTTAATATGTGGTATGGGATAATTTCTACAAAGCAAGTTATGCCCAACGCCACCATCTCCGACAGGTCTGCTTAAAACAGAGAGAGAGAAAAAAGGTTTACAGTTGCTATTTTGCATTTGTATCTCCATTCTAAAAAGTACTTGTTTAGTGGTTAGGGTGCTGACTACTGGACAAAGGTGCAGGGTTCAAATCCTGACTCAAGCATTGATGTTTGTAGTGGGTTGGATTCCACTTTAAAGGGAGGTCGCAGTCTGTTTAGCCCTTGTGTGGAAAAGTTGACCATAACGCTTGCAACCGAACAACCGTTAAAAAAAAAACTAAAATCTCTGGTTAGGTCTTGCTTGAAGGTTAAAATGGAAATTTAATGTTTTGATCGGGATGTCGAGTCTCAAGCTAGGACGGGCAAAAATATTTACAGGATGGACAATGCCCGACCAGTCCCCTACCTAGCTATGGGCCTGATGCGACGGTTTAAAAAAAATGTTGTGTGTTGACAGTTCAGCAAAGGAAACTAACTTTACAAATAACAATTAATCAATTTCAGCCCTTGGTGATGGGATCGGAAAATTGCTCTAAAGCAAGAAATATTGGAAGCTATTATCTCTGTTTAATCCTTCGGCGCTTCTAAAAATCAAGCTCAGACATACAGAAGGGAGAAAGGTCCCTTAAGTTTTAATTAAAAAAGATACAAGATTTTCTTTTTTTGTGGGGGGGAGGGGGGGGGAGTGCCAGATAATCGATTCTAAACTATGGGAAAATAAAGAAAAAATTTATAAAATTCAAAGAAGGGCCATGGCTTTTCTTTGCTATCAGCCGTAGAAGTTGAAGTTATTTTTAGTGATAAAACCGTCAATATATTGATGGGTTATCTGAACTGCCCAGGATGCCAAAATCTAAGGAAAGGCAAATGCATAAAATAATTGGTTAAAACAATAGTTTATTTAAAATCTATTATTCAGAAAGGGCGGTGGAAAAATCTCGCCCAGTTCATTGTAGTTACTAAAGCCCTTTTTTAACCCATCAATATTTTGATGGGTTATCTGAACTACCCAGGATCCTAAAATCTAAGGAAAGGCAAACGCACAAAATAATTGGTTAAAACAACAGTTAATTTAAAATCTATTATTCGGAAAGGGCGGTGGAAAAATCTCGTCCAGGGTATTGTGGTTACTAAAGCAGCCTCTGATGATGCAATACAGATCTTCGCATGTTTTCCAGAGATATGGCGAAAATATTTCTGTTCGGTACGTTTGGCCGCGCTTCTGTACGAATAATTCTGATTATAGAACATTGAAAGGGAAAAAAAAACTAGTAGTTGGGGGCCACCGTAATACTTACCCATCCTGGATATGCATAATATAAAATATAAAAATAAAACATGTGTAAACTATTTATAAAATGCACTAGCAAGCTACGGCCGCTACGCTGGTCAATTTCTTTTAACGAACCTTTAATCAAACAAAATATTGACATTTCATAAATAACTTTTATATTTTAACAGAATAATAAGGCTACTATAATTTGTGACTCTTGCTATAGCCAATATACACGTCAGGACACGTCGCCCTTATCATTATCTTTTTACGCGTGAAGGTTTCGCTATGGTACTCCATTGGGAAATTTGGTAATTTTTGAAATTCAATATTTGAAAAATGGCTTAATCATTAGATTTAAAATTTATATCAAGAAATATACAATTTTTTACCTTTCAAATGCAGTTTGTCTAACAATTTTCTGACAAATACTTTTCGAGCTATTATTTTTTTCAGTAACTTCATATGTTTCATTTTCCGAGATTAATCTGTGACAAACATTAGCAAAAAACCCAGTCGTCAGCAACGCATAGCTTTATATTAAAGAGGATGTTGGAGCAGGGATTGTCATCATTTCTTAGAGAGCATTTACATCTTATAAGTAACTACCATGGTTAATTTCATGTTTCTAAAACCTTCAGTGTAAAAAAAAAAAAAAAAAAATCGAAATTTTAGAACGTTTTTCTCTCCTGCACTCCCCTGGGAGTAGTGGCATCGATATAAAACATAGTCTATGTTACAGCAGTGACTGTCACTATCAATTTGCCACTATCACTTTTGAAATCGGTTCTATAGTTCCAGAGATTCCATAGAAGTTGTAATTTAGAATGATTTTAGAATGCATTTTGCACATTTCATCCTTTTAAATTTCGAATTTTTTTTTTTAAATTTATTCTTAGAGAGCATTTACATCTTATAAGTAACTACAATGCCAAATTTCAAATTTCTAGCTCCTTCAGTATAAAAAAAGTCGCAATTTTCGAAAATGTTTCACTCCTGCACCCCATTGGGGTTAGTGGCACCGACATAAAATATAGCCTATGTTGGAGTAGGGATTGTCACCATCAATTTGCCACCATTACTTTTGAAATCGGTTCTGTGGTTCCAGAGATTCCATAGAAATTGTAATTTAGAATGTTTTTAGAACGCTTTTCTCTTATTTCACCCTTTTAAATTTCAATTTTTTTTTTTTTTTTTTTTTTGGTTCTTATAGAGCATTTATATCTCATAAGTAACTACAATTTCAAATTTCTAGCTCCTTCAGTATAAAAAAAATTGCAATTTTAGAACGTTTTTCGCTCCTGCACCACCCTGGGATTAGTGGCACCGACGTAAAATATAGCCTATGTTGGAGCAGGGATTGTCATCAAAAATTTGCCACCATCACTTTTGAAAAGGGTTCGGTAGTTCCAGAGATTCCATAGAAATTGTAATTTAGAATGTTTTTAGAACGCTTTCGCTCATCCTCACAGTTTTAAATTTCGAATTTTTTTAGAACTTGTTCTTAGCGAGCATCAGAGTCGTCCTTAGCGAGGACGACTTAAAGCGAGGCCTGGTGCAGGGATTTTGCGAGGCCCTTTCCTTCCAGATTCTTAACATAATCTTATCTATACTATCAATAAAAAAGAATGTTTTCACCTATATACTGTAACCCGGGGAGCCCAGGTTCGATCCCCTAGCTACTATAAAGAAGTAGCATTTGTTTGTGTGTTTTGTAGAGATAATTTCTGGAACTACTAAACCAATTTCAAAAGTAATGGTGGCAAATTGATGGTGAACGTTCCTCTTCCAACATAGGCTATATTTTATGTCAAGACCACTATCTTTTCTTAACTAAAATCATAAATTTATATTAGAGATTTTCTATTATACCTTCTTTTTATTAAAGAAAACATATTTTGCGTCCGGGTGCGAGGCCTCTTTAGGCGCGAGGCCCTGTGCGGCCGCACCTGTCGCACACCCCTAAGGACGGCTCTGGCGAGCATTTACATCTTATAAGTAACTACCGTGCCAAATTTCATGTTTCTAGCTCCTTCAATATAAAAAAAATCGAAATTTTAGAACGTTTTTCGCTTTTGCACCCCCCTGTGGTAGTGGCACCGACATAAAATATAGTCTATGTTACAGCAGAGACTGTTACCATCAATTTGCCACCATTACTTTTGAAAATGGTTCTGTAGTTCCAGAGATTCCATTGAAATTGTAATTTAGAATGTTTTTAGAACGCTTTTCGCTCATCTCACCCTTTTACATTTCGAATTTTTTTCAAATTTTTTCTTAGAGAGCATTTACATCTTATAAGTAACTACCATGGTTAATTTCATGTTTCTAAAACCTTCAGTGTAAAAAAAAAAAAAATCGAAATTTTAGAACGTTTTTCTCTCCTGCACTCCCCTGGGAGTAGTGGCACCGATATAAAACATAGTCTATGTTAGAAATTGTAATTTAGAATGTTTTTAGAACGCTTTTCGCTCATCTCACGCTTTTAAATTTCGATTATTTTTAGAATTTGTTCTTAGAGAGCATTTACATCTTATAAGTAACTACCTTGCCAAAAATCATGTTTCTAGCTCCTTCAGTATACAAAAAATCGAAATTTTAGAACGTTTTTCGCTTCTGCACCGCCCTGGGGTAGTGGCACCGACATAAAATATAGCCTATGTTAGAGCAGGGATTGTCACCATCAATTTGCCACCATCACTTTTGAAATCGCTTCAGTAGTTCCAGAGATTACCCCCTACAAACAATCTTTACTACTTTATAATATTAGTATAGATTGCGATTCGAATAAAATCGTGGCTTGGTGACGTCATAAACTTTAAATGCTCTATTACTGAATTGCGTAAAAGAAACATCCTAATAACTCCAAAATTGATAATCATATTAACTAACGGTTTACTGCGTCGGATTAAGTATGTCATTTCCAATTAAAATATATCTTTGAATTGAAATTTGAATGAAATACAGGGTTGTGAAAAATCAAAGAGTGTGAAAAATATAACTACAAATATCTCGGCAGCTCATTATCCGATCAACTTCATTCTTTATGCAAAATTTGTTTTTTTATTTTCTTTTATATTCACTCCTTAAAATAAACAATTTCGAAATTTTTTATATGCCTTTTATCAGAACGAATATTTCGAGAGTCCGAAACAAATAGTTCCGGATAATCGAGGTTACTGAAATTCAATGAGCTTTTTCCCATTATTACATACTAAGTACATACCAAATTTCAAGTCTCTATCTCAATTTGTTCGGGAGATAAAGCGTTTACAGACACAGACAGACGGATGGCAATTTTTTTTCTTTCTAAAAATATGTTTTTCGGAATCTCCAGTGTCTGAAACTTGTAAATCCGCCAAAAAAAAAATTTCGATTTTCAA
This sequence comes from Maratus michaelseni, assembly GCA_963931845.1. Taxonomy (NCBI): domain Eukaryota; kingdom Metazoa; phylum Arthropoda; class Arachnida; order Araneae; family Salticidae; genus Maratus; species Maratus michaelseni. The sequence continues at coordinate 20,135,920 of OZ007597.1, forward strand.
AACGATTACAAGACTTACCCTATACTACGTATGATGAGCAAGTAAAACGTGAACCAAAACTAAAGAACTCGTAGATTAGATAACAGGCACTTAATTTAGTAAGTTATCACATGTTAGGTTAAGGCGGACATTTGGCCACATGCAAGCAGGAAGAGACATCTTAATATTTCTTTTGCTTAACGGGACTTACTGATAAACTGATAAGAGAAAGTAAGAATATTTCTTTTCTTTTTTTCCGTCTTTACTAACGGTCTAGCGGCACCCGACTTAGTCAAAGGATAAGCGATAAAGCATTAAGCGATAAGTATTTCAATGCGGTATAAAATAATCCTTTGCCTTAAATAAGTTGGATTCAGTTTTTGACAGAAATTAAATAGGTTAGCAACTTTATGGTAAAAAACGACAACTTTTTCTTTAATTTTGTAATATTACTAAAAAAGCAAGTTAAGGGGCTGTCCATAAATGATGTTACACTTTTTTTCAATATTTTTGATCCCCCTTCCCCCCTTAGTCACAAAGTGTCACACTTCACCATACCCCCTTGTCACATGTCACGCTATATTACATAGACATATACTTGGAGTTCAGAAACAAAACACTACGTTATAGATTATGTTTCAAATTTTATTTTTCAAGTTTAACTATAAGTTTTAATGACATTAGTGGGCATAACAATAAAAATTATTCGTGTATTTATTTTGTATAAAATAAGATTAAGGTTTATGACAAAAACATAATTAATATACAATAAAGTAATACAATTAGTAATAAAATATTAATATATTTTCTTTGAAAAGAAAGGAATATAAGTGAAAACAAATCACGTGAAAATTGTTTTAGCCCGATTAAAAAATACACTCAAATTCTGATAATTTCAAAATAACTTCAAAATTTAATCTGCTGATTTTAATGTTTTTATTTTAACCAAAATGTGTGATGTCACACTTCTTCTTACCCCCTCCAACCCCCTTGTCACAATTTCATGAACCCCCCTCCAAGCGTGACATCATTTATGGACGACCCCTGAGGACATAATATGTTAATGCAAAATAAAATAAATTATCCAGAACATACAACATATGAAAAGAAATTGCTGTACTTAGATAATTTTACTTAAATTAAAATAATATATCATATTTCTTTGCGCTAGTTGCAAAGATGGATTAACGACCTATTAAGCCTCCAGGCTTGATATTTTTGCGAGCCCCCTCCCTACACAATCACTTCTGTTTCGATTCCTATGTATAACTTAGTTCTAAGAACATTTTTAATTCTTTAGGGTATAATATTCTTTAAGAATATTTTTACATCAATTTATAAATTAATGTTTTTTTTATATAAGCTCCTACCAAAAAAGCAATTTTTATTACTTTAACAATGAATTTTACTATAAAAATTTCATATTGTATATTAACTGAAATTTTGTTTTAATATTGCATACTTATTGTGTTGTTTTAAAAAAACCTTCACATCTATTCATCACCTAACTGCCACTAATCGAAAGTATTTGTTGAACGGACTACATCCGATTCAATTTTCATTTCTGCTAGAATGTTCAGTTTCCAATCGCTTACTTTTCAGCATAGGATAATTTTTATTGGTGTAAAGATTTATCTCTTGAACAAGTAGTAATCATTGATAATAAATACTTTTTATTTTCTTCTATATTTACAAAAAGAAAGTATTGGATTAATGAAAATTATCGACTGATTTATACGTTTTAGAAGGTCCTGAACACGATTTGACTGTTTTTAGAAAATTGTCTGTGTGTGTCTGTATGTGACAAAAATTTTGTGAGAGCTCTGTCTCAAGAACTAATGCAAGGAATTTAATAAAACTTTATATTCAGTTAGACCTTGATATAAATTGGTGCTGATTAGTTTTTGGTGTAAATCACCTAACAGATGGCGCTGCTATGCTACATTTTTCGCAATTTTCTCGATAGCTATATCTCAAGAACTAATGCACAGAATTCCATCAAACTTCAGATTCTGTTAGACTTTCACATACATAGACGCTTATTACGTTGTGGTGCAAATAGCCAAACAGATGGCGCTGCTATGCTACTTTTTTCATGATAACTATATCTCAAGAAATAATGCACAGATTTTCATCAAACTTCATATTCAGTTAGACCTTGATATAAATTGGTGCTGATTCGTTTTTAGTGATGTGAAATCTGTATGAGGTAAAAGAAAGTTTTGGGGTTGACACATCCGACTACTTAAAATATGTGTAGGTGTTCAGTAAAACTTCGTGAACTTGATTTGTATTAAAGCACCTAAAACTTACACTGTTAAAAATTTGCAACAAACTGTCCAGTTATTTGACCGTTTTCACAGAAAACGGTTACATAACCGTAATTTATCTCTATTCGGACCATAATATGAACACTAATATGGTCAGACTAGAATTAAATTGCAGTTATGTAACCGTTTTCTATAAAAACGGTCGAATGGCTGGACAGTTTGCTGCAAATTTTTAACAGTGTAACTTCGGCTTTTCTTAGATATGTTTATGAAAGTAAGCTCTTTTTTTTTCCTAAAAATAAATCATTGAAGCACAGAGAATATATTTTATACTACTAGCTGACCCGCCCGGCGTTGCCCGGGCCCGTAATAACCTTAAATAAATCTCAAATTTGTATGAATTTATATCTTAATCGAATTTTGTAAGAATATGTATCTTTTAATGAAAAATTCGCGAAAAAATATTGATATTTAATGGTAAAAGCTTTCGTAAGGAGACATTGCTTGTTTTTTTTTTCCGATAGGATCGCTTCACAGTTAAAAAAAAGAAAGAAAAAAAAAAAATTCTTGTTGTCCAAACTCTTTGAGATATACCGTTATTTCCGAATAGTAAAATTCGCCTTATTTAACCTGTCATTAAATAAGGCGAATATCCATATTCGGAAATAGTGGTATACATCTGAATTAAAAAATCGTACTAAACTGGCAACACTGGAGGAAAAAGAAGAAATTAGCATCTTGGTCTATGAATTCGCGTGTTAAGTGAAATTTTTTGCCTTAAGGGACCGAAACTTTATCGCGTATTATGCGGGATCGTGTAATAACCATTCGAGTATTAAACATGATATTTTTGCATTAGTCTTATGGACGATGTTGAAAAGAGACCAGAAAAAAATGGTCATATTAAACAGGATTGCGCATTAACCGGGTCCGACTGTATATCATATATTCTAATACGAGCAAATATTGTGTGTGTGTGTTTATATATACAGCGTGTCCACGTATAACCTGACCGACCTTTATTTTCCCAACCGTTGGTCCTAGATGCATACTTCCAATTGCAAAAATGGTTTAAATAAGGTAAATAATTATTTTTAAAGCGATTTGGGTCAAGAAAAACATTTATTAAAAAAATACGAAAGTTAAATTTTTATACGGTCCCCCGGTCCTATCTCCCATATAATAAAATCCAAAGGCAAGAAACTGTCTGTAACGCATCCGGGTGCGACCACTCCGGTTTGCGAATCAACCATCGTTAAACGCCATGTTAGGCTTACTAAAAAATCTATGCTACATTCGATTCTGCTGTTAAAATATTTGTAAAAGCATATTAAAGCTTTTAAATATTTTAATTTTGTTTAAAACCTTTAAAAACTATATCATATAAAACATATATATCACCATTTCTGTAAAAAAAAATTTCTGTAAGCAAGTTTTTTTTTTTTTTCAGAAGTAGCGGAGATTTATTTCGTAGGTTGGGTTTGAGGTTGATTCAGTATACAGGCGCCATCTACTGGCGGATTTTGAAATTAACTCCCATCGTAAAAACTCATTATCCGGAATCCTCGGGACCAAAAAGGCTTTCCGAGTTTTGGAATTTTCCGGATTTCGGGTCCTTCCGAAGTTTACGATTATTTGACAAAATTCATGTTTTTTTTCGTGATTCTTTGACAAAATTTGCATTTTTTTCTGCTATTCGTTGACAAAATTTGCATTTTTTCTGCTATTCGTTGACAAAATTTGCGTTTTTTCGTAGTCCTTTGAAGAAATTTGCGTTTTCTTTTTGCGATCCTTTGAGGAAATTTGCGTTTTTTGCTATTCTTTGACGAAATTTGCCTTTTATTCACGATCCTTTGACAAAATTCGAATTTTTTCTGAGATTCTTTCACGAAATTAGCGTTTTTTTCCGATCTTTTGACGAAACTTCACTTTTTTCGCGAACCCTTAACGAAATTAGAAATTTTTTCGCAGTGCTTTGAAGAAATTTGTGTCTTTTTTTTCGCGACCCTTTGAAACAATTCATGTTTTTCCGCGATTATTTGACGAAATTCGAGAATTTTTTTTGCGATCCTTTAAACAATTTTTTTTTTTTTTTTTTTTTTTTTTTTTGTGATCCATTGATGAAATTTTACACTTTTTCGGAGTCCTTGGAAGAAATTTGCGTTTTCTTCGCAAGTCTTTAACGGAATTCGCGTTTTTCTGCGATTTGTAAACAAAATGAGCGTTTTTTTTGTTTTGTTTTTTCAATCCTGCGATAAAATTTGCGTTTTTTTTTTTTTTTTTTTTTTTTTTTTTTTTCCGATCCTTTGACGAAATTCACGTTGTTTCCACAATCATTTGAAGAAATTGTCTACTGTTTTTCCGTGAACGATAGACATAATTGATTTTTCCGGCGACGATCGTTCAAAATTCGAGATATTTATGTTCGAATTTTTGGACTGAAGACAAAAATTTTCGAAACCGAATGCCTTAAATTTTTAGGAAAACTTGAACCGAATCACCCCTGATGAAATAAATATATAACTATTTTTTTTTTGTTTTGTTTCTAACAAATCGTAATATAAATTAATTTTAAAATAAAATTTGAGAGAAAAATGATTTGTTTTTAATTTCGGGAAGAGGGGACCGTGTTCACCCGTCACCGAAGTAACAATATTTGAGTGATTAGACATTGAAACACAATGGACTGAAAAAAAAAAAATAAGAATTGGTAAAATTTTCTAAAAATTTCAGAAAATCTAAAAATTTAGTAAAAATTTTCTAATTTAGAAAATTTACGAATTTTCTCCTTCCGGATTTTGGATTTCGGGATAATGGGTCATAAACTGTAAAATGATTATTTCTTACCAAACGTAATTAAAATATAAGAAACACATAGTACAGCGTAATTTGCATTTAATTTTGCTTATATAAACAAACAATCAGTTATGTGGTGAGTCTAGCTGTTTAGAAACTCATTGATAACACTTTTTTACAAAAACTTTCACGCATGGATTATTTGTTAATATTTAATTTGAATGTTTTGTCCAATTGTTGAACTATTTAAAAAATGTAATACTAAGTAATATATATATATATATATATATATATATATATATATATATATATATATATATATATATATATGTGTGTGTGTGTGTGTGTGTGTGTGTGTATATCCTCATTATTTTTATTTGTAGAAATCATTTGTCATTTTTAAAATGTATTTTTCTACAATAGAAACCTTTCAATAATAAATCTTTATGCTGTTTGTTTGTATGAAGTCTTATGAAAATGAAACGCGGATCGACAATCCGTCATTTTTGACGGGGTTATATACTAGTAAGTGATATTTAGTAAAAAATTACTGTGACACTAACAAGTACGACAAAGAAAGTCCCATTCATCTAGCATTAAAATTGACCGAGTTCTGAAACTTTGAAATGCATGACTTATACCACTTTTTTGCATCTAAAAAGAGATGATTTCGGCCATACTTTCAGGGGTCGTATATAAAGTACTTAAACTTATTTCAAGGTATCTGCGCTTTGAAATAAATCGTACAACTATTACGATTGAGTTAATTTTTATTAGTTAAGTTTCAGATTAATTAAAATAATTGTATTTTAACATATGTTTTATTTTGAAAGGATTTGAGGCTATGATTTCTTTTAACAAAAATTATGTTATTTTCATAAGGTTTTATTTAACTTGCAACGATCGTCTTTCCAGTTTAAAATTTGTACTCTAACTCACTTTCAAATGTCCGATCGAAGTTAAATTTTACATACTGACTTAAATCTGATGGCAATGTAATATTATTATGATTTTCGACGCTTACTATCTTATACATACTTATATTAGAGGATAACACAAAAAAAATTCGGATAGATTATCGTCATCAAGTTTAAGAAAGAGTTTTAGATTAGATAACATAAATCTGCGATGGTTGTGTTTTTTTTAATTTTAAAATTACGTTTTATGTATTTTTTAACGCTGAATAAAAAAAAAAATTACCTTCACTTTTAACCATCATATCAGGATTTTTCGCAAATCGTAAATTTCAATGTTAAAAAACAGCGAAAAATCTGGTATTATAAAATTGATGTAAGACTTTTTTATTCAATTTAATTTTATTTAATTCAATAGTTTATTCAAATTTTTGGCTTATACTGGGTTTCTTGCAGCTACACAGCTCAGGGGTCCGATGAGGTTGGGAGGGGAGGGGGGATCAATTTTAGCTTTGAGCTTTTTAACTTTGAAATTTGCGATTTGAGAAAAATCCTAACGTGATGGTTTAAAATGAAGGTCATTTTCGGATTCAGCACTAAAAAATCCATAAGAATCAATTTTCAAAAGATAAAAAACATGACACAACCCAAAATTTGAAAGACAGTGTAATCTAACAGCATTTTAAAATCTGTATCATTTTGTAAAGAATTGAGGCTGTTGTTTTTCATCCTTTTATTTAACAAAAATTCTGTTATTTTTATCCTCCTATATGTACAGTACAAATAGTATATTTTGCATTAATATGTCAGAATGATTATAGATTTCACAATTATATTAGATTGCAATGTTAATTTTTCTCAACTATTTTTTTTTATATATCTGACGATTATTTATATTTCTACTACATTTGTGAATGACCCCTATTTCGCAGCAAAAAATATACTCCAACTTTAAACAGCTATTATTCGGTCAATTTTAATATTAGATGAATGGAACTTTTTTTGTCGTACTTGTTAGTGTCACAATAAATTTTTACTAAATATCACTTATAGGACCGGGGGACCGTATAAAAATTTAACTTTCGTAATTTTTTAATAAATGTTTTTCTTGACCCAAATCACGTTAAAAGTAATTCTTTACCTTATTTAAACCATTTTTGTAATTGGAAGTATGCATCTAGGACCAACGGTTGCGAAATTAAAGGTCGGTCAGGTTATACGTGGACACGCTGTATATATATATATATATGAAAATATAAAATATGCCAAAATTTGGGCTGTAATTAGATGAAATCTAATTGATGGGATTTAACGGATTGATAGGATTAAACGATATTCTTATGAATATAAAAATTAAAATAAAAAGTATAACTATCCACAATGGTTAAATTTTATCTTAAAAGCTGCTCTAACGATTTTGATGAAATTTTGTATCCTTGGGGCACCAGAAAACCATTGTGCCAGGTCACATGTTCGAGAAAATTCGATTAGTGAGTCATTTTGGGTCACCATGGGTCGGGGTCAAGATAATTGTATCTAAAAATCGGTTCAAACAATTTTGACTAAATTTTGTATCCTACCATTTTCGGGCACGAGAAGATTATTGGGCTGGGTCACATGTTCGAGAACTTTCGATTAGTGGGACATTTTTGAGTCAACGCGGGTCAAGTTAATTTTATCTAAAGGACGGCTCTAACGATTTTGATTAAATTTTGCATCCTACGAGTTTCGGGCACGAGCAAATCATTGGGCTAGGTCGCATGTTCGAGAAAATTCGATTAGTGGGTCACTGTTGGTCAAGCTAATTTTATCTAAAAACGACTCAGACTATTTAGACTAAATTTTGCATCTTATGGTTTTCGGGCGCGAGAAGACTGTTGAGCTAGGTCAGATGTTCGAGAAAATTTGATTAGTGGGTCATTTTGGTCATGGGTCAAGTTATTGTTATTTTAAAAACGGCTCAGACGATTCGAACTAAATTTTGTATCCTACGGTTTTTGGGCACGAGAAAATCATTAGGATTGGTCACATGCTCGAGAAAATTCGATTAGTGGGCCATTTTTGAGTCAAGCTAAGTTTATCTAAAAAACGGCTTATTTGACTAAATTCTATATCCTACGGGTTTCGGGTACGAGAAGACAATTGGGCTGGGTCACGTGTTCGAGAAAATTTGATTAGTGTGTCATTTTGGTCACGGGTCATGATATTTGAACTCAAAACTAATTTTGACCAAGCATAGCTCGGTCTTTGCTGCTCGTGCATTTAAAACAACTCAAAACTTTTATTAGCATGACTATGTACAGTAGCTCGCAAAAGTTTTGAGACTATATGTTTTTCTGTAAGCAAAATTTCTTAATGATGTAAATTAGTAATTTGTACCCCTTTTAAAGCTCTACAAAATGCAACATTAGAACAATTAATACATATGCAGAAATTTAAAAAAAATCGAAAATTCGCAAAATTACTTCGCAAAAATATTAAGACGATTCAGTTTTTCTAAACCTTTATTGAAATTAAGCGTCTTAATGTAACGAAATACAGCAGTATTTAATATTTAGTTGCATATTCTTTTGCTTTGAGGACAGAAGCACATCGTCTGAGAACAGAATTAACACGGCTTTCTAAAGTGGACATAGGGATTTTCTCCCATTCCGATTGAAGATCCTGAAGGAGTTCTGCCTTTGAAGAATGCTTCCGTGCCCCGACTTTTCTTCCATTGTGTTCCCAAAGATGTTCAATTGGGTTGAGGTCAGGTGACTGACTCGACCAGTCCAAAACTTTAATTTTCTTAGCTGTAAACCAATTTGTCACCATTTTAAAGGTGCGCTTTGGATCATTATCCTGCTGAAGCATTCATCCACGAAGCATCTTTTTACGAGCATAAGGCAGCATGTGATCTTCTAAAATGTTTTTATAAAAATTTTGATCTATAATCACATCGATGTGTGCGAGAGGGGGGGGGGGAATCATGATGGAAAGCTCCCCAGACCATTACTGATCCATTTCCGTGGTTCACTGTTGAACGTTCGTACCGGGGATCCATTCTGGACGAATATAACGTCGTATTAGTCGCCACCAGAATAGATCCCCGGTAACAATGTCCAACAGTGAATCACGGAAACGGATCAGTAATGGTCCTGGGAGCTTTCATCATGATGACATCGTTCCCCTCATACACATCGATGTGATTATGGATCAAAATGTTTATTAAAACATTTTAGAAGATCACATGCTGCCTTATACTCGTAAAAAGATTCCTCGTGAATGGATGCTTCAGCAGGATAATGATTCAAAGCACACCTTCAAAATGGTGACAAATTAGTTTACAGCTAAGAAAATTAAAGTTTTTTACTGGCCGAATCAGTCATCTGACTTCAATCCAATTGAACATCTTATGGAGAAGTCGGGACACGGAAGCAATCTTCAAAGGCAGAACTCCTTCCGGATCTTCAATCGGAATGGGAGAAAATCCGTAGATCCACTTTAGAAAGCCTTGTTAACTCTGTGCTCAGACGATGTGCAGCAGTCCTCAAAGCAAAAGAATATGCAACTAAATACTAAATATTACTGTATTTCGTTACATTAAAACGCCTAATTTCAATAAAAATTTAGAAAAATTGAATCGTCTCAAAACTTTTGCGAATTTCCGAATTATTTTTTATTTATGCATATGTCTCAATTGTTCTAATGTTGCATTTTGTTGAGCTTTAAAAGGGGTACAAATTACTAATTTACACCATTAAGAAATTTTGCTTACAGAAAAAGTTAGGTAAGAAAAATATATAGTCTCAAAACTTTTGCGAGCTACTGTATAAGGTGGACCAGCCAAAGGTGACCAGTGTTCCTAAGGTTGCCCACCCCTCAAAAGTAAATTAAGTTAATTTTTAATCACAAAATGGTGCTACTGCATTGTCGTCTGTAGTGCACATGGCTGAATTTAAAGAGATCATTCCGACATTTTGTGCAGTGATTTTACTTTTGAGTAGTAGTCATTCTGATTTCCAGGTGAAAGGCTAATTTAATTTACACGTGTTTACATTCTTAGAACTTTCAGTTATGGTACGTTTTCTGGAAGCCTTTTTCTTTCTCTTTAACCCATTTCCTTCAATTCTAAGAAATTTATCAGATTAATACTTTTATGTCGTGCAAATGGCGACCATACGCTTGTTCCCAAGGTGGCCACCTTAGAAAACAAATTTGAAAATCAGTGTAGTAAGGGTGATTTTCAAAATTTCTACATAAATATCTTCAAAAACTTATTACCATTTATTGTTAACACCAGAGATCACTCATAGGAAGTCAGTAACTCCTAGAAGAAAATCCTTTTCGTTGCGCAGCATGTCCCTAAAGGGACTTTGTGCCATAAAACCCCATTCAACCAACCAACCCAGAAGAAAATCCCTGAACTAATGTGCACAAAAAGTGCTTCAAAATATTTTTGTGTCATAAGATAAGAAGATTTAGATGAAAAACTTGAAAGATATCAAAAGGGCGAAAATATCATCAGAGCGTAATAGTACGCAAAATAGTTTGCCGACTAATTTTTTTTAAATTGTAAAAGTGATTTCAATACATGGGGCACCTATGGAACACTATGCGCCAAAGGTGGCCCACAAGCTACAATTTTGAAATTGTATTATAGATGTAATTAAATTTTATTTTATAAAGAAAAGTATACTTGATATGTGTTAGAGATACAGTGTAAAATTTTACAAACAAAAATTCAGCAATCCACACCCAACCAGAAAATTATAAAAAAAATCCTCAAAGCTTAACTATTGCCATCTTTGGCTCACCTACCTTATTCAGTTTCAGTACTTATTACTTTTCAGACACATATAGTGTAAGGTAAGTATTGTAAGTGAGTAAACATGATGATAGAATTCGAACGATGTTTTCGATTCATCTGTCGGTCTGTAAGAATAAAAGAACTGTGTACACTATTTTATTTTATTATTTTCTTCCCCCACCCCCCACCCTTAAGGCACTGCCATGTCACTGTTAAAGCACATAGAGTTTAGTACTCCATCCTGAAAATTCTCCTACCTGAGTTGCACTCCACCGCAGCTTGCTCTTGGACTGCGAGAAGAACTCTCTAGTTTTCAAGTACAATCCTGATAATTCCTACTTTTATCGTTCCAGCTTGGATACAAGATAAACGCGAGCATTACGCCCCGCATAGGTACTCCATGTACTAACTGACTTTGACTACGAAAAAAATCGGCTGAAGGTTTGGTAAGCTGTTTTTCAACTATTTATCAACCATTTTGTGACCAGAAGTGACTGGCAAATACAGTTTCAATAAATTAAAATTCAGTAATACTTGCATGCAGATATAAATGCCCGTCCCGAAATTTTTGCCAAGTTTGGTGATAATTGGCAAAGTGTGACCAAACATAAATCGCTAAAACGTTGTTAAATTGGCACGAATTCAAGAAGTGGCGAAAATACCATACAATTGCAGTTATTACAATAGGGCAGTTGCGAGGCTAACGAAAAAGACAGGCTACCGCGGTTCATTCCACTTATCTTTTTTTATAGACCGCTATTATGACGTGAGGCTCTTTTCGTACACCTGCATTGGTGGATTCGAGTATCACGTGACTCCCACAGTCTGTAAAAAAAGATACGCGTAAAGCACCGCGGTAGCCTTTCTTTTTCGTTAGCCTCGGGCAGTTGCAATTGACGTCATGCTGGAGGTCACACACTACTCTGTTCTGATTGGGGGAACTGTCCTGCCTGACCTGCAGTTGAAGTACAATAGTTGAGTTTTTCGGGGGTTGGTCGTGTAGTGTGAAGGTTGTATTAGCGCTCCGCAGGTATTGGGGGGCGTTGACCGTTTTGTAGCGACCGGCTGTTGTACTCTGCTGTCTCGTGTGTTTTCTTTTGGTTTGTGGTTATTGTATTATAGTAAGTGTATCGTTTCTGCTTTATCTCGGTTTGGGTTGCATTTTTACTGGGTGTTTGGCTATATTTCTGTGCTGTAGCTGTAAGTAGTGTTTTATTTTTCTTGTGTTTACTATGTAAATTGTGGTTTGCATGTCGGGTATGGCCAACTCGGCTTTTAAGTTTGTTAATGATGATATTGCTGAACAAGTACCGGCAATTAGCATAGAAATGGGGGATGTGGATAACTATGTATTAATTAGCGACTCTAACTACCCTAATGTTGCTCGGTCATCTGCTCCGGTGTCCTCGTTATTAGATATGGCTGCGGCGAATGACGGAAAGTTTTTTAATATTTTTTTACAAAGTATGGACTCTAGCGCTATACCTACTCGTGACCCTCGTGTCGTGCAGGCGGAACTTAAGGCCAAAGTAACTCATGCGGCGGACATAGATACTGTACGGTACACTAGGGCGGGTTGTATAATTATAAGTACTCGACAAGTGATTTGTGCCAAGGAGGTTTGTAACCTGTCTGAGTTTTTGGTTGTGGCAGTTAAAATTCGTGTTGTTTGGGAAAACATAACCAACAGGTTCCTGCTTTTCAACATCCCGGTGGATATTCCGTTGAATGAGATTGGCCACGAAATTGCTGAATGTAATAACGTTCAAATTTTGGAACTCCGCCGGTTTCTCCGTAAGGACTCGAAAAATTCAGTGTCTCCGGTTCTTGTGACGGTTATTGGCACATCCTTTCCGTCAGAGATAAAAATGTGGTTCACGATACAGAAAGTACGCCAATTCTTCGACAGGCCTCGACAATGCTCGCTCTGTTACAAATTCAACCACCCTTTGGGGAGATGTAAATCACCACAGCTCTGCGCCACCTGTGGTCTTCAACATGCTGGCCAGTGCTCTACACCTGTAAAATGTGTAAACTGTGAGGGAGAACACCGGTCGGACTTTAATCAGTGCCCTTCCCGGATCGCAGAAGTTGATTTTTTAAAATTCAAATGTAGCAATTTCCTTTCTTTCGTTGACGCGCGCAGAAAATATTCCATAAAGGCTACTCCGGGCAGGTATGCTGAGGTGGCCAGTGTTAAGTCATCGGACTTTGAAGACATGCGAAAATTCATTGAGGCCAGGACCAATAATATGCTCAAAGTATTGGTTGATTTCTCTTCAAAACACTCGGAAAAAATCATCGAAGCGATTAATGCCCTCAGCGTCATGTTGATGAACTGCTTAGCTAAGCTGAGTGAGGCTTCTCCAGAGCGTAAGCGGCGAGTGAATAAAGGTGGTGGAAGTCACTAAATAAAAAAAAAAAAAAAAAAAAAAAAAAAATTTGTTTTTGGGGGTCTGCAAGTGTCAGTTTCCCAGTTTTTTACTAACCCAGATTTGCTCAACGTAAACCGCTATTTGTTTTGGGACCTTTTTCTTCACCTTTAATGGGGTTCAGGGTGCTACAATGGAACTGTAGAAGCATATTAAACAAACAATCCTGGCTTAGGTGCCCTCTGTTTACTACAGCGGATGTTCTTGTGTTGGAGGAAACGTTTCTCACGCCAGAAAAATCTTTGGTCATCCCAGGTAAAATTGTCTATCGTCTGGATAGGATTGACCGTCCAGGTGGGGGTCTGGCTATTGCCGTTAATTCTGCTTGGTCGTCCCGCCAACTTACTTTTAACAACCTTGGATTTGCTAATGAGATCATGGGTATTCATCTTGACTACGGATCGGTGCACCTAAATATTATCAATGTATACTCTTCCTCCGGCCTGATTGTGGCCGACCTCACTAAGCTCTGTGATAGGCTTGCTGACTCATCTCTCATTCTTGGGGATTTCAACCTTCACCACCGTCTTTGGGGTTCCCCGGTGTCCTCGCGGGCTAGTGATAGCTTTGTTGAGTGGTTGTCGGCAAGTACGTTTTGCCTAATGAACTCTACTTCCCCTACCCATGTGGCTCCAAATGGAACATGCTCACTGATAGATCTCTCGCTGTGCACCCCGGATCTTCTCGCTCGTTCTACGATCCATGTCGAAGAAGAATTATATGATAGTGACCACTTCCCAATTACTATTGCTATGGATCTCTGCACTCCAGTTCAGCCGGGCTTCACCCTTTTCAACTGGTCGCGTATAGGTAAAGAGGTCAATGAAAATCTACAGACTATTACTGACATCGACTATCAGTCCTTTCATACGTTAGTTCTCCTGGCCATGAATAAACACAGTTTCTCTAGGGTCATGCCAGCGAAGTGCCTTCCAGCTTGGTGGACGGCAAGGTGCAGCAACCTGAGCAAGCAGAAGCAATTCCTCCTTAAAAGAGCCCGTCGCCTGGTGTCTACGGAATACTGGGTTAAGTACAAACGGACTGCGGCAAAGCTCCGTCAGGTGGTGAGAATGGTGAAGCGTAGTTTCTGGGATTCGGAGTGCCGCAAAGCGAATGACCCGCTTATTTTATTCAAGATTTTCCGCAAAATCAGAAATCGATCAAGCCCGTCTCCAGAGTCACATTTTTGTATCCATATTGCCAACTCTTTCAACTCTGATGCAGCGGCGTAAGCCGAAGCCTTTGCTAACCAGTTTAGTCAGGAAGGTGACCATCAACCCCTCCCTTTCACCTATGGTAATGAAGTACACAGCCAGCTTAACTCTCCCTTTACTATGCAAGAATTGAAAGATGCCATCAATCGGACAAGAATTACCACTCCGGGTGAGGATAAAGTGAGCGCTGCCTTTTTTAAGACCTTAAATGACCACTCTCTCCAATGTCTGCTGCAGATTTTTAACAACAGCTGGATCTCAGGTGATATCCCGGATGCTTGGTCCTCTGCGATTATCCTTCCTATCTTAAAGCCTGGTAAACCTAAATCCCATGTTTCCTCCTACCGTCCGATTGCCTTGACCTCTGTTATGTGCAAAATCTGTGAGAGAATTATCTCCTCTCGTATTAATCGTTACCTGCTTGAGAATAAATTAATTGACAGAAGACAGTTGGGTTTCCAGCCGTTCCGTGACTGCCATGCTGCCCTTGCCGTTCTCCATCAGGATCTTTTACTGGCAAAGAAGGAGAGGAAATTCATTTTGGGTGTATCCCTAGATATTCAGGCTGCGTATGACTCTGTTTATATAGATGGTCTTATGTCTAAATGTGCTCAATTGGGCATCACGGGCTCGATTCTTCGATGGCTGCATCGCTTTCTTTCCGCTAGAAGGATCAAGGTCTCCTGGAGAGGTGTTCTTTCGACAGTCCGTAGTATCGGTAAAGGTGTGCCCCAGGGCTCTGTGTTGAGCCCGATTTTGTTCACAATCTATTTGGCCGATTTTTATGAAGTGTTGGAGGGTCTCGACATTAAGTTTCTTATATATGCTGATGATATTTTTATATATTGCGCGGCTGCCTCTTTGGAGTCCTGCAGAGAAAAAATCCAAGATGCGCTCAGGCTCATAGTGCAATGGTGCTCTTACTGGAAGCTATCTATCAGATCAGACAAATGTCATGCCATTAACCTATCAAGGAGGTTGGAGGAATGCGAGTTTCAATTTACTATTAACGGCGGACTGATTGACTGGTGCTCGGAAATTAAGTTTCTTGGTTTCGTCTTTGCTCGCCGGGGTGGATTTCGTAGACACGCAGAGTACCTTCGGGTAAAAGTATTTAAAAGAATCAACATTCTGAAGGCCCTGGCCCAGAGGAGTTATGGAGCAAGATCTTCCCACCTCCTGACGCTAGCCTCCTCCGCAATTCGAAGTGTCCTTGAATATGGGGCAGCCATCTTAGTCTCAGCATGCAAGACCATTTTTCTAAAGTTGGAAGTGCTGCAGAATTGTGCTATAAGGGTGGCACTGGGACTTCCGGGATGGACCCCGATTTTGCTTTTGCGTAAACATGCTGACGCTCTTCCTATTGTAGACAGGATCCGGGATCTAGCTTTCCGGTTCTGGATTAAACAGGTTTCTCTGGGCAGCTGGTCATCTTTCTTTGAATTTCGCACGGATGGTTCGGTCTCTTTTGTAGATAGTTTACCATGTGTTTCTGAGAATTTGAATGAGTTCGGCTGCAGGCTGGATCATCTGCTGCGTTTCCAAGTTCCTCTGCCTATGAATACAGATAAAGTACAATTCTTCTCCTCGGGCCTACCTTTTCAGAGTACAGAGCTGGATTCGAGTATTATAGCTTCCCTTTTTGCAGATTTTATCCAAGAGTTTGCGGGATCCTGGAACATCATTGCCACTGATGCATCGAAGTCTCCCTCTATTACGTCGATCGCTGGATGCTCACGAACAGGTCAGTTTGGCTATAGAATCCAACAGGTCAATTCTATTTTTTCAGCGGAGGCTCTGGCGATGGGTACGGCTTTGGATGAGCTGGTATCAGTGTCGCTTCCAGTTGTAATTCTCACTGATAGCTTGTCTGTTTTATCAGCGCTCCAATCTACGCATTTGAAGTCACCTAAGGTTGTTATATGGCTCTATAATAAAATTCTTCGGGTCTCAGCCCATATTCCGAAACTCTTCCTGTACTGGGTTCCGGGGCACCGGGGGATCCCCTTAAATGAAAAAGCAGACAACCTGGCCAAGAGTGTATCTGATTTTGACACCATGATTGAATGGATCTCTCCAGAAGATTTAATCTGCGCTCAAAAGAAAAAGATGAAGAGTCAGTTTGGGCTAAACCTATAGCTCCTGCAAGTATCAGTACTCGCAAGGGAATATTCCCAGTGCTAAGCAGACGTTCCGTTGGTCTCGCAATAGACAGGGGGATGTTTTTATTTCAAGGTTTCTGTGTGGTATGCTGATAACCCCCGCGATGTTGGCTCGTTTTAATCTGGTAGCGGACGGCAGTTGCTGCACTTGTGGAGTAGCTGACTCCTTGGAGCATATTTTGTTTCGGTGTACTAAATATCAGTCCCAGCGTAGTTGCTGTTGGAATAGTGATACCTTGAATAGTGGGTCTTTTCGTTCGATGGTGTGCTTTATTAACGATTTCTGTTCTTCGAAAGAGTTTCGCGCAGCTACTCTGAACTTTTTCCATAGTATTGATCGCTTTTAAGTGGGTGTTTTGTTCGTTGTGTTGGTTGTTTCTTGTGTACTAAATATCAGTCCCAGCGTAGTTGTCGTTAGAATAGTGATTCTTTGTATAGTGGGTCTTTTCGCTCGATGGTGTGCTTTATTAACGATTTCTGGTCTTCGATAGAGTTTCGCGCTGCTACTCTGAACCTTTTCCATAGTATTGATCGCTTTTAAGTGGGTGTTTTGTTTGTTGTGTTGGTTGTTTCTTGTGTACTAATTATCAGCCCCAGCGTAGTGGTTGTTAGGATAGTGATGCTTTGAATAGTGGGTCTTTTCGCTCGATGGTGTGCTTTATTAGCGGTTTCTGGTCTTCGAAAGTGTTTCGCGCAGCTACTCTGAACTTTTTCCATAGTATTGATCGCTTTTAAGTGGGTGTCTTTTTCGCTGTGTTGGTTGTTTCTTGTTTTTGGATAATTAGAGACAACAGCCAAGTAGCTATAGGTCTCATGCCCCCCCCCCCCCCTTCTAAGTCTAAGTCTACAATAGTTGATCAGCTGAGTGCAAAGAGTTGTGCAAGGTTACATCACGAACAGTTTTTTGCTGCTGCTGTAGGACAGATATCGGTACCTTTATCAATGCTTTTTAGCTCACAGGCTATCAAAGCCTGAGAGCTTATGTGCCCGCCGGTTCTGTATGTATGTACGTATGTACTATGTACGTCACGCGATAACTCTTCATAGAAACATCCGTTTTCCTTCAAATTTTGTTTATAGGTTCACTGTGTTAAGGCGCTTCCCTGATTAGTTTTCAGGATTGATTGGTTAAGTATAAAGGGGGGAACGGGGGGGGGGGGCTAATCCTCCCCCTTAATTTATATAAATGGGTTTTTCATGCAGAATTATCCCATTTGCTTCAAAATTTGTTTATAGGTTCATTGGGTTAAAACGCTTCCCTGATTACTTTTCGGGATTGATTGGTTAAGTATAAAGGGGGGAACGGGGGGACTAATCCCCCCTTAATTTATATAATTTGGGTTTTTCATGCAGAATTATCCCATTTGATTCAAAATTTGTTTATAGGTTCATTGGGTTAAGACGCTTCCCTGATTAGTTTTCGGGATTGATTGGTTAAGTATAAAGGGGGGTCTAGTCCCCCCCTTAATTTATATAAATGGGTTTTTCATGCAGAATTATCCCATTTGCTTCAAAATTTGTTTATGGATTCATTGGGTTAAGACGCTTCCCTGATTAGTTTTCGGGATTGATTGGTTAAGTATATAAATTAAGGGGGGATTAGCCCACCGTTCCCCCCCCTTTATAAGTGGGTTTTTCCAGAAGAATTATCCAATTTTCTTCAAATTTTGTATATAGGTTCATTGTGATAATGCGCTTCTCTGAATAGTTTTGGGGGTTCATTGGTTAAGTATAAAGGGGGAAGGGGGGGGGGGGGGCTAATCCCCCCTTAATTTAGATAAATGGGTTTTTCATGCAGCATTATCCGATTTTCTTCAAATTTTATATAATATATACATTGTAATAAGAGGCTTCCCTGATTAGTTTAAGGGGTTCATTAGTTAACTATGAGGGGGTAACGGGGGGATGGCCCCCCCCTTAATATATTGTCGATTTCTTTATTTTTCGAGGGGCTTATTTCAAATTCTTTCAAATACGAGTATAATATACAATTAGTGGGAATAGCCTGTGAGCTCAATGCCCTCAGTTTTACTGGGCAGTTTTCTTTTTTTATTCTACTTATGTGTCCTACAGCTTTTTCGACGTTTTACGGTAAAAGTCATGTGATGTTAACTGCTCTATAAGAATATTTTGTCTACCCACAAACTAGCCTGTAATTAGGGATACTTCCATAATCGAATCCACAACCAAGTGCCGCATGGCGTACCAAATTTTGCGACAATATGAAAGTAATAAAAAGGAAAGAATAGGTCCTGAAACATCCATTATAAACTAAAGAATATTATGCGGATTTAAAAAATAGGAAGAATCATATGTAGCATCCTAGATAATAGCGACTGCAAGTTAGCATTAGAGTCCTGCATGGGTTGGATTGTACCCGACCGAATCCAAAAATTCTGCTTAAAGTCGAACCAAACCCAACAAAAACAAGAAAGAAAAGTCCTGCATCAAGTATTGATTATGAAACACTTCCAGAATACTTTGACAAAATTTCACCAGTTAATAAGGTAAAGAAGCTATGTAGACCTTTAGAAAATGTATAACACATCTGAAAAGCTGATTTCTTTTGTGTTGCCGTGTATATATGGTCCATAGATTTGTATATATTCTACATAGTATGTTAAAATTAAGTTTAGCAAGAAAACACATAACAGATTTAAAAATTCAACTTCAGCAATTTTTATCAATAGATGAAAATGTACTTGAATTCTTTTGTACAGCCCTGTATATTACCTACAGATTTTCATGCATCCACATATTAAGCTAAAATTTAATTCAGGCAAAAATGAGACAAAAACTACTAAAATCACACTTCCAGGAATTACTATTCATAGCCGGTCATGTATCCAGTTCTTTGCATAGCCCTATATATGATTTTAATTGTATTCTACAAACGTCTCTTAGTACACTAAATATAAATGAGCTTGAAAATGTATAACTCAATTTAAAAACACCTTTAAGTAATTCACGCTCATGCTCGGTAATGCTTATGAATACTTTTGTGTAGCCCTGAATATATGATCTGTCTGTAGAATTTATACATACCACATAGTGTGCAAAATTTAATTAAACTTAAAAACGCATATCATAACTGAAAATGCACTTCCAGCAATTATCTTTAATAGACAATACTTCGGGTACAATAATGTATCCAAAAATCTTTTGAGTGTCCTTGTAAATGAACAATAAATGCTACACACATAATATTCTACAGCAAGCATCTTGTAGCAAACCTCAGTAATGTACATCAATTTTATTATGTTTGAAATAGTGCAACATACTTTAAAATACTATGCAATCAGTTTTCCCCTTAGACCATTATAAAACCGAATTCTTTTGTGTGATCCTATAAATGAATGATATTTGCTTTGTATACTCCATTTTCTACAGAAATCATATTTAGTGCACCTTAGAAATTCATATGCATTTCATTTATGTTTATAAAAGCGCAACATAATTAAAATAGGCTGAAAACGATTTTTACTTATAGACCATAATATAACGGAATTCTTTTGAGTGCCGCTGTAAATGCTACACATATAACATATTCTAAAGTAACCTTTTTGCAGTGCACCTCAACAATGCATATAAATTTCATTATGTTTCGAATAGTGTAACATAATTAAAATATGCACCACAAATGATTTTTCTCCATAGACCATAATGTAATGGAACACTTTTGAATGCCCTTGTAAATGAACTATAAAGGCTACACACTTCATTTTCAATACCGAACATGACATGGCAATCGGATTATATTTATGCGAGTTCGAGCTCGGATAGACAGATGGCCAGACAAACCGAATTCATAAACACTTTTTAACTATGTTTGAAAGTGTTAAAAAACCCATCCTGAACTTGAAGTGAAAGAAAATTAATCCATATTTTAATGCAAATATGGAAAAATAATCTACAATTATGTCTCTAATATCAATTTTATGCTTTTTGTATAAAAATTAAAACATATATATTCATTAATGTTCAAATCTATAGTTTTTTACATCTGAAAAATATTCAGGACACTTTCTAAAAAAATGTGGTTCACATGAACCTGAAACATTTAAACTGAACCCGACCTGCAACGACCCGACTTCAACTGCGAGCTGGGTATGATTTGACGAGATGGCTCCAGTAGATTTGACCTGATTCCGGTAAAATCCAGTTACATGACCTGATACAGAACTCTGGTTAATATTACAGATGTGTGTTAATCAAGTTAAATTACTGTTTTTGTTACCATATTTGTTTCAATTGGTTGGTTAGCCAAAAATTTTACAACTGCAAATTATTAAAATAATTATTACAATTTTACCTCTAATATCAATTTTATGTTGGAAATAATATATACTCTTTCGTATTCAAATTTCTTTTTTTTTTGTTTTTTTCATTGAAAAGAATATTAAAAAAAAAAAAAGATTAACCCAAACTCGGCCAGCAAGAGTCAAAATCGAAACTGAAACTGACCTGAACCTGCAATTGAAGAAAAACTAGTCTCATGTGCCAATCTCAAACTTTCTTCTATCTCATACAGGTTTCACATACACCAAAAACGAATCAGCACCAATTTATATCAAGGTCTAACTGAATCTACAGTTTTATTAAATTCTTCGCATTAATTCTTGAGATATGACTATCGCTAAAATCATGTAAATCTTGAAAAATGCAGCATAGCAGCACCAACTGTTGGGAGATTTACACAAAAACCTAATCAAGAACTAATGTCAATGTAATCTAAAGTTTGATGGAATTCTGTGCATTAGTTCTTGAGATATAGCTATTGTGAAAATCATGAGAAACGTAGCATAGCAGCGCCACCTGTTGGTCTATTTACACCAAAATGTAACCAGCATCGACTTATGTTAAGGTCTAACAGAATCTGAAGTTTGGTGAAATTCTGTGCATTAGTTCTTCAGATATAGCTATCATGAAAATCATGAGAAACGTAGCATAGCAGCGCCACCTGTTGGGCTATTTACACCAAAAACTAATCAGCACCAATTTATACCAAGGTCTAACTGAACCTAAAGTTTTATTAAATTTGTGCATTAGTTCTTGAGATAGAGCGCCCACAAAATTTTTGTCACATACAGACAGACATTTTCTAAAAACAATCAAATCATGTTCCGAACCTTCTAAACCATATAAATCCATCAAAAACCTGAAGTTAAAAATTTTCACGAATCCAATACTTTCTTCTTGTAAAGATAGAAGAAAGTCGAAAATTCCAACAATATCCGACCTTTAGAATGGGTGAAATCATCTCATTCAAAAACTGTCTTACTTAAAAAAATTCTATAGGTCGGCTTTTCTATCAACTATTTTTGTAAAATCCTACAGAAATTTCAATAGAATTCTATTAGGTTTTCTTAGAATATGCTCTAAAATTTTACAGAGGTTTATAGAATATTCTATAGCAAGACATTTATGACAAGGACAGTTTATGAATTGCATAAAATATTCTATAGACTATTCTACAAAAAAGTCTAATAGAATTCTACAGAAATTTCTGTAGAATTCTACAGAAATAGTTGATATAAAAACCAGTCATAATTTTATAGCACTCTATAGAACTTTTTCTATAGAATTCTTCACAGAATTCCATAATAAATTTTGTAAAGGCATTCTGTATATAAAAATTGTGGAACATCAGCCACCTTCCTTAAATATGGTCCTTACTTAAGCATTACATTTTTGTTTTCCTTTCAGGTGAAAGTTTCTCTTTGAACTGCTGTTTTTATTTTCATAGTCAAGATGAATATCGATAGGAAAAAGCTTTTGAAGCTGAAAATGTATGGATTTGTCACTTTTCTTATCTCCATGTTAATCGTCGTCATTGAATATAATGAATCAAGGAATTACTGTCAACATTGGATACGTATTTCTATTCTCCACATCTTATATCAGCATATGTCGGATCCTTATTTTCAAGCATATGTAGGTAATGCAAATTTGAGAAATTTTTGGCCAAGATGTTGGTACATAATGATGAGCTATTTGGGTTGTTATTTAATACTTGGCATTCAGTGGTATTTCAATTTTGTGTACATAAATCAACTGATAACAGGTGATAATCCATATTTTGGTTTAGGAATTTCTTGAACTATGATGCTGTTTTACACCCTCAAAATTTATCTTAAAAATTGACATGCTTGTGATACATGAGTATTTGGGATTTGACTAGTCTTTGTATATATTACCACTTGTCACTGTATAAAATCATCAGCGACAATTTGGTATTTAAATTTACAAAACCATGAAAACCAACATTGTGTTGTAACCATACTAACTGTTAGATTTTTAAAGAATAAAATCTGTTTGAAATGTTTTCTGCTATTTTTATATGAAGTTTTTTTTTCTCTCCCAAGTAAGATATTAAAAATCAGAGTGCATGTTTACATAAGGATGAGACATACAGGAAAAAATATGGTAACTTAACTTCTATTTCAGAAAATGTTACAGCCAGTTCGATTATCATATCTACTATTAATTCTTTGAAAGATAAACTTTTTGATTTTATACAAGTATATTTACTTGAATTGAATTAACCCCTTAATTCTCAATTACATTCTTAAATGCTTCTTCAAAAATCCCCTATGCTGATTTATCAGCTTGTATTCTTGTTCACAAAATTAAATTTCTAAAATCTCGAAAAAATTCACCAATTTTTTTTCATCTGAAAAGTAATAAAAGCTCAGTAAAATCAGCCAAAATGTAAACATGTACAAAAAGTTTCAATTAAATCCACTGCCTGAGGGAGAAACATACATAATAATTACAAAGCTAATTCAATTTTAAATCATGCTTCTTTTTCTGAGAAAGTGGTATGCTTATCATCAATAGCCTGTTAGGCTAATTCAAAGAAATGAAATTGATTTATTAAACATTACTTTTGCCACTTCAATGTCCTTCAATCACTCAATTATTGTTATGTTAGTCTATTAGCTAATAAGTTTATTACAATCAACCAGTCGCTCATGAAGTGTTTTTTAATAGGCACAAAACCTGATATTTTAGAATGTGGTGCCAGTAAAATGGGATTAATAACATGAAATACGTAAATAGAAAATGAGTAAGACAAATTGAATATTTCATTATTTTAACACAATCATTCTGATTAGTAAATAAATCATATGAGTTGTAATTTTCCACTGAGTGAAAAAGTGTACAGTCTGGGATTTGAACCCAGGATATTGGCTTAAGCAGCCAATGCTCTACCAACTGAGCTATCCTGGACAAACCAGTTAGAAAATAATTAACTTAGACACCCTGTTTGATAATGACGTCTGGTCTGTTATCTGAAACAGCTGAGTAGAATAAATTGCAGGTAATGAAATCCAATAAATGTTGCATATGTAATTACACTTCATCATTGTAACACAATCATTCTGATTGGTAAATAAATCACAAGAGTTGTAATTTTCCAACTGAGTGAAAAAGTGTACAGTCTGGAATTTGAACCCAGGACCTTGGCTTAAGCTGCCAATACTCTACCAACTGAGCTACCCTGGACAAATCAGGCAGACACAATTCACTCAGATAATCATTTTGATAATGACATCTTATCTGTTATCTGAAACAGCTCAACAAAGTAAATTGCAGGTAAAGGAATTCCAATAAATGTTGGATAAGTAATTACACTTCATTAATTCATTACCTTTTTGATAATGACATCTGGCCTGTTATCTGAAACAGACTATATATCGTAATTTTTATTGTGTAATCTGCAGATCAAACAAACATGTTTAGTTTAAGAAATTTTATTTAATAAAATGTAACTTACGTGAATGCAGTGCATATTTTACTTTAAATTATTAAATAAAATTTCTGGGTCTAAACATTTTGTTTGATCCACAGATTATACAATAGAAACTACGGTAAAATTCAAATGTCTTTTTGTGTGTGTGTGTGTTTGAAATTGTAATTTTTTAACCTCCTAAAATTGATCCGTATATTTGACAATCTGGATGATTGTAACATTACTTTTAATATATTAAATCAAGAATTAACAAGTAAAGTTCATGTCATTAATATTTATTGTTTCAAAATTACAAGATTACACATATAAAAATATACATTTTTAAAAACATTGCCATGAAGCATTAAAACACTGTAACATCACAGATAGAACAATTTATACTTTTAAACTATGGAAGCATGCTCAATAAATTTTCACAGAACAATCATTGCTTTTCATAATTTATAAAAATAATAATAAAATCCCTTTTGATGGCAATCACCATAAAGTCAATTTTAATTGAATTTTTAACATTACTTTTGAAATTTGTTTTATTGTAACATATCTAATCATGTATGCTTTATTCGAAAAAATATCATCTAACATGATGAAGCATGTTATAACTAAACACAACGTTTGGAAAAAAAATGTCACAATAAATCAACTATTCAAAGTAAAAAAAAATAGCACAACAAATATTGGGCAAATATAGTACGAAGCATACTCTGGAAGACATTTTAGTACAATGCATCACACTATTTAACCCTTTCAGGACGGGTGATGCATATATGCATCGTCAAATTTGTATGTGGAATTTGTTTTTGGCACCACTAATAAATAATTGTAATATTTGTCTTTTTTAATTAGAGTATTTGTTGGTATTTTATTAGTACAGGGAACTGTTTAAAAAAAGTGGAACCAACCAACTAAAATTTCTGTAAGGGATGCCGTCGCGAAAAGGTTAATGAAAATTAAATCAAAATGTTCCACAAGGTGACTATGCCATATATAGATATGATAGGCATATTGAACAAATTACAAGCTTTTTTTGTTGATGCTTTTTAAGGAGAATATTACATAAACAAATTTCTCACTATACAATCAAATTCAGTTATAATGAGCACAAAAGGACCACAGGCATTTGCTTGTTATAACGGAGTTTTCACAATAGTCATGTTTAAAATCTCACATTATAAGAATAAGGAAATAAATAAAAGTTAAATTATTTTATTAACATGTTCGCTGTCAAAACCGAGATAGTGCTTCTGTTCACATATGCCAAGATCATATCTGCATTTATATGCTTTTAAATTATTTTCTGTTGTTTTATTATTATTTAAATATTTATATGTAACAGATTAGAAAATTGTTTTAAAACTTATACATAATTTTATTTTAATATACCTATTTAAATTTCAACATATTATTAAAAAAATAACTTTTATTTGTTGTATTCTTCAATATATAGTGTGAATAGATATGTTTTTGCATTCTAAACATTTAGTTATTGTATCTAGGTTTTGAGAAATAAATTATGCATTTCAGTATGCCAAGTGTTTTACTTAGTATTTTCCTGTGAGCCAAACACCTAAACACATTTTCTACAGAAATAACAATAATCGATGATTTAGATAAGGACATCAATAATGAGTTATCTCATAGCTGGCAAGGAAACTCAGTTTGCCAATTAAGAAAATTCTCGTAGAGGGCAATGAACATGTGAAAAATTACTGGATGCTACCTCTTAGGGCAGCATTGAATGTTTTTCAATCAGGGTTTGGTGATATATATCATGATATTTATATGATATTTAGTTTCAAAATATCATGATGTTTGGTATTTTCATATATTTCATATTTGTTTTCAAAATATTGTTGTGTATGATATTTTCAGCCAAAACAAGTGTAAATGAATATTTTAACTTTTATTGACTGTGTTGATCAGTAGATAAAGATTGCTTCAAATGGTGACTTTTTTAGCTAAAAAAAATTTTTTTTTTTTTTTCAAGCTTTACATTTGAAACTGAATTTTAAAATGTAGAAACAATTATTATTTTGTGGCAATATCAATTTAGAATAGCCATTGAAAGATAAACTGTCTAACTTAGATAACCAGTTATTTACATCTTCATTAAAAAGAATCTTTTCTGGTTTTGGTTTAGCTCTGTTTAAACTCACAACAGGTAGGGAATGAAAAATCAGACAAGCTAACATTTATGCTTAAAATTTTCAATTAAAATAATAAAATAAAATAAAACTGTTTTTAAAATATTTTTTTTTTTATTGTGCAAAACATAAAAATTTCATGATACTTGATACTGTATACAGCAGACTCCCTCAAATCCACACAGCTTGGAACCAAGGATTGTGCGGATTTTAGAATTTTGCTGATTTCTGGTCACTGTTTCGTTTCCATTTTTTTATACAGTAATTTGACTGTACTAAATCTTTGGAAATTATAATGAATTATTAAAATATTAAAAATAAAGGTCAAGTAAACAATAATTAATGATGTAGTACTAAATATGCATAATAATGGTGAAATATCAATCCTTCTTGTTTCATTCAACCATATTAGTCAAAATTACGTACAAAATCATGAAGAAAATAAAAATCATTAAAGATTAAAACTAAAATTAAATAGTGATGCAATTCACTGTATTACTGGGGGAGGGGCTCGAAAGCCAAAGCACCGCAACCAGAGGTCTATTCTACTGTCCCTCCAGGTCTCCTAACTTTGAACCAATTCCAGATGAGAGACCTGCATCTGGATTGGCAACCCCAGAGGTAACGCTTATATAGAACTTGGAGGACTTTGGAGCCACGAACAGATTTAACGTACACCAGCTCCCATTAACGTACACGGTCCCACAACAGAGGCAGACGAGAGAGGATAGACAATGCACCCTTCCAAGCACTGACCTCGGTCGATGCTGCTTGGCTTTCGGTGATCTTACGAGAACCGAATTTTTACCGTCCGCGCCACTGCGGGACTATGCAAAGTGGCTACTGTTATGTCATTTTTTACCTTGGATATGAAAATAATTTGCACCAGAATCTTAAAATAACGAAATTTTATTTCATGTTTATGCAGATTTAGCAAACAAAAAAGCTTGATTAATTAAAAATTGTCATAGAAAAAAGATCGTGATTGCCAGTAATATTAGTGCCATTTTGAATTTTTTTGGAAGAAAATTAATATTTTCTTCATGCAAAAGCTCGAGTTCGGCCATATTAACCATAATTACATATTAACATACATACATAATAATGAAAATATAGATAATAAAAAACGGGGAAATGAACGCAAGTAAAATAAACAAACAATTCAATTACAGTTTACACTTGCGAATATTGTGCAGAATACAATATGGGGAAATTTTGCTTTAAATACACTAATTTACATCAAAATCATAAGTAAATAACATTTTATTTAGCAATTAACAAGCTGTAATAGCCAAAAGAACATGATTAACAAAAAAGTGAAAAAAAAAAAAAAATACTGCAATTGTCACTGATTTCAGCGACATCTTGAGTTTTGTTTATTCAACTTAAGTGTAAGTTTCACTGTTTACATCTGCAACGATACATGGAATTTAGACGTTCGTGGATTTGAGGTAGTCTACTGTACTATATTTTGTTTTTCGATGAGTGTAAAAAGCAGAAAAATTCTGTTTTTAATTAGTTCAGCTTCAATTTTGTTGTGAGTGAGAGGGAAAAAGAAAGACATTTAGAATATTGCTTTATTAAATCTTCATGTTAACTGCAATATATTTTATTTTCTAATTTATATCAAGTCAAGTATCACATTTATAATCAGCAGTAAATAGACTATTTTGAAAATATTCGATATTTTTGAAAATATCATATTTAGGAACCCTGTTTTTAATTAGTAGCATAGAATGAAAATACTAATTACATCTCAACATTTTTATAAATTTTTCATTCTAGATTTAATAATAAAAAGAAAGTGTAATCAAATAAACTATGCTTATAATGTATTGATTAATTTAAAAAAAATTAATAGAATATTAAAAACATTGTACATTTAAAAATTATTACTTGAAACTTTTGTCAAAATTTTTAATGTTATCATTTGTGAGATCAGTCACACACAAAGTAAATATTACCTATTTGAAGCAGCGTAACAGGTATGATACAGATCCCACTTTAACTAAATACAGCTCATATACCTGATAATATTTTATTTTCTATCTTTGGATATTTATTAATAAAAAGAAATATCTCTATTCAAGAAAGAAAAAATATCTAATGGATATGCTGTTGCCGTAATTGAACATTTTCAATTTCTCAGCATATCCTGAAAAAACTGTTGCATATAAAAACATGAAGACTGATACTTTTATAAAGAAATTAATGATAAAAACATTGAAATAGAGAGTTTTTAAATCAAAATAATACTTTAAGTGCTATTTCATGCTGAAATCTATCAGGATAGTTTAGTTATATAAGTTTTATAGGATCAAAATATATGCATAGTAATTTAACCATTTTTTGCAGGTGTCTACTTGACTAGATTGTGGTATGCAATCATTTTTAAAATTTGCCTAATTTTTTAAAGTTTTTTTTTTCAATTTTTTATTTAAAATATCATTATCTGAATAGACATTTCATTCATAGTTTGAAAATGCTGTTTTTTTTTTATCTATGTTGCAAGTTTTTAAAAAGTACAAATTGTAACATTTTCAAACACTTTTCAATGTAAAAATATATTTACATGTAAATATTAAAAATGAAAGAAAATTTTAAAACAAGAGGGGAAAATTCTGCTATAAGGCCGAATATAGATTGCCACACACGGCTTTTATTTAAAAAATAAATAAACTAGCTGTAACTCAGAATAAAAACGCAATGACAACAAACAATTTTAAAATATCTAAATAACAAATAAAAATTCCCCTGTTAAAGTGTTGAGTTGTTCAATAACCATTCGATTTAGAAAAATATTTTTCTACCACTGAGCAATTTTTTTAATGAAATTTAATTCATGTTGCTATGGCAGCAGACGATAAAACGATATTTTTGGAATAAGGGAATAAATAGAAGAAAAAATTTTGTTGATGTTTGTGATAAAATGTTTTTCTTTATTTTTTAAAAATGTATATACATAATTCACTTTTATATTTTAACAGAATAATAAGTTTACTATAATTCGTTACTCATGCTATGGCCAGTATACACGATACACGTCGAGCCACAATGCCTTTATCATTATCTTTTTACGCGTAAAAGTTTCGCTACGGTACTCCATTGTGAAGTTTTGTAATTTTTGAAATCTAATATTTGAAAAACGACATAATCATTAGATTCGAAATTTATATCAAGAAAAATACATTTTTTTACCATTCTAACGCAGTTTGTAAAACAATTTTGTGACAAATACTTTTCGAGTTATTAATTTTTTAAGTAGTAACTTCAAATGTTTCATTTTCCGAGATTAATCTGTGGCAACGATGGATTGCTGTGACTTTTCATAAACATGAAAAATGATAGAGATTGAAAGAATAAGCCACCCTGTGTGTGGCTAATAATTAAATTATTATGTGTGAAAAGCATTTAATGGTGAAAATTATCTCATATTTAAAATGATATATTTCAAACATCATATTCAAACAATTTCCTTGTAGCATCTAAAAGAAAACTTTTCTTCTAAATGTTACACAAGTCCAGGCAGCAGCAACATTTTTTACTTAACCATTTTATACAATCAGATTTTCAAAAGTGTAATTGAGCATACTTAATCAATCACAAAAACATCTGTTAGCTGTTGCAACAGTGGTGGATGTGGCCTTGGAAAACCAAAAAATCCCCCTGGTAAAAGGGAAATGAATAGCAACCACTTTACAGAAGATCACCACTGATCATGATAATATCATTAAATCTTCCATAATCGGTAATATCTTTAAAACAGAGCAAATTAGTGTGTGTTTAGAGCCTGTGGGGTCTGAATGGGGTTAGCGAGCTTAGCTTATAAGGACAGAATCCTCTAGTTTATTTTTTTTAAATGAAAGAATATTACCCCACAAGAAATTATACCATTAAGGCCCAATCCACACTTCTATGTTTTTGTAAAGCTAAATGTACGATTTTTAGCATAACAGCGTACTCACACAAATTATATTGTTGTCATTTGATTGTTCCAGATATTGAACAAGACTCACATTGTGCAAATGCATGGCACAGGGGAAAATATATAGCATTTATATTGGCAAGTATGACACAAAATGCAGCAAAAGGTTAAAACAAAAAGCATGCATGAAATGACACATTTTGCTTAGAAAAATTAAGAAAGAAAAAAAAGAGTTATTTTTCAAAACTT
Organism: Maratus michaelseni; assembly: GCA_963931845.1. Lineage (NCBI taxonomy): Eukaryota > Metazoa > Arthropoda > Arachnida > Araneae > Salticidae > Maratus > Maratus michaelseni. The sequence continues at coordinate 20,166,550 of OZ007597.1, forward strand.
TTGTTTGTTACATCTAAGTTTAGTTCATTGCAACCAAGTTTTTTATATTACAATTTTACAATACAAGAACCATTTCCTTCCATTTTGTATTTAGGGAAACTATTTATTGCTCTTGTAATATAGAATTATAATAATTTTCAACTATTTATTCCAAAAAGAAAATTTTAACAGTAATTTTTATTTTCACACTGAAGTAGTACTTTTTGTTTATCAATATTATATTTTATTGTTTAAACAATAATAGCAAAAATAACACAGCTTCATTATTTAGTATATATGATACTACCATAATAAGAAATACTGACACAATATATTTCAAAATACTGGACAAATAAATAAGAAAACAAAATACCAGTAAAAAACCTGCAGATGTGACTAGTTTTGGTAATAATTTTTGGCTCTCTATATAGGATTGAGCACAACATGTAAGATTTAATGGTACTTAATACCTCAAAAATACCCTTATTAGAACACAAGCAGCTATTTATAAAAACACCTGTCAACAGGTTACAATTTGTTGACTAAATGACTACTGAAAACATATTTTTTTTAAATAACAAAAATGAGAAAATTTAATTTATTTTCATTAAATGAGCATTCATTTAAAATAACGAAAAATAAATTTTATTTTATTACTGTTTATGTTGAAGTATTGATGACCAATACAGTAGAATTGCGCTTGTCTAAAATTTAAAAGTTGAAAATTGAGTACTTACAATCTAATAAAATTCCACAAAATACTTTGAAATGGTAAGATAATTTAATAAATTCACAAAATGCAATTTCATAAAACACTTTGAAATTATAAGGCAATTTAAATATGTTTAAAAATAATATTGCATTAAATACTTTGAAATAACATGAACATTGAAGGTGGGGAATTGTTCTCATCAGGGGTCATCATCTATTAATTATGTTACGCTTCAGACTGTATATAGATTTTTTCAGTGTATAAAAAATGTGATATCCCAATAGGAGGGGAGGGGGGTATCATCCGAGTTTGACAATCTGTGACATAGGGGGAGGGAGCAATCAAAAATCAATTAAATTTGTGTAACAGTTAATGGATGACCTCTTAGTCAACGTCCAGAATAAAATATAAAGATGTTTTCCTCATTAAATTTTTTATTAAATTATATGATGGAAATATTGAGTGCATTCAGCAGAACTAACCAAAGTGACCGGTTACTTCCCAGGGTGGTATGTGACCGGTTTGTAACGGTCGACAGACCTACTGGACGAAAATGGTAATATTTACTTGTAGCGCCATCTGTATTACATCATCGTAAATTTTCATGTAACTGATTGCGTGACCCACCTAACCAAGATTTTTTTTCGGTTAGTTCGGTCCCTTACTGTTCACTTCGGTTACTTCCTCTGAGCGACGTTGGTTGTGTATCGGTTAGCAGCACTGAACGCTTTGGTTACTAACCGACCTTACCAGTTACGTACAGGTGACATTACTGGACGCGCTCATTGAAACAAGTTTTAAGTTTTAACCTGTGTGTGTAAGTATATGTAATTTTTTACTTCAAAATATATATTAAAAAAATTATATATATAAGCAAGTGACAAAAAATCATACAGTTATGTTCCAATAATATTTGCATCATGAGTAAAATAACATTTCATAAAAGTGTAGAATCTCAAGTAAAATTACTGCTTTTAAAACAGAATAAATTAACTTTTTGTATGATGCAAAAAGTTTGGCTTAAATAAAATGTTGAACAAACTGGTGTCAAACTCAAATAAAGGCAAAAAATTTCTTCAATAATAAAATTATGAAATGTGAAAGACATTTCAAAAGAATTGGGTCTTTCTTCATCAGGTGCAAAGAAGTCGTGTTATCACTTTAAAAGCAGAAGCAAGTCAATTCATTGTTTTGGTCCTGCTTTCAAAGTGGTAACACACCTTCTTTACGCATCACGAAGAAAGATTGAAAGGCCTTGCACGTTTTTAGGTGCGTTTGTAATTATATAAAAAAATCCCTGACGGCTCGGCCTACAGGCACAGGTAGATTTCGAAGACGCAGACCGTGGGGCGCCTGTTTGTCGGGAATTGCGGCAGAAATGACCTTTTTACGATGATGCGGCAGTTGGAACCGCCTACTTCGAAACCTAACTTGTTTGCAGGCGGAATCGGCAGGGATTTTTTTTGTTTTTAATTTTTTTTTTGCTATAACGGTTGGTCCTATAAAAAACTTGTAAATATAAAAGTTTTAAATAATATTAAGAGGATTAATAATAAATTTAAGCAGATTTGAAATCTTGAGAATTGGCGAAGTTATGAATTTTTTTCTTCTAAACCCCCCCTCCTTAAGGCAATTTTTAATTATATCAAAAATCTGTCATACATAAATTTTCGGCCCTTCTTCTAGAAGTAATAATAACTTCAAACGGATTCGATACGTATCATAAGTAAGAAATTATGGGGTTTTTTCTGTTTTCACAAAAAGCCCCCCCATCCCCCCCCTTGGTTCGATTTTGTCCATTAACGAACTTGACCGAGATTTTATGCCCCTTGATTTTATGTATCAGTTTCGAAAAGATGCGGGAGTTGGAACCGCCTACTTCGAAAAATAACTTGTTTGCAGGCGGAGCCGGCAGGGATTTTTTTTGTTTTTAATTTTTTTTTGCTATAACGGTTGGTCCTATAAAAAACTTGTCAATATAAAAGTTTTAGATAATATTAAGAGGATTAATAATAAATTTACGCGAATTTGATATCTTGTGAATTCACGAAGCTATGATTTTTTTTCTCTTAAAACCCCCCTTTTTTCCCCCCCTTGGGGCCATTTTTAATTATATCAAAAATCTGTCATACATACATTTTCGACCCTTCTCCTAGAAGTAATAATAACTTTAAACGGATTCGATACGTATCATAATTAAGAAATTATGGGGTTTTTTCTGTTTTCACAAAAAGCCCCCCCCCCCCCCCCCTTGGTTCGATTTTGCCCATTAACGAACTTGACCGAGATTTTATGCCCCTTGATTTTATGTATCAGTTTGTAAAAGATTAATGCAGAATTTTTCCAGTTATCGTCGTCAGAAAAAAGTGACATAGATAGATAGATAGATAGATAGATAGATAGATAGATAGATATATAAAGTTTTGAACTGGGGGTGGTTTTGGGTTCTGGGAGTCATGATCGGCGTAGATCTGCAAAAATTTTTCAAAATTTCCAACTTAGGTGAGAATGTAATAGGTAGTATTTCTTACGAAATCTACCTAATACGTAGCACCTATTGTCGTCGTCTGGTCTGTCCGTTCGTCCGCATATAACAACGCAAAAACTACCCAACCGAATGGTTTGAAATTTAAGATATATTATCTTTGCAGAATTTTGTCGTTACATTTCAAATTTTATGAAAATCGAATCAAAACTTTACGAGATATTAATAAAAATATTTATTAAGAAATTTGAATTTTTAAAAAAAATGGTTCTTTCTTGTTATAGGAGCTTCCGAGGTTTAATCGTCAAGCGACTGAGATACTGATTTTATTACAGAAATTAATGTGCAGACGATATAATTCATTTTACAGAATTAAAAATCATAACGATCTGAATATTTATATAACTAGCTATACTACGAACTACCTTATTTGTCACGTTTGATGTACAATTTCCAACTTGCTTAATTTTATGGTTAAGAAGTTTTTGCTTTTATTTAAAAGACAGAGAGCTAAGAAAAATTATGAACTTATGGGAAAAGGAAAAAATACAAACATGAATGAAAAATAACAAGCATCTATGTAATATAACAAAATACTAATTTTCTCATTTTCAGCATACATTTTTTTTTCATAAAAAATAATAATTAAATAAATAAATAACATTAAAATTTTAACAAAGATGCGTTTAAATAGCTTTTAACAAAACATAAAATAATACAAACTAGGAAAATAAAGTCAATTAGGCTATAAAAGTAGATATTTACTTCTTTTTTTTTAAACTCCATGAAAAAAATGCTTAAAATAAATATAGAAACATAAATGAGTAATCATTAATAGAAACAATAGCTGCTGTAATAAATAAGTATACAAACAAATAAATAAACATAAAAAATCCTTTAAAAGAAATAACTATTTATTGCACTAAAAATTTTGTAATGTTTATATTTAAAAAGTTAAAACACTCTAATAGCATTGCTGAAAACAAATTAGGTGTTTTTGTGTTTATGAATGACTTTAACACGATGAATTGAAAAAAAAAATGTAATGATGACTTCTGAACAAATAAGAAAAACTTCAATGTAATATAATTTAAATTTTATCAATATCAAATGACACTTAGAATCAAGTAAAAGAATATGTATATTACGATATGTTACTGGAGTTTCAATTTGTATCATAGAAAACAAATGAAATTGGGTTTGTGATATTTTGAAAAGGCATTTTCAATCTAAAAAAATAAACCAATATGTAGTCAGCTATCATTAAAGGAGTGCTCAGATAACCAATTACAGAGATAGCTGAGAAAATTGGCATCTATTGATAAGCATGCATCACAACAATATTTGAGAGCAATTGGCAGCAAAATCCACAAAGTGTGTAAATGGGTTCATATTTTATTAACTGATACACAGAAATGTTGCTGAATTTTTAACTTCAGTTCATTATTATAATCCAGGAATTTAAAAAATAAAAAAAAATCATTCTTTGATGATATTGTCATTGATGATTAGAAATAGCTCGGATTTCATAACCATATGAGAAAAAATAGTGGTTATCTGTTAGAGATTCACTCAGAGAAATCCCAAAAATAAATTTATCGAAAAGAATAGTTATTTTTCATACATGATGACACACTTACCAAGTTGTGTACTTTGCAACTGTTGCATCTTGAAAAGACATTTATTACCGACCTTTATCTTTTTAAAATTCTATCACTTAAATGAAGCCGAATCACAAAATCTCCCTGCCATTTCAAATAGAAAAAAACATAATTATCACATAATCATGATTCGTCCCCATGCTTTAAAAATGGCATAATAAAAATTACAAATTTGAGTGTGAAGTCTTGATTTTGTTTACTCATTTCTGAAATGTTGTCTCATTCAAACTTACAGATAAAAATTAATGATTACGATATTATAAATGTTTTAATACACTTCTACAAGATTTTATATACAAGGAATAGAAAATCTAACTATAAGACAGAACTGGTATTGAAAATTATCATATCATGGATTAGCTGTATGAAGGACCAGCCATAAGGGAAGGGAAGAGGGCTGTGCAATGCACCCAATTCCCATGCTTATAGGGGCATAGCTGCCAAGTTGTACGGTTGGGCCATACTATGTACAGATTTGGCTGGTAAATGTACGGTTGTATGGGTCAATTGTAAAATTGTATGGTATTGTGGAAAAATTAGTAATGAATGATAAAATATTTTATCCATCTCATAAAAGATAAAACTTCAACTCTAATTTGCACTTTTAGATGATTAACAAATACAAAACTTCAAGTCTTCCAGGACAAGGAAATCACCCTTTCGCACGAGCCACTCCCTGAAATTTTTGTCAATTGTACGGTTTTGAAAATTGACTTGTTGGCAGATATGCAGGGGTTCCAACAAAACTATAGACTTTTTTTTTTATTATTTGAAATGAAAAATTACAAAAGAAAAAACAAAGGTTTGCTTTCAAACCTGTACCTGTCTCCCACATTTATTTGAGGGGGGGGGGGGGGGGGATAGAGTGGCTCTCAATCTCAACAAGATTTAGAGATTTTTTTCCTTTGAAAAAAAAAAAAAAATGCAGGTATATAAATATATATATATTGCACCCAGACCTCTTTAAAGGAAAAACCAGCCCTGGCTATCAGTTTATTATTAATTATAAATAAAGTATTGCAGAAACAAGACAAAGGCTTTTGGTATATTAAATTATATAATTGATAATAAATTATATATTTGATGTAAGATATTTTTTTACAAACAAATGCATTTCTTTTTTTTATATAAAATAATGATAACTATAATCTTTAAAGTAAAATATTAATATTTTTACATTAAATGCCATGCAAAATAATAGTAATAATAATAATAACACAATAAAAAATGTAATTACATACATATAAGTGAAAACAATAATAAAACATTTTTAAAGAAACAACATTAAAAATTTCTGGAAATTTTATACGGAAACAATCTACAGCCTAAAATGTCCCCATCTTATAATTTAAATAAGTAAAATACTTTATATTTTAAAATACAACATTATTTATCAAAAATCCCATAAAAATAAGTGAAAAAACCAATAACATTGAAATATGTTTACCTGTATTTGAGTCCCCACAAAATAGAAAAATATTTTAAAAAAATCCAGAAGTTTCCTTATTAAAAACTGACATATCAAATAAAAAATCTGCTCCTCTTTTTTTTTTTTTTTTTTTTTTTTTTCTGGGTAGTATATTTATTGGCATATAACATGTAATACTTTTCAAATAGAAATTTCAGCTGAAAGTATTTTTGACACATAATAAGCAAATAGATTTTAAATTATATGTGTGTGTATATATATATATAGTTAAAAGTCATATCATTAACTTTAAGAACAAATTCAATGCAGTAGGACATCAATGATATGAAGTAGATACATTATTTTATGCTATCCACATTTCTAAGTCATTTATTGAAATAAAGGGCACAGGATGAATAATCATTCTTATAAGATCGATAATACCCTACATGATCAAGAGTATTTTAACATTAGTGATATATATGCCCACAGAAAAAAAAAAAGTGTTATACAATCATATATTTAAAAACCATGTACAGAAGCATTTTCCTTCCTTCGATGCTTTGAATTGTTTTTCTCCAAGAATGTCTCACAGAATATATGACAGAACATTATCAAATCATCAAACATTTAACAATATTCTAATGAATTTTTATAACACAATCTTAGAATATCATTTTCAAGAAAATAATAATATTAGAAGCAATACTGTTACAGATAATGAAAGGATAACTGTTGCTTATAACAAGCATACAAACACAAAGAAATAATAAAAATAAAAGATAAAATTAAAATGTCTTATAAAAAAACAGTAAATGTAAAGACTTTTTACATTAAAGAAATTAAAAAGTTCTGTCTAGATTTGATTGGTGATATAAAGTCTATTGACAAAAGCAAATTTAATTTATATATATATATATATATATATAACACAGTTTTGTACTAATATGTTAAGGAGAGTCAATTACTCTCATTGCAATTTTTTTTTTCTTTTCGGTAGTATACTTATTGGCATATAACATGTAATACTTTTCAAATAGAAATTTCAGCTGAAAGTATTTTCGACACATAAGCAAATAGATTTTAAATTATATATATATATATATATATATATATATATATATATATATAGTTAAAAGTTTTATATCATTAGCTATAAGAGCAAATTCAATACAGCAGGACATCAATGATATGAAATCAATCACACAATCAAGATTATTTTATGTTATCCACATTTCTATGCAATTTGCTAAAGGGCACAGGTTGAATAATCCCTTTTATCAGATTGCTAATACCCTACATGATCAAGAGTATTTTAACATTAGTGATACGCCCACAGAAAAAACATGTTAGATAATCATATATTTTAAAACCATTTACAGAAGAAACATTTTTCTTCCTTCGAAGCTTTGAATAATTTTTCATTGGTTTTTCTCTGAGAAATACGCTCTGAGAAATCTCACAGAATATAAGAATATATGACAGAACTTTATCAAATCATCAAACATTCAACAATATTCTAATGAAGTTTTACAATACAATCTTAGAATCTCTTTTTCAAAAAGAAAAATATTATTAGAAGCAATACTGCTGCACATAATGAAGTATAACTTGCTTATAACAAGCCCACACGCAAAGAAAGACTAAAAATATACAAGAAGAATAATAATAAAAGAGAAAATTAAAATGTCGAAAGGTCTTACAAAAAATAGTAAATGTAATGACTTTTTACATTAAAGAAATTAAAAAGTTCTCTCTAGATATGATTGGTGGTATAAAACCTATACACAAAAACAAATCTACTGGTTATTTTTTTATATAAAACTTTATCAAATCATCAAACATTTAACAATATTCTAGTGAATTTTTATAATACAATCTTAGAATATCTTTTTCAATAAAAAAAAAAAAAAGAAGAAAAAGAAGCAATACTGTTGCACATAATGAAGAAATAACTGTTGTTTTAAACAAGCACACACAATGAAAGACTAAAAATATAACAAGAATAACAATAAAAGAGAATTAAAATGTCTTTAAAAAAATAGCAAATGTAATGACTCTTTACATTGAAGAAGGTAAAAAGTTCTCTCTAGATATGATTGGTGATATAAAAACTATTGACAAAAGCAGATCTACTGGTTATTTTGTTTTATATATATAAAACATCGTTTGATACTAATATGTTAAGGACAGTCAATTACTCACATTGCAATAGGTTTAGCAAACAAACATGTGAATACATAAATATGAAATATTCACGTATAAGATACATGAACACTTTCACATATAAATGAATAATAATAATAATAATAAATACATCTTTGAATATCAAATTCACCAGGACAGAGGCCTAAAAGTAAAATGGAGAACATCTCATATGCTTGTGTCATTATACTATGTACATACTATCAGAGAGTACCTTTAAAAGATAAAGTTAATTTTGACACATAAAGACCATTTCATAAATAATGCATATTGGTGATTTACTTAAACGACTCTTTTCATTTATTCAGTATCTCTACACAAACCTTTCTATAAACTTTATAAAGATAGTCTCCAAGCTTCTTAATGACAGTATATCAATGTTGTAGAAAGTGCAGTGTACTATTGTGAACACCACTTTTGTTTTGATAGCTTGGTTAAACTTTTAACTCTTCAAAAGAGGGAGAATTATTGCTCCTCCCCCCTCTCAAGGTCATATTACGGCATAGTAAAAGCAGGAACTTGCCCAGGGCCTTCAAATTACCGGGGATCAAAAATTCCTCATCTTAAGTATATAATTGAGCATTAGTGTAACTTGTGTAAAATAATCAGGCCCCCAAAGTTTTCTTTAATAATATTCTGCTATCACACTTTTCTTGAATAGAATAAAACTTGAATAGAGATTTATCAGTCATTATGATTCCTTGGTGATCACAAGCAAAAATCCTCATTTTCTGAATTTTTTATTGTATTTGTACTTGAAAGATATGTGTACATCATGTGTGCATTTTAAGGCATTCAACAAAAATTTGTAAAATCCTATTAAAAATAGCTGATATTGAAGGGGGTTTTCCTTAGGAACTACTGAGACGATTTCAATATTTTTTAAAAAATGATTTTGGTAATAAGTAAATAATAAATTGATCATTGGGCAAGCAATAAAAATAAAATTGCAAGTTATGTCATTTCACAAACAAAAAACTCTAGGTTTTCCTTTTTACATTAATGTTACTAAAAATGAGCTGATTTTGCAGAGAAACAAAATGATCAAAATATAGGTGATTATAATACCAAATATATAAATTAGCATAACTTCAGTAGTTTCTGAGAAAGTATGAATATCAGCTGTTTTCAATAGGATTTTAAAAATCTTGTTGCCTCTTTAAATATTTATTGTTAAAAATAAGGTATAATGGGGAGGTAGCTTGCTGCTTCCTCAACAGTAATTGGGGCAGTTTTCCTTTGATTGCCCTGGTTATGCAAAAGTGTTTTCATGTTGTGCATGATTTATGCAATGATCCCTATATGATCAAATATGTTAATTGCAATGGATTATTCTCTAATGATTTAGATTGTTATTTGATTGTTAAAACATTTGATTGTTAAAACTACAACATTGTACTTTTAACATTATACAATACTGACAGATAAAGCAATGTTTTAAGCAACAGAACATTTATAATACCTTGTGTTTAAAACCTTGTTAAGGTCTAAAATCCTTAAAACATTGTTTTATCTGTCTATATTGTACAGTGCCAAGCATAATCTTAATTATACAACACTGTTAGATGTAGTAGACAAACCAAATAAAAATAAACTCAAAATTATTCCCACAAACCAAATAAAAATAAACTCAAAATTATTCCCAATCTATTATTTGCCTAATGGCTAATGAAGTAGTGACCATAGGACATTTAAAAAAAATCCACACATTGACATTTATCAATATATTAAAATTGCACACTATATAATAAATATTTCAGAAAACATTAAAAAAAGGGGGGGTATGCTACAGCCATTTAACAAAATAATATACACACACAAACTCTCAGAAAGATTCTGCAGAATAAATTATGCAATACCAAACATATTGACAGATTACTGATGACTACAATAAGCATGTAAGTCACAGTGGTTATAATTAGAAAATAAAAGCAAGATTAGACAAACTGAAAATAAATAAATATACCTTCGACTACTTTTCTTTCTGATTTCACATGTTTTTATGGCCTCAAATTCTGCAAGAGAACTGAAATCATTTAAAAAATGGTAGTAGATGAACAGAGGCAATGGCTTATGATGTCAAAAATTAAATAATTATTGACAGAATGTCAATAATTATTTTATTTTCATATAATTGCAGTGCTTTAGGTGCATACAAACTCAAAGGCTACACTAGGAAATTCAGACTATTAGAAAGTCAATTTGCCAAATTTGAGCAGAACACTATCCTTAGACTGCACTAAATGTAATTGATTGAATTCTAGAAATTTATGTTCTTTTTGATAATTTAAAGGAAAAAAAAATCAGTAGGGTTATGCCTTTAAATAATGTGTACAGTAATGTACATATGTTAGACTCTAGGGACTGAGAAAAAAAATTAATGGACAGATTTTGACAAATGAGGTATTGTTGCCGGAATACTGAAAATCAATTATATATCACATTACCAACAAATCTAACATGGCACATATCTGATATCCAACTGTCAAAAAAAAAAAAAAAAAAAAATTAAAAAATGAAATAAAGATTTTATTTTGATTGCAAAAATAAGTACTTGTTTATTATCATGGCCCCGGCAACAAGTAGCTAAAGTATGAGGATAATCATAGTAAAACCACTGACAATTCTAACAAAAAAAAAATCCTAATCATAACCATACAGAACAAATATAGCAGAATAGCTGGCAGTTCTAATCAAGCTATAAATGTGCATAATGCATATACAAACCAGGATATTCAAAATTGAGGTTATGGAAATTATCTCTCAAACTGTTGGTGATAGAAACATATTTCCAATTACAAAAAGCTTAGAAATTAAGTACAGCTTTTAGATATGGCATTTGTTTTACAAAGGGCTGTAGAATACAAAATTTAAAATTTTATACCATTCCTGGGTATAACTTAGAAGACCTATCATCAACCTGTTAAAGAGATAATCCCCTTAACATCTAATTAAGTTATGAATACATGAAATTTGTTTATTTTGATTTTTTCCTGATTATTGATGTATTTTTTTTTCTTTTTTTAATCCATGATGTAAACAATTTTCTTTTTATTTGCAATAAGAAATATGTAGTATCATTCTTCCAAGAGAGACATTTTACTTCATAATTAAATATGGTTGGTTGATTTTATGACGGTCGATTATCAACACGAGGGATATAGGCCCAGGGAGAGTGCCCTCCGTGGGGGTCTTTCTAAGGGATCCTAACCTGCATTTACGGCAAGGTTCGAAGTAAACCATGGAAAACTCCGAACGGTTAGGTCGACGAGCACGACAGGGGTTTGAACCCAGCACCTTCCGTCTACCAGCTTTGAGAGCAGAACCTCGCAGCCACTGGTGGGGCTATAATTAAATATGAGAAAATGGCCATGAAATAAAGCTTCGTTACTGATGGTATTGGAAAGTGCAACATAAGCAATCATCACTTAAATATGACAGCCAGAAATTCTGTGCAATAAGTAAACATGCTTGCTGTGAAACAGAAAAATAAATTAAAGTTGCCGATAATGGGAACTATGATAATAAATAAGTACCCAAAAATATCTAATTTGTAAGACATTGGACATAATCAAAACTAGACTGCAAATTCATTTAACCTACAACATCACCAAATGATCAATTTAGCATTAAGTAACAATATACAGTAAACAATAAACTAAATATAAAGTGCTTATAAAGTCTGTATACATTTTTTAGCATATAGCAGGATATATTCTAAATCTTTTTTCTTTTTCTTTTTTTTTTTGTAGGTGATTTGATAGAACATTTTAAAAGGAAGATAGAACAGTCATTGTGTTTGCTCACCTATGAAAAAAATACAGCAGGACTACCCCTGCATTCAGTTTTCATTCTCTACAGCTACCAGAAAATTGTAACACATAGCTTGCTGAGCTTTATTAGTCCTTATCTACATGCTTACAAAAAATTTGAATGTGGTAAGCATGTTTGTTTAAAAGATAATGAAGAGTTTTTGAAACAGTAGAATGTGGATTAGCAAAATCCTGGCTGAGTCTTCGTGTGGATGACTTGGGGCTACATGTAGCCACTTCTTACATTCTTTGACAACATCTGATGTTATTGGAGTTCAGCCTAACCAATTTTCATCTTTTACACTACCAGTTAAGGATGTACTTGAATTTGTTTAACAAATTTTTGATAGCTACTCTTTTAGAGAATTTGCTTTTGAAGTCCATCTGCACTTATTTATTAACCAACTTCAAAAAAAGGAGGGGGTTCTCAATTTGATACGTATGTTTTTTTTTTTTTTTTTTTTTTTTTTATGTTCACCGATTACTCTGAAACTGTGTGATTGATCCATGTTAAATTTTATTATTTTTAATTAAAAGAGGATACTCTCGAATGGGTCCCAATTAAATTTCATCAAAATTGGTTCAGTACTTTTTTAGAAATTCAATAAAAATAAATAAATAAACATCGTTAAAATATTTCATTTTCAACAATTTTTATCAAGTAACAATGCGCTATCTGTTTGGCAAAACAGTCGATACCCAGTACTTTTTCCCTCTCTTCATATAGTTTTGTTTCTAGGATTATTGTAGGGAAAACCAAAAAGCAATGTTTTAATCATTAAAAACTTTTATGACATAAACAATCAGCAAAAAAAAAAAATCAAAATTGTAAAGTGTTTAAATTTACCTAAGATTTCTGCGGCACACTCAAATTATATTTTTACAGTGGAGGGATTTGTACGCTAATACAGGTTGGGCCAAAAGTTCCTGACTAATTACTTTGTAGTAGTTTTTAAAGTTTTGTTTTTGTTAAAAAGTTTATAATTACAAGTTAAGAAACATAAAAGAGCACAAACAATGGCTATTCTTCCTTCTGTTGAAAGCATTCTATCAGATGACCTAAAAAAAAATTCGGAATTAATACTTATTTTTCAAAAACATATAGAAGCTTTATAAACATCCTGTATTAAATTAGCTGAAAAGGGCAACTTTCATTTCAGTTTAGTCTTTTATCGGTAAATATTAGTATATATGTGCTGTTTGTAGTAGCTGGGTTTTGTTAACCAACATCAATGGTCTTTGATGCATATTAATAGTCATGCAGCTACTTATAATAATAAAAAAGAATGAATGAGAGAAGTCAAAGAATCAAAGAAACTTCCACAAATGTCCAATACCTTAGTTTGCATGGGAATAAAGCACTGGAGTTAAATTAAAGATAATTATGACAGAAGTTTTTAACTAATTTTAATTTAGCTTTTTCAAAAAGCAATGAAACTTTTGTCATCAATTAATAATTAAAAATATCTTTAAAAGAACTTGGCTACAGAAATAAGAATTAAAATATATTATTGAGAAGAGAATGGAAAAGTTAATAAGAGCACTAAATAACCTTTTTGTTGTTGTTGTTGTTGTTGTTGTTGTTGTTACTATGTGCAACATGTTTAAAAAAGCATACATTTTTAGAGATAAATTAAGCAAAACATAAAAATTACCAACTATCACATTTTATAAAACACAATAAAACTCTACAATAAACATGAATAAAAACCAAAATAAAATTTGTACTTAACAATAACACACTGGCACATGGGAGAAACATTAAAGTTAAAAATTCTGAAGCTATATTAAGCCTCGAAACACAGACTTCACAATAAAGCAGCCAACATTTCTGCATAACAAATTCTCCAGCATTTGCGTACACAGAACAATCATAAATGCTCTGCATTTAATCTGAGCTGAGACGAATTTGAAATAGATTCTTTTCCCATTTTGTAACAATACCTAATCATTTTACCTATTTTCACCTGATTTCATTTTCATAATTAAAATGATCACCTTGATGAGGATCCACCTAAAAAAGAAATTAATTTACTCAAAAATAAATTTTAATAGTATTTTCATTCATATTAAGGAAAAGATCTATTTAAAAACTTAAAAAAATAATAATTTTTTAAAAATTTTGTTGAACTTTTAAAGTGTTTAGGGCCTGAAAACAGTTTTTCCCCCTTTCCACCCTATATTTAAGTCATGACAAACAGTTTAACAGACTGGTCTGACAAAAAGGCTGATCAAAAACTTTAAATGTACATTTCTAAGAAGAAGTTTTTTTTTTTTTTTAATTAGCGTCGATTTGCATGCATAAACTGTTCAAGCTATTGATGTGGGTTTTTTTTTTTTTTTTTGCAATTTAAATTAGATTTTTTAAATTAAAGAGCACAAACCTTTAAAAAATTAAATTTTTTAATAATTTCAAAATTTAAGTAATTTTGAAAATAAAAATTAGTGCCAAAAATTAACCTAAAACTTCAGACAACTGCCATTTTAGATTAATTTTAACACAATTATTCAAATTGGCAAAGAAATCATATGAGTTGTAAATAACCAACTGGGCAAAAAATGTCCAGGTCATGATTCGAATTGGGGATCTCTTGGCTGAAGTTGCCAATGCTCTACCAACTAAGCCATCCCAGATGAATCTGGAGGACCTAATTCACCCATAGCTTTCTGTTTACCTGCAATTTATTCTGTTGAGCTGATTCAGATATCAGACCAGATACTATGATCAATAAGGTTAACTGGGTGAATTAGGTCCTCCAGATTTGTCCGGGATGGCTTAGTTGGTAGAGCATTGGCAGCTTCAGCCAAGAGATCCCTGGTTCGAATCCTGGCCCAGATATTTTTCGCCTAGTAGGAAATTTACAACTCAACTAACATTCAGTGGAATTTTGATTTATCTTATCAAGTTTTAGGTTTCGGTTTGGCTTCTGACTAATTTAATATATTTTAGGAACCCATATTTCTATTTATTGATTATGATTCTTTTGTTTAAGGTTATTAAGAGCACAATCACTTACACCAATTAAATATAGACAATGTGCATAGTGAATTTTAGAAGAGTTTAGATCAATTAAGATATTGACATTTTTATATGAAAATATTTACACATAGATGAAAATAAAATAAATTCAATGCCAAAAACCTTTTTTTTTTCTATGTGCAATATTTAAAAAAAAAAAAAATAATAATAATAATTTTAAAATGCCTTTAAAATCAAACAATATTGAGAGAATTTCCCCTTAATCATAGAAGTTTGCATGGGCATTAGCAGAACAAAATCCAGAAAAGTCAAAGAATTTGGAACAGATGTGCATATTTAATCCACAGCCTAGGCTTGGACATTTTCATGAAACTGCACCCAAACATTGTATATGAAATTGAATGTCAAACAAAAAGTCCATGGAAATTTTCATTTCAAAATAACTATCATTTTCAAAACTTCTTTAACACTGTGGTTTTTAAAATGAACAATATACTCATAAAATAGGCTAAATAAAGAAATTTTTGTCTGAAATCTACATGCAAGAAAATTATCAGACATATATATATGCAAAATGAAAAAAAAAAAAAAAAAAATCAATACAGATGTAACAAATAAGAAATATTAAAAATAAGCTTCTACTGACTTTTTTCTAAGTGGAGAATCAAAAGGTTTTTTTTCATGTTTTTTCATCATGGGAGCAGATGCAAAGTCACCCTGAAGCTCCCATTTTAAGATAATTTTTAAGAAAGTGAACATGAAAAAACAAAATCAACAAATGTCTTGTACAAAGATCAGGTAGTCAGAACCCTCAGACTAAATATTTTTAGTTTAGCATATTTTATTTTTATCTTTTCTATCTTAAAAAAGTTTTAAAAGTAATCACCAATTTGAAAACTGGAGTTTTCCTGGACTTTCAGATTGGCAATCAATTTAAAAAATGGCATTTTGGAAAAACTGCTAAACATAAGCTACAGATACATCTGTTTCTTTTTCACTTAGTGTTTAATTATCATAGTCACTTTTGAAGAATAAATTTCATTTATTTTTAATCACCAGAGATTTTTAAAAAAAAAGTATTTTATTACTTAAATTTCAAAATCCAAGAGGATACAAAGACCCCTGCCCTTTCTTGCCAGTGCCCCTAGGAGCTAGTGGTGTTTCATTCATTAAAATACAAAAGAGACATTTCATATTTGATAAAAGAAATATATAAATGAAGCTATGAAAGTTAATTTACATGGTACAGTGATTCTTCAAATTTATAATGAAATTTAAATTTCTATAAACTATATTAAGACCTTTCAGCAGAAAAAAAAGTAAAGTAAGATTATAATTCAAAAAATCAATAGGAAATACTATTTTAAATCATCTATACAAATGAAAGAAAGTTTTGTCTGTCTATGTATATGTCTGTTGGCAATAGCTAGGGTAATCACCATTGCACATAGAGGTCTGCAAATTTGGTTCTGGATAGACAGAAACTAATCCAAATGCACTTGAGCCTCAGATTTTGGATTTTTTGTTATTTTTGTTTTATTGAACGGAAAAATGTGCACATTTTTCTAATATGCCAAGTTTGTTGGTGATTTTGAGCCACTCATGAAAGCAATCCAAATTTAATCTTTTACCTCAATGTAGCAAATTTTGTCCTCTATTTTATAAAGTTTATTTGGAGTTCATACAACAATTTTTGAATGTCTTTATACAACTTAAAATGAGCTTTTTTTTTTTTTTTTTTTATCAGCTGATTTCTTACCAATGTGATAATCCCATATGGAAAAAAGTCTCGGCAGTCAATTTAGAAAAAAATATATACATATATATTAATAATTTGAATTTATATATTTTTGGAATGATTATCAAAATGAACATTTTTTTACGAGGTTACGACAAGGAAATTTTTCTGCATTGTTTTCTATATTAACCTCTTTATCACCAAAGTCTGTTGCTATGACAAAGAGAACAGAGATAAGTTATTTTTATCTTTTACTTTATGGCAGCCTTTTTTTTTTTTCTGTGGCTCAATGGGAAAAAATTGTTTAGATAGTAATAATTCCCATTTCACATTTTTTTAAAATTAAATAACTTGAATTTTGTTGTGGCCAGCAGAAGTGTCACAGTCTGATTTTCTCTCATTAAACTTGGGGTGGTGCCAATTATTATTATTATTTTTTCTTAGCAGACTCTGTCCAGATTTTTTTTTTTTTTTCTTGGCAGACTCGGCCCAGAATTTTTTTTCTTCTTGGCAGACTTGTCCCAGATTATTATTATTATTATTTTTTTTTTTTTTTTTTCATTCGACCAGGCATAAGTTCAGGCAACATCGGAAGCATTTGCTAGTAATTTTTTTTAAAAGTCTAATATATGTTTTAAATCTATTCTAATAAACTTTTAATTGCCAGTCATATTTCCTGTAATAACCAGTGGAATTTTATGGAAATAAAAGGATATCAGCATTTTGCATATATTAGCAAAAAAGAAAAAAAAGCAAAGAACTTACTTCTGAATATGCTGGTGGTGGCTGATGTTGGTAACTATGTACATAAGTATACATAGGAGTAAAACGTGTCTCCCCTATAATGTTATCATCATCTTCATCAGCAATATCAACTGATCCTTCAACACATTCAGCATATGTCGGTGGAGCTACAATTAGGAGAAAATGCAGAAGTCCTACAATCACTGAACATTTTAACAATTTTACACCATTCAAAATTTTTATTATATACTATAAGCTCAATGTTATATTTTGCATGCTAGGAGACAAGAAAAAGTGTGACATAATTGAATATATTAGGGAAATGAAGAAAGATTTTAACTTTCAAGTAAATGTTCTAAATTTGCTATTTGTTTTTAAAATCTTAGATTGTGTACATATTAAAATTTTCTTTGGAAAATTAAAAATAGAGATACTTTTGTATTCAACATAAAGTTATTTAAATTGTGTGTTTAAGGTAGAATTTAACTTTTAAAATAAAACTTTTTTCAGAAGATATGAAAAAAGAGCAATATATCTGAATAAGTGATATATCAAAAGGTTGGCAAAAAAGTTTTTTTTTTTTTTTTTAATAATTATTATTTTTTAATTTCTTGAACATTTAAAGGGTCTAGAATATGCTTACATAACCGTTTTTGATCCACCCAATATTTAAGTCATGTCAACAAATTTAACAGACTAGTGTTAAAGCTGACAAAGGACAGATCAAAAATCAAAAACTTTAAATACAGTTTTCTTGAAACAAGTGTTTTTGGATTGGTGTTTGTCCCCACGCTTAAACTGTGTAAGCTATCCACATTTTGTTTCTTGCAAATTAAATTAGACTGTTTTAATTGGAGGGCAAAACTGTAATCTAAATTTTTAACAATTTAGATTTTTTAAACAGTTTTAAAAATGAAAAATCAGAACCAAAAATTGATCTCATACTTCAAATAAAAACCACTTTCTTAAATGTTGATATATTTTTTAATCAATTTTAGGTTTCACTTTCAACTAATTTAATATATTTTAAGAATCTGTGTGCATTTTTTTAGTTTAGGATAATTATTAAGAACACAGTCCCATGCACCCATTTACCGTGCACGTCATACAAAGTAAACTTTGGAGGAATTAAAATACCAACATTTTTATATAAAAATATTTAGGCACTTAAGCTAAAGCACAATAAATCCATTGCCAAAAACCATTTTTTCCTACGTTCATTATTTAAATGAAAAAAAATTTCCCAAAAATTCACTCTCTAAAAATCAAGCCATATTAGGCGAAACTCCCCTTAATAATGTAATTTTCTGACTGCTGTAGTGGCTATAAATCTTGCAATTTGCAAAATGCTGGATACGAATGTTTCACAATAATTATTATCATCATTTTCTTGATCAAGAAACTGGTTGTAATACACAATCTGGTGAAAGTTTTTCAGACAGTGCAAAGTGATGCAACAAAAGCTAAAGAGTTACTACTTACTAATCTTTAGAATTTTAGTTGAATTTGTGTGCCTTACCCTGTATTCAGAAGGATAAATGTTCTCTATTATGCTAAATGCAATTTTAGATTTTATGCCTATTGTTTACATTTATATGATCTTGTCTTCAGTGCAATGTTTATTAATTAATATATATATATATATTTTATCTAAGTTTTTTTTTTCGTTTTTGGGAAAAAATAAAATAAAATAAAAAAGTTCAGGGGAAAAAGGGCACATGAAACATTAAGCATGGGTTCAATAGAAAAATACTAAATTTACTTGCAAAAAAACCCATTTGTTTTTCATACTTACG
The DNA here is from genome assembly GCA_963931845.1 of Maratus michaelseni. Lineage (NCBI taxonomy): Eukaryota > Metazoa > Arthropoda > Arachnida > Araneae > Salticidae > Maratus > Maratus michaelseni. Next base: position 20,186,070 of record OZ007597.1, read on the forward strand.
TTCAGATGGCAGAATGGAAGTATCTATTTCACTGTAAGGTGGAGCAGGTTGATAATACATTTGACTATCGCTAGTTTCATCTGTGTTTTCAACCAAAGGCATATGCCTGTAGTTACTAGATCGTAATGGCACTGTTCCAATTAGAACGGGTAAATCCATACTTAAGTTACAAGCACCAGGAATTTGTAACGATATCTATCAAAAATAAAATATTAATAATAGTAAGACAGCAAATAAAACATTTAAAGAAATAAAAATAATTAGAATATTACATATATAAGTTCTAAATTCTCACATAAAATGAAAAGAAAAGGGAATGAAATAACAATAATAATATAAAAAAAAAATATCTTACTCTGACAGCATAATCTACACGAATAAGACAGCAATTGATAATAGAAGGAGTAACTGCAGGGATCTTAAGCAACTGAGCATCCCAACTCGTTGTCCGTCCAGGCTGAATGGCAAGTCCTGTAACAATTGTATATTTGCTATGTCGAGTTCTAGATTTTCCACCCGCCAAGAAAGTTTGTGTCTGATGAAGTGTGGCATGAGGTATGATTGTTCGGCTAGATAAATTTTCAAAATCTGCAGTGATTGCTATGGATTCCCCTAAAGAATAATGGGAATTGTGTAATGTTAAAACAGACATAATGATACTGATTCAGCTCATCATACGACCATGAAAGTTAATAAATTATTAAAATCCCATTTCAAATTAAATTTCAAATTTTTATAATCCTATTTAACTTTTAGTTTGCAACCTGTAAATTAACTTTCTCAGTCCAACAATTATTACAATAAGAATCTATATATATAAAACACTAAGGTACATGGCAGAGAAAAAGTGGTTATTTCTCTTTTGCCAATTGGCAACGAGTGGTTTGTTTAGAAAATCAAATTTTTTAAACCTAACTTTAACTAGCTTTATTTGTTGTGGTGTGAAATATTTTGCTTATTTCTCGCAAAAAATGAGTTACTTATGATTACAATACTTTGATACAATACAACGCAAAGGTATGTGTCAGCAAAAAAGCAGTTATTTTTCTTTTGCTGATGGCAACGAGTGGTTTGTTTAGAAAATCAAATCTGCTAAACCCAACATTAACTGGCTTCGTTATTTGTTGTGGTATTTCTCACAGAAAATGAGTTACTTATGATTAAAATATTTTGATACAGTGATTTTGTTGATGTAACAACATTTCATTCGTTGTCGGAGGAGGGGACACATTGAGGTGTAAAAATCGCTAACTTTCTGCTAAGTTTTTTGAAAAAATGAGTTTACAGTGTGAAGTTTATAATTTATGCAGAAGACAATGGTGTGCTGCTGAAAGTGTGGATGAAATGATTGAAAGAAGATCCATTCGAAATGAAGCTGATAGGCTTGGACAAGCCACAGAATGTTCCGATCAATGGCAAAATAGACTTATTTAGTGAAGACAAAACTGTGTGAATTCACAATTTAAAGTGAACATTCCAGAGTGTCCATGTCTTATGATGTATACATAATATATATTATTATTTGAAAGTATCCAGTACTACATAGAGAAGTTTTTATCCATAGTATTTATACATATAATGCTGAAATTAGTGTATTCTAATAATCATATATTTCAAAGAGTAAACACTAGAATGCAGATTGTCTATGCGGGATCAGCAAAAGTAAAGGTAAATACAGTTGACTCCCTCAAATCTGACACCATAAAATCTACAAATACCTAAAATCTGCGCATCATTTCCGATGTACACAATGAAAATTTTAGTTGAGATGTAGGTTTAAAATTCAAGTTTTTTTTATAGTTTTATATCATTCTGTACACATTTTAATATATAATTCGGGTTAATATGATTCAACTCATGTTTTCTCATGAAGGAAGTATAAATTTATTTCTAAAAAAAATAAAGTTGTTTCTGATATCAGTGGCGATTGGATATTTTTACCAAATAATTAATTTATTAATTAAGCTTTTTTGATTATTAAGTATAGCAAAAGAAGAAATAAAACTTTGTTACTTTAAGATTTTGATGTGAATTATTACTGTACATTTATAAGACGAGTTTCACTGAATAATTCAAGAAAAAATTGTCTCATCATTATTATACATATTTAATTATGCATTATTAATTATTTACTTGACCTTTACTTTTAATATTTTAAATTTTTATTATTTTACTTTATTATTGTAAGCATTCATTATAATTTCAAGTGCATTTTTAAATTCAAATAATTGTTTAAAAAATGTAAACAAAACAGTGACCAGAAATCCACAAAATTCTAAAATCTGCACAACCTCTGGTTTTAAGCTATACAGATATAAGGGAGTCTACTGTATATATAAAAGTAAAAATAGTTTTTCAAAAACACACTTTTACAAGCATTCAATGACTGTCTTAAAAACCACGCTTCATTTCATTACTGCAATTCATGATGTTCCAAAACATTTCCATTACAATATTAAATTTAATGTGGGATCTGATTATGGGAAGTTCATCTTTTTTATTTATGCTTAGTACTAAGTACAAGCTAGTGAATTTACTTAAAACAAATAATTTTTGTTCAGTTTATTTTTAAGATATGACAACAAGAAAGAAAAAAAGCATTTTTATATTACTGCAAATGTCACATTATTGTAACAAATATTTATTCTTGTGTCATGTGGTAATAGATTTGTGAAAAAATTTAATTTTTGCTCAATTTCTTTTTCAGGTATGACAATAGGAAGAAATAAAGCACTATTTAAACTTTCTATTCAGAATTTCTGAATTATTTTCTCAACATATAATCAAACTTTCATTAAAAATAAACTATTAATTGATAATTAAGTTCTGAAAATATGAAGATATTGTACTGTCATCAGGAATACACAACTGTATACAATTTCTAGATTTCTAGCACATCAGGCAGTGGGTGAAAATTTAATTACAAAATTCTATCTTTCCATCTTTGTGCTGTGCACACGCTGAAAATCTTTTAGTTCCACTTTCCACCGCTATAGCACATCAAATCTATGTCTTAATTAGTTATCTATATCTTAATTAGTTCATGTAAAGTTGAATAAATCAATTCTCATAGAAACTGATCTCTTTGTTTGAATCGGACAAATTTTAAATGCAAAATTGTTTAGTTCCACTTCCCACCGCTAGGTGTTGTGCACTCTGTTCTAAATAAAACTTTTCCAATCGAAACTCAGGCACGTGTCCCTGCTGCTTACGACACTGTATAGCATGCAAGCTGCACACGTGCAGCAAAATTTTTTAGTTCCATTTTCTACCGTCAGGTGGCACCAAATCTGTGTCTTAATTCGTTATCTATATTTTAATTAGTTTGTGTTAAATTGAATGAACTGATTCTCATTGAAATTGGGCCCATAGAACCCGAGAAAATACCCCTCCCTGGTGATTAATATTTAGAAATAGTGGTAACCATGGGCTGAAAAAATTATACTGAAGTTTATCTAGTACCTGGGGACCTGAGAATGTTTGAATCAGACTAATAATAAAATAGTTCTGATTTTGGAAGCAGGGGGAAGGAGGGAGTTTCGATCAGAGCATTAACGCGATATTTAAATTACAACTGAATACTGTTCCCCCTTCCAAAATTAAATCAACGACGTTAAAAAATCAGGAATTATCATTAATTTTAACAGAAACAAAATGCCTTTTTTTTTTTGGACATACAAAAACAGTAAGTTATTGTTGTTAATTTCTATAATCAAATACATAAGTGACATCAAGTACATGAAAAAACTCTAAAAATCGCGTAACACAAATCGCAAAAAATTCACAACTAGCTGTTCGAATTGCAATCAGCTAACAACATTTTCATCTACCAATCACAATTGTGTGGTTGACTTCTCACTGTGCCTACAATCCTATCAGCTACCAATCACAACTGCCCTTCATCGGTGTTTGACTTCTAGCAGCATCAAGTGATGTCATACACTACAAAACATTAAAAAATGCATAAAAATTGAAATTAAAAAAAAATCTAATTAAAACAATTGGGATAATAAATAAACCGCCCTTCCCTTTTAAAATCATGATTTTTTATCTGTAAAGAATTATCAACTTTCTCCAAGCTAAAAAGAAAAAAAAAAATTTGATTCTGAGCGTAGCTGAGGCTGAAAAGGAAGCAACCACCAAACCAATCAAACATTCTGGGCAAAATTTCTTACTATCGAAGGGCAAAAATCGTTGTACGAATTTCACATAAACTTTATTGAAAAGAGGACAAAATATACTATATTGGGCTAAAAGATTGGAACCAGATTCCAGTTACTAATGTGGAAAAATCACAAAAAACTTAAAAGAAATTTATATAAAAATTCCAAAATCGGGCTTCGAGGTGCAAAACTACATGCATAGAGGTACCTTCCCACCAAATTTTGTAGCTCTGCATGCAGCGGTCTCTTCAGAACACAAACAAGAAACACACACCTTTACACAAAAACTTCCTTCTTTATTATAGTTGGAGATTTGAAACTTTGAATCCACAGTTTCATTTCTTTCCTATTAGTATTACTAAGTAGTTTCAGGAGATTTAATTGTTGCAAATTGTAATGTGAAATACAACAATTAAATGCACTGATATTCTAGGGCTGTTTATTTTCTGTGAAAACTTGTTATATAAGGAGGGTACTGACTCCTAATTTCCCTACTTTCTCTAATTATTTTCCAACTGTAATTTTCTATCTAAAATAGCTCAAATATTGATTTTGTAATAATAGCATTAATAATTAGAACAATTAGTCATTATCACAAAATATAATATTAATTATGGAGAATCCTACGTATTTGAAAATGACTAATAAAGTAACCTCCAATAATTTCTGAATTTTTATGCTACTGGTTTTGTCAACAACTTGAGCAAACAATGCAATGCATTCTAGAGAATAGTTTAAGAGCTAGTGAACTTGACAAGATTTTACTGCAGTGTTGCTTGTGAAAAAATGAAACTTTCATCTTGTTTTTGTCATAAGTGTGGTTGCAGCAGTTAGAACTTTGTCATACTAAGGCAATGGATAATAAGAATATTTCATAACTATATAAATGACTACCTGGACAATAGCCTTTCCTGTCTGTTCTAGCATATAAAGATATTGGACCAGAAGTACAGCACCAACAACAAAGTAGTTTTTCCATGTTATTTTCAACAGGAACCTAAGAGGGAAAAGCAGAGAGTATTAGGAATATAAAAAGTGTGGAGAAGTGAAGGGATATTCACTTTTATATATGGTGTACATGTAAATACTAAATTTTCTCCACATTTTCACAATTTAAATATATATATATTATTTCTTCACTCTGGAAAAATCATTTTTTATTTAAACTTGGGAAGCAAGATTTAAAAAGTTCTGTCAAGATATTTGTAATATTTTCCCTTTTATATCTTTTATATTTAAAAAAAATAAATTTATTGAAGTAAAAAAGCATTCAGAAACCAGGGATCACTCTAGAGAGTTTCAGAGGGGCGGCCCGCCCTCATGCCCTTTTTGGATAAAATACCACCCTCCTTGCCCTTTTTTCAGGTATAATTCTACCCTCCTTGCCCTTTTTCCAGGTAGATTTTTACCCTCCTTTTATTCCTGAGTAGAATCCTGCCTTGTACTTTCAAAAATTATTTACCTGTCTTTTATTTTTAGAATGTTAGTATGGTATATCAGGGAGTACTCCTCTTTCCCTCTTTATTTCTGTGTGAAGTGCCCTGGTATGTCTAATCTTTGACTTCGAGTGATTCATCTTTCCATTTATCATTTTTTCCATTGAACAAGACATAAATGGTAACTAAGCGTCATTGATTAATTTCACCTTGTCTAGTGAAATATAGTATTAGATCAGGCATTCTGGCCTTCGACCACATGATAACTTACGTAAGTTCTATAAAAAATTTGAAAAGTAGCGTTATAACTTTTATTTTGTACCTTTTTTAAAACCAGTTTTGCTAAAACTGGGAAAAAGTTATCTGGTGAATAAAAATTTTAGAGAGAGAGGTTCTTGAATATTGCAGGAAAAGGGGAAAATGACTGTGCATATAGTAAACAATTTTACAATAAAAATCGAGAACATAAGTTTCATTTTGCTGCTATTTTTAATACTTTTCAAATGGTGAAGTTATGGAAATTAGAAATGTTATTTGATTTTTTAAATTAAGGAGTACTTTAAGCTGTTGCCAGACTTCCCTTCCCACCATTATATTGGTATATGCACTTATTACAAAAATGCCCTTTTTATGAAATGATGTGCCCTTTTCAACAAAATTGCCCTTATTATGTGATGTGCTTTTTTATGTTCTAGAATGATCCCTGTCAGAAACTGGCTTCAGATAAATAAAGTACAAAAAGTCATAAAACACCAGAAAATTATAAATATTTATTATTACATTTGTGTTATTTTATTAAATATATACATCTGATCAAAATTTTTGTTTTAATTAATGTTCTCCAATCATGCATTTTTGCATTACATTCAATTTGAACAGCATAAATTAGTTTAAATATAATAATTAGATATATTAAAAAACTTGAAACATTGCATCGATCAAGATGTAAGACTGATCATGCATTACATATGTAAAAACTTCAACTAATCCTATTCACCAGTACTGTAAGAAGTGTAATATGATAAGGCAAGTGCATAGGATTTATATAACTAATCGTATCATGCAAAATTGTAGGGCAAATTTGAAATTATCTTAAATGAAACTTTATTTGGTATTTACTTCTTTTTAATCATTTTATATCTTCATCTTGCCATTCACTTTTCCTGCACTCATGAACATATATTCTCAAGTTATGAACACTTGAGTTATTTATGGTATAAGAGTTTGTAAAGTGCCATTTTTTTATTCATAATCATATGCTTGCTTTTCCATATGTTACTGGTTGCATATGTAAAATTCTTTCAAAGTTGCAATGTCTTTTTTGCAATTGTTAGCAAGAAGTTCTTCTAAGATCCTTCTTGGCTAAAGTGTGATGATTTGCGATTGGTTAATGTGTACATACAGGGTGTCTGGAATAAATTTGATAGTTGGTGTTGAAAGATGAAAACATGAAATACCTGAGTCAAAAAGAAATTTTAAAGGAAAAATGGATATGTGACATAAAGATTACAACATTAACATTAGCCATAATGGTCTTGGAATGACTCTGAAATCTGGCAAAAGCTGCACTAATTCTATTGATCAGTCGCATCTTTGTGATACTGGAAGTGCATCTGATTACCTGCTCAATCATGCCACACATATAATAATTCATAGTATGCAATAGTAAGGGAGTTAGGACAAACACTGGGATAAGGACTAGAGGTCTGCACAGGCCAAAATTTCCAAGACCAGGTCCAGCCCAACTCATACAAAACATTTTTTTGGCCCGACTCAGTACAAACAATAATAGTTTGGCCCAAGCCCGATATAAAAGCAAACAGCTCAGCCCAGCACATACAAAATTTGTTTTCACCCGGCCGACTATAAAATCTAAAATCTCGGCCCAAATAAGGACTTGCCCAACTTAATTTCTACAAAACATGCTGATATTTCTGAAGCAACATTATCACACAATTAAAATTATTCAAAAAGCACACTTACTTATGCATAGATTTCATTTCCAGATTATGTTTGAAATGCAGGGAATACAAAATATCAACAATATTAATGACCACTTAAACAATTATGTACAGAAACACTACTTAAAAAATTGACTTGGACAACTCTATTCCAATGAAGATTCAGTAAGAGAAGAAAAATCGGGAAGAAGAAAAATCCACTAAAGACAGGTTCTATTCTTAGCATGTACATCGTCTGTTGTATATATATTATATACTTTTCGCACGGATTATTATATTCATTCTGCATGGATCAAGATATTTTCTGTTTGACAAGTTTCCGTCATAGACAGGTTTCTATTTCACAGGTTTTACTGTACTTTATTTTTTTTGCCTGGAAATGTATGTACCATTCTTTAAAAATAATTTTAATTGTAAAATAAGGATTATTTAAAAATCTATGCATTTTTTGTAAAAACTGTTGTGCCAGGCTTCATTTTACTGATTTTTACATGGGCCAATGACTTTGTTATGGGCTAGGTCAGGATCAGGCTTGAAAAGCTTCTGTCTATCCACATCTTTTATTGATTTCTGAATTTTTTTTAATTTGTGACGTAGGTTGCTTTGTAAATGATTGGTTCAATTATTATTTGACATACCATTTAAATAATTAGATAATATAAATATTAAGTACAAAAAGAAAACAGATTAATTAAAATCATATATATTATTTCTTCTGTCAACATCCCTTTTTCTAAGAAAATATGAAACGCAGAACAACGAATGAGATACCATATGAAAGGTTTTTGAACCGGCTTCCGACATAGCCCACTTAACAATTCGTTAAAACATGTTTTTGATTAAAATTTGCTGAAAATTAAAAATTAAATCGGCATTGTTTTCATAAAAGAAATGAAAGGTTTTCCTGAAATAATTGTTGTCAAAAAAATAAAATACCACATTATATGATGCTTAGCAATTATTATAAAAAACACCGCACAGGTTTATTTTATACTTATGATTAAAAGGCAAAATTGAAATTGAAATATTTAGATTTATATTTCTAAGTCCCATGTTTTTCCCGAAGCGGATGATGTCATCCTCTAATGCAGTCAAAATACGATTGTTAATTTTTTTTTTCTCGCGCGTGTCTTTAGTAATCTTGGATCAGTTTTTAGTCTAACTTTGATGGAATAAATTAAATGATATTCTGGTTTGACTAACAACTAAATGTTGTTTGCAGATATTTTTATCCTTGCTTTTTCTTTAGAAGTTTAAACCTGCATCTAATAACTATTACATATTGATAAAAAATGATACTTCTCTATTATCCCGTCGACCACTTTTGGTAACAAAAAAACTATCGCCAAATAAACGGGAGAACGTTGCCATTGGAATATCAAAAAAAAATAATAATAATAAAATATAAGAATTTAAAGACACAATTGTTATTTTAATTAATAAAATAACTACAAAATCAGTAAAACATAATGAAAAATACACGCAAATGTCGAATGTAAAACCACTAGATGACGTAACAAACACGCATAATGATTTTGACATCAAGTAAATAGGACTGCATTTTTGGTGTTTAATCTTACAGTTTGGCGGTAGTTTTTTTGTTATGAAAAGTGGTCGACGGATAATAGAGAAGTACCTAAAAAATATTAGATTTCAGTGCGAAATCTTCGCACGGGCCCTCTGGTTCATTAAAATTATGGTTTTAATTACTGTGTTCTATTCCAACCCTATCAAAGTTTAACATTAAATACATTTACACACAAAAACTTTTTTTTATGTCATTTGAAACATCAATTTTTCTTGACTGATTACTTAGTCATCATTTTCAATACAAATATAAACCAAAGTAACCTTTTTTTTTTTAGATGATAAATATAATGTATGTATTTTAATGAATGAAACTAATAACAATTAAAATTATTAAAACAGAAACAAAATAATGCCAAAAAATTTATTAAATACACTTTTATAGGAGTTGTAATTTTCCAACTGACAAGGAGAGAACCAAGCTTGGTAATCACAGATTTTGATTACTTTTATATATGTTGTAGGGTAGAAGCCCCTTAGTCTCAGGTTCAACAGATTTTATACAACGCTCCTTAGTTCTTGAGAAATAGAGGGTCTAATATTTTAACACAATTTAAATACTTACTTTGTAACGAAATTACTGCATTGGTCGTAGGTCAGCTGTTATGGCGTCTGCTTGCTGATCTGAGAGCCCGGGTTCGAAACCAGGATGGGCTACATTTGTTTTTCTCATTTTTTGTTTTATAAAATATACTTGTAATTATAATTTAAGAATCTCAATTAAAAATTTTAATATTGTACATTAATTATAATGTTAACATATTTAAATTTTAATTTAATTCATTTGATTTTTAAGCCTGATTTTGAGATATTAAATATTTCTCATCATTTAAAGAGTTTTTTTTTAATGCATCCATTATTGACTAGAAAAAATTACAAAATCGTTACAAAATCATACCTTATTTTATTAATTATAAATTAATTCAAAGCGCAATCATACGTATTACAAATTAAAAAATATTCAATATGCAAAAAAATATGTTGTAATTTAATTCTTATGCTAAATTTTAATATAATTGTGCTTCCTACTTTAAAAACAGAGTAGTATTATCATCGCAATGACTTCCCTTGTTAAGGCAATATGTAAATGATGTTTCTTTAAAATCACGAATGACACAATTGTTCAATATCATTGCATCGATAAAGCATATATGAAATACATTTTAAAAGTGATTAAAAAAAATTAACTGTTTAATGGTATTTTGTACAACGATTTAGTTACAAATAAAAAATAAATAAGCTAACATTATAATTAATGCACCAGGGTGTAAAAAAATCATGATTTTTTTAATTTAAATCGGATTTTTTTTATTTAAATTGGATTTTTCTTTTAAAACAAAGTAAATCAATGTTTTTAATAAATTTAACTGCTCTATATAGAGAGAGCTGGTAAATACCTATTTTTGGTATCATAAATTTGTAAATAAAGTATTTCTTTGTTAGGCATGCAATAAACTTAAATATTTTGTCCAAGCTTCTGAAACATAGCTGAATTGGCAGACCATATAATGATTTGCTTTACAAATTTTAAAACAAAGATTTTAGAAATGAAACTACAGAAAGTTTATCACACACAATAGACAATAACAACAATATTATTTATTTATTAAGAGATTTGAATAGAAAAGCCAGTTTGGCAGCTTTATCCACTCCTAATTAGTTTCGTAATTTGCTATGTACAAATCCTAAGGTTGAAAACATTCTTTCAACACCTGCAGATGTAGCCTTTGCAGTCATAATTTGCGTTAATTTGCATAATTAATAGTTCCTTGGATGGAACACAGTCTTTTACAATTGTCAAAGACTTCCACCAATGTAAAGTGTTAACTTCTTTCACTACCTTTTCTTCAAATAAGGGCCCATTAAATGGCTCTACACGAGCAATGAATTTTAAAAGAATAGCCATCAAAGACACATCAGTGTAATTTTCCTTCACAAATTCGATTGCTTTGTTTTTTACTACTGCAGATAAGTTTTCTGGCTGAAATGTTGGAGACAACAGATATGCTAAGAAATTGCTGGTGTCAAAGCTTGATTGTATCTGTATTTGAAAGATGTATTCACAGCAGACTCAGCACTTTGTTTTCCTTTAGATCTTGTTCAAGTTTTTTTCATACATCAAGAGCTTCAGCAATGCTACAGTTGTCTCTCTGTACTCGATCTAAAGCAACAGAAATTGGTTTTAAGCGAAGCAGTAAATCTTCCACGTTTCTTTTTATGCCCATATTCATCAGCTTTGACCGTATATCTGCATCAATTGAATCTAATTTCTTCTGCAATCTGCATTAAAATAGGCCAGTTATTAACATAATTATCTAATGATTCACACAAGGTGTTTCACCGTACTTCTAATGGTATACTTAGACAAACACCTTTTCATCCTTTATTTTCGTTAAATTTTGCTCTAGCAAAATGATTGTTTCGGAAGTATTTAATTACCTGCATAACATGATCTGTAACATTGGGGAGTTCTATATCCTTTGCTAGCAAGTTTAAAATGTGTGCCGAGCAACCATAGCTAACAACATCAACATAGTCTTTAGTATCTGTTTCTAATGACTTCCTCATGTATATCATATTGGCTTCCACAAAAAAAAAAAAATTATTTTTTAATCTTGCAACCAAGTTTTGCATTTCTTTTCCACATTTCTTGCAAATAGCTCTGCTTCCCTTTTTTACCTACTTCAATTTTCTTATTTAAATAAAACTAAATTATATCCCTTTTCCTTCCAGCAGCCTTTTTTTTAGAGTTTTAACTAAGAACTTAAATAATATGTAAGTAATAACAGCAAAACTAACTAAAGTAAGTAATAGTATCAAAAATCTTCTATAGCAAAAGTGTAACAATATTCAAGAGATTACCATGTGCTACAGTAAGAAAGAAATTGTGATTGCAGTAGAAATTGAAAATGTCCACTCTTTGTGCAAATAGTAAACTGGAAAACAGGTTTTCGTCAGATAAAGAATCTAAACCTCTTATCACCGAAAGGGTGCAGGTGTAGAATTAAGGAACACCCTAAAAGAGACTTTGAATAGATAAGAATGGCCAAGTGAGGAAAGACTAGGGACAAAAATAGAGGAGGAATATAGTACTGATTAAAAAAAGACAGCATTAGTGAAATTTAAATTTTCATGAGGATTTCTAGAAATTAAATAAAAAATGATTTAAATCAATGATTTAAAAAAAAAATCAATTGATTTAAATCATGATTAAAATCACTGATTTAAATCATTTGATTTTAATCGTTGACACCTTGTAATGCACAATATTATAATTTTTAATTGGGATTATTAAATAATAATTACAAGTATATTTATAAAACAAAAAATGAGAAAAACAAACGTAGCTCGTCCCGGTTTCGAACCAGGCCCCTCAGATCAACAAGTAGACGCCATAACAACTGAGCTACAACCAACGTAGTAATTTCGTTACAAAGTAAGTATTTAAGTTGTGTTAAAATATTAAACACCCTATTTCTCAAGAACTAAGTAGCGTTGTATAAAATCCGTTGAACCTGAGACTAAGGGGCTTCTACCCTACAACATATATAAAACTAATCAAAATCTGTGATTACAAAGCTTGGTCCTTTCCTTGTGAGTGAAATCATGTCTCGGACAGGATTTGAACCTCATCTCAGTCTGGACACTATTTCACTCAGTTGAAAAACTACAACTCCTATGATTCATTTACCAATTAGAATAATTGTGCTGAATTAATTATTAAATGTAAATACACTTTACCAAATAGTCACTTCTGTTTATATCTATGGGACATATCACAGTGAATGCTTTTTTAGCTTTATGGTTGAATGTCCAAGGTTTTTCCATTTCAGCTTTAAGCCAATATCGGATGCTACCATATTTCCCTTCAAAAGATGTTGATATACCTCTGAAAAGATAAAATATCTTGTTAAGTAATCTATCAAAAACTACAGGTAATTCAAATATTTATTAACTAGAAAATTACAGGACACACCAAATAGTGATTTTGGATGAATACAGAATATTCAGAACAAATGTAAACCTGTATCAAATACTCCTATATTTCCAGGTTTAAAAATATTAGAAAGTTAAATTTTTTAAAAAAATTACATAATATTTAACAAAAATACTTCCATTTTGATGAACGAGACCTTTTCATAAGTAAACTTTATTTCCAGGTTTAAAGATATTAGAAAGTTAATTTTTTTTTAAATACACATAATATTTAACACAAATAATTCCATTTTGATGAACAATACCTTTTCACAAGTAAACTTTATACTTAAATGAAATCTGTACTTTGAGTTATTATTTATGAAGAGGCCTAGAAATTTTTTTTTAATTAATAAAACTCTGAACTTCATGGCATTTTTCGGTGAATTAAAATAAATGAATAAAATTTTATTATATTCTAAAACAAATATTTTTAAATCAAAAAGAAATTTTTAAGGAATTAGAAGGCAATTTTTTACAGTCATATAGCGTTTATTTGTCCGGAAGGGACTAATGGGTCATTCCATGTCAAATCACCCAGAGCATGGCACCCACCATCACCAATTTTGATAAAATTTGGTGTATTTGTAGAACTTTTAATGCTGATTCCAATATCAATCATATTGAAATTGATCAAACGGTTTAACAGTTATGAGCTTTTAAATATCTTCTAAGATGGCCGATTTGCCACCATTTTGAATAGCGCATGTGACGGCATAAAACTCTATAACTCCTTATAGGTTTAACCTAGAACGTTAATTTTTTTTTTTTTTTTTTTGTTCAGAATAAAGTAAACTTTCATTGAAACATATTTCTGTTCAGTTTATTCCATTAAATTGCTTTCAAAAAATTATTTTTTGGAATTTTTTTAATTAAAAAAAGGTGTAACTTCAACAGCTGATTTCTCCCATTGCCCCCCCCCCCTTCAATTTTCATCTAATTGCATACACAGACAACTCAAAGTGTGTTTTGAAGCCTGATAAAAAATTTTAATGGGCAGTTCACAGGCATTTTGTTTAAAGAAGAATTTCAATTTTACTAACCTTCCAAAAATAACTGAAAACACAAGATGTTTGATATTTCATTTATTATCAAAAATATCCTAAATCTTTACATCTAAGTTTGATAAGGTTTTATTTATCTTACAAAAAGATAATACGCTTTATAAATGTAGCTAAAAAGAAGTGGAATCTCATGGAAATAAACAGGAATGCTAATAATGAATTTCTGCAGGACTTAGAAATATTTTCATGCCAAATTGAAGTCTGTTGCAAAGTTTCAGTAAATTATAAATAAACTAGTCGGATGTGTCAATCCCAAAACTTTCTTCTATCTCACACATTTCTTCTATCTAGCATACACTAAAAAGAATCAGCATAAATTTATATCAAGGTCTAACTCAATTTAAAGTTTTATTAAATTCCGTGCATTAGTTCTCGAGATATGACTATTGCTAAAATCGTGTAAATTCTGCAAAATGCAGCATAGCAGCGTCACCTGTTGGGAGATTTAGACCAAAATCTAATCAACAACAACTTATGTCAACGTCTAACTGAATCTGAAGTTTGATAAAAATCCGTGCATTAGTTCTTGAGATATGGTTATCGTGAAAATATTGAAAAAAGTAGCATAGCAGCGCCACCTGTGGGGCTATTTACACCAAAACGTAAGTGGAATTTATCCATGTCAAGGTCTAACAGAATATGAAGTTTTATGAAATTTCGTGCATTCGTTCTTGTGGTATAGCTATCGTAAAAATCATGAAAACAGTGGCATAGCAGCGTCACCTGTTGGGATATCTACACTGTAACGTAATCAGCGTCTATTTATGTCAAGGTCTAACTGAATCTGAAGTTTGATGAAAATGACTGCATTAGTTCTAGAGATAGGGCTATTTCATAAATCGGGAAAACAGTGGTATAGCAGCGCCACCTGTTGGGATATTTACACCAAAATGTAATCGCGTCTGGTCTATGTCAAGGTCTAACTGAATCTGAAGTTTGATGAAAATGAGTGCATTAATTCTTGAGATAGAGCTATTGCGGAAATTGTGAAGCAGTGTCCCCTGTGGGGCGATTTTCACCAAAAACTAATCAGCACCAATTTATATCAGGGACTAACTGTATCTAAAGTTTTATTAAATTTCGTGCATTAGTTCTTGAGATAGAGCGCCCACAAAATTTTTGTCACAGACATTTTCTAAAAACAGTCAAATCGTGTTCAGGACCTTCTAAAACATATAAATCCGTCGAAAACCGGAAGTCGAAAATTTTCATGAATCCAATACTTTCTTCTTGTAAAGATAGAAGAAAGTAAAAAGAAATGATGGAAAAAATTCTACAAATAGTCACATTTTATAGCTAAATCATACTTGTATATTATATCAAATATGATAAATTTGCAACTCTTAAATAAAAAAATACAGCAAATAAAAATTATCGTACTTTAAAATTACACAAAATGTTCAGTTGCTGATTGAAGAAAGATATCAAGATTTGATCCAGAAACTGGTTTGCAGTTCTAATATTTGGTATTGTAAGTTACGTATATGCAGCAAATGTCCCAAGAAAAATGTTCTTAAAGCTTTTTTAAAGTTAGAATTTTCGGACTTTGATTCTGAAGATACAATTGAATCTAAACAGTGGGTATAAACTGACAAAGTAGGTTTAACAACATCACATACATTTACTCTGGGTGATTTCATCAATCTTGTTCTTAAAAAGATTGAAAAGCTTTTATCCCATGCATACATATCTAAGTCCCAAACATAGGCATATACAACACATCTTGTAAGGTCCCAAAGTGTTTATTTGAAAAAAAAAAAAAAAAAAAAAAAAAAAAAAAAAGAACTTATTACTCACGAGGTTGTCATACAAATGGATTTTAGTGAGAACTTTTTTTTGGACTTCAAGATGAAGCACAAGGCTACCATTGGATGCACAGATGCTGTACTTTACACACTTGTATGCCATGTAAAGGAAAATAGAAGTAGCTTAAAAAGTGAAAGCCTTTAAGTGGTTTTAGATGATATGAACCATAATATACCAATGGTTTATCAGACTCAAAAATTAATCATGCAGTGTTTAAATAACAGCGTGGCTCCAGATTCTGGAAATCAGGGAGATTTATGAATCTGTAAAAGTCAGGTAATTTCGTAAAGCTCCTTGAAAATCAGGGAAATTTGTCTATATGCGAAAATTTGTGTTTCCTCACGGGACTGATTCGTCGACAAACAGATGATATCTAAGGCAATAATAGCACACGATGAAGAAAAGTAAAATTCTTATATAGTTTTTAAAAGATGCAAATGATATGAGTTTTTAGTATTTATTTAACACAAATTAACCACTTCAACGGAGATGAGACAATAGTATTCTTTCCTTCGACCTATCTTGGGGTGGCCATTGAAGTGGTTAAGGTGATAAGATGTCCTCATTTTCTGTGGATTTTATGTTGAAGGCAATTTACTCATTTTTGAAAATTTTATGATGCATTAACATAAGCTGAACAGATGGTCAGCTTAATCCAATTAGCTAACCCGTCAGATATAGCTATGTCTTAAAATTGAACATTCTTCAGAAACAGAGGAAATTTTCTGGTCACCATATATTGATTGGCTACTATACAAAGTTGTTGGACTATACATTTTGAGTTTGGACTTATGAAACTTTAAACCTGTACTTTAAGAATATTGTGCAATTTTTAACACTTTCCAACCTAGTTGAAAAGTGCTTATGACTTCGGTTTGTCTGCCGTCTGCCCGTGCTCTAACTCCCGTAAATAGGCTCGGATTGCCCTGCAATTTTTATATGTTATTGTCGTCAACTATAGCATGTTCCCTATTTCAACGGAAGTGTGTAGCACTTATAGTTTTTTTTTACAGGGACACTCAAAAGAATTCCGTTACATGACGGTCTATGGGGAAAAATCATTTTCAGTTTATTTTAATGATGTTACACAATTTCAAACACATTGTAATTGATATATATCACGAAGGTGCATTACAAGAAGCTTAATATGGAATAGGGTGTGCATAGCACTTATAGTTACTTTACAGGGACAGTCAAAAGAATTCCGTTACATTACGTCTATGGAGAAAAATCGTCTGCAGTTTATTTAAATAATGTTTCACTATTTTAAACGCATTGTAATTTATATATATCACTAAGGTGCCTTACAAGAGGCTTACTACAGAATAGTGTGTGTATAGCAGTCATCGTTCATTTACAGGGATACACAAAAGAATTCTCTACTGTCTGTTAACAATAATCCTAGCAGTCATCGTTCCTTGACAAGGACACAAAAAAAAAATTCGCTATACTGTCTGTTAACAATAATGGCTGGAAGTGAGTTTTAAATTGCTGAACGCGATTTTAAATTTAACTCACTTTTTGTCTATTACTTGGTGTGTATAAATTCTGTAGATCCTATACAGGGCAGCACAAAAGTTCGCGAACACATTTCCGTTTATTGACAGAAACTCCAGAAGGAGAATTTTAAACTGTGCTACGCGTTTCCTAACTAAACTAAAATTTAGCATCCTATGTAGTATATATACAAATCTATAGATCATATACAGGGCTGAATAAAACTATTCGGATATTTTTCCGAATATTGTATATGTTGGAAATTCCTGAAATTACGTTTTTAAATATGTTATGCGTTTTCCAAATTGTTCACTTAGATGTTATCTTTCAGCTTATTAAACGGTAATGATTTGTAAAATTATTTTGGAAGCGTTGGAAAGTGTTACATAATCTATGCTTGACGCATGATTTTTCGTTCTTGTTATATTATCTCTTGTTTCTTCTCCCAAATGACGTTGGTAAGCTGGATAAGTATGTTATATGAAGAAGCGGCATATATTAAAAATATCGTATATGTATCTTTAATAATGAAAATCAAGGAAATCTGATAAAGGTAGTCAGGGAAATCAGAGAAAAATTAGGGAACTTCTTTTTACAATTTCTGTAGCCATCCTCAATAATAAGTATCCCTTTGTTACAAATGTAGAATAATTTACTGACAGCTGTGCTGCCCAGTATAAAAATTGCAAAACATTTTTAACCTATATTACCATGAATATGATTTTGGTGGAATAAAAGCAAAATGAATCTTTTTTTGCTACAAGTCACGAAAAATCTGATTGCGATGAGGTAGGAGAGACTGTTAAAAGACTTGTGACAAAAGCAAGTCTGCAAAGACTGCTGCATGGTCAAACAAATGTGACTATGATATACAAATATTGCAGACAAAACATTGAAGTATAACATTTTTTATTATCGCAAAAAGTGACATGTTGAAACTGCATAGCAATATGTCTCAATAGATGCAACTTGCTACAACAATTCCTGGAACATGCATTATTTCGAATCTACAGGAAATTTATTAATATGGTGGAAAAAGAATAAGTACTGATGAAAAAGTTTGTGTTTGTTAATCTTTTGATATGTTAGAGACTTTGAATATTCCATCTCTTAACAGTTATGTAGCATGTTGTATATATGAATCAAATTGGTATATAAGATTAGTTTCAGAAGTCCACAAAGTAGAAGGAGATGTAACTGTTAAATTCATGTATCCACAATGGCCCATCACCTTCGTAAAATTGGCCAAAAAATGACAGTTTCAATCATATCCTTTGTGCAGTTGACATCAATATCACAACTGGTAAAACATATAAACTTTCTGATATATTCAGTGCTTTAATAAACACCAAGTTGGCAAAACATAAAATGAAAGGGAAATAAAATTGAAAGATAACATGAACAAATTTTAACTAAAACAATTTTGTGATTTTTCATCAATATTACAAATAGAGTTAATTTTTCTAATTAAATATCTTTACTTTAAATTGTTATTGATGTAGATATATTTTAATAGTGTATTTTTTACTTTGTATGCGCTAAAGGTTATAATTTTTAATTTTAAAATACTTTGATAATTTTTACTTGACAATCTTTTGTATTTAAGAGTTGTAACTTTATCATATTTGATATAATATACAAATATGGCTTTGTAGAATTTTTTCTATCGTTTCATTTTTATTTATAATTTACTGAAGTTTTGCAACAGATTTCAATTTGACATGACCATATTTCTATGTCTTGCAGGAATTCATTATTAGCATTCCTGTTTATTTCCATGGGATTCCACTTCTTTTTAGCTACATTAAAAAAATATATTATCTTTATTTAAGATAAATAAAACCTTATCAAACTTTTAGATGTAAAGAGATATGATATTTCTGATAATAAAAGAAATATCAAACATCTTGTGTTTTCCGTTATTTTTGGAAGGTCAATAAAATGGAAATTCTTCTTTAAACAAAATGCCTGTGAACTGCCCATTAAAATTTTTTTATCAGGCTTCAAAACACACTTTGAGTTGTCTGTGTCACACTTTGAGTTGTCTGCTAATATTATTATAAGAAAAAGAAATCCTAATACTTATGCAATTTTAAAGCTTCATGACAACTTATAAATAACTGTATATAATGATATTACCAAAATATATTTTTCTTGCTGCATATTTAGGCATCATGTGAATTTAAATAAGTATTGCAACATTAATTTCTTTTACAATAAAATGCAAAATATATACTGCATTTAAAGTTTAAATCTCCTCAGTGAATTTAAAAATATTAACTTTATATCTATTTTTTTAATCTGATTTATAATAATGATAACAGTTTCTTAAACAATAAAATTCATAAATATTAAAAATAAATATTTTACTGTCTTGTAAAAATGTTTAATCTTTCATAAATTAAATCATTTTTCTAGTTTTTAGTTTTACTTTTAAATAAAAAAATTTGAATAAATATAGGCCTATATAATTACTTTACTAATTAAAAATTAAACATTAGATGTTGATTAAACGAACTAATGAGTTTGATACATTGAAAAGAAAAAAACTATTACCTATACTGAAAAAGCATTTAATGAGTTACTTCAAAATAACATACAGGGGTAACAAAATAATTTAGCACTGTAAAGCCTGAAATTGTGATGCAAAAATAATAACTTTTCAGCATTTTCAAGAAGTCTGTTTCGTTAGGTTTCATATATATATTACCAGCTTTAAAAAAACAAACGTTCACTATATACTGTGTTGCAGGAGCTGAAAGATTTCTTGCTAAATTTGCAAGCTTTGGAAAGTTTTATGCATTTGTTTTCCACCAGCTAAATGGACACTCTGTCCTAGCTATTAAATGTTTATCAAAATAGCAATCTACCTCTCTTAATTTATCTGCTGTATTATTATTAACTTCATTTGACAAATTTGGCAGTGATGACTTCTTATTTTTTATTTCTGAAAAGCAATCCCAAAATGAAAAAATGAAATTATATTTTAAGAAAATAACCCTTTTCTTGACATACAGAATCTAAATTTACTAAGTTTGAGTTGCATGAGGAAGGATATAAAAAGACAGAGGACACATGCAAGTTCTTATTTTTGGGGGTTAACTGATTTTACTAAAATAAAAAAAGTTTCATTTTTATAGGGGTAATGAGTTTCTATTTTGGGTAAAAAAATATATAAATTACTAGAACTATCTATGGATTAAAAAAATATATATGAATTATTATTTACATTTTTGAAAGTCAAATGTTATCTTATTGGCATCAAAGTATTTCAAATATTACAAAAAATACATTCAGCTGTTATGATTTTTGAACACTCAAACAAAAAAATTATTTCAATTAGTCCTTAATTTAATTTTTGATTTTAAAATTGAAAAAATAAATAAACAAACAATTAAAATAATTTTTTTTTAAAGTCAGTATTCGGCCTAAAATTTGGCCGAATATTCGGTATTCGGTTATTCGGCCAAATCACTATTCGTTAACATCCCTACAGTATACAATGCAATTAAAAAATTTTTTTTCTTTTAACACGAAGCAAAAATCGTTTAGCACGAAAAAAATTCGCTTTTGTTCATCAGTGGCATGTTTGCTACAAGTCACTGTAGAATTTATTTATGGAACTGTTTAACTTCTGGAAATCGGTTCCTCTTCCTTCACGCCCCTCTTTTTTCCCCAGTGGTCATCATCCACCAGGGCTCTCCTCCTCCCCCTAATGAATAGAATCATTATCTGTACCAAAGAATCGCCGATTGTTGGAACCCAGTTTCGTTATGCTTTTCTAGTGCAAAGGAAGGAATGTAGGGAGTTTGGTGATAAGAAATTCCTGTGCATTTCAGGTTAATGCATTTGGTACTGCTCTTCAATTCGTTTACAAAGTCAGTTAGTTTGAGTTGAAATTGGTGAATTTTGTGTTAAAACTATTGAATTTTGGGTGAAAATCAGTGAATTTTGTGTTTTTTGTAAATTAGTTTATGATTTAAGAACACAATGGCTGAGAAATCTGTACAAAAACAAACCGCTATTTTGCTTCAAATGAAGATAAAGTTGCTTAATGCTGTTGATGAAAAACGCAGGATGAAAACAGAAATCTGCAGAGTTTGGCATTGCTGATTCTACTTTATCAACGATAATAAAAAACCGGGATCACATTATGTTAATGTTTGAGCCAGAGAGAAAACGTATGAGAACTGCTAAGCATGAAAATTTAGAGACAGCTTTGCTTATTTGGTTCAAACAAGTTAGAATGCTCCTATATCAGGTCCTTTATTACTGGGGAAAAAAAGATAAACTGGCAAAATAAATGTATATCAAATTTTCGGCAAATCCAGGTTGTTGGAACGTTTCAAGAAAAGGAATGGCATTGTGTTAAAAAAAGTTTGTAATGAAGCTAATAACTTTTTACAAACTCTGACCGTAGAATGGTTGCAATCTACGTTGCCCTCAATATTTAAAGAATATCAACCAAAAGATGTCTTCAACGCCGACGAAACTGGCTTATTTTACCACTGCTTACCCAATAAAACTTTATCATTTAAAGGACAGCCGTGATCAGGAGGAAAAATCTCTAAAGAAAAAATTAGAGTATTGGTTGGATGCAACTCGGATGAATCTGAAAAACAACCCTTATTTGTCATAGGTAAAAGTTTAAAATCGCAGTGTTTTAAAAATGTAAGAACATTACCCGTTGAATATACGTCAAACAAAACAGCATGGATGGCAGCCACTATTTTCAATGATTGGCGTATTAATTTGGATAAGGGATTTTTACGAGAAAAGCGCAAAGTCGCACTTATTATTGATAACTGTCCAGCACACCTCTATATTGAATTAAAAGCCATAAAGCTTGTATTTTTGCCTCTAAATACCACAAGTGTTTTACAATCATGTGATCAAGGCATTATACAAAATTTGAAATTAAATTATCGAAAGTAATTGCTTGGAAAATATTTAGTCCCAATCGAAGCAAAAGAAGATTTCTCCATTAATTTATTGGATGCATTGCATATGTTATGCTTAGCATGGAATTTAGTGAAGCTCGTGACAATTGAAACTGTTTTCGCCATGCGGGATTCTCCAAAGTAGCAAATTCTTTGGCACCTCAAGAATCAGCCAATATTGAGACTGAGCTGACATTTAATGGAATGTTTGGGAAAGTCTCGACATTACTAGACTGTCCTACAATACTATTAAATTAATATGTTGCAGTCGATGATGATGTGTCTACAGCACCGATTCTGACAGACAGAGAGATTTTGCAGATTGTCCCAAATCCAAATGATTCCACTTATGTAGATTCTGACGACGAATCTGACAATGAAATCAATGATGCAATTCCTGTCCCTCTATTTCAGATATGCAGAAAATGATTAAAAGTATACAGAGTTATTTAGATGTGCATTCGAATGGAGAGATGAATAAAACAATGGAAGATTTCGAACAATTTGTGAACAATATGACGCAGTAAAAGACACTTTTAAAAAAAATATCCGATTTTTTCCCAAAAAAACAATTTTTTTACTTGCTTTTTATCCTAATGGATGCAACCTAATATTAGTGTAACGGGAAATCGAAATAAAATTTGATGACATTGAAAATATTGGTGAGTTTTGTTCTTTTTTTACGAAATTTTTTTAACATGGCAAAAATTTCTGCTTAAAAGTATAAAATCATTCAACAATGATTTTAGGTTGTGTGTGTGTGTGCGTATGTAATCAGAAACAAAATTTTTAATGCATACAAAAATAAATATATATTTAAATTAGTTTTGCTTTTATGGCTGCATCATTTGGCAACAAATCTCATTTTCTTAAGCCAGAATTGTGTGAAGTTAAAAAGACACTGGCCAAATATAAAACACCTAACTCCTATAAAACAGAAGTATTCTAAATTTTCTACTACACATATATATTTTTGGGGAAGAAAGATACATTATATCACAGAAAATAGAAATTACAGAAATAATTACCCAGAAGGCAATTGAAAAGAAAAATGAAACTCATGACGACCTTCAGTTAAAACTTCTCTTCCATCACCAGTTTCTAAAAAGAAATTACACTGAATTATTTTTGAGCAGCATTCGAAAATTATTTATTTTATAACACAATTTATACAAGAAACAGAGGCATAACCAGGCATATTTGTGCAGGGGTGGAATAGAGATTTTCTTGAAATTTTCTCTTGTGCTATTTATTTTTATCTTTTGATATCCTTCATATAAACATGCCTTTTTAAAACAAATATATAAACTATACATATATATTTTAAATCATAAACACTACGTCTGATCACTTTATTTTACATAATATAATAAGTCACATTTTATCAGACAATTAAATACACTAAACCAACATGAGTGAAAAATTGACCTGGGCCAGGACTTGAACCTGGGACCTTCAGCGTACCGTGCTGATGCTCTGCCACTAAGCTACCCAGATCGACATCCTAGCCAGGCAATCTCTGACTTTATTCATGTTGGGAACAGTCATCAGTCAACAGTTTGCAGCTACAGATGACATAATACAATGAATAACCATTCATCGGTCCGTAATTAATTATACATATATATTTTAAATCAAGGATTTAAAATATATTTGTATATTAGCTTAGATCAATTTTATTTTCCACATTAAATACAAAATTATGCAATTTTCATTTAAATCATCTCTTTTCTATTTAAATTTATAATACACTTAAACAATTGATGAAATACACATATAAATTTATTTAAATGAACATTTTTTATAATTTCTTGAACTGGTACAGGATATCATGGTAAAAATGCATAAACTCTGCACAAGAAAAATTCTTGCTAATTACAACAAAAAAAAAGAAAGAAAGTTTTGTACAGGATCTGTGCTATAAATTAGCAATAGCTTTGCAGCTTTTAAGTTCACACATTTCTTATTAATTTTGAGAAAAAAAAAATCCAAGATAATATCAAAGACTGATAATAATAATAATAAAAAAAAAATCTAAGACTTTTTTTTTCAGATATAAATGTTAGATGCTAATAATAATCAGCATGTCAAAGGAATACAAAATTAGAGCAACCATAATATCTGGACTGCATTCAGGGTGAACTGCTAAGGAAATTTCAATAACATCATTTTGCATACAGTATACAACCTAGAGAAAATGTATTATATTATGCTGATCTTAATGTTGTTGCACATCATGAATGGACAGAATGAAAATAATCATGGGTCATGGGCATAGTCAGTGGTCACCAATTTATCTTTCTTGTAGGTCTGTTTCAAAACATAGACAAACTTTCACGGTGCAGAAAACTTAAGTAACCTCCCCCTCTCAACTTCCCCAATCACGTTACCATCTTCTCTACTAACATAGGCTACTTGCTTTGCTTAGTAAAACTTTTCTTTGCAATCATCTGTTATCTTATGTACAAAATACAATGGATACCAGTGAAATGTAGTGCATAAAAGCAAATAGTTTTTTATTATGATTTTTAGAATAGAAAAAAATCAATACAAAGTACATATAAATTCAAAAAGACTACTCACTAAAGTTCATTGTGCATAACGTTCAATGGAGAAAATGGCAAGTTTTAAAATAAAAAGTGCACACAAAAACATGTGATTCACATTACCTAAAAGATAATTAAAACTTTAATTAGATTTTTAATTTTAAAACATATTTTAAAACAAAAATGTTTTAAAATTTAAAATCTTATTAAAGTTTTGATCATCTTTTAGGTAATGTGAATCACATGTTTTTGTGTGCACTTTTTATTTTAATTCGACAAAGATGAATTTAAACATTCCGAACTTGTTTTATATGGCAAGTTTTATTTTGCACAACTTGCCTGATATTTGGGGCCAAGTTGGAGCAGCTGATTCTCATCAAGCTGTTAAGGTGATCATCTGTGAGTCGAGATCTGTACTGGTTCTTAATGAAGTTCATTTTTAAGAATGCAGCTTCACACACATAAGTTGAGCCAAACATGGTACACAATTTTATGGCTCAAGCTTTTAGTTCTAGATACTTTTCTCCTACACATATTGAATGCAAATTTGATCACTCCCAAAAGTCTTTGAACTTTAGCATAAATGTCCTTTAAAACAACGTCATCTTGGAACTTTATTACTTCCAACTGTCAGACAACTTTGTTGTTCTTGAAAACGACTGCTTCTTCACTCGTCCATATGCCATTAGGCATAAATGAAAAACTGTTGTTAACTAGCTGCACAACGTTCTCAATTTTTACAAAATCTTTCTTGAAATTCAGATTTAAGTTTTTCAAAAAAATCTTCGAACTGGTCAATACTCGCATTACTGTCACAATTGACTTAAGGCATGCAAAGTGTAAACATTTTCCATTAATATCGTCAGAGAAGATGTGAATCTGTTTTGAAAAACTTTTTTATTTCTGAGAAAAGCTCAAACACGAGTTTACCTTTGCCTTATAGTTTGAGGTTTGAGAGATACATGTGCTTAAATAAATCAGCCAAAAAGACGATGGGTGTCATGTTTTTTTTCAATGTCAAGGAAGAAGCCTAAATGCTAACATACTACTTTATCATCACTAGTTGAAAGAAACTCTTTGATGTCCTCCGGTCTTTCAAGCTCCAAGCCTTTGCTTAGCCATCTCATGTTGTTGTGGAGAAGTAAGTCATCAAACTGAGCATCAGTCTCTTCAAGAAATGGTTTAAATTAATGGTGTTATAAATAAATACATTAATCATATACAGTAAAATCTGTGAAAGCAGAAATACTAGGAACCGAAGCTTTAACTAGATTAATCAAAGTTTATTAATCAATTAATCAGATTTTTTGTTTATTTCTATTTTGTTTTACATTTTAACATATGCTGTGTATTTTTTTAATTAAACCTTTACCAAAATAATTAAAATAACTATTTTCTTTTTACAAGTAAATGTAAAAATAATTAACATAAATAGATAATATGGCAACTATAGAAAACCAATGTTACTGAACATCCATAAACCAATGATTTATTTTATTAAATACAAGCTCAGCTGCCCAGCATTGCCTGGGCCCATGATAATAAAATTAAATAAACACAAAGTTTGTATGATTTTACATCTTTAACCCAATTTTGTATGAAATTATTTATTTAAATGTGCTGCACACACAACGGAAAATCTTTTATTTCCACCTTCTGCTGACAAAGGGTGCATTCTGATCTAAACGAACTCCAATACGTCTGTCTGCAGCACCGTATAGTAGGCATGAAGCACACACACTGCAAAATCTTTTAGTTTCACCTTCCGCCATCAGGGGTATACTCTGTTCCAAACAAACAACCTTCCGAATGACTTTATAGAAAGGCTTTAATAGATAGACTCCGACACGTGTTCCTGCCATGTCCAGCACCGTATAGCAGGCATGCTGTGCATGCGCTGCCAAATATTTAGTTCCACTTTCCACCACCAGAGTGCACAATTTGCTCTATACGAACATTCGACACGGTACCTGTTGTATCAAGGGAGTTGAATGAACCAATTCTGTCGAAATTGAGCCCATAGAACTATAAATAATGCACCTCCTGGAGGTGGAACTAAGATCTGTAATGCCATTGAAAACCAAGTTGAATCATCCAAACCCCCCATTGTGATCCAGCCCATAGAACCCGAGATAAGAATGCACAGTTAGAGAAAAAAAACTTGTAGGATTGCCTGCCCGGGAACGCTTGGTCAAGTGCTCAACAACAAATCATTTACTTTGCATCAAGTAAATATGAGTTGTGTACTTTTACTAGGAACATAAATTTAATTTTTATGAAAAACTATTTGAAATTTCCAGTATTCTCTATATTAGGGCTGCACAACCTTTTTAAGCGAAGGGCCACTTACAAAAATGAATGGGTTATCGAGGGCCACCATCAGTAGCACAGGGAGAATTTTGTTTTGAGGAGGTGTGGCAGGGGGGGGGGGGTCTAAGCCTACGATCAAATAAAAAATATCAATTTTGGAAGGGTAGTTTTAGCCCCCTAGGTCCTTTCCTTCCCAGTCAACATATTCAATTCTGTTGGCAAGGATATATCAACAGTTTACATTTGTATTTATAAAAGAGATATAGCTAGGATTATTTTCAAAGAGTGAAAGTATTCCTTGATTTTATTTTTGGAGGAGTAAATTTAGCTTTAAAGGTGCCAAAAGATAATTGTACTTTCATGAATGAAGGTGGGGAGGAGGAGAAACATATATTATTCTAAATTGTACATCTTAACATATTCAGTCATAAAATGTGGATATCAAGTAGGGGTGCACAACCTTTATAAGAGGAGAGCCAGTCACAAAAATGACTGGATTGTCGAGAGCCAACATCCGTACTGTGGACAAAATTTTGTTTCAGGGTAGGAAGGGGACGATCAGTGGCCTAAAAGTTCATAAAAATGCTAATTTTGAAAGGAGGGTTATGGGTCATTCCATGTCAAATCAACCAAAAATTTTTAATTTTCAACCTGACCATTTCAGATTTTACTGAAACCTTCAGGAATCCTTCTCCCTGATGATAGAAATGAGAATATATACTTTTATAATTTTTTTTATCTCAGTAAATTTTCATAAGGTTTAATTTGATATGAAAGTTGACTATGCATGATTTTTAAAAAGTTAATTTAATTTAATTTAAAAATTAATTTTTTTAAATATTGTTTTTTAAAAATTTTGAAAAAAATGTTTTTTGTAATATTATAATCTTTAAATTCTGAAAGTTTTAGAGTGGGATCTCAATGGGATCAGCAGTTATAAAAAAAAAAAATAATAATGTTAAAAATGAATAAAACAATGATCTCTTTAGCACAATCATAAAGTTGGCAAGGTGCCAACTTTAAAAAACAGCCCCAATTGATGTTTAACATTAGTTTTTTTAACATAACTGCTGATCCCATTGAGATCCCACTCTAAAACTTTCAGAATTTAAAGTTTATAACATTACAATAAACATTTTTTTTTTCAAAATTTTTAAAAAACACTATTTTAAAAAATTTTTAATTTAATTTAATTAACTTTTAAAAACCAAGCATAGTCAACTTGCATATCAAATTAAACCTTATTAAATTCTCTTTAAAATGAGGGGTCAAACAACTCTCTACGCCTGATAGAACTTGAGAAATATAAAATTGAAAACATCTATACAAGCCAAAAAATGATGATTTTTCGAAATTTAAAAAATTAATTCTATGAAAATTTACTGAGATAAAAAAATAATAAAAGTATATTCTCATTTGTATCATCAGGGAGAATGATTCCTGTAAGTTTCATCAAAATCTAAAATGGTCAGGTTGAGTCACTGGTTGATTTGACATGTAATGACCCTTATCACCTCTATACTCAACCACCTCCTTAGTCAGCATAACCCAATTCAGTTGGCAAGGATGGAAAAATTTGCAATTTATTTTTCCACGCGCGATTGACAATGTTCGCAGTTTTTTCCTAGTGATTGACAAAATTGTGATTTTTTTCCCCTTGAGTGCTGGGCGAAATTTACGATTTTTACGCACCCGAACGACGAAAATTGCAATTTTCATACACCCAATCGGCGGAATTCGTGATTTTTACATACCCAATCGGCAGAATTCGAGATTTGCATGCACCCAATCAGCAGAATTCGCGATTTTCATGCACCCATTTGGCAAAATTCGCGATTTTTTGTGCACCTGATCGGCAGAATTTGCGTTTCTTGCGCACCCGATCGGCGGAATTTGCGATTTTCATGCCCCCGATCTGCAAAATTTGCGATTTTCATGAGCCCGATCGTCAGAATTCGCGATTTACATGCACCCATTTGGCAAAATTCGTGATTTTTACGCACCCGATTGGCAGAATTTGCGTTTTTTGCGCACCCGATCGGCGGAATTTGCGATTTTCATGCCCCCGATCTGCAAAATTTGCGATTTTCATGAGCCCGATCGTCAGAATTCGCGATTTACATGCACCCATTTGGCAAAATTCGTGATTTTTATGCACCCGATCGGCGGAATTTGCGATTTTTGTGCACCTGATCTGCGGAATTTGTGTTTTTTGCGCACCCGATCAGCGGAATTCACGATTTTCATGCCCCCGATCTGCAAAATTCGCGATTTTCACAAGCCCAATCGTCAGAATTCGTGATTTTCATGCACCCAAATGGCAAAATTCGTGATTTTCACGCACCCAATTAGCAAAATTCGCAATTTTTACACACCCAATCGGCAAAATTAGCAGTATTTACGCGTCCGATCGGCGAAATTGATCCGCGGGCCACAGGTTGTGCACCCCTACTCTATATATAACATTTATAAAATGTTACGGGAGAAGCTAAAAATGTTACATTTTTTAAATGGAATTTGTTTTGTGTAAATCAGAGCAAGGTGTTTTTAGTAATAAGTCTGAGTAGTCTAAAGTAATAAAAAAAAAAAAATAATAGTAAAGTTGTTGTTACGTGTGTGATTTTTCTGGGTCACACACGTAACAACTTTACTTTTTTTTTTAAATTATTACTTTAGACTAAAGGTGTCACTACAAAAAGGATTCTATATGCCTCCTGTAATAGCAATAAAAAAATAAAACATTATCTATCTTATCTAAAATTTGTCTCAATTGGCAAAAAAAATTCTCTAAAAGTCACATACTCAATGGTGGAATCAACCATATAGTATATTATATGTTACTGTTCTGTTAGAGACAACTAGATTAACTGATCAAGAAACTATCAGAGATGAAGTTTAAACATTTTAAATGCTAAAGTAATTCAATAGAAGTTATCAAACAATAAGATAACAAATTTTCTTAGAAACAATTAAATCAATACACAAATTAAAACTTCTTTTACTTAAGTAAGGTGTCATACATATAAAAACACAAATATCAAAACTTGACATGTTTCGGTTTACATTCTAAAACCATACTCATAAGTAGATACCTCGTCAACAAAAAATCAAACCCGAATGACACTGGACACCATCATATATACAAGATACAGTATAACAAAACAACGCCATCTATAATACAAAACACAAATTAAAAACACATAAAAACATTAACCCTCAAATCAAGCTTGTATACATAATTGTTTCCCTCTATTCAAATTCGCCCCACAATATTTACTCAAAAGCTCTAACCACAAAGGTGGAATAATAAAAGAGAAAGTATCATTACAGACTGAACCCCTTCGTAAATAAATTTCAATGAGCTGAGTGTGTAATCGAGAGTGTTAGGACTGAAAATAGAGAAGAAACAAGGAATATAATTTTCTCCGAAATAAATAAATATATAGCAAGACCTTTGGGGCTCGATAATAATGATTTTAAAATTGTTAAAAAACTGAAAAGTGAAAAGGATATCCTATTTTTACAAACAGATAAATCTAATAGGATTGCAGTTATGGATCGTAGTGATTATAGTAATAAAATGCTAGGAGCTATTAAAGAGATCAATTGTTCCATTATTGAAAAATGCCCATTGAATAAAATTAATAGGAAATTAAAGGAGATTATTGAGAAGGGTAGTTGGCCGGATTTTATGAAAGTGAAGTTACGTATTAATAAACAAGGTGTGATTCCACGTCTCATTGGGAGAGTTAAAGATCATAAAGAAGGTTATCCGTTACGCCCCATAGTAATGAGGTGTCAAGCACCAACATATTTCTTGGAAAAGACGTTTGTTTTACTATTAAAGGATTTATTGCCACATTCTAACTATGTTGTCAGTTCCACAGTGGAATTTGTGAATGAGATTAGGACACTTAAGATCCCTCAGAAATGCATTTTGGTAAGTATGGATGTGAAGTCCTTGTTCCCGTCTATTGATATATCTGAAGTGAGTAGAGACATTAACGATAGGATTGACAGTTCGGAAAAATTTAGTGACAATATTAAAATGACTTTAAAAAGTGGTTTACAATTAATAATACAGAGTAATTTCTTTATGTTTGATGGAAAATTATATGTGCAGAATATGGGGACGCCAATGGATTCGCCCATTTCGGGATTTTTAGCTGAATTTAAGATGAGACATCTAGAAGAAAGAATTTTTGTAAGTTTTGAGAAATTACCTGTTTTTTGGAGGAGGTATGTTGATGATATTTTTTTTATTTGGGATTGCGGGGTAGAGTCTTTTATTAGTTTTGTTAATGAAGTTAATGATTTGGATAGTAATATTCAGTTTACTTATGAATTAGAGGAAAGGGGTAGTCTCCCTTTTTTAGATACCTTTTTAATCAGAGGGAGGGAGTTTTTGAAGAGAACGGTTTATAGGAAGAGTTTGAATAGTAGGCATGTAATCCCAAATTCGGCGTATTCTCCTTTTAATTATAAGTTTTCCACTTTCTGTTTTTTAGTTAATAGGGCTTTTAAGGTTTGTTCTGAAGAGTTTTTGAGGGAAGAATTACAGACTATCCGTGATACAGCTGTGAGTAATGGTTTTAAATTGGGTAGCATCAATAAGTTGATTAATTATTATAGAAATGATAATATTGGGGGGAATGATCAAGCTGTATGTGAAAATTATGAGAGGGAGGGTGAGGGTTCTAAAGTTAAAAGAGTATCTTTTCCTTATATGAAGGGTGGCTTTGAGAGGTTAAAGTTCAGATTAAAAAAGTTTGATATTGATTTAATTGCGAAACCACCACATAAATTAAAAGAGTTACTTTATAGACAGTTTGACCCGGTTAAGCAGGAGGATCTTTCAGGGGTATATGAAATTCCGTATGTTAATGAGGGGGGTGAGATCCGTTATTATATTGGTATGACAGGGAGAAAGTTAAGTATAAGAAAGAAAGAACATGAATCTGACATTAAATTTGGCCGCATGAAAACAGCTTTATCTAGATTATATTTGGAGGGGGGGATTAAAATTTTATTTAATGATATTAAATTAATTTTTATTTCGAGTTTTTACCGCAAGTCCCTTATAAGAGAATCCATTGAAATTTATTTACGAAGGGGTTCAGTCTGTAATGATACTTTCTCTTTTATTATTCCACCTTTGTGGTTAGAGCTTTTGAGTAAATATTGTGGGGCGAATTTGAATAGAGGGAAACAATTATGTATACAAGCTTGATTTGAGGGTTAATGCTTTTATGTGTTTTTAATTTGTGTTTTGTATTATAGATGGCGTTGTTTTGTTATACTGTATCTTGTATATATGATGGTGTCCAGTGTCATTCGGGTTTGATTTTTTGTTGACGAGGTATCTACTTATGAGTATGGTTTTAGAATGTAAACCGAAACATGTCAAGTTTTGATATTTGTGTTTTTATATGTATGACACCTTACTTAAGTAAAAGAAGTTTTAATTTGTGTATTTATTTCGAAAAGGTGAAGTTTTTGAGTTTTTAAATTTTTGTAATTTAAAAACAGTTAATGTAAACAATTAAATCAGTGCATACTCCATTATATACTTACTACTTTTACTTACCAGGGTTGATTGAAGCAAAATTTGAGGGCTATTTAGGTCCCTTAATAAAATTCCATTTAATAAATAGGCACTCTTCCCAAAATCCTCTTAATAAAATAGGTCCCATCACAGAAATCCATTTAATAAAACAGGCCCCTTCACTAAATTTCATTCCATAAAAACATATTCTTCATTAATAATTTTAATTTGTTAGGTTTTAAAATGTGTAATTTGCAAATAAAACAAGTTCACCAGAAAGGAAAACTTCAGAAGGACTTAAAAAAGTTATTGATAAATGCTTGGTTCAAATTAGAATAACTGGATTTCATTTTTTGTTGTTAAATTTGTTCAACATGTTACTTTTCACAAAAATAACAAACTTTTCACAAAATGGGGCCCCAAGAAAGAAATTCTGACTTGGATCGATGCATATTTTTCAGTTACTTTTTTTTCTAAACTTTATTCATAATACACATTTATAACATACTTAAGTAAAATTATTTACATTTGCTGAAAGGTAAATACTTTTTTGAATTAAAATCTCCCTTTTAACAGAGTATCCTCCCAGGTTTTAAAAAAATGTATAGGGGAGACCGGTACACAGTGGACCACCTCCTAATATTTTATTTATTAAATTTTTTTTAAAGCTTCTCTTCTATCCTAATAGACAACAGCACTGCAATGATTATTTATAGCCTTCAGAAAATATGTTTAGCTCAGATTGAACTATTTTATCCTTCTTTGTTGATTTGAGCTTCTAAAAGTAAAATTTTTCATCATCATATTTTTATTTTTTTAGTAATTAAAGGTTGTAGATAAATAAAATAAAACAGCTTTTTTGCAAAGCTAAGATACTTGTTTTTATTTTACTTTAAAGTTAATATGTTTAAAAGAATGAAAGCTATAAACAATATTAATATGATTATTTATTGAACTTCAACATAGGGTACAGTGGACCACCCACTCATGGGGCACAGTGGTCCACAATCCACTCTGCTCCTGTAATGCAGAATGTTCTAAATATTTAATAATTGCTTATTTTCTATGAAGAAATGTTGTTTTAAAGTAGATTTAACTGTAAAATAAAGTAAACAAATAAAAATAACAATTTAACATAGTAAGAAATATTTTGTTTTGTATTTACTGCCTTTGATAAATATAACTGTAGTCTAATTGTTGATGATTCTATTCAAGTAAGATTTATGAGATGCAAATTGAATGGAAATCAGTTTATTTCTCCCGAAACTGTAGATGAATCTGCTGTTGATGTCAATGATTTCATAATGTTGCTCTCTGACCCAAAATCATTTCTTGAAAATTCCAGGCTCAATCTTACTCATAAGTACTTTGGAATTTCATTTGCAAATTTTAATGTGCGCTGATTTTTTGGTACTTAAGTAATAACTTCAACTAAATTGCAATTGTTCCTTTATTAATCTGTTATTATTTTCAAAATATAATTAATTTTTTGTTTTTGTTTCAAAATTTATATTACTATGTTATTTTGTGGGTGAAGAGGCAACAAAAAAGAATTAGACTAATGAAAAATAGATTTATATTGTATTTTAGATAATACCTAACAGTGGTCCACTGTACCCCGGTGGGTGGACCAGTATACCCCGCTTCTGGGGTACACTGGTCCACTTTACAAGTGTATATAATTTTTTTTCTTTTTTTAAATGTATGAAAAACTATGTTATGAGAAAATTATGATGGATGTAAGAAGGTTTAAGGAATATTCAAAAATATTTTCACACAGATCGGTCAGTCTGCTAAAGAGAAAAAAAATGTTAACTGAAAAAGTGGTCCACTGTGTACGGGTCTCCCCTACTTTTTAGATTTGTAAGGAGCACTTACAAGGCGGTTCGTGCGGTTCACCACAATTGCACGATTACTTTAAAACAATTCATTGATAAATTCTTGCTGGTTCTTAAGAGAAACTTAACATATCATTCAGAAATTTTGCTACTAAACATTTACATTTTGACACATAAGAGCTTCTCTAGAGAAATTAATATATCTATTCATGAGTTTGTGTTTATAATAACAAACAGCTTTAAACTTCGGAATAACAAATCGTAGTATAAAAATAATGAATTACCAGAACCAAATAAAACTTGTTTCTTTAAAAAGTACTCAATTTCGGCATTGTAATGTTCAGTATAAGCTCCCAAACGATTTCCGGTACTTCTTGATTCTGTCCAATGCACTTTAGCAACACCTCGCATTAAAATCCGAAGCGATTTCATTTTCATGTCCCCTCTTAAATCAACAATACACTTTCCATTAACAAACTCTGAAGGATTGTAAACAGATTTTCCATTGTCGAATACTATCTCAAACACTCTCAATTTCCCCATTATTAAACAGATATTTCAGGTTAAAACAGTAAACTGGCTAACCTTGTACAACTTTAAAAACTCAAGCTCATGTTTACTAAACAATTAAGTTGTTAAATCTCGAACAGGGTTTTTGGCTCATCGCGCGCAGACTAAACTACGCCATCTAGTGAGCAACGTTTCAGCTATCCGGTATCGGAATACGCTATACCGACGAGGCTAACGAAAAAGAAAGGCTACCGCGGTGCTTTCCGCGTATTTTTTTTACAGACCACGAGAGTCACGTGATGCTCGAATCCACCAATGCACGTGTACGAAAAGAGCATCACGTCACTCTAGCGGTCTGTAAAAAAATATAAGTGGAATGCATGACGTTTGAAACGTCACATGGAGTGAATCATTTTTACACGCCAATTGGTGCAAAATGGGGGGGGCGCGCCGCTTTGCCCCAATCGCCGTGTAAAAATGATCCATTCCATGTGACGTTTTAAACGTCATGCACTGGCTGTGTATAACGTAGGTCACGGGTAGCCTTGCTATACCGAAGTGTGACGTCATTTATTCTCTTGTCCACAGTAGAGCTCCTATAATAGAGGCTGACGCATCCTCGCAGATTTGATGCTCAAATTGTAGTTCAGTCGAAAAACCAAGCTAATCAGAACCGAGTCTTAGGCAACCCCAACTCCGGCTGCGGTAGATTGATGCTGAACTGAGCACCAATAATCCGAAACAAAATGGATATCTTACAAGGAGAGTGCCAAGCTTGGTAATCACAGATTTTGATTATTTTTATATATGTTGTAGGGTAGAAGCCCCCTAGTCTCAGTTTCAATGGATTTTATACAACGCTCCTTAGTTCTCGAGAAATGGGGGGTCTAATATTATAACACAACTTAAATACTTACTTTGTAATGCAATAATTGCGTTGGTCGTAGCTCAGTTGGTATCGTATCTGCTAGTTGTTTGGAGGGCCAGGTTCAATGCCGGAGCGCGCTGAGTTTGTTTTTCTCATTTTTTTTTTATAAATACACTTGTAATTATAATTTAATAATCTCAATAAAAAATTTTGTTAACATAATTAAATTTTAATTTAGCATATTTGATTTTTTTAAATCACTTTTAAAATGTAGTCCATATATGCTTTATCAATGCAACGATATTGAACAATTGTGTCAATTCGCGATTGTAACGAATCATCATTTATAAATTGCCTTAACAAGGGAAGTCAATGCGATAATAATACTACTTGCTGTTAAAGTAAGAAGCATAATTATATTAAAATTTAGCATAAGAATTAAATTAAAACATATTTATGTTTTATTTTATTCTAACTAGAGGGCGCCACAACAGACTTCGGTTATTTCTTTTTTTTAGTTTGCTGCAGTTAAGTGGATTTTTGTTTTCAATCTTTATCGCACAAGTGCGTATCATTCTATAACAGCTTATAAGCGTATAAAAGTGGAAGAAGCAAGCTATAGTTCACATAAAGATCAATCTAAAGCGTCGCGATTCGATGAAAATCAGAAAAGTGATGTCACAAATGCGTTGAAGTACTGTAAAATTTTATTGCAAAAGAATGGATTTTTAACAAATAAACCAGCACCTGAAATATCTTCGTTTTCTATTGTGATGGGAGAAGAATTCTATAATTCGATAGTAAATATGCTGATTTTGTAACGATTTTGGAATTTTTACTAGTCAATAATAGATCCAATTTTTTAAAGCACTTTAAATGATGAGAAATGTTTAATAATGGTTTAAAAATCAAAAATACTAAATTAAAATTTAATTATGTTAACAAAATTTTTTATTGAGATTATTAAATTATAATTAAAAAAATCATTTATTAAAAAAAATGAGAAAAACAAACGCAGCACGTGCCGGCATCGAAACCGGGCCCTCGGGACAACGGGCAGACGCCATAACAACTGAGCTATGGCCAACGCAGTTTTTTCGTTACAAATTAAGTATTTAAGTTGTGTTATAATATTAGACCCCCCCCCCATTTCTCGAGAACTAAGGAGCGTTGTATAAAATCCATTGAACCTGAGACTAAGGAGCTTCTACCCTACAACATATATAAAAATAATCAAAATCTGTGATTACCAAACTTGGCACTCTCCTTGTTAGTCCACAGCCCTAGTATTCAGGGGGCGGTGTCTTGTGCCTGAGCGCTGACAAAAATGGTGGCTGTCGCAGGCATTTTTTTTTTCAGCGTTTGTATAGTCCCTCGAACTTCAACACCAATCAGAGCACGAAATTTCCGCTCGTCATTGGCGAGCAAATATTTAAAGTTGGCGAGTAAGTTTCGTCTTTTGAAATCTTGAGCTTCAAATCAAACTGTATACGCTCAGAATATCGTGCCTCAATCTAGCGATATGCGGAAGTGTTTTAAAATCAAGCGACGGCATTTATCTTCTAAAAGAAGAAAAAATGTGGCGTCCCCCACTTCCATCTCTCTCCTACGGAAGAACGAACTTCCTCCGTCTGCATTCCTTCCCCCGCTTTCGCACCGCGAAAGCGCCAAGGCTCCTTTTTTCGCTTCCGAGGCCGAATCTGGTCGCACTTCACTCTTCACTCCTGTGCGATGTTAATCAGGTTTCGCCACCTAATCTCAGCTGCTTGAAACACATTAAAAATTATTCGCTTTCTACCGAATTTTTAGCATTTGAAAAATTGTTCACATTTTTCATTAATGTAAAATATTTTGGATTTAACAGACAGCTCCTTCCCAGGTAGCACAGCAATATCGGCCCGATATTGCCCAATATCGGGCAATCTTGGCGTGCATCGGGGAAGACCGGTCAAGTTTTACCGATGTTGGCCGATGTTGAATCTGTAATATTACCATTTCTCTAATGTTCGACATTTAAATTTGTAACTTATATATAGTTCTTTTTTAGCAAGGTAGAAGACAGAAAACAATTTTAACAACACTTTAAGTTCTGTAAACCTATGGGGAAAAACTCATACTGGCGAATATCGGACTACATTGATCAAGATCGACAGGTATGTATTCATATTACTTATAATCTGTACTGTTTTTTGAACTTTTGAAGATATAATTTTATGCATTTGATGAAATAGCTTTAATTTAAACGTTTTTTTTTTAAATCTGTTTAAGCGTAATTCCTAACTGGTATACATCGTTTAATGTTTTTGTTACTATTATTTTTTTATTGATTGTCTTGATTCTAATGAACGATTTTTTAAATTTTACAATAGAACTAGAATGCGTATAGGTATGCTATTGAAATTGGTATTTTCTATCGCAAATATTTTGTGTAGGATGCAGCTTATATATTTACTTTTAAATTTCTTCATAAAACCATTTTTCAAGGCAATCGCAGTGAAATGTATTTTCAAAAATATTTTTAATTTCTCGGTTTAATAAGATTTACAGATTTTGTTTGATTCACGATTTTCTGTGTCTGGTCTTTCATATTATCATTTGTGTTTTAAAATTGCATTTTAAAGTTTAAGATAAATAAATTGCTGTTCTTCAGATGCCTTTTTTAATAATAAAGCATACTTTCTTTTTTTTTTTTTTATTATTTCTGAAATGTACATGCGGATTAATTTTCTTTTTATTTTAAAAATCAACATTCAATCTTCCAACTTTCTCTTTTATGGTCAAATTGAAACATTGTAACACATCAATTGTAAATATTAGATTTTTTTATGTGACAATTTGTTTAGAGATCCCTTTTTAAAGATTTTTGTTGATCCTAATGTCGTCCTATGTAATATACAAGCATGAAAGTTCTTAGTTTTTTTTACTTAAATATTTTTTGTTTTTTTGTTTTTTAATGTCACTTTGGCTGTTTCGGAGACTGATTAAAAGGATAAAATAAAAAAAATAATGCCCTGAAAATTTAGAGAAGGAGGGGGGGGGGATAGATAAAATTGTAATGGTGTACAAATTCTGTGCTTTTAAATTTTCCTAGTAACATATGCAACATTTAAAATATAAAACTAATAATATAAGTTTAAAAACTGATTTTAAGATGCATAACAAAATAATTAATATGTGTGCTCAGTTTTTTTTTCTAGTGTTCCCAGTTTCAGCGAATACTCTTTCAAATGCAAAATGAAGATTGGGGGGTACTAAAATAAGAAATAGAAATAGTTTTTTAAAAAAAGCATTTCTTTAAGAAGCGCTAAACTAATATATATAATTTTTTAACTATTTTGTGCTCATAATGCATGCACATCATGCAAATTTTGCGATATTATCTCCGATTTTGCTTTAGAGTGTTTTCTTCCCGCAAAGTTTGCTTCAGTTTGAGTAACTATTGGGACTTAAAACGGCCTATAGAGGCGCTGATTCCAGCCGTCGCTACAGGAAAATCGTCCCTTTAACTAATGCTAAAGTGCCATTGAAACTATTATTTATTGTAAGCGCATTTGAAAGTATTAGAAATTCAAACTTGGGTAATTTTTATCTTGTCATATAATCACAGAACACAAATATAACATGAAATCTGAAATTGTACAAAAAAATAATCATTATGAACAAATTAAAAATGCATTTAATACAATGGGCTTGCAAGGCATTTTCCTGAAGCGAGAAGTTATATCTTTTCTCCACCAGATGGCGTATTTGAGCGCTTGAATTCCCAATGCTAATGGACTTTACCCATGTGACGTCAGCCGCGGGTATTCAGAAGAAAAACACCAATAGGCGTGCAGAAAATTTTAACACTGCTTCCCCTTCATCCAATAAACAGTCTTTTTCGGAGGGTAGATACCCGCTGCGGCATGGGTGTTGCCATTCGTGGGTAAAGTCCATTTAGTGCAGAAATTTTAGTATGAGGATGTGTTTGAACTTTCAACTCATAATATAGCATGAATAACAGAAAATAGTTGTGAATAAAAACAGTAGTGGTTTCAATTTTAATGTCTTTTAACTTTAATTGCATATTTATTTTACATATACCTAAATCAATTACATTGTGTAATTTTCACAGATATTTATTTCTGCATGTTATATTGCAATAATAATACTTTCATGCCTATGTATATATGGTAAGTATGAAAACTTATGGTGATCATGAATCTGCATAACTTGGAAATTTAAACTTTTCAAATCCTATTTAATTTCTGTATGAAATAAATATGCCACACTTATAGCATAAAAATGCATCTTAATCCCACCTAAAATTTAAACTTTGCATTATTTAATAATGGAATGATGCTCGCAAGCTAATGTTAAACCAGGGGAGTTTTTTTTAGAAATTTCTCGTTTGCATTTTAATATTTTGAAATGATTTTTTTACATAAAATATCTGAGGTTGATGTATATCAGAGGTTCTTTGTACTTTTCTGATTTTGGTTGATTTTTTTTTTCTTTGAAGGCACTTTTAGTTTTTATCACTTAAGATATTTCAAAATTATTGATTTTTTTTTTTTTTTTTTTTTTTAGAACCTAATATTTTTTACAACAGACTGTTCATCACTTATTAGTCTTGAATCAGTAAGTTCAGACTTAGATTCAGAATGAAGACAGTCAAAAAGATAAAATTAATAAATTCTTAATTTTATTAAACATTAAATTGATTTGCAGAAAGTTTTTGACCCAATATTTATGTGCGCAGAAAGTTTTTGGTTTTATATAAGTCTGCTGATTGATGAATTTTGTTTTTTTTTACATGAATGATTGAAGAATTTTGCAGGGTTTTTATTTTTATCATGTTAGGCTGACAAACTTTGCACTTTTGTGGTGATTGACTGATGAATTTTGTATTTTTTTACTAAGACTGAATGATAAATTTCATTGCAATTGAGAATTTGAAATGTTCTGTAAAGAAGCCCATTGTTCTGCGACATACATCACACTTTTAACCATATTCTGATTTTGGTAAAAACTACTTTCTAGGGAACATTTATATTATTTTTGACGTCACTTCTGGCAAGAACTAGTATCTCAATCTATGAAAAGTGAAACAAATGAAGAAATCAATGTCTGGTGGATATCTCCGGGTTTGATTGCTCTCTGAAGATAACGAGTGTGTAGTTTTATTGTGTAACAAACAACTACCATGAGTGATCTTCTGCAAGCACGTAAAATTTGATGTTCCTCTGTGCTCTAGCTGCTACTTTTAAGGGGGACGGGTATCGACTGGCATTTGACAATGAATCTTCTACACACATTTCCATAATTAAAAGATTGATACATATATATTACAACTAGCATTTAGTGAACTTTAAACTCTAAATTTTTATCTAACATGTTTTATTTTGTTATATATTGAATAAATATTTAGTAATCTTCAATTTTATTCATTTGATCAAGTAAAATCAACCCAGCTTACATTTGTGAATTATTGAAATTAGCGTTTGCTGGTGCTGCCATCTGCCATTCAAAATAGAAATTGATATTGCATCAAACACGTTTCACATACTTTTGTAATTTTAAATGCTGGTTAACAGCTCAAAAAAAAATTAATTGCAAATTTGAAATAATGAGGTTATATTTCTGTCTTTTTTTGTAACAATCCTTTGACAGTTGCCTAAAAGAAATAGCTCTCTGTCACTAATAAAAATATTAATAAAAACAATTTAACATTTATAAGTTTACTTTACAACCTCTCATTTGTGTATTTGACTCATACATGTACTCATGAACCTCTATAGAGGTTCATGCATGTACTGTTGTGTACATCGTCACGCTCAATCCATTTTATCCGACTCAAATGCAACATGCAACACGTTGTTTTGGACCAAAACCACTGCTCTGATCTAGTACAACAGATATTTACTACATCTACCTGCTGTCGATGATATGATTGGAGAGTTCTTGCTTGTAAACTCCACCCTCAAAGAGTTTCAGGGTTGTAATATTTTGGCGCAAAAGCACTTTTTTCGATCTTTTTTTACGTTTAAAAATTCTATTCCGCCAAATCTTCTGACGACCTGTTGCAATCAGAGCCATCTATCGGACATTTTCGCTGCCAAAATTGACTACACGTTACTCTTAAGGAAAAAAATAAATTATGAATAAAAATAATTTGTTCAATGCTTAACATACATTTAAGGGTGACCAAACTGGTCGCCAGTGGCGGCTAGTAATAAAATAAAAGTACATGCTGTTTTAGTAATCTCTAATAGGTACCTGAAAATGGGATTTTCTCGCCAAAATGGCGCAAAACGAAAATCGCGCCAACCTCTGTGCGTCCGTGACAGCTGTTCCAATTTAAAATACATGGCGTTCACATTTTTCTTTAAAATAGAAAATACATAAATAAGAAATAAAATCATAAATCAAAACATTGGATTTCAAAATTAAAGTATCGTTTCTAATTTGCGCACGCGAAAAATAAAAGCTGACAATTCGTTTCGAAATTTGATCCATTAAATATTAGTACATGTGTTCAACTTACGTCAAGAAAAGATCCGGAAGGAAGTTGAGTTGTATAGAACAGAATTATGGTAAATTTTGACTGTCTCACTGGTGCGGATTATTTTTTTTACAGCAGGCAGTGGTCCAAAAATTCATGGTTTAATATTTTAAACGTTCACAACGAATGAATCTTTTTTTTTTGTTTACTTTCATGGATAGAGAATTTGAACTGCGAACCTAATTTAAACTGAAGTTATTGCAGAATGTATACATAACTGAACGTAAGTCATCTCTCAAATATTAATTTATTTTGAACGATCTTTCTAAAAATGTAACTTTTATGCAGTTTTATTCGAAAAAATAATTTTGAATAAAAATGGCCGCCTGGCATATGAAAAAGTGAAGCGGGCATCCCGGAACTGTTGATGACAGTCACATGACTTACGGTTTTATAATAGAGATTTTTAAAAATTATGTTTGCTTATAAAGTTTCCTTTGATTGTTATTTTGAATAGACTAAATAGGTTTTTTTTTTCATATTGAAAATTATGACATTTCTAAAGTATTTTTATGTTACGATAGTTTTTTTTTTTTTTGGGGGGGGGGGGGGATAAAGTGTTTATGACGTTCTTAAACGAGAAACTTTTTTTAATGTTTTGTGTTGATATGATTTTTAAATAACTTGTAAATAAGTTACTTTTTACTAAATGTTTATGGTTTTGAAGAATTTCGCAAGGGGGATTTAGATGATTATATATTTATTGTTAGAACAAAGTAACTAAAACACCAGAAAATTTTTTAAAAAGATTTTTAATCTGGAGGAGGGGGGGGGGCTGAATTTTTTTTTTTTTTTTTTTGTCAGGGGGAGGGTAATTTTGACGATTCATTATTTATTTACTGTTACTAGAAAATTACAAATAGGGGTGGAAAAAAATAAAAATTAAAGAGTTTGGTTATAAAAAACTACTGGGGTACGACCACGCTTCAGTTTCGGGTTATTTGGGTGGCAGAAATCATTCCTAATCATGTGTACTTTTCTGTATTAGTTTACTTTTATTTCTTTGTGCTTTTTCGAACATTTTTTTAAATTAGAATTTAAAGATTTTAAATAATGTGCTATGGCGGAACAGGCCGGGGGGGGGGATAGAAAGTTTGGAGAGGAGGGGATATTTTAGATGATTGATTATGTTTTTTTTTGTTATTAGACACTAACGAATACAGCACTTTTACTTTTAAATAGAGAGTTTTAAATTTTGTATGCGAGAAGGGGGGGGTGGAAATTTGAAGGAAAGGGGATAATTTATA
Organism: Maratus michaelseni; assembly: GCA_963931845.1. Classification (NCBI taxonomy): domain Eukaryota; kingdom Metazoa; phylum Arthropoda; class Arachnida; order Araneae; family Salticidae; genus Maratus; species Maratus michaelseni. The sequence goes on from OZ007597.1 coordinate 20,229,907, forward strand.
TAATTTTTTATTTATTTACTGACCCTACGGAGCAACGAATAGGGGAGTATATTTTTAAAAATAAAAATAACTTACAGATTTTTAATTTATTTGTATGCTGCGAGGGGCAGGCGGCAAAGATGGAGAAGTGTAAATTATGTGATATTAGAGGATAATTTAGATGATTATTTATTTATTGTTACTAGTGAGTAACAAATGTAGCAATTTTTTAAATAAATGTGACTCTGTATGTTGGAGAGAGGAAGCGGAAATTTCAGCGATAGGGAATAATTTATATAATTGATTGTTTATTGTCATTAGAGAGCAATAAATAGAACAAAAGATTTTTTTTATATAAAAATAAAGATTACTCCTCTGTATGGTGGGGGGCAAAGGGGGTAAATTTGGGACGTTAGGGGTAATATAGATGATTATTTGTTTATTTTCATTAGAGATCAAACAATTTTGGAAAAAAGTTTCTCAAATAAAGAGTTTTAAAGATTTAAAACTCTGCATGCTGAATGGGGAAAGAGGCAAATAGGGAAGCAGAATTTTCGGAAATAGAGAATAATTTATGTGATTGGTTATTTATTGTCACTGAAGAGCAACAAATAGGGCGGAAGTTTTTTTAATATAAAATCAAAGAGTTTAGAATATTTTAAACTTTTTTGTCTGCTGGGGAGGTTAAAGGGGTAAAAAAACTAACAGGCGCCGTCGGCGCCCTCACGGCGCCGAGCGAGCCCACTCCTCATCGTGCCCAAATCCTGAGGGATTTATAACGCAGACCATGGCTTTGTCTCGCCAGGTCGCTACGATCGATTCAGAGGGTTCGCGTTCCAGCGACGCCTCCTCATCATTTTGCCCCAGAGTCGACGACAGAGGTCGTTACGATTCGGCGAAAGTTCCCACCATCTAAGGATACTTCCCCACGTGACACCTGATGAACCGTAGAGACTGTCGAACGGCTTCATCGCCGAACACCCATGAGGGAGTCGGGTCATCCACCTGATGTCCGGCATCCCTACGGCCCTTGCTTTCCCGCGGAGTCCGATCATGAAATGTATGGAAGAACAAGCCACTGGTCTCTTCTTCCGCGGGCGACACTACGTGTGTCGGAAGGTGCCCCTGGCCGACCCGAGACCACGGGGAAAATCGGTCTCTGTCTCATAGACGAGACTCGGCTCGGTTGCCCTCGGTGGACGGCGCGAGTTTGAACCCGTTCTAGGCGAGACTAGACGGTAAACCAGCGACTGAATCCCTATCATGGGATTCCCGCCACACCGAGTATGGCGACAAGCATATATCACAGAAACACATATCACAAAAACATGCACAAACAAATTAAAAATCTAAAAACACAACAAGAAGGAAACAAGAGGCCGCTATCGGACTCTGGAGGTCGCGGAAAGCTCCCCCAAACGCGCCAAAGAGGCGGGCCCGATCGAGGTTAGTATTGGTTGAAGCTTAGGAGACGAGCCACTCGTCCGCCTGCCAGACGTGGAAGTTCCTGGCTGCACAGAAGACGTGCTGGACTAGGTTTCGGCCCATGACTTGATTTCGAGCCCAGACATCGCCGTTTTACCGACGAGACTCCGGTCCGCACTCCGTGGCCCTATCTCGAGAAAGGTCCCCCCCGCCCAGAAACCTTGCAAGACACTTATCGCAGGCTGAGGCCGTGCTCCCGTGTCGTTGCTCGTTCTGGCCGGGCAATCTCGAACCAGGCTTCGAAGGCGACTCCCAACTGATCCTGCCACAGAGGACTCGCAAGGCGGCCTACAGGGCACCACACCTGTTTCGGTCGCGAAGTTCTTCACTGGGAACCATGCGTGTCATGCTCAACAGATCCTGCCTGCGCTCTCGTCTCCTCATAGACAAAGTTTGCAACCGCCCGATCCGATTTTGTCAACCTTTGCCCTCGCGTCACCCCCCGGCAGCTCTATGCTCCGGGCACGAGGGATTGGTCTACGCGATGTCCTTTCGCCACCTCTGTCGCCCGAGTATCCCGCGGAACGGGCCTTTTGGCCTCCCGTGAACCTGAAGCCTCTCGGCGACTGCGACACGGGTTGTTCTACACATAGGACTCTCGAGGGTCGGCATCGGCCTTCCTCCTGGAACACGAAGACCGCACGGTAGTGTGACGTCATTTATCGCTTGTCGTCATTTTTCGCTTGTCGTCTTCTCCGGTCACAGGAGACCCATAGACGCATAGGAAAATTGTTTTAAAAAATCATATTAAAACAAAAAATATTTTTCTATAACTTTTATCCCTTAATTTGGATAGTTTGGTATAAGAGGTATCATTTGCGTAGGTGTGATTAAGGTATTTTTAGCTCAGATTTGTGTAATTTAGTTTTAAAATTTCAAAGCGCTAATTCTGCGATCCAAGATCATGCCATGTACGGTTTATGAGTGTCACCATCTAGGATATGATTTTTAAATAAATTGTAAATCGGGACTTAAATCGGCCTATAGAGGCACAGATCGCAGCCGTCGGTACAGGATAATTGTCCTTTTAACTAATTCAAAAGTGTCATTATTTATTGTAAACGCATTTGAACCAACTGTATCACAGAAATTGCAATTTTAGAACTTTTTTGTTCTTGCATCCTTTTACATTTCGAATTTTTAGAAAACTGTTCTGAATGATCATGTAAATTATTCCTAAAGTAACAGCCATGCCAATTTTCACATATCTAACACAAACAATTCCTAATAAATTGTTTTTAGTCATTTTCATACCGTCTTCAGCTCTTTTCATCCTTTTACATTTAGAATATCTTTAGAAATCATTCTTAGAGAGCATTTACATCTCAAAAATTACAACCATGCCAAATTCCAAACTTCTATACCAACTGCATGACACAAATCGCAATTTTAGAATCTTTTTTTTTTTTGCTCCTGCAACTGTTCTGGGTTAAACACCCATGCCAAATTTCATATTTCTAGCCCTAACTGTACAAATAAATTATAATTTAGAATGTTTCCCCGCTCCTTTCCCCTTTTTAAATTTCGAACTTTTTAGAAACCATTTTTAGTGAGCATTTACATCTTTTTAAAGTAACCGCTAGACGAAATTTCAAATTTCTAAAACCCGTAGAAACCGCAATTTTAGAATGTTTTTTGTTCCCCTTTGTAAGAGACCCCTTTGTAAATTGTTGTACCAAAAAAAATTTTTTTGGAAATTGTTGTATAAAATATAGCCAATGTTATAGAGAGGAGATGGTTACCAGAATTTTGACACCATTATTAAGGTTCCATATTTACAAAATAAAAACGGAACTATTATAAGATCACTCATGTGTCTTATTTTTCTGGTGCTCAGCGGTAGAGTTGAGGGTTTTCGACGCAGAATAATTTAAAGATTGTTCCTAATGATTTTCGAAAAATGTGTCTGTAATTAGCTGATATATTAATTAAAAACCCATCTAGAAAACAACGAGGAATGTATCAAAACAGTGTTGCTACTTTGCTATCTCCTTTTGAAGCGCGCTTGGCAAAATGCTAAGATTAAACATTGTACAAGATTTTTGCTTTAAGTAAGACGAATCATAGTGGTAGTCAACATTTTTCATTCCAACTGAATTCAATTATTGAAGAAAAATATTGCCAAATAATTCATAGAATAATTCCAAGACATTAAAAGTTAGTAATTTGAGACAACAATCGCTTATAATTCAATATATAATTCATTTATAAAGAAAAAACTTTTCGATAACAGATCACTTGAGTTATCATGCCTGCATATGCTTTCACTTTTGAAAATGAATCGGAAAGTTTTGCGTTATTGAGCATACTTTTTTTATACTTTAAAATGGTCTACTATTACGTCAAATATAATTAACAACTGACAAGTAACTTTTCGTGTGAAACTCAGCGACTTCTTCCGAAGCATTATTGGTTCTCTGCCAAATTTAAACTTTGTATAAGGTCTTTGTTTTAGAGGGAGATATATTCATTGTTTTTCATTCCAATACCAATAAAATTCAATTATGGCATGTGATGTTGTTTTAGGTATGTGAGTATATTGTCTTTGAACAGTTCTGATACTTTGTGTGAAACCCTTTGTACGTGAACAAAACTCACATATGTGAAATCATAACCAACGTAAATATGACCAATTACTTTTTAAAATCCCTTCTGTACTTCCAGAATTAACCCCTGCAAAAAGAACAAACGCTGCTGTTTTATAAAATTAGTATAAATACGACTTCAATTCAAACTCGAATATTTTTAGAGAACTTTAACAATAATAAATATATTTTAACAAAATTTTCATCAGATTTACATTATTTAATGCGAAAATTCAATGTTATGTAAAGTACTGGAAGGGCACAGTAATTTATTCTACAATACCGTGTTTAATATCAACTACTTTCCAAAACATCGATTACCTAATTGAATTGTTACACTTGGCAAAAAGCAAGGTAAGTAAGTCTATTGAAAATTTTGTTAAAACTGCTTCATTATTATTGAAGTTAGGAATAAAAATTCGTGATTCTCTTGTAATTTTCTGTAATTCTTGTAATTTCTTATGTATTTTTGATTGAACAAATGGATTGCAACTCTGTTATTTTCTATGTAAAAAGTATTTGCTGTACTGTGCTCTTCCATCTTAAAGTTTTCTTCTCATCACTTTTAAACACTTTATAAATCTAATCTATAGTTTTGTATTATTTCATTGGTGCATTTTATAGTTTATAACTCTAATATTGTAAACGCTGTTTAAATGAATCATAACCAACGTAATTGCGGAAAAAAAGCATTATGATTTCATTCATTTAAAAGACTGATTCCAATAATCGGTGATTCATATAACCGACGGCCACCTTTATCAGAAACTCAACCCCCCCCCCCCCCCCTAGAATTTTCATCAGATTTACATTACTTAATGCGAAATTTGATGTCATGTAAAGTACTGGAAGAGCACAGTAATTTAGTCTACAATACCGTGTTTAATATCAACTACATTCCAAAACATCGATTACCTAATTGAGTTGTTGTATTTGGCAGAAAGCAAGGAAAGTAAGTCTATAGAAAATTTTGTTAAAATTGCTTCATTATTATTAAAGTTGGGAATAAGAATTCGTGATTCTCTTGTAATGAAACCTTGTGTATTTTTGATTGAACAAATGGATTGCCACTCTGTTATTCTCTATGTAAATATCATTTGTTCTTCCATCTTAAAGTTTGCCCCTCATCATTTTAAAACACTTTATAAATATAACCTAGTTTTGTGTTATTTCATTGGTACATTTTATAGTTTGTAACTCTAATATTGCAAACGCTGTTTAAATGAATCATAACCAACGTAATTGCGGAGAAAAGCATTATGATTTCATTCATTTAAAAGACTGATTCCATTAACCGGTGATTCAGATAACGGGCGACCGCTTTCATCAGAAACTCAAAAAAACCCCTTTAATCGATTTCTGGCTGCGTTACTGGTTTGTGTACAAGAACAGATTGTTGGGTCATCATGTTAAGGATTACTTAAAAGAAGTAAGTTGACTATTTTCGTTTTAACAAAATTATGTTACCCACTACAGAAATTTAAAATTATGCTTTCCGCTAGGATTAAAACTTAAAAAAATACACAAGGCCTTGAAATTTAAACAAGCACCTTCGCTAGAAAAATATATTGCATTTAACACTAACAAAAGAAAACGTGCGATATCATCGTTTGAGAAGAATTTTTTTTTAACTTCTTAACAATTCAATTTATGGAAAGACGATTGAGAATTTGCGAAAGAGAAGAGCTATCAAGTTACGCCATGATAAACATAGAACCCAAGAAACTGGTATCGTCGCCAAATTACAAAAAATTTTAAGCAATTTGATCATGAGCTGGTGGCTGTTAAAATAATCAACGCACGAATTTGCATAAACAGACCGATTTACGTAGGCTTTGCCATTTTAGAACTATCAAAATGCCTTATGTACAAATTCCATTACGAATTTATAAAAGCAACGTATCAAGACCGTGTAATCTTACTTTTCACTGATACGGACTCGTTAACTTATCATATCAAGACACCAAGCATCTACGATAATATGAAACAAAACGCCACAATATTTGATTTCTCGGATTATCCTAAAAATCATACTTTATATTCAGAGGTAAATAAAAAGGTAATTGGGAAATTTAAAGATGAATTGTGTGGCTAGTCTGCATTTGAATTTGTTGGTATAAAAGCCAAGATGTACTCTATCAAGTCATCTGATGGTGAAAAGAAAAGAGCAAAGGGTATACCCAGATAGCAAGCAAGGTTCCGAAAACGGTCTCTTTTCATTTTCTTTCGACTTTTCTGCGAAGGTATATTATCTTTAGCGTATATCATGGTCACAGTAATGTTTTGAATATTAGGCTTTTGGAATAACCGTCAGGAAACCTACCTTCTAAAATCATCCTTTACACATTCATTTTCCGGGCATGCGCAACTTATTTTATCACTTTGTTAGCTGCAAATTGTGCTTATTCATTCACTCATTGAAGGTGATATTGGCGTGCGAGCAGGTCACGTAGCATCGCTTTGCCTGTGCTGGGCTGGCTTTTCATTTACATGTGCAATCATAGTCAATCCGAAGTATGTTAAACTATTTTGTATTGATTTAATTTCATATAGATTTATCTTATTGCAAGAACTACATACATACGCATATTTCTGTTATAGTTCTTGAAATTTCCATTTATAATATGTTTTTTACTTTCTTCTATCTATAATAGAAGAAAGTATTGTAATCGAAATTTTTTTCGACTTCCGGTTTTCAACGGATTTACACGTTTTAGAGGTCAGAGATTCCGAAAAACATGTTTTTACAAAATGTCTGTCTGTCCGTCCGTCTGTCCGACTGTGTGTTTTCATTGTACCATCTAAAAGTGTATGATGTTATGCTTCAAATTGAACCAAATTTTTTTTCTATGTTTTTGGCTATGGCAAGCAGGTTCTGTCAGAATTTGGGGATATTTCGACGAAAGGGGGCGCTGTGATCGATATTTTTGTTCCATTTTAACTATTGTATCATCGAAAAGTGTATGAAGTTATGCTTCAAATTGAACCACATATTTTTTCTCTGTTTTTGGCTATGGTAAGCAGGTTCTATTACAATTTGGGGATATTTCGACGAAAGGGGGCGCTGTGATAGCCATTTAAAGATTTAAAATTCAAAAAGATGTGCAAATTAAAAAAAATTAGAAATCCTAAAACTTTTTTTCGTTAAATGTTCGGCCTTGATCCGGAGCAGTTTTTTTTTTGCTTCTATCTTAAAAAAATGGCTGAGATAGAGCGGTTTGAAATTTTAGGGTGGCTGACATTTTCAAACAAGACAACAGAATTCATCCATAAACGGGTTTAATTTATGAATTTTAGTTAACATGGTTTCGGAAAATTTTCTTTCATTGTTTTAACCATTAATCCTATTATATGCTTATCACTATATATTTATATTCGCCAACGTCAAATTATCGCCAAACTTGGCGACAGTTTGCGGAATATCGACAAATTTGGCGACCAAAGTAAGTTGCCATAAATGAAGCCAACTTGGCTGTAGAGGACTAATTTGACGATATTCTCATTCAAATTCAATGTTGACGAGAACTGGGATTGAGTCTTCTTTATTTAGGTTCCACGCATTTTACCTTCGTGTTTTCCAGTAAAATTAGCTAAAATCGTAAAACAAAGGAATAGGTAGGCTATCTATTCCTGTCGTTCAAGCCAGAAGGACTTTTCGTAGTTTAGTATACATCGATTGTTCACATCCCTGTAACCCGACGATTCGCAAGCAGCTGACGTACAACAGAATGACGAAAAATATTGATTTTATTGGCGATCTGATAGCGAATTTTGAAGTATTAACATGACTGAGATAGAAGAAAGTTTTGGGATTGGCACATCCGACTAGTTATTCTTAACGAATTAGTGCGAGCTCTTTAACCATACTTTCATTGCAAAATACAATACAGAGTGGCATTTAATTATGTTTATCTTTTAAATTATATTATTATCGTTTATGTCATTATCTATTGATGTTCCCCAATTTTAAAATATCCATCTTATAGTTCATGTGATTAAAAATTACCTTCAAAAGTTTGAAATATTGCGTAATAATAATAATATATTGTGTACTTGTATTTAAACTGCAATTTAGTCAAAGTTAATTATTTTTAGGCATATGTTTTATTTTCTTATAATTTAGTCATTTATATTTCATAAAATTATACCATTCAATTACGTACGTTTAAGATATAAAATTTTTATTGCATGCGTTTCTAGAATATTTTAAATTATTGTTATTTTTATTACTTTCTTTAATACATTTTATTTTCATCAGTTTTAAAATATGAATTTTGATGAAGTCAAACTATTTAAATTTTTGACGTTTCAATATACATGCTAATAATTATGAGCGATTTTTAAAATGAAGGTTTATATTTTAAAGGAAAAAAGGTCTAAATAATGTTAACTGATTATTATTATTTATTTTTAATTACGGAGCATCAATAGATTTAATTCAGAGATAAATCATTCTGAAAAATTATTGTCCTTGTGTGTTAAGTAGAATGAAAACATGCTTAAAGTAAAGATTAAAAATAAACAAATAGTTAATATGCATATGATATAAAAATATTATAAATGGAAATTGCATGTTATTTTTATCAGTAATTATATAAATACCAAAATTTGGTTTTATATAGTTCTTAAATGGAGATAAAATCTTTATCAAATTAAATTATGCAGTTATGTTTAACTTTCTTCAGTTTGTCAATCAACTAATAAATAAGAATAATTGATACTGGGGTGACCATTATCAGTTTTCAAATATGAAAACACAAAGGTAAAGACAACATAAAAACCAAGACATAAGCAATTCCCAACTCAGAAATTTAAAATATTGTGAAACTTTCAAGATAATGTAGTAGGGCTTAAGCAAACATATAGTATACAAATTTTCTTGTTGCCCGATTTCACTGTAAAAGGAAAATATCCCCGCTTTATTTTAGACTTTATTTTAAAACTGGTTAATGGTAAAAAATACAAAAAAAAGATAAAAGTTACCTATTTTAATTAGTTTTGTCAAATTCAAACAAAAGTTAGGAAACTTCTGTAAAATAATTCTTACCGTTCATTCTAACAAAATGTATATTAGATTTAAAATTTTTTTAATGTTATCAACAATTAATATTTGTAGCATACTTTAAAGGATAAAATGCAATATATTAATTAAAATATAAAAAATAAATATATTCAAATTTTAGCAATTACTTTAAAAGGAAAAAAGCAATATATTAATTAAAATATGTAACTTGCTAAATGTAATATGACTTCTTAAATATAATGTGTGCAAATAAAAATCATTATTTTCCTTTTTTTTTTTCTTTCAGTATATAAATATTATGGTAAAATTTAGTTTCCTACAGAAACAAAAGAAAAATTCTAAGTCAAGTTATTTTGATGAAAATCTCATGCCTCTGTCAATTAAGATTTAAAACTAACAGATTAATCAAAACCTTTTTCATTTCCTTTATAAATGCTTATAATAAAAGCATTATTATCTACATTTCATTGTAATTCCTGTTACAATGGTCAATATGAAATCCTGTAACTAGCCTTACCTTTCTACATTTTGGTATGCTTGTCCTAAAACACTTACAAAGTACCTCAGATTGTGTCAACTAGCAACCTTTTATAATCCTTTTTACAATGTTTGCAAACCTTTCAGACAAAGCCTTTAAAAAGCATCTAGTCATTTACATGTAGAGGTTAGAAAAATGTTTTAAAAATCAAAAATTGTTATCTGGGTATCAACTCGAGTTGTGGGAAAGAGACTTACACATCAAGATTATGCTGACTGCATCTTTAACATATTCAGATTCAGATTCAACCAAGCAGGGAGGCCTACCATACGGCTTAAGCTCTACAAGCCCTGCTTGGCAAGTTTATTTAAAAAAAAATTACAAATGAGGCCATTAGGCTTTTACACAGTACTAAATTGAACTTCAATTTAGTACTGTGTAAAAGCCTAATGGCCTCATTTGTAATTTTTTTTTTTTTAAAATAAACTTCACAAAACGAGTACGTATCAGTTGCAGACAAACTTTAAACAAGAAAATCATCATCTGTTTACAGTTAAACAGAATAAAAAATGTTTATCGCTGTTCGAGGAATAGAGATTTTCATTATCGGACGGTATATCAAGTCTGGCTTATGGACATTGCGACATTGCATTGCATAGGTCAGACGAGACCTAAATTTTGTACATACAATTTTAATATATCTTAATCTACTTACGAACATTATGCTTTATTTTCCAATGCTTAAGAAAATGTGTAAATATTTATATTATTATTTGTATATAAAAAATTAACAGCATTCAACTTTTAAATATTTTATGAAGTTATTTACAGTGAAAAATTTTCAATATATCAAGAATATCATTGCAAACCTTTCTTTAAACAGAAGAATAAAAGTATTGTATATACAACTTATAAATAAATTTAATTTTTTTAAAAATCTTCGAATTTTGTATATATGTTAGAGCGCGGAGGATGCGTTGGGTAGTGGCTTTCACGTAGAGTATCCTGGTAACGAAACATAATTCAGTTTTGTAAAAAAAATCTGTTTTAGAATCGAGCCTGTATTTCGGCTGACAATCAGCCCGTCACATTGTTTAAACAAAAACAACACTGACATAAACCTTCACGTTTTTTTAGATTAGAAAATATATTATTCTTTTAATTTATATTATTTAAAATTTATGTAATTAAGAAATTACTTAATTAAAAAAATCATTAAAATTTCTTCATAATCTTAATTAGCAGCAATAAGTCTCGATGTCACATGCTGAATCTTTGCACTGCATCATACTGATAGCAGCGTCATACTGTCATTCCCCACCCCTCAGGGGAAAAGCTCTCAACCAATCGGAACGCCGATCGCAGCGCCGCCTGGGAGGAGGATGTCATATACCCTCATGACACTGCTCAGCTCATTTAGTCTGCACTCGGATTTCATGAGAGAAAGTCATTTCGACGTAGCACCGTTCTTTTTTATACGATCTTACCACATTAATCATCATTAACCTCACAAGCTTCTTATCTGATCTATCACCTGTCATATATCCTTCTCTAACCACTCTCCTGCTCCTCACTCCTCCTTAGTAATCGAACTCTCTCTTTCCCTCTACTTGCAACAGTTTCGTGCTCGCATTAGTTCATAGTTTTTTGTTAAGTAATCAAGAAAATATATTTACTGATGAATGTTTTTTTGTTTCTATTTCAAACGGTAAATATTTTTCAAATATTTCACTTGCAGTTTTTATTGATATTATTAAATAGTTTTATTATTTAATAAAGCAAAAATGCAATTATTGTGATCAAATTAATCTTGTGTTAAAAATGTTTCATTGAAAATCTTTTAAAGAAAATTTAAACTACACGTTTCCTACAATTTTTAACTTTTCGCAATATTTTTCTTTCATACTTTCCTTACTTATTACCGTGCTCTATAACTGTAATGACCAGATTTTCAAAAAGTTAATTAGTTAAAATGGTATTACAAATTTTAAAATATAATACAACTTACTTTTTGCTTAATATTTTATTTTTAGAAAGTAAACTAATTGTATTGCTAAAAATTCTATTTTAATTTTATTAAATGCACCTTAAAAGGTGTAAAAGAAAAAAAAAACAGCGCGTTAGTTGAAAAATAAATTTGAACATGACGTCATCTTGGCTAAAGCTGACTAAGTGTCCACTTAATTCAGTATTGACGAAAACGAGGAATCTTCTATAATCGGGTTCACGCGATTTAGCTTCGTGTGTTTGAGTAAGATTAACTGAATTCTGAAAAACTAAGAAGAGAGAACTACCTTTTCCTCTCGGTACAAGCCGGAAGGACTTTTTTCGCCTTTGAAAAAAAAAGGTTATTTTTTTATTTGGAGATGGGGGGGGTGCGCAAAGTTTGTTCTCGCAACGGGCGCCAAAATACGTAGCTACGCCACTGCCCCCCCTCCCTCTCTGCATACAAAACTTAAAATGTTAAAACTCTTTATTTAAAAGAAAAAAGGCCGTATTCGTTACTGTCTAACAACAATAAATAAGTAAGTAATCACCTAAGATATCTCCTTCAACCCAAAATTTTCTACCTCTCTTTCTCCCTGCCTGTCCAGCCATAGCACACTGTTTAAAATCTTTAAAAGTCCAATTAAAAAATATTTGAAAAAGCACAGATAAATAAAAGTAAACTAATACACTTTTATTATAGAAAGGTACACTAGAGGATAGGGATAGTTACTGCCACCCAAATTACCAAGCATGGCGTCACACATGCCCGTGCTCCGAGGCTAACGCAAAAGAAAGGCTACCGCGGTGCTTTACGCGTATCTTTTTTTACAGACAGCGGGAGTAACGTGATGCTCGAATGCACCAATGCAGGTGTACGAAAAGAGCATCACGTCACTCTAGCAGTCTGTAAAAAAAAGGTAAGTTGAATGCACCGTGGTAGCCTGTCTTTTTCGTTAGTCTCACCGTGCTCTCGATCCGTGAAAATTTAACTCCCGCTTTATGCCTTATATCAGGGCTACACTACATACCGGGCTTGCTCATTCATTATGATGACGTCACAAAAGGTGGCTGACTAGGAGGAAAGACATACAGTGATTGGCACAAAACGATGGGCGCGTTGCTTTGGACCAATCGCTGGTCGCGGGCAGCCACCATTTGTGACGTTTTGAGAGTGAATGAGCAAGCCCGGTATCTGGTGTTGCCTTGCTTATATACAGCGCCTAGAATCAACCATTGTGCGATTTTACAAAACATCATGCGTAGAGCGATTGGAGGCGGTGTCGAATGGTGATTGGCTGAAAGATGGTTACGTTGATATTGAGGGGAGGAGTTAAAGCATATTAAATAAACAAGTATGTTAAAAGTTAATAAATGTCTGTGTCCGATCTAGTATAGTGGTTAAAGCATCCGGCTCGTAATTTTGATGCATCAAGTTGTGTCCTTGCCGATTTTTTTTTTGCATTTTTACAGTTTTGCTTTGATCTTTATTGAATTAGTTAATAAAGAATATTTATTAACAATGCTTCTTAAGCATTGATATAAAGATCAGCTAATCTTTATCAATTGCTCTGCAATATTTTATTCTCAATTTGATAGTTAAATTTTAATTAGAATTAAGTTAAACAATATTAAATTATAAATTATAATTAAGGTAAATAAAAATTAAATTTTTATCACATACAATAAAATTTAATATCAGATAAATTTCAAGAATTAAATTTAATTTTAATTCATATAAGCTATTTTTTAATAACTATACGAACATTTATTAAAATGCAAAAACTCCTAAACTTTCATTAAAAATATTTTTTGTATTAGAACTTTAGTAACAGATGATTATCAAATTAGCAGAATTAATTAATTAAAGTTTTCATCTTTTAAAATTAAGCATTATTCTTAAAAATCTCTATTAATTTACTAAAATTCTTTTTGCAAATTACTGGTTGATCTGCAGTGATAAAGTTGTGGAAGATTACCATATTTATTTTCTTTGTCTATTATTTTATTATTTAAATTTTTAATTATTATTTATATTTAAATAAATATAATTAATATTAATTAATATTTTTATTTAAATACATACAATTAATATTAATAAGTATTATTATTTAAACATATAATTAATATAAATAAATATTATTTAAATATAGTGAAAATGAAGGAGAGAAATCTATCTAACACTAGTAATAATAAATATAGTTATCATTATTTTAATTTTGTGGGGGAAAAAATGTTGAATGATTAATTGCTTATTTTAAAATCACAGCATGTCCTTTTTTATGTTATAATTAATTCCTGTTTAGTTCAATAACTGTGCTGGTCTAAAATTTCAAGATTATTACTCATTATGCATTAATTCAGTAATTTGGGTCTTCAGCAACCCCAGGGTTTAAAACTATATATTCATTATTATAGCTCTCATTTTTAATAAAAAGTATTTTAATGCAATTTAATTTCAGAATTCATATTTATTCTTAATGTTGTATTTGTTTGGTAGATCTATCATATCTTAAAGGTTGTTATTTAAAAAAAAGAGGGTTAGGTATCATTTTATTAAGATGTTCAAATCGCTTTAAAAATTGGTTTTAACCAAATATTAATGATTTTAAGAGCTATGCTTAGAAAACCTTTACTTATTCTGGATTTTTAAAAAATCGCTCCGAAACTAAAATCTTATGTCTTAGATTTATTTTATATTTTTGTTTTAATGCTTCATTTTACGAACAGATGGCGCCACTACACATTTTGTGAGTATTATTATTAAATATTGAAGGGTTTATGCTTCGTAATAAACCAGTTTAAATTATTTAAATAAAAAAATAAATATACATGTGTATGTGTATTTTAAACGGCTTAGACGTTGCATGGATTTTAGGCGTTCGAGTGTAATTTGTATAGCTTTTTAAATTATTTAATTACTGAATGATATTTTTTTTTTCAGTTAACTTCTGCCAAATTTTGCAAACATGCAATGTTTGCAAGTTTTTAATTGTAAAAAAAAAAAAATAATAAAGTATATTTCCAAAATTAAATGAATTTGTGTGGCAAATTTTGTATTTTACGCTGTCTTGACTTAAAGATATGAAAGAAATTGTTTAATAAACCTTTAAGTTCAGTAAAAAATTTAAAACTATATATATAAATTTGAAATCTGCATTTCTTAAGTTTATATTGATTTTATGAAATAACAAACTATATAAAAATCTGAAAAATGCATTGCTTAAGTATATGTTGATTTTATGAAATAACACAGTTGAAAAAGTTTTTAACGACCTAGTAATTTTATTTTCGTTTATTAATTCAATTATGATGATTAAAAAAAAATAATAAACATTCAGAAAAGCTAACATTTATTTGCTGTGCTTTCAATTTATTCTTGTGAAATAATGTTTAATATGTTGGTCTTTGTTTAATTCTATCTAATTTTAGTGAGTATTTACTATAAATAAAAACTATAAAAGAATGTAAACATGTAATCTTTATTTGAAAATTGGAAGTTATGGATTATAAAGAATATAACAATTTATAAATGAAATATGTTTTACTTTATATAAGGTTTGTTATGTATCAATAAATTAAGCTGGACGTATAGTTTTTTCACTTAAAAAATGTACACAAGCTACTACAAATTTAAATTAGTTTTCATTAACCTTTACAATTAAAATATCAGTTTTATTTTTCTTAAAAAAAAAAAAAAAAAAAAAAAAAAAGACAGGAGTTGAATTAGGTAATGAGCTCTGAAAATACAAGAGCTAGAAGTATTTGATTTGCTGTTTCAAATTATACTTGTTCATATGGATTGTTTTCTTTTAATTGGATTATGTTAATATTATTTTGTTAGACAAGTTTAATATGTCCTAAGCATCACTAAAAATAAAGCAAACATGAATATGCAAGCTCAGACGATCTTATGAATCTTCAACGAAATGAAAAATACCCTCTTCAAGCGCATTAAGCTCCTCCTACATCGTCTCAGGCAGTCGACCAATCACTATTCAACATCGCCTCTAATCGTTCTACGCATGATGGTTTGTAAAATCGCAACCATTGTACTTCACTTGGAGGTCAGGGTACTTCCACCAATCAGAACTGCCTATTTGTACTGTGTGACTTCCAACGTCAATTGCAACTGCCCTATACAGAGTTTTAAATCTTTAAAATTCTTTATTAAACAAAATTGTGCCCCATTCGTTACTGACTAATAAATAAATAAATAATTATCTAAATTACCCCTAATCCCCCCTTCAAAATTAGCTCCCCCAGCATACAAAGAATTTTAAAGTCTTTATTATTATATATAAAAAAAAATTCCGCTCTATTTAATGCTCTGTAGTGGCAATAAATAATCAATCAGATAAATTATTCCCCAGTACCCAAAATTTACGCTCCTACCTTTGGCCTCTCCTCCTTTAGCATACGAAATTGGAAATATTTACAAAATCATTATTTAAAAAAAATTGCCACTTTTGTTTCTCACTAATAACAATAAATAATAAATAATCATATAATTTGTCCCTTAATCTGCTATAATTTATGTTTCTACCCCTTTGTCACCTCAGCATACAAATAAGTTTAAAATCTTCTCTACTATTTGTTGCTCTGTAGTGACAATAAATAAATAATCTGAAATTTCAATTCCTTTTCCCCTCTCTCCCCAGATAGAAAATTTAAAATCTTTAAAAGAAAAAGTGCCGTATTTGTTACAATAAATAAATAATCAATCACAAAAACATGCCCTCTCTAAAATTTGCTACCCCCCCCCTTCCCCCTCGCTTGTTCCACTTTGTTTAAAATCTTTAAAACTCTAATTTTAAAAAAAATCGAAAACGCACACACACAAAAAAAAGAACACTGAATAAAAGTACATTAGGATAGGAATAGTTTCTGTTTCTGCCACCCAAACAAACTAGAAGCTGAGATGTCATGTCACATGTCCAAACTTTTCATGTCTTTTTGTCCAAAATTATCTCAAGCCACTCTGATACAGAGGCACCCTAATTTGTTACATGCAGTATGCAGTTGTTAACTCAACTCAGCTGTTGAAAGTTGGCAAGAAATAAAGTAAAATAGAAATCTCTTCGCCGTTGTGTTTACAAAGGAAAGGTAATAATCTTTTTCAATCTAACTTTTATTTTAATTACTGTATGAATACGTATTTAATTCTTAAAACTTTGCTACATATGTCATTCTCCTGCATGTTATTTTAACCGATTTATTTACTTCCTCCGATTACTCTTTTATTAGTTACGCATTTGCATGTGTTTTCGGTAATTGATGATTTGTTTTGTATGTAAAATATTCCATTTTTTAATGATTTCGGAAAAGCATATCTAATATTACTTTAAAGGCACTCATTTTGTTTGTTATGTTAGTATTACAATGGTACAAACTGTTACAATTGTTTATTATAACAAGTGTCATTTGATAAGTTAATGCTTTAAAATATATGATTGTTTTTTATAAAATATATGATTGTTTTTTATAAATATTAAAATGAATCTGTAGATAAGTAAGCTAGTACAGTTGCTCGGCCAAATTATCTAATTTGAGTCAACATTGTTTTCTTCAGCTAAAAAGCTGCGATGTAGATAGTTTAATAGTCAGTTCTCCTGTTTACAGCAGAGCCCAGTGTCCTGCCAAACAGTTATTTTCGTGCACTTTTTTTGCTGTGATGAATTACTTGCCCTCACTGAAGATCAATGTTGAGTAAGTAAATCTGAGCAAATTTTAGTAAATCCAAAAGTACAACTAATGAATGTTTAAGAGAAATGGTTATTTTGTTGAATGTTTAAAAATTTTCTAGTTCTCTTTTCACTGGCAGCAAAATGCTTAAGTGAATAAATTTAACAGTCTATCTCCTCCTCGCCGTAAAACTAAGCAATTATTTTTGGATTGCAAAAAAAGACAAAAGTAATTAGACTGGACTCTTATTTACTCATACCCACATGCTCCTATTTTTTGTAACTTCAGCACATGCATGGGGTAAATTTCACCCCATTTTTCGCCCATTATATTTTTGACTAAATATACGTTTTAAAAAACAAATCTGACATTATATGGTAAATTGCACCAGTTCTGCTTCGTTTTAGGGAAAAAATCATGCATTAAAAATTTAAAGATTTTGTGGCAGTTTCGATAAATCTTTTTATGCGAAGAAAAAATGTGTCTGGTGTGAAATCTATCGTGTGACTGTGCTTGCAGGTTCATGCATCGTTATAAGACATATCTCTGGTTAATGAAGACCCATTTTCTATTCATCACTTCATTTTCTATTTGCAATTAATGTTAAGGACATCACATAATGTGTGCTACTCATTAGATGATGCAGACAATTTTTTCACCAATCGAATGGCAGCATCAAAACCAATTTTGTATATTATCTCTTGATGCCAAAAAGTTATCAATGACAGTGATGAAGAGAAAGAAAATAACCTACCATCAAAAACTGTATAGGATTAGAAATTGCTAACAACCGTTCGGTTTGTCATGAAACTGGAAAATGGTGTAAAAAGATCATTTGTGCCCTAGTGTGAACAAAAGCGCGAGATTACTTTACTTTAAATTAAAACTATAAGTGTAGCAATTTCTATTTTGTTTGTCCTGAGAATGCAATTTTTTTTACTAAGTCAAAGCTAAAGTTTTTAACATCTTTAATTTCTGTCAAAAATTTACATTGTTTAGTGCAGATTCTATTAGTAGCCTGCTTTAACAGGAGTTCACTGAATATATAATAAAAACTAGCTGTCTTGTCCGGCATAGCCTTTAATATACTTAATCTTACTGTTTCCCAGGATTACTTAAAATCTAACTACGCTAGTTGATGATTTTTTTTTCTAAAAAAACTCCTCATTCCATGGGCTAAATAATAAAAAAGCTGATTGCAAGGTCACATATCATTATAGTAATGTTTTTTTTTAAATAAAGGGAGTTACTTAGGAAACCAATTTTCCTCTTTTTTTTTTTTTTTTCTGTATTCCAGAGGAATAAATTTGATTTTCTTTTAAAAACATGATTAGTTTTTAAATTAAAAAAAAAATTCAATTCACAAAAGTGTACTTTATTCAGGGGTATAAAATAAGGTTGGTATCAAATAATTCATTATCAAGATTTCATAGTCAATGGATTGTTATGATGAATTACTTGCCCTCACTGAAATTAATTAGTAATGTTGATCAAGTATTCTGAGCAAGTCCAATTTAGTTTTATATGGAAGTTTGTTTATCCAATCTCATTACAATAATATTCTGCTTCTATTTAAATTATACATACTCTTCATGTGAAGTAAATTGGAGTAATTAGTTCATTGCTATGATGAATTACTTGCCCTCACTGATATTAATATGTAATGTTGATTAAGTATTCTGAGCAAGTATAAATTCTCTATGTTAAGTCAAGCTTATTAAAATTTATGAAATGTTGAGGATTTTTCCAAATTAACTCTCATCATTACATGCGCCAAATAATAATAATAAAAAAAGTTTCTGACTGCAAGGTCACAAATGTCATAATAGTAATGATTTTTTGTAATAAAAAAGGGTTACTTGGTTTTTCTTGCATTTCAAAGAATAAAATTGTCTCTCTTTAATTCAAAACAAGTCGTCTTTTTAAAAAATCGAGTTTTAAATAAATCTATGCATGAAAGTCTGCCTTTAGAGGTATATAAGATTAAATAAATAAGGTATCAAATAAAAATTAATTGATTTAAAAAAAAATCATTTTCAACAAAATGATTTTTAAAAAAGTGAAGAAACAGCAGATACTGAAGATATTGAAAACTGGACAAAATCTACTATATCAGGCAAAATGCTTCAATTTGGATTGCAGTTATGAATGGGTCAAACTTGGAATGTTGAGAAGTAAGCAAATCTGAACAACTTGCGTATTAGCTTGCAGTCCGCCATCTTGTTTTTTAAATCAAAACACATTTGTTTCTCATTTCCAAAATAATTTTCATCTATAATTACTTATTATAAACACGTTATTTAATTTAATTGACTTTATATTTAATAATAAAAGTTTAATATAAAAAACAAGATGGAAGACTGTGGATAGGTAGAAAGGATAGCTAGAAAATCGTTACGTTTCAAATAAAATATAAAAATCGAAGCCTTGTGTGCAGTCAGATTTTTTTTTTTTCTAATTTCATGATTTTTAAAATTTATTAAATTTAACATTTAGTGTTCTCGCATCTTAAGAATCACTCCAATACGCAACTTTTATATGTATTAAATAAGCTTATAGGAAAAATAATAAACTATTTAGTTATTTAAATTCATAAGATACTATGCATTTAAACACTCATTTACCCAGGAATTTTCAAATGAATTAAAATCATTTGCATTTAGTGAGGAAAAAGTATTGCTCGCCAAACCGTGTCTTTTTTGTGCAAAATACTCGAAAGTTTTTTTTTAAAGGGTGGGAGGGGGGGGGGGTGTGGGGGGGTTTACTGGGATTCTGCAGCAAAATTTGACTGATCCTTTTATACTTACATGAGTAGCTCCATTAGTATTTAAAAATATATATATATATATATATATATATATATATATATATATATATATATATATTATAGGTGCAGATTCCCAAAATCTGGAAGGAGCCAGTGGCTCCTAAACCCAAAAAATCCAGTGGCCACATTGTGAAACAAACACATACAAACAATATTTGTTTTCTCAATTAAATTTGGACAGTGCAATATTGAATCTTCCCACCATAATTGCATACAGTTTGTAGGAATATTTTGTAAAGTAAGGCCTGAATATTTTGTGAATAAACGATTCTCTAAAGATTTTTTATCTATAAATAAACTCAGGGATCATTCTAGAGAGTTTCAGAAGGGCGGCCTGCCCTCATGCCCTTTTTAGATAAAATCCCACCCTCCTTGCCCCTTTTCCAGGAAGAATTCTGCCCTCCTTGCCCTTTCTCCAGGTAGAATCCTGCCTTGTTTGCATTGTACTTTCAAAAATTCTTTAATCTTTTTTTTAGAATGCTAGTATGGTACATCAGGAGTATTCCTCTTTCCCTCTTTATTTCTCTGTGAAATGCCCTGGTATGTCTAATCTTTCACTTTGAGCGAATCATTTTTTCCATTAAACAAGACATAAAGGCTAACTTAGGGTCATTGATTAATTTCACCTTGTCTAGTGAAATATAATATTAGATCATACATTCTGGCCTTTGACCACATGATAACTTACATAAGTTCTATAAAAAAATTGAGAAGTAGCTTTAGAACTTTTATTTTGCAGCTTTTTCAAAACCAGTTTTGCTAAAAATGGGAAAAAGTTATCTGGTGAATAAAAGTTTGAGAGAGAGAAGTTTTTGAATATCGTAGGGAAAGGGGGAAATAACTGTGAATATAGTAAACAATTTTACAATAAAAATCTAGAACAAGTTTAATTTTACTATTTTTAATACTTTTCAAATGGTAAAGTTATGGAAATTAGAAATGTTATTGGATTTTTTAAATTAAGGAATATTTTAAGCTGTTGCCAGACTTCCCTCCCCACCAGTATATGGGTATATGCACTTATTACAAAAATGCCCATTTTATGAAACGATGTGCCCTCATTATGTAATGTGCACCCTGCCCTTTTTATGTTCTAGAATGATCCCTGATAAACTCTCCCCCCCCCCAATAAAAGGATTTTTCATAGCTGAATATAAATGCTCAACTTTAGAAACTTGCATAAGAAAATATGTCTATAAAAATCAAAATTAAAAATATATATGAAAAAAATACGGAGAAGATATTTTTCTTTTAGGTTTTAGATTTTAATAAACAATTTCTGACATTTTCAAGAATGATGGAGAAAGATCGAATGCTATAAGCCTCATTGCAACTTTTGTTGCAAGGGGATTTTTTTAAGGATTTATTAAAGAAGTTTTTAAATCCCTATGGAGACAAAAAAAATTTAAATTTTTGTGACCGATCGCCGATTTTCATGTTTTATTATCACAACTCCTTGACGAAATTCACAATTTTTTTTCTGCAATCGATTGATGAACTTCGCGTTTTTTTTCAAGATTAATTGATGAAATTTGCGTTTTTTTTTTTTTCCGAGAATAATTGAGGCGCCAAACCAATAACTTAATACAATTGTTAGGTTGCCATTAAAGGAAAAAATCCCTTAAATTTGGCAACTTTTTTCCTTTTTATAACCGATAAATAAAAAAAAAATGCACGAGTGTATGACATCATAGCCAAAAATATATAGGGTAGATGTGCCAGTAATGGACACCCTTAAGGAATTTCTTTTAAAAATATTTTTTAATTAATAGTTACAATTGTTATATTCCATATTTTTTAATATTATATTAATCTACCAACAATATTTAACCATGCTCATAGTCACATTTCCCAATGTGAATCGAAATTTAATTGTAAATAACAGAAATAAATCAAAATACCCTAAATTCCAGTAATGGACACCCCACAAAAAGTAATAGATAATTGATATTATGATTGTATTTAAAACTAGAATTTAAAAAAAGCATATTAATGAAATAAAAAAAGCTGAATTTTTATTGGTTATTTTTTTTATAAACCAAAAATGTTGAAGGTGGCCCATTACTGGCACATCTACCCTATATATATTCTGAGTATGCGCTTTAAGGAGATCTTCTTTTCTTGTCAGTGCCTTGCCTGTTTTCCTTGTAGTTAATCTTGCAATTGCCATGAAGCCTTGTCACTTATGATTTTCTTTTCTGTCCTTGTAGCAATGAGTGCTCACAAAGAACTATGTGTTGGTCTCACTAAGGGACACAAAGTTACCAAAAATAAAATGAAGCCCAGACCTTCAAGAAGGAAAGGGGTAAGTTAATTTATTTTTTCTAGTAAACTTTAATTGTACTAAATTTATTAATTTGACCATTTGCTTTTTTCTATAATGATAAAGTAACAAATTTGGTTATCTTATATTTAATTCGAATTTTTAAATGTTTCAGAATTTAACAAAGCATACTCGATTCATCAGAGACATAGTGAGAGAAGTTTGTGGGTTTGCTCCATATGAAAAACGTGCTATGGAGTTGCTGAGAGTTTCTAAGGATAAGAGGGCTTTGAAATTCATCAAGAAAAGGGTAAGTCATTTAACCTGTTTTTCACTACCTTATTGAAACCAATTCTATCTTTAGGTGATTGAGAACATTCTTATTGACAAACTTATGTGCAGGCTGTACAGATTTAATTTTTTGGTAGATTTCAATAAGAAATACTACCTATTACATTCTCCCCGTTTTTGAAAATTTTTTGCAGATCTATGCCGATCATGACTCCCAGAACCCAAAACCACCCCCAGTTCAAAACTTTATCTATCTATGTCACTTTTTTATGGACACGATAACTGCAATAATTCTGCACAAATCTTTCCAAACTGATACATAAAATCTCAGTCAAGTTCGTTAATGGGTAAAATCAAACCAGGAGGGGGGAGAGGAAAGGTTTTTTTTTTTGTGAAAGCAGAAAAAAAAACCCATAACTTTTTATTATGATGCATATTGAACTAATTTCTTAATTATGGTACACATCAAATCAGTTTAAGTTAGGGGTGCACAACCTTTTTAAGGGAAGGGCCACTTACAAAAATAACTGGGTTGTCGAGGGCCACCATCAGAAAATTTTTGTTTCGAGGAGGTGTGACCAGGGGGGGGGGGGATCAGATTTAAAAAAAACATAAATTTGGTAAATTTAGCCCCCTAGGTTCCTTCCTTCCAGCCAACGTATTCAGTTCTGTTGGCAAGGATGTATCAACATTTTACGTTTGTATTTATACAAGAGATATAGCTAAGATTATTTTCAAAGAGTGAAAATACTCCTTGACATTATTTCAAGGAATAGATTTAGCTTTAAAGATTTCCAGTGTCGAAAAAAATTCTGCTTTCATGAATGAAGGTGGAGAGGAGGAGAAACATATGTTATTCTAAATTGTACTTCTTAACATATTCAGTCATAAAATGTGGATATCAAAGGGGTGCACAACCTTTATAAGAGGAGGGGCAGTCACAAAAATGACTGGATTGTCGAGAGCCAACATCCATAGGGTGGACAAAGTTTTGTTTTGGGCTAGGAGGGGGGTCAGCCCAAAAATTTATAAAAATGCTAATTTTAAAAGGAGGGTTAGCTCCCTATACTCAACCACCTCCTTAGTCAGCATAACCCAATTCAGTTGGAAAGGATGGAAAAAACTTGCATTTTTTTTCCATGCGCGATTGACAATATTCATAGTTTTTTCCTAGTAATTGACGAAATTCACGATTACGCACACGTTCGGCGAAATGTGGGGTTTATACGCACCCGATCGGCAAAATTTGCGATTTTTACGCAGACGATCGACGAAATTTACAATTTACATGCACCCGATCAGCAAAATTCGCCATTTATATGCACCCGATCGGCAAAATTCGCGATTTTTACAGACCCGATCGGCAAAATTCGCAATCTTTACGCGTCCGATCGGCAAAATTTGCGATTTATACGCACCTGATCGGCAAAATTCGCGATTTATACGCACCCTATCGGCAGAATTTGCGTTTTTTAAAGGGCCCGATCGGCAAAATTCACGATTTTTAGGGCCCGATCGGCAAAATTCACGATTTTTACGAGCCCGATCGGCAAAATTCGCGATTTTTACGCATACGATCGACGAAATTTACAATTTACACGCACCCGTTCGGCAAAATTCGCGACTTTTACGCATACGATCGACGAAATTTACTATTTATACGCACCTGATCGGCGAAATTTGCGTATTATACGCAACCTATTGGCGAAATTCTTGAATTTTACGCACCCGATCGGCGGAATTCACGATTTTTACGCGCATAATCGGCAAAATTTGCGATTTTTACGCAGACGATCGACGAAATTTACAATTTACACGCACCCGATCAGCAAAATTTGCCATTTATATGCACCCGATCGGCAAAATTCACGATTTTTACAGACCCGATCGGCAAAATTCGCAATCTTTACGCGTCCAATCGGCAAAATTTGCGATTTATACGCACCTGATCGGCAAAATTCGCGATTTATACGAACCCTATCGGCAGAATTCGCGATTTTTAAGGGCCCGATCGGCAAAATTCATGATTTTTACGGGCCCGATCGGCAAAATTCGCGATTTTTACGCATACGATCGACGAAATTTACAATTTATACGCATCTGGTCGGCAAAATTCGCGATTTATATGCACCTTATCGGCAGAATTCGCGATTTTTACAGGCCCGATCGACAAAATTCACGATTTTTACGCAGGCGATCAGCAAAATTAGCGATTTTTACGCAGGCGATCGGCGAAATTTACGATTTATACGCACCCGATCGGCAAAATTCGCGTTTTATATGTACTCGATCGGCAACATTTGCGATTTTTACGCACCCGGTGGGCGAAATTTGGCAAAATTCGCGATTTCTACGCACCTGATCGGCGAAATTCGTGATGTTTTCGCGTCTGATCGGCGAAATTGATCTGCGGGCCACCAATAATCCGATCGCGGGCCACTTTTGGCCCGCGGGCCACAGGTTGTGCACCCCTAGTTTAAGTTATTATTACTTCTGGGAAAAGGGCCGAAAATTTATGTATGACAGATTTTTGATATTAAAAATGACCCCAGGGGGGAGGGGGTTTCAGAAGAAAAAAATTCATAACTTCGTCAATTCTCAAGATATCAAATCCGCTTAAATTATTATAAATCCTCTTAATATTATCTAAAACTTTTATATTGCCAAGTTTTTTATAGGACCAACCATTATAGAAAAAAAAAAAAAAAAATCCGTGATTGGCTCTGCTTGCAAACAAGTTAGGTTTTGAAGTGGGGGGGGGGGGGGGTGGGTTCCAACTATCGTATCATGGCAAAAATGTCATTTCTTCTGCAATTTCCAACAAACAGGCGCCCCACGGTCGGCATCTTCGAAATCTACCTGTGCCTGTAGGCCGAGCCGTGAGGGATTTTTTTAATATTCTGAAGTGTCTGCAATGAAAAAAATTAATAAAATGGTATGTAATTTTTTGGTTCTAATTTTATTTGGGACAAAATGCTTAAATGTTACAATTCAGTTTACATTTACCATTAAGTTATTGTAATAATTCTTGGGTTGCAAAATGTGAGACAGTAAATGTGAAAAGTAGATACAATAAAATTAAATATTTTGGCGCATTCTAGGAGTTTTATTTTTTGCTGTGATGAATTACTTGCCCTCACTGAAAATCGATGCTGATTAAGTAAATCTGAGCAAAAAATTATTGAATTAGAAAGCACAATTGATATTAGTGTTTAAACTAAACAGGTTACTTTGTTCCATCATGTTGTGAATGAATAAATTTGTAGCTCTGTTCTGATTTTACTGATGACAAAATGCTAAATTTTTATTATTTAAAAGAATTTTTGTAGAATATTAGTTGCAATTTCATTACTTAAAATGAAGGAACTGCACTGCTGTTCATGTTCATTTTAAGTTTTAGCTGTGATGAATTACTTGCCCTCACTGAACAGCAATGTTGATTAAAGTAAATCTGAACAAAATATATCTTGTGTTTTTTTCTTGATTGGAAAAATAAAGTGTTAATTTATTCTCGCATTCTTCAGTTAACTGTAACAAAAGAAAAGATTGTTAAAGAGTAACTTAAAAAAAATGTAGCTATATTTTAAAACAGTATTGAGGTAGAACCTTTTCAACTTTTATTAGGTGTTTTCCAATTCACTTGATTTTTGTGATGACTTTCTTGATGATTCTTCCAATCATTGATTTTCGTTGAAAATATATACTTTTATGTTATATCAAATCCATATGAAACATGAAACAGCATGTATTTTTCATACAGATTGGTGAATTTATTTTTAAATGATTAATTTTCAAGAAAAAAAATTACTAAATATTAACCTCTTTGCTCCAAGTGTATCCATTAGTTTCACAGTTTAAATAAATTGTAGTAATCCATGCATTGCTGTGATGAATTACTTGCCCTCACTGAAATTACTGAGTAATGTTGATCAAGTATTCTGAGCAAATCAGAATTAGTTTTATATGGAAGCTTGTTTGGCCAAGCTCATTACATAGTTAATTTATGAAATATTATATCTAAATTATACATACCTTTCATGTGAAGTAAATTGGAATAATTATGCGTTGCTATGATGAATTACTTGCCCTCACTGACAATATGTAATGTTGATTAAGTATTCTGAGAAAGTATAAATTAATTCTAATGTATGTTGTTAAGTCAAGCTTATTAAATTTAATTTATGAAATGTTCTGTATCTATGTTGTAAATTGTGTATACCAAATTAGGAGTAGCCAATCTGTAGGCTGCATCAAGTCTGAAGTTATTTTGCTACATTCTTAAGAGATTAAATTTAAATTTTTGTGCAATTTAGAAAGTGATTGTAGTATAAGGATAAGGTATGACGTAAAATATTCATGATTTTTAATATTTCAGTATTCATATATAATTGTTTTTTTGTGTATTGTGTGTAAATATATATTTGATATGTTACAAAATTAGTTTTCTTTAAAAAAGATAAAGCATACACTTTAAGCTGAAACATTGCCTATGAATGAGCATCTGCCTTCACTTGCAGCATTAATGCTCGAGGCTTATATGTTTTAAGTGAGTCATTGTATGCGACATTGAAGTTTGCTAATGAGATATAAACTGTCTTAATATAAAGATAGTTTATCTTAATGCACACAGTTCAACATTATTGTTGTCCTTTAATGTATTCGTATTTGTATCAGAGCTTTAACCCACTAAAGAAGCAAGGAAAAATTTTGTATGTTCTTAAATTTTATGTTTGTTAATTTCTTTTATGAGTATAGATGTAGCATAGAATCCTGATAAGAGACTGGTTAAATTGACGTATCGTATAAAGCCAAACTTAAAATTCCTTGCAAATCGTAAAATGTAACCAGTTGTAAGAAAATTTGTGCATAACAAATGATTTTCATGATCTATTTCAGATTTATATGTTTGTACTTTATTATTAAATTCCTACTATTAGCTCACACTCTCTCTATATATATCTTGTTGGAATTTTCAATCGTTAATAAAATATTTTCTATACATCCATTCAAGTTCAAATAAATTTTTTTAATCTTGTACTGGATGACAATTGATGTTAATACAGTTTTTTCAAATATTAATTCATTAATTAAATTTAATTAATTAATTTTTATATGGGAGAAAAAAAAATTTCTCCCATTGTTTTCATAAATGAAATGAAAGATTTATCTCAAATTAGTGATGCCAACAAAAAATAAAATACTGCAACGGTGATTATAAAATAATGTTCAATAAAAATAATGTGGGACATTAATGCTGCACGGGTTTATTTTATATATTTATGATTAAAAAGTAGGAATTTACTTTAAAAAAAAAATTTATATTACTTGTTTTGTTTACATGTTCATAAGTATATTTATTGTTTGATATTTGTTATTTTTAGCTGCTTATTTAAACAGTTACTAAGGAAAGACTAGTTACCAAGACTTCCAATTTTTTGCTACCACTTTTTCCGTATAGAAATATTTGCTTTACATAATTCCATATTTCTGTGATTAAGTAAAGCAGATATTTTTATTATAATTTAGTGGTAGTAAAAAAAAAATTGGAGACTTTATGCTTTTTTAGATATTGCAAATTACTTTTGTCAAAATTTTTTACAAAGTATCTTTATGTAATATGTTATTTAATATTGTAATAATGTTGCTAGAAAAAACAAATTTGTTACAAGTGAAGAAAAATTTGTACTATGCGTGCCAAAAAGATAATCATAAAAAATGGCTGCCAATTGTCAATCACGTTCAAAACTATTTTATGTACATTTATTTTAAGCATAACATCGATTAAAGTAAGTTATATACAAGCAAACTAAAATACAGTAGAGCCTCTTAATATGATCACCTGGGTATCTCAAGTTTTTGCTAACAATGAATATCTGATATTAATTAGCAGACTTGCCAAGTTTGATTTTCACATGTTTTTGTGTGCTCCTGATTTTTGACATATTTCTCCTGATTTTATTACACCTTTTTCAGTTGTGTGTTATTTTGATTATCAATAAATTTTCTAAAAATAAATTTAAAGTCTTCACTATTAATTTGTATGTGCTTATGAGGAAAGAAAATTTTCATCAGTTATTCGTAGTTCATTTAAAATCATGTTAAACAACCTGTTTTTCCATGTATGTGTAAAAAGTTTTTTTTTTTTTTTTTTAGTAAAAGTGATATATTTGTGTTAATAAATCTTCAATGACAATTAAGTAAACATTAAACTTGTACTTAAACGTGCTTACATTTAAAAAATAACATTTTTACTGAGGGGGGGGGGAGAGAGCTCCTGATTTTTGGGTTTCAGAATTTGGCAAGTCTGAATAAGCGATATAGGAAATATTTGACAAAAATAACCTACCAGGGGTCGATCACAGTTAAAATTTAGCATTCATTCACAAAAAACATTTAATAAAACAGGCCTTTTTACAAAATTATTCTTAATGAAATAGACTCCTTCACAAAATTCCATTCCATAAAAATATACTCTTCATTAATTATTTAAATTTTTGGTTTTAAAATGCGTAATTTTGCAAACAAAGCAATTCACTAGAAAACGTTGCAGAAAGACATTATTATTAATAAGTGCTTGGTTTGAATTTGAGTAACTGTATTTTATCTTTCATTACAAAGTGTTATTTTTTACCAAAATATAATAAATTTCACAAAAATAACTTTATTGGTCTCCAAGGAGAAAAAACTGGATCAACTCCTGCCTTCCCTTGAGTAAAAGATGTAAAAAATATTCATTGAAAGAATTCAGAATTTTTTGTTTGTTTTAAATTTTCTTTTTAAAGATCATAAAAAAAATATGCATATTTTGAAAAGGTTGATCTTTTAAATCTGGAAATATAGGAGTACTCGGCTAGACAAATAGTTACTATTCGACTGGCCGGATATTCGGTATTCAGCCAAAATCACTATTCAGTGCATCGCTACCGGTGATGTGCTAACTTTTTAATTCTTACTTGCTGGGACACAAATATTTTGAAATCCTGCTCTCTTTTGTACTCAAAAGTGGGTCCCCCTTTCAGATAATTTCAGCATATTAATGTAAAATGTTTTCTTAGATGATGTTTTAAATGATTAGTTATCAAAATTTCTAGTTTTTCAAGGAAGAAATTTTCATCACAATTTTTCTTTCATTCCTTCTCAATTTTTTTTTTTTTTTGTGTAAATGATGTGCTACAATGCATTACTGATATTTATATCCATATTATAACCTAAATACATAACTATATATAAAATAACTACATATACAAATACTTTTGCAGGTATCTAATGACAGCTATGCAATATTGACTATATAGCAAGATTAAAAATAAGGGTTGCTGGAATTAATATTATAAAAAAAAAATGCCACAGTCTGTCTTCCTGACAAGAATAACACATGAGTATTGAAATTATTTCTCACAATATAAGTGAAATCTGCTAGACAGAAGTGCAAGAGACTGGGAAAATTTTTTCAGTTTTGACAGGTTTAGTCTAAGTTGTTACATAATCTTTTGTATCTTTTTTTTTTTTTTTTTTTGCAGGATTGTGTAATTTTTTTCCTTTAATGCAGGATTCTGTTGTGTATGAGTTCAGATTTCACATGTTTTATTATATCCAGGTGTCTCGCCACCTGCATGACTGGGAAAAGTCAGGGAAATTTGAAACTTCCAGGAAAATTTTTTCAAAATATTCTGATTATAAAACAGGATTTGAAATTGCAGCATCAGAAAAATCTAATTTTGCTCTTCATAAATACTGTAAAATGTATTTAACTTCTTGTGCAAATTTTGTCTCTCCTTCCAGTCCTTCCTTGCAACTCGGATGTTTTTATTCCAGCTTTGTACTGAATGTTGTAAGATTAATTAGGTGATTCAGTCTTTTTTTGAGAACTGAACATTTGTTAGATTGATTATTGAATATTTATTACTTGTATTAAATTATGTCAAAGCAATCTATTTGACTGTGACTGATGTAAATAATTTTTACCTGATTGTACAAAATGTATAAAACCTGATGCTAAAAGTAGGATCCCGTCAAGCAAACGTTAAATCATGAAATAAATATCTTAAAGTTCTGTAAATTTTGGAAAAAATTGTTTAACAAATCAGTAGTTTGTGCTTCAGAATCATGACATTGGCGACATTTAAGATTTTTTGTATGTAATATCACAAAATCTCGATACCTGGAATTTTTTTTACTGATATGGGAAATCTGGAAAACTCAAGGAAATTTGTTGCTGATCTGGAATAGACATCCTGTATATCGTAATTTAAATTTCTTAAAATAAACATGTGTTCCTTAATTTTATAAAAATGACATAATTGCCATGTTTACAATAATTATTAAATAAAAGTATCAATTAATTACAATCTTGCATTGCATCATAAAATATCAACACATAAACACCATATTCTGATTTTTATTACAAGGTGATTCAAATCGTTCAGATTTTGTGGTGAGGTAAGGAATACGTCAGGAAACTGATTTTACATAGGAAAGTATGTACACATGTGTATGTAGAGGGGCTGTGTGTACCCAACTTTCCATTGCGTCCCAATCATTGTTTTGACTTTCCTAAATCTAGTATTATTTCTTCTGCTATTTCCACTTCTCATTTGGAGTTCCACAAAACCTTTTACGTCTTTAAAAACTCCAAAAATCTCGTTAATGACCTTTATTAAACACCTTCATTATCTGATGCCAGGAAACTTCTTGTTTAATTTTATTTTTTTAACCTCAACTTATTTTTTTTAATTGGTTTAATTTTTACTTTTTGTTTTCATTTTTATTTTATCATTAATAATTGCTGCAGAAATATCGATTAAAAAGATTTTTAAAGAATACTGGTGTGAACCAAAATTTAAAAATTCATGACTGAAGAAATTTAAAAATAAAGAATTAAATAAACTAACAAAAAATAAAATAAAAGTGAAAACAAAGTTAATAACGAACTAATTAAAATAAAGCTTAAAAGAACCGGAAAGAACAAAATTAAATGAAAAGTTTCCTGGCGTCAGATAATGAAGCTGTTGAATAAATCTCATTAACGATATTTTTGGAGATTTTAAAAATGTAAAGGTTTTGTGGAGGTCTAAATGAGAAATGGAAATAGGAAAAGAAATAATACTAGCTTTTGAAAAGTCAAAATAATGATTGGGACGCAATGGAAGGTTGGGTACACACAGCGCCCTCTACATATGCATGCGTACATTTGCGGACATACTTTCCTGTGTAAAATCGTTCCTGGCGTATTCCCTACCTTCTCACGAAATTTGAACGATAAGTTTTGAATCGCCCTGTTTGTAGCACTTTGATGTGGGGCTTTAAGGTTATTTTTTATATTTGTAGAAGCATCACAATATAGCTTTTCATAGAATATATTTTTGTGACACTGTAAAGTGCAGATATTTGCTATATTGTTCTCATGCATAGTTTTCTTTTATTAATGACAGTTTATCTGCTAAATGTGTTATAATGAAACATAAGCTTTAAATTTATACTTAAGCACTAATTTGTTTTCTCTTTTAGTTGGGAACTCATCTAAGGGCAAAGAGGAAGAGGGAAGAACTCTCAAATGTATTGGTTGCCCAGAGAAAAGCTGCAGCCCACAGAGAAAAAGAAGGAAAATAGTTGTAATTATCTGTAATAAAATATGTTAAATGTATTGTTCAGTAAGTTTACTGTGAAATTTGAAGAACGTTAATTCTTGTCACACAAATTTTTATAAATTCTGCAACACATTGTCTGTCTTCAATAATACAAGTTTGAGTATGTTATTGTGATAATTTCTCCAATGAACAATGTAAATTTAATTGAATTTATTCAATAATTAATGTGACAATCGCTACTATCAAACAGAAGAATCTAGTTTTTAATTAAATTATACTCTAATACAACTTTGTCTTTTGCAGGCAAAAAATGGCCATCCTTGGAAGTAGGGATGTAACGAATATTCGGCCGAATATAATTTGATATTTTGCCGAATAGTTGCATATTTGGCCGAATATTCTAAGATAATTTGGTTAAATAAGTTCCAGAAAATCAAAACAAAATGTGATTTTAAATATTTTCAACAAACAATATTAAAAAATTATATCTAAATACATTAATTGTTATAAGAAAAAGATCCTAATACTTATGCAATTTTAAAGCTTCTTGACAACTTATAAATAACTGTATATAATGATATTACATAAATAAAAATATTTTTCTTGCTCCATATTTAGGCATCATGTAAATTTAAGTAAGTATTGCAACATTAATTTCTTTTACATTAAAATGCAAAATATATACTGCATTTTAAGTTTAAATCTCTTCACGGAATTTAAAAATATTAACTTTTATATCTATTTTTTTTAATCTGATTTATAATTATGAGATATTAGAACAGTTTCTTCAACAATAAAATTCATAAATATTAAAAATAAATATTTTACTGTCTTGTAAAAATACAGTTAAATGGACACTCTATCCTAGCTATTAAATGTTTATCAAAATAGCAATCTACCTCTTTTAATTTATCTGCTGTATTATTATTAACTTCATTTGACAAATTTGGCAGTGATGACTTCTTATTTTTTATTTCGGAAAAGCAATCCCAAAATGAAAATGAAATTATATTTTAAGAAAATAACCCTTTTCTTGACATACAGAATGTAAATTTACTAAGTTTGAGTTGCATGAGAAAGGATATAAAAAGACAGGACACATGCAAGTTCTTATTTTGTTCTTTTTTTTTTTTTAAAAGTCAGTATTCGGTTGCCGAATTTTCGGTATTCGGCCAAATCACTATTCGTTACGTCCCTACTTGGAAGTCTGTATTAACGGGAACTCTTTATTACTAAGTAATCATAAAATTTGCTAGTTGGTAGACATTTTGCTTTAACAGGGTTCATACGTTCCTTGAAAATACTTATTTTTATGAAAAATTTGCAAAAAATACTGGAAGTTTTTTCCTTAATGCAGGGTTGCTACGCCACCTGAAAAATCTAGAATAGTCAGGGAATTTGCAAATTAACACAGTAAGAGAATTTCCATTTTTCATACATCTAAAAAGTCAGGAAAATCATCTACTCATGCTAATTTATCAAAAGATTGAGGAAAAATGCAATTTTCATCGAAAAATTTCAGAAAAAAGCAGTATTTTCGTCAAATGATCGCAGACAAAAGTGCAAATTTCATCACATGATCACGAATTTGTCAAAAGATCGTGGACAAAAGTGCGATTTTTGTCTAAGAATCATAGAAAAAAGCATATTTTTCAAAGAATCTCGGAAAAAAGACTATTTTCATCAAAGGAAAAAAAAAGTGAAAAAGGTGCTATTTTCATCAAACAATCGAGATTCGTCATAAAGGGTTGAAGGAAAAAAAAGAATTTCATTAAAACACTGTAGAAAATACATGAATTTCTTCAAAAGTTCGTGAGGCTTTGAAAGTTAAGCTTTTATTTTTGCTGAGTCCGTAGCATGTCTGAAATAGTGTCGCAGAACAGGCTAAAAGTTTTAAAACAAATTCATTTTATCAATGCTGTGAAATAAATTTGTTGTTCCAGGAATTATACTTCATTGGGAATTTATAAATAGGAAATCAGAAATACTCAGAGCCGTGATAAATACCATATGAAAGGAGTCCAAGATTGCACATAGATATTTATTTCTGTAGAATCCAGGTTCATTGGAGATTGCAATACAAGGCCGGCTAACAATCGCCAGTGGCTAGAGAGGAGGCAAAATCAGTTACATCCTTTTTCTACACAGGGCAAGAGCTGAATCTCTCTCGAGAACTCTTACAACTTTCTCAGCTCGAATGAATCATTGGCGAAACAATAGCAATAAAATTAGCCAAAAATATATTCTGGCGATACAATATAGTGAGGAGACACATGTGTTTTTTATCCATTAGTATTAAGTGAATGGGATTACATCAGAGAGGAATTCTGAATTTTTAACGCCAGTCCGATTAAAACCGCATAATGGAACCCGGTAAATTTTTGAGGGAACCCACCCTAAAAGGTTGCTATCTAGAACAGGAAGATGTGAGCTAAAATTATCCCAAACAGGCGCCGGTATACCATATATGGCAAGTAAAAGGCCATGGGAATAATAATAAGACTAAATAACTTTTATATGCCGTGAGAAATGATATCAGATGATGATCCGTTAAAATACAGATGTAAAGTGCATCTGTGAACAAAGATTTCTAACTGTTGCTAGGCACAAAGATATTTCTTTTCTTTTTTTTTTAAAGTAGATGAAAATGTGGTCAGAAGATTTTAACGAGCAAAATAAAATGAGAGCTTACATTTCAGGCAATGGAACTGAGGATAAATAATTTGTGACCAGACAATAAAATTTCAAGTTAAACAGGAACCATATACTTTAAAGTTTGGGGGGGGGGGGAAATTTAACATAAAATTGCATTCTAAATCTCCTTCATAAATGCCAAAAAATCCTGCAAAATAAGAAAAATACTATTGAAAAGAGGACAAAATTTACTATATTGGGCTTAAAGATTGAGACAGATTCAATTTATTAATGTACAAAAATCATCTCAAAATGTAAAAAAGCTAAGAATTGCATAAAAATTAAATAAAAAAAATTCTAATCAAAAATTCCAAAATTGGGCTTTGACGTGAATTCCTTCAGATATAGAGACTTTCCTAACAAATTTTGTAGCTTTGTTTGTGTCCAGCAGTCTTTTCAGAAAACAGGATACATACACAAACTTCTTTCCTTATCTATACTAATATTATAAAGGAGTAAAGATTGTTTGTTTGTAGGGGGTAATCTCTGGAACTACCGAACCAATTTCAAAACTGATGGTGACAACCCCTGCTCCAACATAGGCTATATTTTATGTCGGTGCCACTACCCCAGGGGGGTGCAGGAGCGAAAAACGTTCTAAAATTGCGATCTTTTCTATACTGAAGCAGCTAGAAATTTGAAATTTGGCGTTGTAGTTACTTATAAGATGTAAATGCTCTCTAAGAACAAAATAAAGAAAAAGTCTAAATTTAAAAGGGTGAAATGAGCGAAAAGCGTTCTAAAAACATTCTAAATTACAATTTCTATGGAATCTCTAGAACTACCGAACTGATTTCAAAAGTGATGGTGGCAAATTGATGGTGACAACCCCTGCTCCAACATAGGCTATATTTTATGTCGGTGTCACTAACCCCAGGGAGGTGCAGGAGCGAAAAATGTTCTAAAATTGAGGTCTTTTTTATACTGAAGGAGCTAGAAATTTGAAATTTGGCGTTGTAGTTACTTATAACATGTATATGCTCTCTAAGAACAAAATAAAAAAAAAGTCTAAATTTAAAAGGGTGAAATGAGCGAAAAGTGTTCTAAAAACATTCTAAATTACAATTTCTATGGAATCTCTAGAACTACCGAACTGATTTCAAAAGTGATGGTGACAACCCCTGCTCCAACATAGGATATATTTTATGTCGGTGT
Organism: Maratus michaelseni; assembly: GCA_963931845.1. Lineage (NCBI taxonomy): Eukaryota > Metazoa > Arthropoda > Arachnida > Araneae > Salticidae > Maratus > Maratus michaelseni. The sequence continues at coordinate 20,265,945 of OZ007597.1, forward strand.
CACTATCCCCAGGGGGGTGCAGGAGCGAAAAACGTTCTAAAATTGCAATTTTGTTTATACTGAAGGAGCTAGAAATTTTAATTTTGGCATTGTAGTTACTTATAAGATGTAAATGCTCTCTAAAAACAAAATAAAAAAATTCGAAATTTAAAAGAGTGAAATGAGCGAAAAGCGTTCTAGAACTACCAAACCGATTTCAAAAGTGATGGTGACAATCCCTGCTCCAACAGCCTCTTTAATAAAAAACTATGCGTTTCTGACGACTGGGTTTTTCGCTAATTGTTGCCACAGATTAATCTTGGAAAATGAAACATTTGAAGTTACTGAAAAAAAATAGTAGCTCGAAAAGTATTTGTCTGAAAATTGTTAGGCAAACTGCGTTTGAAAGGTAAAAAATTGTATTTTTCTTGATATAAATTTCAAATCTAATGATTATGCCATTTTTCAAATATTGAATTTGAAAAATTACCAAATTTCACAATGGAGTACCATAGCGAAACCTTCATGCGTAAAAAGATAATGATAAGGGCGACGTGCCCTGGCGTGTATATTGGCTATGGCACGGGTCACAAATTATAGTAGCCTTATTATTCTGTTAAAATATAAAAGTGAATTATGAAATGTCAATATTTTGTTGGATTAAAAGTTCGTTATAAGAAATTGACCGGCGTAGCTTGCTAGTTTTAGATATTGTCACAATCATTCATGAAATTAATTTTTTGCTTATTTAATAACACGTTCACGCCGGCGCGTACCACCGGTGGCGTGCACTAAACTGTCAAAAAAAGTGACATTAATTCCTCAATTGTTTTCTTTTAATTGTGATACATAATAAACAGAAAAATACCATTTAGTCATTTATTCAAAGTTAATAACTGCGATAATTACTGCCCGATGAGACAGTCTAGTGCACGCCACCGGTGATACGTGCCGGCATGAACGTGTTAAATAATTTGATTGCCTTAAAATAAAAAACTCAATAAAATCGAAAAATTAGGAAAATTTGAAAATAATTCGATTTCATAGCGCTAGAAATTTGGAATAAAGGGAATATTTAAGATATTAAATAAGGAAAAATTAAAAAATATGGATAATTTGAAAAATACCCATAAATTAGTGACCACGATATATGAACTCAAAGCTTCGATTTTTTGTCACTCACACTCACTCCCTCTCGCGTCATCAAAAAGATTGGGTAGATCCTGCAACCATAGAAACTTAAAATTTGGAATAAAGCTAGTGTTTCGGATACAAAGAAAGAAAAAATTATAAAATCTAGAAAATTCTAAAAAAAAACATTTGAAACTTCAATAAATTAGAACAAAATTGAAAATAACACGATCTTGTAGTCTTAAAAACTTAAAATTTGGTGTGAAGGTAGTGTTTAGAATTCAGAAAAAAAAATCCAAAAATTTCAAACAATCCGATTTTGTTGCGCTAGAAACTTTGAATTCGGAATAAAGGTAGTATTTAGGATGCAAAATAAGAAAAAATTAAAAAATCCGGTTAATTCGAAAAAAATTAAAATAATTAGAAACTTAATATTTGCGGTAAAGATAGTGTTTAGGATTCAGAATAAGTTTTTAAAAAAAACACAATAAAATTCGAAAATAAAATAAAAAAATAAGGAAAATTTGAAAATAATTCGATTTTATAGCGCTAAAAACTTGAAATAAAGGTAATATTTCAGATGCTAAATAGGGAAAAATTAATAGATATGATATGGATAATTCGAAAAATACCCATAAATTAGTGCAGACGATATATGAACTCAAAGTTTCGATTTTTGTCACTCACTCTCACGTCATCAAAAAGATTGGGTAGATCCTGCAGCCATAGAAACTTAAAATTTGGAATAAAGCTAGTGTTTCGGATACAAAAAAAGAAAAATTATAAAATCCGGAAAATTCTAAAAAAAACATTCGAAAATTCGAACAAAATTGAAAATAACACGATCTTGTAGTCTTAAAAACTTAAAATTTGGTGTGAAGATAGTGTTTAGAATTCAGAAAAAGAAAACATCAAAAACACAAAAAAAATCGAAAATAAAATAAAAAAATTGAAAAATTTCAAACAATCCGATTTTGTTGCGCTAGAAACTTTGAATTCGGAATAAAGGTAGTATTTAGGATGCAAAATAAGAAAAAGTTTAAAAATCCGGAAAATTAAAAAAAAATTAAAATAATTTGATCTTTTAGCCTTAGAGACTTAAAATTCGCAGTAAAGATAGTGTTTAGGATTCAGAATATGTTACAATAAAATTCGAAAATAAAATAAAAAAATAAGGAAAATTTGAAAATAATTAGATTTCATAGCGCTAGAAACTTGAAATTTGGAATAAAGGTAATATTTAAGATACTAAATAAGGAAACATTAAAAAATATGGATAATTCGAAAATTTCAAAAATTAAAAAAAGAAAAAGTGAGAAATTTAAAATAATATGATATCGTAGTCTTAGAAACTGAAAATTTGGTGTAAAGGTAGTGTTTAGGATTCAGAAAAAGAAAAAATTAAAAACACAACAAAAATAAAAAATAAAACGAAAATTTGAAAATAATTCGATTTTGTAGAACTAGAAACTTAAAATTTGGAATGAAGGTAGTATTTAGGATTAAAAAAAAAAAAAAAAAAAAAAATGTAAAATTCGAAAAATTGATTTTGTAGCTTTAGAACTTAAAATTTGGCGTAAACTTATTATTTAGGATACAGAAAAAGGAAAAATTAAAACACAATAAATTCAAAAATAAAATAAACTCGAAAAAGATAGGAAATTTCAAAATAATTCGATTTTGTAGCGCTAGAGACTTGAAATTTGTAATAAAGGATACAAAATAAGAAAAAAATAAAAAATCCAGAAAATTATCAAAAAAGTTAGAAAAGATCAAAAATTGAAAATTTTATCTTGTAGTCTTAGAAGCTTAAAACTTGGTGTAAAGGTAGTATTTACTATTCAATAAAAGGAACAATTAAAAAAATTGTTAAATTCGAAAATAAAATTAAAAAATCGAAATATCTTTAAAAATTCGAAAACAATTTGATTTTGTACTGCTAGAAACATTATTTTTAAGATAATTGTCCTATTAGCTAGTACCTAATTGTTTATGTTACTTCTCCCGGATTATGGTTTTCTTTTCTTTCGTTTACGAATTTCGTTATAGAAAAGTTCCGCTATAGACTGGCTACATTATAGGCGATTTCTTTATAGACAGGTTTGTTTCCTTTCACAGGTTATACTCTATTTACTTCGCATATGAAATATGGATTGTTAAATGATGTTAGCCCCACAAAAATTTTCACAGCTCCTCCTATCCTCCCGACATTACTGGCTGGTTATGGCTTGATAGTCCTTTCTAAATAAAATCATGGTGACTCTAAGATTCGCTTGATTTATCTCTAAATTGAACCTAAATGATCCTAAGAAGACACATCAAAGAATTACTATATTGGCATGACAATCAGGTAACTTAGAATTAAAATAAAAAAATCAATAAGTTAATAAAAAGTTGAAAATTTGAAAATAATTCGATTTTGTAGTCCTAGAAGCTTGACATTTGGCAGAAAGGTAGGGTTTAGTATACAAAGTAAGGAAAAATTAAAAAATCCGTATATGAAAAAAAAAAAAATCGAAAGAAAAAGAAAAAATGAATATAGTTTGATTTATTAGAAATTTAAATTTTGGCTTTCTTTTTATACTAAAAAGTTCTTTTATTATGCTAAATATCAAGTATCTAGGGCTGTGAGTAATATCTCAAATGGGTAGCATCTATCCTGGAAGCAATTGAGAGTACTTTTGACACTCCCCCTCCCCTAACTTGGTGCTTGCCTAGGAACCTGAAATCTCTTTTTATCTACAGTACTATGCAAACGAAACTAAAGCTTCAAATTTTTGATACCTGTAAATAATAGGGACAGAGTGTGGGCTTAGCGAAAATCAGTGGATGATCTCCAAAAAGAGCCCAAAATCAAGAAAAGGAGGATTATTTACAAAAAGAAGTGAAATCTCATCAAAAAGTCACCTGTAAAAAATGCAACCAAGTCTCGTAACTCATTTACCGTAAAAAGTACTGAGATCGTATAAAGCCAAGTTTAACTATCTTATTAACTTTCATTCACAAATCACTCCTAGTCTCTACATCTTTAGTTAATTATTATTTTGTGACTTGGCAATTACGCAGCACAGGGAAGTTATTACACCTTAACCTTCTCACTGCCGCGACCTGATATATCCGTTCACTATGCTGTAGGTTTCACAGCAATACAAGGTTTGTTTATTCTACAAATATAATTCATTTTTAAAACATCAGGTAATGATTGATACTCTCAAGGATTATACTTATATACGTAATTAAGTTTTTTATCTCAAGTTTGAAAATTCAGATTTTTTAAGCATTTAAAAAAAAAATTATAGAGAAAACAACATTACAAATTTGCCCTTTTGCTCGGCAGTCAGGGGGTTAATATGTTATAGTATTATTTGATTAAGACTAACTATATACATCGCATTCTCGTGCTATGTAATTGCCAAGTCACAAAATAATAATTAACTAAAGATGTAGAGACTAGGAGTGATTTGTGGAGGAAAATTTCAGAGTTAATAAGATGGTTAAACTTGGCTTTATACGATCTCAGTACTTTTTACGGTAAATGAGTTACGAGACTTGGCTGCATTTTTTACAGGTGACTTTTTGATGAGATAAAATTAACAGATTCCAATAACTTAGATATTGGTAATCTGCAGTACAGTAAACTATCTGATAAGCAAAAATTAGAGAAATTACAGAAGATTAAAGATTATTTAAACATGCAAAAATACAGATTTAAGAAACATGAATTTAAAAAAAAAAATTACGAATAGCGCCTTGTAAAACATATATTAATATATAATTTAAAAAGAACAGAGGGAAATGTAAAAGCAACATCAAATTTTTGGCGGCCCTGGACAAATGTCTGGTTTGCCCCCCGTAAGCACGGCCCTGATCAGATGATTAGTAACAGAGAGTAATAACTCGACATTGGGAAAGCAGGTTCTGCAAGATTTTATTATTTTTTTAATTTTATCTAAAAATGCTAAGAGGGTAAATGTGAAGAGTTATAAAGATTCTGGTGCTGGCTAAGGGTCCCCAAATAAGAGAGGAAGCTGAAATCAATAGCAATATATATTTTTTTCGCTTTCTTGGAACATTAAATTAGTTGTTAACATTCAAAGGTACTTCTCTATTATCCCGTCGACCACTTTTCATAAAAAAACTTTTGTCACACTGTAATGCCAAATAAACGGGAGAATGTTGCCATTGGAATATCAAAATATAAGAATTTAAGGACAATTGTTATTTTAATTAATAAAATAACTAATAAATCGGTAAAACATATTGAAAAATACATGCAAATGTCGAATTGAAAACCACTTGATGACATAACCAGGGGCGCCATTTCAGTACTTTCTTGGGGGGGACAAAGTTTTTTTAAGGTACTGACATAGGCAAGCGTAGAGTTCGGGGGGCTGCCCCCCCCCGGCAACCTCTCCAAATGAGAAACGTTTACTGAATCATATATACAGAGACAGCATTACTTCTAATACAGAATCTCAAGTGACCTCTGAAAAATTCCGTTTTAGACAGGTACCGTTTTTTTTTTTTCAGGTATTCTTTAAGACTGTTAAAACCAGGGCTGCGGAGTTGGTGGGAAAAATGATCGACTCCGACTCCTGAAATTTTAAAGGAACCGACTCCGATTCTGACTCCGACTACGAGATAGCTAAAGTACTAGTATTGCCTGTTGATTCCTATTATTCAGATTGCTTAATTGCTGTCATTCGTTTTGAAATAGTAATAGTTGCTTTATTAATTTTTTTCATTAAATAAAGGAAATGTTACTATTAAAAAAAAAAATCAAGCAATCAGAATAATAGAAAAAAACTGAACTGGCAACACTGCAACCTTACTGTTACATCCCTGTTTGACCTTGAAGCATATGTTGTTTTATTCCAACCCTGGGTCGATGCATAGGTTTTATATCTTAGGGCCCATTTTGTGAAAAATAAAGGTCATTTTTGTGAAATTTATTATATTTTTGTGAAAAATGTCATCTTGTAACGAGCTATATACTAAATATAAACTAGAGATTTCAATTAAAAACAGTTTTCATCTATGCTGTACACTGGGACTGTTTAACCTGGGTTTCCTTGTATATATAGTCCAAATATAAAAATAATAATTCAGTTTACAAATTTAAAATTACATTTAATTGGTTTAATTTCACTTTAAACTGTCTATAAAACAAGCTGGAGTCGGAGTCGGCCTGTTTTTTAGTGACTCCGACTCTTTTGCCAAAAAATAGGCCGGCCTGACTCCGACTCCGACTCCACAGCCCTGGTTAAAACCTCCTTTCTATAAAGCACTTCTGAAGAACATAGGTGTATTACAGTGAAACGTGTCAAAGCGAAACCTGTCTATAACATAATTATTTCTCAAACGGGCAAAAAAAAAATCAAGTTTCGACGAAAAAAACACCATACAATTATATTTGCTAAGATGGAGACCTATCTAAAATGGAGCTTTTTTACAATCCTTTTCAACTCCTTCTTTGCAGGTTTTACTGCAGGGGCACACTTTCATGAGTTTCTTGGGGGCGGGCAAAGTTTTTTTTTAGAGACAGGGGTTGAAATATCGTGCAGGATTGCCCAAATCGTGCACAAAATAGAAATAGGCCACCAGAATAAAAAATTCAGTGTGAGATTTTGTCTTCTTATCTTAACTTCTTTCACAAACATGTGATTCTTCAGCGACTTTAATTTTAGTGGTAGTCCGCAAATTTTTCTTCTTTTTTTTTATGCAAAAGCAATTCATCAACCGATTGTGGTAAACATTAGGAATTTTACGAATTGGAATTAGAAAAAATAGTTAATTTGGCAAAATTGGTCGCGGAACAAATCGTTAATTTTTTCAAACGACCGTGGAAAAATATTGCGAATTTTGCCAAAGATCACTGAAACAAATCGGTCGCGGAAAAAAATCGCGAAATTAGTATAATATTGCGAAAAATATCGCGAAATTCGCCATAAGATTGAACAAAAAAAAAAAAAAAAAAATCAAGAATTTAATCAAACAATCGCACAAAAAAGGGGAATTTCGTCAAAGATCGCGCAAAAAAATATCTACTTTTGTCTGTCGGTTGCGGAAAATGACTTCCGAATTTCAACAAACGATCGTAGAAAAGAGTCGCGAATTGCGTCAAAAGATTACAAAAATAAATAGCGAATTTTGTCGATCAGTTGCCAAAAAAAAAAATGTTGTGAATTTCAACAAATCTTGGGAAAAAAATCGTCAAAGATTGCGCAAAAAAATAGTAATTTTTGTCAGTCGGTTGCGGAAAAAGACTTCCGAATTTCAACAAGCGAGCGTAGAAAAGAGTTGCGAATTTCGTCGATCGGTTAAAAAAAATGTCGCTAATTTAGACAAATGGTCAAAAAATCTATTCCATCAATGATTCACAGAAAATAGCGAATTTTGGAAAATTATAAAAAAATTATTTAATATAAATAAATAAATAAAAATGAAACAATCACGAAAAAAAGTCGTGAAATTCAATCGGTCACGAGGTAATCAGTACATGAACACCATCAAGAAGTTACGAAATTTGTAAATGCTGTAATCCATAGGTATAAGAAAATTTTCATTAATGATTTTCTGTCAGTAAAAATTTTTCGTAATCATTTTCTGCCTTCCTCTTCAGACTATGATCTAAATTCCATACAACTCAGAAATCTGCAAAACCCTTGGTCTCAGATCCCTTGCTCCTGCATTGTATGGGGCAATACCACCCAATCTGCAGTACGGATCGAGCCGGGTTGACGTGACTTATTTTCGTTGCGGGTCAGGTTGACTTGGAACATTTGACTACGGTTGGGACATATATGTCCCAGTGGACTATTTTTTATTCTATTAGTACGACTTTTTGAAATCTGTCACAAGGATTTTTTTAGGAAATTGTAGAACGATTGAATGCACAATTAGTAGTCAATCCTGGCCTGCGTTATCAAAGGGTTAATTGCTTCGGGTTCAAGTTGGGTTTTCACTATTTTGAGTCGGGTTCATGTTACCCGAGTTTTCAAAGAAATCTTAAATATTTTCAAATGAAAAAAAATAATTTTTCTACATAAAAGATAAAATTGTTATTAGAGATATAATTGTAGTCTACTTTTCCAAATCATATTGAAATATGGATTAATTTTCTTTCATTTCGGGTGGGGTTGCGATCAATGAAAATTTTTTGGACATTTCAGGGTTTACTGGAAATTACAGTCCTGCATCGGCTACCTGAAATGCATTTCGTTTTGGGTTTGGTTGATTCAATTTTTTTGTTGTTGCGGGTCGAATAAACTTTATACGCTTCGGGTTATGCTTTGACTCTTTCGAATCTGGTTCGAGATGAACCGATTATACAAAAGGAGGTTCTGAATAATTTTCGAATGAAAAAACTATAGTATATTTGAATATTAATGGGTGAAGTGTTATTTTTTGTACATAATTTATAAACTTGTAGATTACTTTTCCATAAATGTATCATATACATAAATATACATTAATTTTCTTTCACTTTGGGTTCAGATATGAATATTTCGGATTCGGCTTGAAGTCTGTCGGGTTAAAGTTAGGATTCGTGTCGGTTACAACCAAATCTGGACAGGACTTTAGTGTCAGGCTGTGGTGATTTTTAAGAGCATACTGTATATATAATATCATTTAATAAAGCAAATGGTTTAATAGCATTATAACGATTGGAGTAAATATAATGTGACACTAATAAAACAAAATTAACAAATGATATAATTAGGAAATTGAATACACCTCTTCCATTCCCCCACCCCCCAAAAAAAAAATGCTCTTAAATTTTTGTCTACAGAGATAATTTATCACGAAAATTCTAGCCTTGGGGGTGACGAGTTTTCTTTTAATCATGCTGTACACAGCTCAGAAGCAATTCATAGAGTTTTTTCTCACATATATTTCTAAAACTAGCCAAAATACTCAGTAATGATTAATGTCTTGATAAAATTTATAGAATGTTGCAATAGCAAGGCTTTAGAAAACATTTCAATGTTTAAAGTGTTTATTAAATGTTTATTACTTTCTTCTATCTTTACAAGAAAAAGGTATTGGATTTATGAAAATTTACCACTTCCGGTTTTCGACGGATTTATACGTTTTAGAAGGTCCTGATTCCTGAACACAATTGGACTATTTTTAGAAAATGTCTGTCTGTGTGTCTCAGTGTCTGTATGTGACAAAACATTCGTGGGTGCTGTATCTCAAGAACTAATGCACGGAATTTGATAAAACTTTATATTCGGTTGGTCATTGATATAAATGGGTGGTGATTAGTTTTTGGTGTAAATCTCCCAACAGATGGCGCTGCTATGCTATATTTTTCCTGATTTTTACGATAGCTATATGTCAAGAACTAATGCACAGAATTTCACCAAACTTCAGATCCGGTTAGACCTTGACAACAACAGACGTTGATTACAATTTGGTATAAAAAGCCCAACAGGTGGCGCTGCCATGCTACATTTTGTACGAATTTCACGATAGCTATATCTCCAGAACTAACGCACATAATTTAATAAAACTTTAGATTCACTGAGACCTTAATATAAATTGGTGCTGATTTGTTTTTGCTGTATGTGAAACCTGTATGAGATAGAAGAAAGTTTTGCGATTGACACATCAGACTAGTTTTTACTTTCTTCTATCTTTACAAGAAGAAAGTATTGGATTCATGAAAATTTTCGAATTCCGGTTTTCGACGGATTTATACGTTTTAGAAGGTCCTGAACACGATTTGACTGTTTTTAAAAAATGTCTGTCTGTGAGTCTGTCTGTCTGTATGTGACACAAATTTTGTGAGCGCTCTATCTCAAGAACTAATGCTCGGAATTTAAGAAAACTTTAGATTCTGTTAGTCCCTGATATAAATTGGTGCTGATTACTTTTTGGTAAAAATCGCCCGGCAGGTGGCGCTGCTATGCAGCATTCTTCGCGATTTCCGCAATAGCGCTATCTCAAGAACTAATGCTCGGAATTTAATAAAACTTTAGATTCAGTTAGTTCTTGATATAAATGGGTGCTGATTAGCTTTTGGTAAAAATCGCCCGGTAGGTGGCGCTGCTATGCAGCATTCTTCTCGATTTCCGCAATAGCTCTATCTCAAGAACTGATGCTCGGAATTTAATAAAACTTTAGATTCAGTTAGTTCCTGATATAAATGGGTGCTGATTAGTTTTTGGTAAAAATCGTCCAGCAGGTGGCGCTGCTATGTAGCATTTTTCGCGATTTCCCACAATAGCTCTATCTCAAGAACTAATGCTCGGAATTTAATAAAACTTTATATTCAGTTAGTCTCTGATATAAATTTGTGCTGATTAGTTTTTGGTAAAAATCGCCCAGCAGGTGCCGCTGCTATGTAGCATTTTGCAGGATTTACACGATTTTAGCGATAGTCATATCTCAAGATATATTGCACGGAATTTAATAAAACTTGAGTTTCAGTTAGACCTTTATAATTTGGTGCTGATTCTTTTTAGTGTATGTGAAACCTGTGAGATAGAAGAAAGTTTTGGGATTGACACATCCGACTAGTTTTTTATTGTAATCAAATCTTTGAAATCTGACGTTATTTTAGCTTTTGATCATATTTTTTTTTTTTTTTTTTTTTTTTTTTTTTTTTTTTAGTCTAACCTGTAATAACTGGAAAAATTTCTGAAATTTCAAATTCCTTGGGGGGGCGGTTGCCCCCTCCCCAGCCCCCCGAAATGGCGCCCCTGGACATAACAAACACGTATTAATGGTTCTAACATCAAGTAAATGGGACTGCATTTTTGGCGCTTAATGTTACAGTTTGGTGATAGTTTTTTGTTATGAAAAGTGGTCGACGGGATAATAGAGAAGTACCCATTCGAAATTAAGCTTTCAGGCCCATATTATTTCAATAAATCAATGATAAGCTTATTTCAAGGTGTTCTATTAAATTCTATCATACGTAATTATTTCAGTAATATCCCAGGATAGATAATGATTCTAGGTTGCTATGGTGATTACGTCATATTATTTCTGTATTACTGAATTTAAAAACCTAATTTGTATACTAAAATTGTTTAATTATAGCAATCATATAATCTACCGACAGATTTTTGAATAGATGTTTCCAGAAAAATAGATATTAAATGAAAAAAAAAGAGTAAATATGGATTTTAAGTTCTGAAATTTTCAGTAAATGTCAACGAAAGATAAAATGTTGCCCACTTAAAATGTACTTATTTTATTACGGAAATTAATCATATAATAACAGATAATATAATTAATTTCACTGAAACTAGTTATAGTATGAACATACCTCATTTGTCATACAATTTCCAACTTGTTTTACTGTGCTGCAATAATAAACAGGGGCGGATTTAAGGGGTCGCGATGATCGCAATCGCGAGAGGCCCCGCATCCCAAGGGCCCAAATCTTCTTTTATGTTCAAAGAGAAAAAGTGACTTTTGACCAAAGATTTTTGTATTTTATTTTTTCAATTAGTTTTACTACATCATTTTCATGTAATAAATAGGATAATTTTTCTACTATCTGTTATTTCCAGAAATATTTTTGTTTTTCCGTATCTTTTTTTCTGTTATCATTCATTAAGACTGTAAACATTTGTGTTAGGTATGAGGTGGGGTTTAAGGGAGACAAATGTGCTTTGCTCTGATCTGAAAGGAACCCTGTTAGAGACCCTTTACAGCTATTTTAATATATAGATGTACGGCATACCAAATTTGGGGGTCCCCGAAATCAGGACAACATATGTTATTAAACATAAGGGCCAAGTGTATCGTGATTCTGAGGCACCTGATTTCGGGGCGCCTAAATTTGATATGCAGTTTCATAAAGCTGATATTTGAAATCTATTGTGGCTTTGTTACCGGTTATAATCATTATTTTGTATTTCTAGAGTAGGATCATGCCCCGATTATGACTAATTGGGGCCCTGGGCAAAGATAAATTATGGCACCCCATTTGAATCGTTGCAACTTTATTCAAACTAGGGGATAAACCCGGGCTTCCCCGGTTACAGAATTTTCTAACCCTTTTTTCTCTGCACATACTAAAAGCACATCAATGAATGGGGTATTTTTTTAAAGGTTCTGCAAGCGGCTTTTGATGTACCGTAATTTCTGGTATATAATCCGCGACACAAATAAATCGGTTTCGACCAAGAAATTTTATTTAATAAAATGTAATTCGTTTCTACTTGGTACATATTTGACTTTATTTAATAAATAAAATATCTGGTTCTAAACCGGTTTATAAGAGCCGCGGTTTATATAACAGAAATTACGGTAGTATAATTGTATATCGTTAAAACACGTTAAATTTAAAAGCTGCAGTTATCGAAAAAATGTATCAACAAATAATCTCAAAAATTGCGGGAAAAAAGATTTTTTTTTTTTTTTTTTTTTTTTTTGGTAACTCTAATATATTTTTTTACATTTAATATGTTTTTTAGAATGCACATTAACAATAGCTGCTTGGTGGTAAAGCTACGGAGTGGTTGAGATTAGCTTTGCGAAAGCACTGAGCTCTGTGAGTTCTAAATGAAATTTGTTTTTCAGAAAGTTTAGTGTAATCTTTTAAAGATTCAATTTTTATTTTGTACTTGAAAATTTTCAGAGATGGAACTGGAAAAAAAAGTAAATATTTTATAAATTAATGTATCAATTTGGGGGCCTCTTGAAGTCGAGGCCCCTGGGCACGATAATAAGTGCCCGAGTAAGATAAGATGTTTAAAAAATGTTTATCAAAATATTCATTTTATTGAAATCTGTATTCTAAGACAGTTTTTTTCTCTTTTGTGACAGGTTCCCGAATGAACCTGTGTTTGATGAATCCCCCGAATGAACCTGTCTTTGGCTTGGTCGGGCCCTGTACATATCAAAGGATATGTAGGGGAGTGGATCGCGAAGAGAGGGTAGGAACCGTCCGTTACAAGCCCTGTCTTTATAATGAAATAATTAAAAGATGTAGAGTAAAATTGATTTTATTTAAATTCTGCCCAAAATACAGGCCCAAATATACCCCAGAATATAAAAGAGCTCAAAAATCTAAAAAAATTCTTTTCTGAATCTAAAAAAAAATATTTTAGAAATTTACAAGAAAAGCATTTTTATTGGGTGAAAGCAAACGGCACAAAAGAAAAGAGAAGCTGGATCGCTTTCTCTGAAACATCTAAATCAGTTTACTGTTTCGTGTGTAAACTTTTCCCAAATCCCAAGTTACCTCAGCAAAATCTGGTACAAGGGTTTTCTGATTGGTCTCGATCTAAAAAGTTTTAAGTAACCATGAAATTTCGAAGTCCCATTTATTGACTATTGCAAATTTCCAGACAAGACTTCAACTATCTGAAAGAGTTGATTGTCAAATAGCTAATCAAATTTAAAATGAAAGAGATTATTAGAGAAAAGTGCTTCGTCGAGTAGTTGCCACGGTAAAATTGCTTTCTAGACTTGGTCAAGCATTCAGAAGTCATAAAGATGCAGAATTACCAGAAAATACAAGAAGAGATAACGTATGAAGTATCTCGCCAAATTTGATGATTTTCTGTAAAGCCACTTAGAAAAATATGAGCATTGCGGTTCAGGAAATGCAAACTATTTGTCTCATCAAAGTTATGATGAGATCCTAAATATAATGGCAGATAAAGTTGAGAAGAATTTTTCTGAAGAAGTAAAAAGTTCCAAATATTTTGCAATAATTGCCGATTCAACCCCAGATGTAAGTCATGTGGATCAACTAACTTTTATTCTTTGATATGTAAAAGCTGATGGAGAAATAGTTGAGCGATTTTTTGGTTTTGTACCCATTAAATCATATAAAGCAGAACATATCAAAGATATATTTTTGAAGAAGATTTCAGACCTTGGTTTGGACGCAAAAAACTGTAGGGGTCAATGTTATGACAATGCTTAGAACATGTCATAAATTTATGGTGGCCTTCAGGTAGAAATACTCGAAGAAAGTTAGACAGCATTTTATGTGCCTTGCTCAAACCATTCTTTGGATTTAGTAGGGAATAATGCTGCTGAATGCAGCAGATATGCCGTAAGTTATTTTGATTTTGTGCAAAATATATATACATTTTTTCAGCTTCAACCTATAGACGAGAGATTCTTAAATCTCATATTCTATCAAAGCGTACAGTAAAACAATTGAGGGACACTCTATCATCAGCAAGAGTCGATGCTGTATCAGCATTACGTGAAAGTTACAGCGAAATTAAAAAAGCACTGATCAAAGTTTCTGACTGTGAAACTGAAACTGCTTTTATGACAATTTTGTGGGACTGAATATTAAGGTGAATGGACAAAGTTAGCAAATTTTTGAAGAAAGAAAATATAAACTTGAAGATGGCTGTAAAACAAATTCATTCCTTAAGGCTATTCTTTGAGGAAGTGCATGATGATTATTCGGGAATTGAAGCAGAAGTTTTAGCTTTATCTTCATCCATTCTGCGATCAGATGATGGCTAGAATAAGAGAAAAAGAAAAGATTTCCAGACGAAAATGTTGATGGCAAAATACAGTTAGAAGGAACAGAAAGAGTACGTATTGAGATTCTGAAGGTCATTTGCGACAGCCTAGTAGTTGAACTTGAGAAAAGAAACGAAAAATTAGAATATGTTTCCAATGTATTCAAAGAAGTTTTTGTTGAACCTCCTAATTCCCCCCAAACTAACACACCAATTCCATTTCAAAAGTATATACGACAGATATACATGGAAAATAGTTCACTAATGAACTGAAGCATTTCGTCGTTTTCTCATTGTAATGGGCAAGATGAGCACTCAGCAGAGTCCGAAAAAAAGGTATAAATTGCTAGTGAATAGTGACGGGTTGAAAGAAACATTTCCAAATGTAGAAACCATTTTGAAAAAATTTCTCACATTACCCGTATCAAATGCAGGTGGAGAAAGATTCTTTAGTGCTCTTAAAAGAGTAAAAAATTATCTACGCTCAACTCTTTCTCAAGTGCGTTTGAATAACCTCGCAATATTATACATTTAGTGTAATTTTCTAAACTCTGTAAACTATGATGAAGTCATAGACAATTTTGCTGCAGTTAAAGTTAGATGAAAATTTTTATAACATTTATATCTGATGTAATTAAAATCTTCTAATTTATCCCATTAAGACCACCCAAACTCTGCACAGCCAGATTCCTCGTTTAAACAGCATTAAACAAGACCAAAGAACTGTAACTCTACGACCCATAGTTTTCGAAAAAATATGAAAGAAAAGTATGACGTGTAAGAAAAAAGTTATTGAAAACACGAACATCTGTATTTGCATATGTTTTCAGATGCAGAATAGCCACCGCAGATATTCAGGCATGCATGCGTGCACTGTGGAATGATGTCAAGCCGTCGTTTGAAACGTATTTAAAATGCTGCATGTAGTAACTACTCTTTTGTGAACACCACGCTGCTGCAATGTGTGCAATTAGCCATTCCACGGCGCGCGAATGCTCGATTTGCAAGGTGGACATTTTGTGTATCGTCGTCTGCAAGCATATGGAAATACCTATTTCATGTTTCCAAAGAAGTTTTTTTGCTTGCACAGGATATGACGTCATACTTTTTTTTCGCATTTTACTTGAAAACAATGGGTCATATAGGTATAGTTCTTTTTTCTTGTTTTATGTACTCCAAACGAGGAACCTGGCTGTGCACAGTTTGAGCGGTCTTGATGGTAAACTTTGCATAAAGGGAATTTTGTATAATTAACAATTAATGCTTTCAATAAATTTTAATTAATTTGTAATTATTCTAGTTAATGACTGTTTATTATTTTAAAATTATAAATATACCCAATTTTTCAGATAGAGGGGAGGTATAAAAAGTTCCAGTGAGAGGGGCCCCTCACTCTATAAATCCGCCCCTGAAAATAAATAACTCAACATCTAAATTTCACCAGAAGTATAAAGAGAAGAAACAGGGGGCTAACTCCCCTTAAATTAGGTAAATGGGTTTTTCATGCAGAACTGTCCGATTTTCTTCAAATTTTGTATATATGTTCATTGTAACAAGACTCTTCCCTGAATAGTTTTGGGTGTTCATTGGTTAATTATAAGGGGAATGATCCCCCTTAATATATTGGGGCTGTTCAGAAACGAAGATCAGGCGGCGTGCGGGCGATGGAGTTTTAAATATGGAGTGAGTCTGTACTGTGAATGAAATTGAAAGGCCCGCGTTCATTATCATTGATCCAAATCAATGATAATGAACGCGGGCCTTCATTTGACTAATTTGCGTATTTTAATTATATTTTGTTGAACATTTGAAGTGAACTTGATAGGCGAATGGTTAGAGCACTGCTCTTGATTCTGGAGATTGCGAGTTCGATTCCCCTAAATTTCTATTTGATTTTTCCATTTAAAAATGTTTTATCGGTTGCTTTGTATTTTTCATGATTAATGGAATATATTTTATAAAAGTAAAATTTGATATTATTAACAATTACTTATTTAATTAAATACGACAAATTCAGCTATTTTACGATTAAAATTTTACATTACAGTGCCTTTTAATATTTAAACATTATTATGTTTTTTCTTTCTTTCTTTTAGCAAATGTAAAATAAGTAATGAAAATATAATCAATTTGCACGAATTTCTCCAGGTATTTATAATGAGTACTTCAACAGTGAATTTTTAGTACGAATAGAATGCAAAGCATATTTTACAATGTAAAAAATATTATAAAAATAAAATGTAAAAGATATACATTATTTTAAACTAGAAATATCAGTACCTATTTTTGTAAAGAGGTAAAATGCATGTGGTTTACCGTCTTGTTTCGTAATGAATATGCATAAAATCTAGTTAGAATGTTTATAAATTTTCTACTGAATGTATAAGTATTTTAGCATTTGTTTCTCGTGTTTTATGATGTTTATTGCAATATAATAAATAATGCAATTTACATTAAAAAATGAATTTCAAGAAAAATATATTTTTAGAAATGAATAATTATGTTTCAACAATGTTGTTATCGAAAAATGTATTTTAATAAAATGTTCAAAAGCTTTTTTATCAAATTTTAACAAAGATTTTATTTTACTATTACAAATAAAGAAATAAATCTTTTAACATGTTGGTATCACGACCTTGATTTATTAACATTCTATTTATCGCAAAAAATATAAAGCAACTGATAAATAATTTTTAAATTAAGAAAAATAGGGAAAAAAAATCTGAAATAAATGGCGAGCATGGACTTAGTATCTATATGGAACCTGGAAGGTATACAACCCCTGGAAGGTATACAACCCAAACGTCAGTAAAGTACGTAACCATTTTTGGTACAAGGTTAGCTGGG
The DNA here is from genome assembly GCA_963931845.1 of Maratus michaelseni. Taxonomy (NCBI): domain Eukaryota; kingdom Metazoa; phylum Arthropoda; class Arachnida; order Araneae; family Salticidae; genus Maratus; species Maratus michaelseni. Next base: position 20,283,359 of record OZ007597.1, read on the forward strand.
CGGCAGTGAAGAAATATAAATATATATATACAGATATATATCTACATATATATGTATGTATATACATACATGTGTGTGTGTGTATATATTTATATTTGTTTCACTAGCACCCGGCTAACCGAAAAGTAACCTTTTTTTTTGAGAGTTTACATTAATTTTATTGAAACCAATACTGTGTTTCAGGAATTCGGTGATCCGAACGTCCTCTCCCTTGTTAGTTAAAGGTGCACTGTTTATAGAAAATTAAACTTTATTTTATTATATGTATTGTTTTGTACAATATATATATTTATGTAACTGCTATCAACTAAACTAATATATCAGTTTTAGTAGGTGCTGTAGTTTTAGAGACATATAAGTTGACAGCAGTTATGTAACTATATGATGTACACACACATATATATATATATATACATCATACTTTGGTATTCTATTATTTTTATGTTGGATCATAAGGCTTAAAAAATCATTTTAGAATGTTAAAAAGTTGAAAAATTTCAGATATCCGATCTACAACCTACCAAACCAAGTAAAACTATAAACAAACAAGTGGGTAAGTGTGATCAAAGATTGCTCAAAGGGTTTCGTTTAATATTCCTTTCAAAACACTTTATTGTTTCTTTAATAAATTCAAACAAATTTCATTTAGCAGCAACAACAAAAAAAGGTCATGTTTTTTATAAAGTAAAAATTTACCGGTCTATTTTTTCGTTTTTTCGAATATCTAAACCAGCCAGATAGCGGGCCAATCCCGCTATTATATTCTGTGATAATAATATCCGTCATACGGACTAAATGCAATATTTAAAAAAATAATTTCAAAATTAAACAAATTGTATACCTCCAAAATGTTAAAATATGCGAGTATTTCCATAATCGGATTTTTATCACGATTCAATATGTTTCTCAAACTCATATATTTACCATTCTCTATTATTTATATTGATACTCGCTTTGTATTATTCTCAAACATCTGAAAAATTAGTTAAACTTCCCATATGACGTCAGATTTTCTTTTTAATTCTATGACGACGTGAAATTAATCTGCTTTGTTTACTTACTCATACTCATACTCCTTGTATTATTGAGGAATCTTAGACATTTTCCGTTTTATTACGACTATGACGTCAATCAATTTTATTTCATATTTATCTTTTTTTCAATTGGTGAAACTTTTTATTTCATTTTCCCTTTTCACGTGGAAATCGTCTCATAGAAAATTAATTATTGTGGAAAGATTTTCATCGTGGATTTTTAATTTTTAGCATCTACTATAATGAAAAATGTTTAAATTTAAAAGGAAAAGGCTGTTAGAATTTTGGTTTTTTATCTCTATTTATTAAAATAATACGAATTTTTCAAATTTTAATATTTTCAGCTCTTCACAGCTGATGTTCTGATTTATACACAAAGTTTCAACTCTGTAAGTTACATAGTTTTCGAGAATGGCTCTGTGACAGACAGACAACGGAGCGGGAGCAATAGGGTTTCGTGAGACGAACGAAACCCTAAAAAAGCACAATCACGTGATCAAACCACCCACAGATTTTTCCTGGGTCGATCGCGCGCCACGCGGGCAAAATGTTTGCGGGTTATGAACGCCGATCGGGATATCTGATCACGTGATGCTTTTCATGAATGTTTCGGGGGTTTGCTATGATGAAATAAAAATAGATATTCCTATTATAAAATCCATTTTTTTTGGAGGATAAAGATGTGTAGTTGCTAGTTTCACCTAATCCGAGCCACAGAAGCTTAAAATAATTGAAATAATTAAATTATTTCAATATATTAAATTATTTCAATATATTAAATTATTTCAATTTCCGATAAGACCTACTCCATAACCATTCTCTCCTTCGCCCGCGCGATCTTCGGTCCTGAACAAAGCCATTGTCGATTTCTTTATTTTTCGAGGGGCTTATTTCTAATTCTTTGTAATAAGAGTATAATATACAATTAGTGTGAAGAGCCTGTGAGCTCAATGCCCTCAGTTTAACTGGGCACATTTCTTTTTTATTTTTATTATATTAATTTATCAACAATATTTAACCAATCTCATTGTCACATTTCCAATTAGGAATAAAAATTTAGCTGTAATAACAAAAATAAATTAAAGCATCTGAAATTCCAGTAATAAAACATCCACTATTCCAGTAATGAACACCCCACGAAAAGGTAATAGATAATTGTTTTCAAAACCAAAATTTAATGAAATAAAATAGTCATTTTCAAATAAATTTATCAATCCAGATATCAATAATTAATAAAATATTTATGAGAATAATTTATCATATATTCTAATACGAGCAAATCTTGTGTGTGGTTATATATATATATATATATATATATATATATAGGCAAATTTTATCTTAAAAACGGCTCTAACGATTTTGACGAAATTTTGTACCCTACCGTTATGGGGCACCAGAAAACCATTGGGCTAGGTCACGTGTTCGAGAAAATTCGTTTAGTAGGTCATTTTGGGTCATCAAGGGTCAGGGTCAAGCTAATTGTATCTAAAAAACGGTTCAAACGATTTTCACTAAATTTTGTATCTGACCATTTTTGAGCACGAGAAGACTATTGGGCTGGGTCTCATGTTCGAGAACTTTCGATTAGTGGGTCTTTTTTGGGTCATCGCGGGTCAAATTAATTTTATCTAAAAGAACGGCTCTAACGATTTTGATTAAATTTTGTGTCCTACGAGTGAACGACAAAAGACCAACCAAGACGACAAAATCATTGGGATAGGTCCCATGTCCGAGAAAATTCGATTAGTGGGTCGTTTTGGGGTCACTGTGGGTCAAATTAATTTTATCTAAAAAACGGCTCTAACGATTTTGATTAAATTTTGTGTTCTACGAGTTTCGGGACGACAAAATCATTGGGATAGGTCCCATGTCCAAGAAAATTCGATTAGTGGGTCGTTTTTGGGTCACTGTGGGTCAAGCTAATTTTATCTAAAAAAGGCTTAGATTATTTACACTAAATTTTGCATCCTATGGTTTTTGGGCACGAGAAGACTGTTGGGCTAAATCATGTGTTCGAGAAAATTCGATTAGTGGGCCATTTTGGTCATGGGTCATTATGGGTCAAGCTATTTTAACTTAAAAACGGATCAGACTATTTAGACTAAATTTTTTTCCTCCTATGGTTTTTGAGCACGAGAAGACTGTTGGGCTAGGTCTCATTTTCGAGAAAATTCAATGAGTGGGTCATTTTGGTCATGGGTCATTATGGGTCCAGCTATTTTATCTTAAAAACGGCTCAGACTATTTAGACTAAATTTTGCCTCCTATGGTTTTTGAGCACGAGAAGACTGTTGGGCTAGGTCTCATTTTCGAGGAAATTCAATTAGTGGGTCATTTTAGTCATGGGTCATTATGGGTCAAGCTATTTTATCTTAAAAACGGCTCAGACTATTTAGACTAAATTTTGCCTTCTATGGTTTTTAGGCACGAGAAGACTGTTGGGATAGGTCACATGTTTGAGGAAATTCGATTAGTGGGACATTTTGGTCATGCGTCAGGATATTTGAACTCAAAGCTAATTTTGACCGAACATAGCTCGGTCTTCCCTGCTCGTTATTGTTATCACAAGATCAATATTTTAATTATTTTATAGGGTAAATGTGCCAGTAATGGACACCCTTAAAGAATTTACTTAAAAATTATTAATAGAACATCTAAATTCACTTTTCTTTTTTATTTTTATTATATTAATTTATCAACAATATTTAACCAATCTCATTGTCACATTTCCAGTTAGGAATGAAAATTTAGCTGTAATAACAAAAATAAATTGAAGCATCTAAAATTCCAGTAATAAAACACAGTTAGTAAAATTTTCTCTGAAAGACATTATTTTTGCTTCTTGACTTATTTGATTAAGATTGTCAACAATAACACAGATTATAAAACATGCAAGTGAGAGTTATGAAAAAAAAAAAAAATAAAAGCTGAATTTTTATTGATTATTTATTTATAAACCAAAAACTTAGGAGGGTATCCATTACTGTTACATTTATCATATATTTTAAAAGACATTTATTTTAAATTTATTTATAATGAACAGAAATTTTATAGGTACAAGGTACAAGTAATTGCTTGATCTGTGTAACAGTATTTGAATTTTTACTCTTAAATGTCTTAAAATACATGCTTTAATTTAAAATAATTGTTAGAAATTTCATAATTTTGAATATTGTTTTGAGTGGGGGGGGGGGGGGGGGGGGGGAGGGAGCAGAAGGATTATATCTAGTTGAAAACTATTAGTTACATTATCTCATTAAATATCTCAAAAAGTATCTAAATAAAATACATTTTTTATCTGTCCTGTTTTTACATGAAAAAAACGAAACTCCTTTACTTTTTTCGGTCTTTGTGTAGGGGAGAGTGGGGCATCTTGGCAAAGTTTTTGATTCAGCAATCTTGTTTCATTTTAATTCAGCAAGTGAATACAATATATTTATTAAACACACATTTCTGCTCTTTTCCCAAAAGCATATATAATTATGGGACTTATATGCACTGATACGTCAAATTCTTTCAAAGTGTACTACAAATTTTAATTTTCTGAAAAATCTTAGTCGTACATAAATTTTAAATAAAGTTTTTTTTATAATAAATAATTTTTTTTTTGTAAAATATTTATGATAAATTATTTTACATTTCATTCTAATATAAAACCAATTAATAAATTATCAATAATTTAAATACACCCCCCCACACACACAAAATAAATAAATAAATAAAAGTTTAAAAATTTAATTTAATTTAAAGAAAACCACCAGTTTACAAAGTTTAAAATCTTGAAAACTTTTTCTACTGCTCTTTTTATTACTTTATTATAACAATAAAAAAAATCGTAATCCTAATTTTCTCAACTACCCAAAAATTTTGTGACCACCCACCCACACACCAGCACCTTCCCTTTCACACAGAAAGAAATATATATGCTCCATTATTTTGTAGCACCTACGAATAAATAAACGATAATCTAAATTCCCTCCACCCCCTTAGAAAAAAGTGGGAAAATTTTTATAACCATGAAAGAGGGGGAAGGGCAGATCAAAAATCTTTAGTATCGTTTTCAACTTTATATTACACATCATATACGTAGCAAAGAAAAAGAAAAGAAAATGTGAAAAAACGAAATGGTTGAAATGTTTTAAAAATATACGAATGTTATGAAAATTTTGTGTGCGGCACTGCATTTTTTATTCTTTTTTGTTTTTTAAGTCGGGTATTTGAATGTTAAAAATGTGCATTGTAATACAGATTATCGAAAAATACTAGAGATAAAACGTTACCGATATACGGAAATGAGCAATCAGCTGTTCAATGTCAGTAGATGGCGCTCGTCTAGGGAAAAATTCCCACGGAGTCTGTCATTTTCGACTCAAAAGTAGGGGACAGGGAGTGAGAATTTTGAGAGTTGCAGAATAGAGGTAAGACCATTCACCAGAAGTTAGTGACCTACGTCATCGATGACGTGTTCACTTAGATGACATGGGTCACTAACTTGGCGATATTTTCGGCTTGGCTAGCGAAAATACAAAGCTTGCGTTGCGTATAATCATATTACTGCTTCACGTTGCTTCTGGTAGGTTAGCTTTTGATTCATTATTATTGATTTTAATTAATGTATGTTCATAATATCTGTTTTATTTATTGTCAGGTAAGAATGATTGTTTGCATAAGTATCTCATTGTTTAATATGGATTAAAAATATACGTTTTGTTATTTTTTTTTATCCCTCTTGCACGTGCTATTGTACACTGATTTCTTAATATACTTTGAATATACCTTTGGTTTTTATTGATAATTATATTATTTTCTGTGGATGAAGGAGGACTTTATTTAATTAGTTATTTCTTTCTTATTTAATTTTCTTTTCTATTACGTGTTATTAATAATCGTAAACACAAATGCATCGCCTGTTTTCGGGCATGGAAAATTAATGTTTCACTGAAATTAGCTTTTTTTAAATGCCATTTTGGTTATTTTTAAGATTGGTGCAAACAGGGGGTGTTAAAATCTGGGCTGGGCAGATTGCCAGCACTCAATTTTTAGTATTATTCGTCTAATAATATTACTAATACAATTTAGACGAAGTATAGAATAAAATTTAAGCAAGAATACTGATAAAATTTAGTGGTGACAATCGGCTCATTGGCTCCCAGTTTATACACCCCTCGGTGCAAAACTCAATACCACATAGAAGGTGGGTGAGGGTAAAATAGGTAAAACTATAAGTGTGTGTAAATTCTGTGCTTTTAAATTTTCCTGTTAATGCAGCATTATTTATTTAATATAAGATAGTCATATGAAACTAATATTATAAGTTTCAAAATTTATAATAATATGAGCAGGGTTCTCACTGTTTTAAAGTGAGAATAATATTTAAAAGATAAAATCTTTTTTTACTTTTCACCAGCCATAAAACTCTTTAAAGAGGGGGAAAAAAAAATCTGTCACATTTGTTGCTTTTGAGTATAAATAGATAATTTGCCACCTAAATTATCTCTCTACTTTGAAAATATCTTCTTCTCCTCTTTGCACCCTCCCCTTCACATACAAAATTTAACTATTTTTCTAAAAAAAAATCTTCTACCGTATTTGTTGATTTCTAGTATAATAAATAAATAATCTGTTTTACCCTCCTCTTCACCAAAATATACTTCACTCTCTGTCCCTTCCCTAGTGAACAGTTTTAAATCTTTACTCCCAATTTTAAAAAAATTCTGCCATGTTTTTAGGTAGATTTATATACTACCTATGTTTGAATTTCTGAAAACATTTTGCAGATCTTCACTGATCATGACCCCTAGAACCCCCCCCCCCCCTCGTTTAAAACTTTATTTATCTATCTATATATATCACTTTTTTATGGACACAATAACTTCCATAATTCTGCACAAATCTCTTCCAAACTGCATTACTACACAGGGATCATTCTAGAGAGTTTCAGAGGGGCGGCCTGCTCTCATGCCCTTTTTAGATAAAATCCCCCCCCCCCTCCTTGCCCTTTTTCCAAGTAGAATTCTACCCTCCTTTAATTCCTAGGTAGAATCCTGCCTTATTTGCATTGTACTTTAAAAAATTCTTGACCTATCTTTTATTTTTAGAATGCTAGTATGGTACATTAGGAAAAACTCCTCTTTCCCTCTTTATTTCTCTGTGAAATGCCCTCCTGGTATGTCTAATCTTTGACTTTGAGTGATTCATCTTTTTATTTATCATTTTTTCCATTGAACAAGACAGGGTAACTAAGTGTCATTGATTAATTTCATCTTCTCTAATGAAATGTAGTATTAGAACAGACATTCTGGCCTTTGACCACATGATAACTTACATAAGTTCTATAAAAAATTGGAGAAGTAGCTTTAGAACTTTTACTTTGTAGCTTTTTCCAAACCAGTTTTGCTAAAACCGGGAAAAAAATCTGGTGAATAAAAGTTTTAGAGAGAAGTTTTTGAATATCGTGGGAAAAGGGGGGAAATGACTGAATATAGTAAACAATTTTACAGTAAAAATAGAGAACATAAGTTTCATTTTGCTATTTTTAATACTTTTCAAACAGTGAAGTCATGGAAATTAGAAATGTTATTGGATATTTTAAATTAAAGAGTACTTTAAGCTGTTGCCAGACTTTCCACTCCACCAGTATATGGGTATATGCACTTATTACAAAAATGCCCCTTTTATGAAATAATGTGCCCTTTTCAACAAAATTGCCCTTATTATGTAATGTGCGCCCTGCCCTTTTTTATGTTCTAGAATGATCCCTGTACTACAAAGTGTATACACTTTCAGCACTCTTGTTGCCAATTAGAGAAATCTGCAAAATCAGAAATATCGCCAATGGCAAACTGCACATCTTATATTGAATATTACAACTCTAGCAGTTCTGATTTTTTTCATTTATGACTTACTTATGAGTGTGTTTTTTATCAGTTGTTTCGAAGTGATGGGGGATAAGTTTATCCGTTTGAGAAATTGCCACAGGAAACATATCTGTATGAAGAAAAAGATTTGTAGATTTGCAATAAGTTTGTCTTGTAATCTTGTCAAAAGATTATTTGTAAATTCTAAGATGTAGAAATTGTATACTGTTTTACAGGAATGATGATTATACCAATACAAAGGAATGTAAAGATATCGATCTTTATATTTTCTGAATTACTTTCTTTTATTAATTAAATGTTGGTTGCATTAAATTATATGTTTAAATGATCCAACTGGTAAGAAATGGAATTATAGAGTAGATGTGCCAATAGTGGACACCCTATAAAGTTAAAATAATAATAATAAAATAAAATAACCAATAAAAATTTAGCTTTTTTTTTTTCTTTTTTTCCATTTATAACTTCTCCTTGCATGTTTTTAATCTGGGTTTTTGTTGGCACTCTTAATCAAACCAGTCAGGAAGCAAAAAAATGTTTATAAATAGCTGCTTTTATTAATTTCTCATAATTAATAAAAAATTTTAAGATTAATCACTTTTTTTTAAAACTGTGCCATGCATATTTTATAATCTGGCAATCAACCAAACCAATTAGAAGCAGAGTAGGCCATAGTGAAAGGGGGAATTCAGGGGTCTCGATCCCTTCTTGTTTAAATTAAAAAAAATTAAGTTGCACAAGTTGTTAAAAATTATTATTTTCTGTCTTAAATGTTTGATTATTCATCTCTGGCAAAACACTGTACATATTAGGTTTGGCACGTTTTTGCCAAAGGTGGTAAAAACCATGGAAAAAACCGTCCTGGCAAAAATACATTTTTGCCACAGTGGCAAAAATAGATATCTTTTATTTACAGCGATGTGATTAATATATTTTAGTTTTTAATAATTTCAACTCTAATAATATGTAATTTTATTTTTTTATTTACGTTAGAGTATTCAATGCATCATTAAAACAGTAATCTAAGTAGTTTGTATTTTTTAGTAAATAACTTACTGGCTTTGGTTTAAACTGTCATAATTATTAAACAATCAATCCTTATGCTTCAGTTAATTTTGTAGCAAAGTCTGAGAGAGAAATAGCTATCAATTTTGCTATGCTATGAGAACAACAGTAATTTGAAGATAACAAACTAAAAACAATAGAAATAAAACATTTTGCAAGATAATTCATTCTCATTTCCTATGATCAAATCAAGATTCAAGTCTGTAGCCTGTATAATGACAATGGGGAAAATGGTAAGAAAAATTACCTAAAAGATTAATTTGCCTATATTTGCAACATTAAATAATCAATTAAAATTATTCTACCCTTCTCTCTCTTATACATATTAATTTCATCCAATCCATGTGTTTTCTTATAACTCTCCCCCCCTCCCCCCCCCCCCCAAAAAAAAAAAAAAAAGTTGTAGCAATTTCAAAAGTTTATTTGGTACTACTTGATTATCCTGTCGACCGAAAAACTATCGCCAAACTATAAGATTAAATGTAATTTCCACTTGACATTAAACACATTGCACATGTTTGTATGTCATCACGGGAATTTTAATTTATTTTATTTGTATTTTTATTAAGCTTTTACTAATTTGTTTTTTCTTTCGTTATTTAAAATGAAAATTATGTCAATAAATGATTATCTCATGATATTAAAAGAAAAAAAAATATAACAGATTAGTTTCAACTGCCGTCACAAATTTTTGTCCACGAAATATTTTTATTTTTCTATATTTGCTTCAAGCCTATATCTAATGTTTACATACATTTTATAGGTTTTTTTCTATGTTTTTTGACTAAATAAAGAGGATCGAATTCTTTACAATCTTCTGTTATCATGATATTTATTATGTTTCTTAATAAATTCGATTATTACATTTAAAATACTTACATTTAATTCACAAATTCAATATCTTAAAAATATCTGTTTGCTTATGGTTTAATTTAATAATTCTGCATTTAAACACGTAAACTGTTCTTAGTATTATTTTGTCCGAAATAATCCGGATAAATCAAATTTTATATTTGCTATGTCGTTACGTCATGACCATGAGTGAACTTTATCATTAAAGTAACCCTATTATATTTAGAGATTTTTTTTTTAAAATTAAAATTCATTTTCCTAACTTAAAATTTTAGAAGGGCAATATTTTTTCATTTTTATAATTTGGTGAATAGTTTGGCGATTTGTTTAATTTGGCGAAATTAGTCGACGGGATAATCAAGTACTACCGTTTACTTCTATAAAGTATTTGTAAAAGTTATAGCTAGAGGCTCAAAAAAAGATAAAATGAAGATTGATTTGGCAAATGTTTATGCATTAATATTGTTTTTTATTATAGATTTTTTAAATGTAGAAACTGTTGATTAATTTTTTTTAATATATATTAATTTTAAAGGCAACATTAGTACATTAATTTGAGAAAAGTAAAAAGTTTTTACCTGTCACCATCACAAATTTATCTGCAAAATTGATTATGATTGATTATTGATATTTTTTTATTCATTACCAATAAAAATTATTTTAATTAATCAAATTAATATTAATGAAACATCTAATTAATATTCTGATTTAAGTCTCAATTATAATATATACAAAATTATGTTTTTTTAATATGTTTATTAAATCTAGCCTTTTTGCCAATTTTTGCCGGTTTTTACCAGGTTTTGCCACTGTCCTGGCAAAAATACCATTTTGCCGGCAAATTGCCCAACCCTAATATATATATATATATATAAAACTAATATCAATTAAATTTGCAGTAGTAATAAAACTAGTTAATCTGCAGATCAGAGGCCTCAAATGTCAATTCTGCAGTTTTATTTTGAAATAATTTTATTTGGTATTTAAAACATTCAACCCACAGTTTCATATTTTTAATGCTAATTACTACGAGTGCTATACCAAGTAGTGTCAGGAAGTTTAACTGTTAAGAATAATAGGAAATAAGATTCCATTCACTAGTACTCCAAGGCATTTACTTTTTTTATTTTATTAACTTCTAACACCCTCCCACCCCATTGTCACAATACTTTGATAAAGTTTATTCCTTAAAATTTAGTATTTCAAATCTTCTATTTAAGTTAGTTTAGTTAAAATATTGATCTTGTGATAATGACAAAATTAATTTACACAATGAATTATTCTCATAAATATTTTATTATTGATATTCAAATTATTAAATTTATTTGAAAATGACTTTAATTTTGTTTCATTAGTATGTTCTCATTAAATTCTGGTTCTAAATACAATCATAAAACAATTATCTGTACTTTTTGCTGGATGTCCATTACTGGTATTTTGATTTATTTTTGTTATTTACAATTAAGTTTTTATTCACATTAAGATGTGTGATTAAATGAATGGTTAAATGTTGATAGATTAATATAATAATTAAAAAAAAATCTGGAATATAATAATTTTAACTATCAATTAAAAAATATATTTTAAAGAAATTCCTGTAGGGTGTCCATTACTGATACTGACACATCTACCATAATTTTTTTTTTGTTGTTTGTTTGTTAAGCCTAGCTGTCTAATTCTTTTACCCTATTTGGTCTTGTTTCTAAGAAAAGTATATAATTTTTACATTATTTTGAAAAAAAGTGTAGAAAATTTATTCAGAATAATTATTGCATGCAATATGCTGAATTAAAACTCACCTCTTATTTGAATAATCCAAACTTTCTTACTATCATAACCAAACTACATCATCAAGAAATTTCAAAATGGCTACTAAGCATAACAGTGCAGCAGTAAATATTTTATTCTTGAAGAAATGACTGGCCCATAAAACTGCCAAAAGTTGATAAAATTACCATTTGTATTAATTCCTTTTTGAGTAATTCAACCTAATATAAATTAATAACTAAATGCCTCTGTTTTGAATACCAGCGATAGCTTGCTTTTATAGCCAGTGGTTAAAGCAATCAAATTTTCACCATTTAATCACATTATTTTACTCCATCTGAGTTTCTGGTTTGTGTACTAGATGTAGATCTGGCACATAATATTTTTTATAGTGTGTGCGATAATTTGTAAGGTACATTTTGATTGAAGAAGATAATTATTTCTCACTTTACATATGGGCTGTGGAACTGTGTGTGTGTGTGTATTACACATTACTTTCATGGGTCGATGCAAGTTGTGTTTCTTGGGGCCCATTTTGTAAAAAATAAATATTTTTGTTACAAAAAAGGAAATCTAGTTACTCAAATTCAAACCAAACACTTAAATAACTTCTTTAAGTCCTTCTGCTAAAGTTTTCCTTCCTGGTGAACTTCTTAACTTTGCAAATTACTAATTTAAACACCTAACAACAAAATAAAAATAATTTATGGAGAGTAGGTATGTTTTTATGGAATGGAATTTTTTGAAGGGAGGAATTTTGTAAAGGGCCTGTTTTATTGCCGAAACGTCAGTGAAGGCTTACTGTTGAGACCCGAAAAGTTTTTGGTTTCTGTCTGTTTGTTTGTTTGTCTGTCTGTTCTGCGATAACTGCCGCAAAAAGGGTCCGATTAGGTTGATTTTTGGTGGGTATGTTGGCGAGGTACCCGGAATTAGCTGTATAGTTTTGGGTTAAATTTGGTTCATTCGTTCGAAAAATATAGAACATTTTATTTTAAGTCATAATAGGAAGTCAGACGATTTTTTTATTTTAACATTCCGCGAAAATAAAATCACGCATTGGGATAATTGTAAATGCTAAATTATGGATATTAAATGTACGAAATGGATATCTTAATTTAATTTGATAGGTTTGAAAATTTCCCAATATATTTATTGGAATTTCTAAATTAATTGTATAAATTATTGGGAAATTATACGCATTAATTTGAAAGATATGAAAATTTTAATTTCTCATTTTTTACAAAAATTTCCAATGCATTTACTTTTTCTCTTTCATTAAATGGTTGCTAAGCAACTGTATTTCAAAGAATATCAACAAAGGAAAATTGAAGTCGAGTTATTTTGACGCAAAATGTTATTAACAAAATAGCGAATTTTCAGGTGATTTAATTTTTTAATATGCTTTTTGTAATGAAATAGATGAGAATTTATTTTAACTACTAAAGAAAGGTGACCAAATTGGCTTTCCAAACGAAAAATATAAAAACGTTTAATGTGAAAATGGAATATAAGTCTCATAAGGGAAATTTACATTTGTATAAGCATCTTTTAATACACGGAATTTTATTCAATTTTAGCAACATATGATATTTAGTGATTGAAAAATAAGTATTCTTTTAAGAATAGGAAAAAAACCTCCTGTATAAAGAGATGGTTAATTTTAATGAAATTAAAATAGTAAATGCACTCAGACATACGCTCGATTAATGAAAGCGCACAATTACTGGAAATTGATAATATAAAATTAAAGTGACAACGGGGGGCCGTCGCCCTGAAGATATGTAATCTTATTCTGAAAAAATACAGTAATAAGTAGTTTATCTGATCATTTATCCGACATAAAATTGTGTTTCATGTGAAACTTCTAAAATTTTTGGACCTTTCAATAAATCTTATATTCTTATAAATGTATAAATAACATTAAAAAATTTAATTTTAAGCTATCAAATATTATGCAGATTATATTAAAAATTAGTGAGATTAATGAACAATGATTTGTAGAGCTGACGTTGAGGCCTCTGTGATTTACTAGTTAAGAGGAATTTTGTAAAGGGCCTGTTTTATTAAGTGAAGGGGCCCTAAATAGACCCCTGACTTTTCAGCCCAGGATCTTTATTCTTTGTCCATCTGAACAATATATTTATTTAAAAAGTTCTAATATATGTTTACAATGTCAGGACTCATTCATGATATGAATTTTAAATATTCAATATCAACCGAACAGTTAGGTAGCTTTTTTTTTCTTCGGTTATGTAAGTCAATCATAAGTGGCGTGAACTGATCCACTGTAATTTATGTATTCTTAAAAATAATCAAGTATAGGTGTAGTAATAGATAAGAAAACAATTTTATGAGTATTTTGAAATAAATATGAAAAGTGTGTAAATATTTTTTATTAAATTTTAATTTAATGAACAATATTTTAGAGCGATCCTGAAATGATTGTCTGCTTCATATGTAATATATTTGAGTATTGTTTTTAAATGAAAATTTTATAATCTATTTCTGTTTTAAACAAATTTTTTTAGATCCAATTTTGTTGTTAATTGATGTACCTTGGAGGATGTAGACATAGGCCAGGTTCTGAAGGCATTGAGTTTGCCCAGTTGTGCAGCTTCCATTTGACAAGACATTACATGGGCAGCAGTCTGACCTATTGTGGCATGTCTTCTTCCAAGTGAGAATACTCTCTGCACCACTGATTTTGTGTGCCAGGAGCCATCATCTAAAGTATTAACCACAGCTGATACTGCTGTTCTCTGATGGGAACTACCTCTGTACAGCATTGTGACAAGTTGAATAAATATTGCTGTTGTGTATTGGTCCATTTGAATTATACACACAAGCAATATTTTTTCGACTACTTGGACACACCAGCGAGTAAATCAGAGAAAGCTCTGTTCAGCAACTCATCTAGCAGGGAGAAAGCTTTGCCAAAAGTATGTGTTTATTGTTTTTGTATAATTTATCACACTTCTATTACTATTGCATAAGACTTTTATGATACTTAATTCAAAATTGTTGCATAACTCATGAGGCACTGTTGCCCTTTCTTATATCTGGTCCAAATAGAATGTAAATATGTGTTCTATCATATGCGTGTTACATTTATTTCTTTCTTTGATTTTAAAACTAGTCGTTGGGGCTACCTTAATACAACTCCAAAATTGTTAATCATATTACTGTTCAACCATGCTTCTAAGAACTCTGGTTGGCAGAATGCCAAGCCGATTCCATTCACACTGTAGGGAGAATAGCCGCGGCAAAAGAAGCTGAAATCATCACTTTTTATCTTGGGCAGCGTACTTACGGCTTACGGACTTCCCCATTTTCGACATAGACTAGCCATTTTCACCCATGCGCAGTTCGCTCCAGGTTTCTATCAAGCGTGGTGCATCTGTAACTAACGGTTTACTGCATCAGATGAAGCGTAAGAGTCCGAAACAAAATAGTTCCAGATAATCAAGGTTACTGAAATTCAATAAACTTTTTCCATTATTACATACTAAGTACACACCAAATTTAAAGTCTCTATCTCAATTTATTTAGGAGATAGAGCGTTTACAGATGGACGGCAAATTTTTTTTCTAAAAATATGTTTTTCGGAATCTCCAGTGTCTGAAACATGTAAATCCGTCAAAAAATATTTTTTGATTTTCAAAACTATTACAAGACTTACCCCTATACTACGTATCAGGGCTGCGGAGTCTGAGTCAGAGTTGGGCCTATTTTTGGACAAAAGAGTCGGAGTCACTAAAAAACAGTCCGACTCCAGCTTGTTTTTTAGACAGTTTGAAGTGAAATTAAACCAATTTTATGTAATTTTAAATTTATAAACTGAATTATTATTTTTATATTTGGACTGTATATACAAGGAAATCCAGATTAAACAGGCCCAGTATACTGTCCAGTTTACAGTGTATATGAAAACTGCTTTTAATTGAAATCTCTAGTTTATATTTTATATTAGTATGCAGTACTTTCTCTCGGTTTTTGGGATTTGCAGAACCCGAGGTAATGCGAAAATTGGAAGTTTCTGCTCTTTTTAGAGTCCACAGAATCCAAAATATCTTTGTAATAGAAAAATTTTCCCTTTTGTTTTCTTGTTCCTTGTTTCAGATTCTTCAGGTCTGTAGGACCAGGAGTAATGCTGAAATTGTAGTAAATTGTCTCCCCTTTTTTTCGTGTGCATAAAATTCCCCCCCCCCCCCCCTCCAAAAAAAAAAGTGAAATTACAATTTTTTTTTTCCTGAGTCTGCAGTACTCAAAATAATGATGAAATAGTGAAATTTCAGTTATTTTTCTCCTTTCGATATTCAGGTTTTGCAGACCCGAAATAAAGACAAAATTATAAAGTTAATGCAGGAAATACAAAATTTTCCTCTTTATTTTTCTTCCCTTACATCGGAATTTTTCGGGTCTGGAAGACACAATAACTCCAAAATTACAACATTTTGTATTTTCTTTTCCAAGTCAGCGGGATCTGAAATAGTAAAATTTCCATTTTATTTACTTCTTTAGATTTCAATATTTAGATTTTTCGGGTCTGCAGGACCCAAAATGCCGAAAATATAAAAATTCTTCCCCTTTTTTTATGAAACCGTGAGAACAGAATAAATCTAAAATAGTAAAATTTTCATTTTTATTTTTCTTGCATTCCCCCATAATTTTTCGGGTTCTGGAGACCCCAAAATGATGCTTAAATTGTAAAATTTTATTCTGCAGGAATAGATATAAAACCAAAATTAAACATCCTTTCCCCCATATTTTGGTGAAAAAAGGTGAAACTTTTTATGCTAAAATACTGTCAGAAGTTTGCCGCTGCAATAAATGAGTCCTCGTCTTGACTATCTGTTACAGCTTATACCCATAATTCATTCAAAAATATACATATCATATACTTCAATTTTAAACAGGTCATGTAACAGCAGGTTGCAGTGTTGCCAGTTGAGTTTTTTTAATTCTGATTGCTTGATTGCTGCCATTTTTTTTAAAATACAGTAGAAAGCCGCTAATCCGCAAAGCTTGGTTCCAAGTGTTGTGCGGATTGGAGGCTTTTTGCGGATTACAGGCCATGTCTATTTAATCTTTGTTTACATTTTTTTAAATTCATATTTTGGACAAATTTAGTTTGCTAATACTAAAAAATAAATAAATTACACATTTTAATATATAGATAAAATAATAACTATGTAAAAAATAAATTTATTATTTTTTAAATATGTCATCAATTGTTGTCCGTTTTAAGACATTTGGTTTATAGTGTTGAATTTTATCTTTAAGTGAAAGTTCAAAAGCAATATATATGTATTCTTTTATGTGTTTTTCAATTTTATAATTATGATTTAATGAAAAAATGAATAAATTATAAAATATATTGTCTAAGTAAGGATTTTTTATTATAAAAAAAAAAAATCACAAAAGCTCAAATTGTAATTTACAAGTATTGTATGAAGAAATGAATATATAAAATAATATACTAATTAAATGTGCTTTCATTTTAAACTATAAAAAAAATGTTATATAAAGATAAGAAAAATGTTAAAATTGGTGAAAAAAAATTTCAAAATTTTGTCACCATCGAAGCATTTTTCAAGAATGAAATTTCTTTGTTTACATTCATAAATTGATTGCGGATTAGCGGCGCTCTACTGTAGTAATATTTTCTTTATTTAATGACAAATTTAATAAAGCGACTATTACTATTTCAAAACAAATGACAGCAATAAAGCAATCTGAATAATAGGAATCAACAGGCAATACTAGTACTTTAGACGTGTCGGAGTCGGTCATTTTTCCCACCGACTCTGCAGCCCTGCTACGTATGATGGGTAAGTAAAAGTATGCTTGGCATAAACTTTTTTTTAAAACTTTTTCTTAATTGTACTGTTGTAGATTTTACAATAATTTCAATATTTCTTATACTATATACAGTATATTCTCTCAAATCCCATGACCTTAAAATCATCTACAAATGCCTAAAATTTGCACATTGTTGCAGATGTAAACAGTGAAACTTGGTCAAAATGTAGGGGGAAAATTCAAGATTTGTTTTATTTTTATATTCTGTATCCTTTTTAATATGTAATTTCTGGTTAATATGACAACTCATGTGTTCTCATATAGGAAGTTTAAATTTATTTCCAAGAAAATTATTCACGATAGAGTGCTGATATCAGTGGTGATCATGATCTTTTTACCAAATACATTTATGTATTAATAAAGCTTTTTTAGTTAAGTCTGGTTAAACATGAAATAAAACTTAATTATTTTAAGATGTTGATGTAAATTATTTGTGCACCTTTATGAAGTAAATCTCATTGAATATTTCAAGAAAACTTTATCTCATCATTATTAAATTATGCATTATTAATTATGTACTTTTAATATTTAAATTTTCTTAATTTTTACTACTTTATACATTATTATTTTAATATTTTAAGTTATTGTAAGCATTCACTATAATTTTGAGTGCATTATTACATTCAAATTACTGGTTTAAAAATATAACCAAAACAGTGACCAGAAATCTGCATAACCTCTGGTCCCAAATGACACAGATTTGAGGAAGTGTATGGTATTCACAGTTGTATAATGTTCCTTTATTCTTCTGTTCTAATAAAAGAATAGTTCTCATCTTCCAAACTCTCTGAAATTGTAATTGGTTATAAATTAAAACTTAAACATTGCAGGATTTGTTTTAATTTTTAAAAAAAAAGGTAATCCATGAAATATTTATGAAAATTAAACTGAATAATCTAAATAAATAGTGTCCACAATTTGTATCTAGATACTGTCTTAATTACTTAAAATTATCTGAGTACAGTAAAATTTAAAAGAAAAAAAATTAACTGTTCTAGGCTTGTCTTGAATAAGAATTAATATTTTTTTGTTGAAAAAAAATATATATTTGCAGTTTGTAAAACGTATTATAAATATTTCACAAATTCTTAAAATAGTTCATGTTTCGTTTTTTTTTTTTATTATTAAAAAACTCGATAAAAAAACAACGCAGCATTTCTTTTAAAACTAGCCGGGCTTCGCCTGTCTAGACAGTCGTTTCTGAGGCTCTCAGAAAAGAAGATAAACGCAAGTGATTTCGTTTGATAAAAATTGAATTTTAAAAAATCATACCTCTAAATGCTGGCAAAAATAGAAACTTGGCGTTACAATGTATCATTAAAAAAAAATCTTATTGTGTCATTTGATGAGAAACTAAGTTAAATTGAAGTAGCACTTTCAATCTGTTCCAAATAACATTTCTTAAAATCACACCTACTTTCATGTATGTTATTCCTGTTGTTCTAAAAAAATGTTTGTTAAGATTTGCTAATTTGAAATAGACCCCAATTATGAAAAATATTATCACTAAATGCATTAGAAAAATATATTTTGCTGTTTTTTAAAACATAAAGCAACTGGAAAGAAAGAAAAAGAAACATTAAAAATACTTAATCAAGATTTCTAAACACAATTCGCATTTTTTTAAATTACAGGCTACATTGTGAACGATTACGTCCATGGTGTAATATTTTAAATGTTCACGATGAATGAATCTTTCGTGTTTAGAAAATCATCACAAGTGATAACATTGTTTATAATGATGATGTAACAATATTTGTCTGTAAGGTGCAACAATACAAAATTAACAATCAGGATAGACTCAACAATGGTACAAAAAATACATATGTTTGGCATATGAAAAAGTAAAATGGACATTCCAGGAATTGTTGATGACAGTTAAATGCTCTGCGCTTTTGTTATATAGATGTAGCTAAAAAAAAGTGTTCGATTTTAATTTCAAATGCAGACAATAGATGGCGCTCTGGCCAATACTTGAATTACTGGGCATTAACAAACTTCATTTTGTAGTCGAAACCGTAACACAGCGTTCCCCTACCTGAGATATTCTATTGCCATTATCTAAACATATTTCAACCAGCAAAAGTAGAATCCTTGATGAAATGCAAAAAAATTTTCTTATCTTGAAGGACAGTGGCCATAAGGTGTCCGCTGACGAACAATTTTTTAGTAGCCACTTTTTTTAGTTTAGTTGTTGGTGCTAATTTTGTCCTTTACTCAAATGCTCTAAAAAGATTGCGTCAAAATATGAATGTCTATGTTACTTTTAGTGTAGAAAAAAAAAATCATCTCTATGAGGTGCGAAGTGACCTGCATTCGCCAGTGTTTTTGAAAACGTTAAAATTCATATTTTTTAAAACCAATTGCACTGTCAATTAGAACAGTGGTTGACAACCTGGGGTACGCGTATCCCTAGAGGTACTTGGTGTAATATTTGGGGGTACGTAAAAATTACATTGGTAATGATGAATAATGCGAAAATAAAACTTAAAATGAAAACTGAGAAACAAAACTGTAAACTTTTCATTTATAAAGAGAGACCTGTGGAAAAGTAAAATAGGCTGTTCGCATAAAATGAAGGAAAATGTCTAAACTTAGTAATTGGTTGATCATTTGTTGACATTATCTCTGCCCATTCATATAATAACATCTTACAATTTTGCATTTGTTCCCCTCCCCCTTTTCTTTTATTGTTCTTTTCTTTCTAATAATTGTAGAAAAAAAAAAAAAAAAACACGAATCGTATCGGGTCTTCTGGTTTCGACAATTTCATTTAAAACCCATCTGAAAGCAGGTCATCATTTTAGTGTTCGACTAGTCAGCATTAGCATAAACTCATTAACGTGTATTAATAAGTATAGCTTCATCTCTACTTGTGAGGGCTTAATTTGAAATCTTTAGCTACTATTTCATGTTTTGAGTGTCTTTATGTTTTGTGTTGTGGTTCAAAAAGGATAAGGGGTTAAAAATTGGAATTCTGAAGATAAATGCATCTAACATTGGTAACTAGCATAAGGATATAACTAATGAATAAAAGTAAAAATATTTTGAAATGGGTTTATGTGGGAAGGGGTATGTATAAATAAAAAACCTAAGCAAAAGGTATGTGTGAGAAAAAAGTTCAGGAAGGGGGGGGGCATTTTAGGAAAATGATCCCTTTTAAAAAAAATATGAAAGGTTTAACAATGATATATATTTTTTAATTGATTGCAGTATTTGAGATGTAAGAGTACGATCTTTCTGACATGTCTTCCAATTTTAACTGTACAGAATTGTTTGTTCGATTTATGTTAAAATACGAAGTATCACAAAAAACTGTGTGGTCAGTTCTTCAGACTTCTAGCTGCGCTAAATTGTGCTAGTCATTGCCCACACACAGCAAAACTTTCTTTTATTAATATAATTTTTTTATTTTATAAAAGTTCTGTATTGTTTCAATATTTTACTTTTGTAACCATTTATTCTGTATTTTCAGGTGCTAAGACTGACATTACTTTCCCCCGTCTCACAATTTGAGTCATCTCAACAAATGTGTGCTATTTTTGCCAAGTTCAGCTATATTTTAATTTTCATTGTATGTTATGTAAAAAGTCATGTTTTGAATACATTTTTGCTCACTTGATATTTAAAAAGCAAAAATTAAATTAAAAAAAGCTATGTAAATCAAATGTTTTAAAAATCAGTTTCTTAATTAATATTATGTTTTTCATATCAAAATACATAATGGTCACCTATGTATCGCATAACAACATTCATCTATTATCTATTTAAAAAGCTTAAAAAAGTGATTAATGTGTTACTTTAAAAATCGATTCATATTTTTGAAACAAAAGTGTGAAATATACTTCCTTTGCATGACATTTGGTCATTTTCAAAACTTGGAATGTAACGCCGGTCCCAAGCCCAGGAAGAGGGGATTTTATTTTTATTTATTTATTATTGCAATGCTATTCTTTTTATCTCTTTTTTTTTTCAGATGCTGCTAGTAGAAAAAATTTTCAGCAGAGTCATAATTGAACAAAATATGTACAATTTTATTGATAAAATATTACTCTGTATTTTGTAACATTAAAATGCTGAAATGTATTTTCAAAGATAAAATAAAAAGTATAAATTGTATTTGCTGTTTTATAGCTTGGAAAACAAATTCATGTTTTTATGGGTTAATTTAGAATGAATGAGTATGAAAAATGCAGACATTTTATAACAAAACATTCAAGTGATGGTAAAAATATTTTTGAAATCAAACACCTCAATTATTACAGAACCATTTATACAGAATGGGTGGTGTCAGATGTATTCCAGATAATTGGATTTTCTGGATAATTGATTGGACATTAAAGCAACATCCATTTGACATTTGACCACATTTGTAGAATATGTGTGACTGTGGCATTATTTCCGATTTGAAATTAATTATTAGATTACTCAGATTAAGAATCAAGATCAAAGATTAATTAGAGTTTGAAAGAAGGCAATTTATGGGAATCAATTGCAAATAGCAATTCCTCTGCATAAAAATCAAAACGCCTAATATATAGCTGAATATACTTCAATTTCAATTCTTAGATGTTGGCATCAAGTTATACCATGAAAGTTGTAATGTTTTAAGCAATGGACATGTCAAACTGGGTTTTTAGATAAACGGATCCATACTGTATATTATATACATTCCTGGTTGATACAAGTAAATTTTAAAATGGAAGAATGATAGATGGCAACACTATACATATTAAGAAAAAGAGAAAATTGAAAAAAAAAAGCTGATAAAAACTAAACAACATATTTTTAAATATGCTCACTTAAATTTAAGATGTTCCATGTTGTCTTTACTTTTCTGAATTTAAAGATGACAACACACATCACCACTGTAAATAACCTATAAAAGGTTCTAGGGAGGGTTGAGGGTGTTATTATAATTGTTCTTCTTAAAATTAAAACTTTTGAAAATAATTTTATAAGAAAATCCCTTAGTATCATTAAAATATACATATATATATTCTAAAAGTGATAACAGTACACCAAAAAGCCTTATAAATACCGTTTAATAAACAGATCTACTAGTTTCGTACAACATTCTCAAGATTAATAATTATAAATTAACTATTTTCCCAAACATTTGAAAAAACTTTTTGCTAAAATAGTTTATTATTGATCTGGAGAATGATTGTGTGTACGAAACTAGTAGATCTGTTTATTAAAAGCATTTAAGTGTATTTTTATCATATATATTTATTTTTATTTTCTAAAATGGTAAATGAATAGAATTTATGTTAATTAGTTTTATTATAAGATTTATTCATTTAATTATCTTGGGTACACAAATAACATGAAATATGCCTTTTTTTTTCTCTTTGAAATGAATTCAAGTATAGTAATATATTACTTTTTCTTTGCTTTAAACATTGTGAACTTCTTTAAAATGAAATAACACATTTCTGTTAGGGAATGTCTGTTTGTTTTACAAAAAGGGAATGTTATGAAACACTAAAGTTATGGGGTAAGGGGCTCGGTACCCTTTTAATTTTTATTTGAATATTTTATACCTTTTGACATATTAAGTGGTTTTATGAAGGAAAATGATTTTTTTAAAAAAGTTCTTAAGTTAAAATTTTAAAACAACGTTCAACTTTTTTCAAAAATATATTTTTTTTTTCTTCTTTTTTTTCATACTTCTTTTGTAAGAGATTCAGATTTCAAAAAAGTTAATTAGTTTAAGGAAAAAATATATAAAATGCTATAATATATAAAAAACAATGAGTATTTACATAAATACTTTATTTAAAAAAATAATGAACTATAGTAGAAAACCACTAATCTGTACACCTTGGTTCGAAGGATTGTGTGAATTTGGAACTTTTTATTAAGATAAATAGTAATACACTATTAAATAATAATCCATGTTCAAATATAATATTTTTAAATGTTTTTAATTTTAAAACTACGATTTAAGGATAAAAAGATAAATGATTAAATATATTGGCTAAGTAAGCATCATTATTCATTTAAGGTGGTTCTCAAATTCTCTGCTCAACTATGCAAAACTTTCTGACTCAATTGTAAACGTAAAGGCATAAAATTGGCTGGCCTGACTATCGAAGTGATTTGGAATCTAAACACGTTTTCCCTTTTTTTTATTTATAAATAAATTATTGATTTATAAGTGACTCTTGTCACATAACAAGTTTTTTTCCTTTCTCGTGCTGCTGCGTTGGAAATTCCATTCATAACGCCGATTTTGACAGTGTTTACTGAAATATATTCTGCCTTTACAAAAAAATAAATAATGTCTTTCAATTGAGGGTGGCGGGGCAAGAAAGTACCAAGCCACATTTTTAATGAAATAAATCTAACACTGTAATCTGTTGCTTAATATTGTAAATTATAATATCCAACATATAATTTGTTTCTAATGTCCAGGGCCGAAACTAAGGGGGGGGGGGGGGGGCAGAGGGGCCATGTGCCCCAGGCGCCAAATGAAGATTTCGTTTGTCGTTTAATACAAAAATGTATATATGTGAAATTTGTATAAAAATGTCTCGTAGCCGGAAAAATAAAAATAAATAAATAAAAACAACAAAATGCATTAAAATTGACAAATAGATAAAAAGGTTTGCCTAAAATACTAGATAGCAAATGAATAAGAAGAAAGAACTGTTCTCTTAGGCTATTTTTAACCTATTCCAAATACACCATGTCTATGTCTTCTATCTATCATACACTACACTTCCAGTGTAGTAAGAATCGCTAACATTTTCACGGTCAGTCTTCTGTCTCTGTGCCACTATCCGGTGTCTAACAAGAATAATTGCCAAGCGATTCCCTGCGAAAGAAATACAAATACAGGCTATGGTTCTTGTTTGACAATAACTTAATACATTGCTTTGGACAATTTCAAATAAAAATTTTGTTTTTCATAATTTTTTCTATTTTTGTATCAATATGCAGTTTAGTGTGTTTGGGACACACAAACTTCCCTCTATAAGTGCTACACACTCCATTTTCATAGGAACCTTCTACAGAGTGGCCAAGATAAAAGAGGCCCAATATACAGAAGTACAAATACTTACTAATTATTATTTAAAAGTAGTAAATACAGAGTATTATGAATAACAACATACTGAATATTCAATAATTCACAGGAGGTGTTATTCATAATATTCTGTATTTACTACTTTTAAATAAAAATTAGTAAGTATTTGTACTTCTGTATACCGGGCCTCTTTATCTTGGCCACTCTGTATAATATAAATGATATGATGTAAAAATGGATGTTTGCTTCATATTTTTGTTTTAAAAAAATAAACTACTTACATTATTGCAAATCGGATCTTTAATTTTATACAATACACCATAAGGAAAGTCAATAAAAAATATCAAGTAAGTAGTATTGAGAAACATATGTTGAAGCTTTAGCATTTTGAACATACTGATGTGATATACTGAAATAAAAAAAGAAAACTGTCCAGTTAAACTGAGGGCATTGAGCTCACAGGCTATTCACACTAATTGTATATTATACTCTTATTTCAAAGAATTTGAAATATGCCCCTCGAAAAATAAAGAAATCAACAATATATTAAGGGGGGGTCATCCCCAAGTTACCCCCCTCATAGTTAACTAATGAACCCCTTAAACTAATCAGAGAAGTCTCTAATTACAATGAATATATATACAAAATTTGAAGAAAATGGGATAATTCTGCATAAAACCCATTTATCTAAATTAAGGGGGGATTAGCCCCCCTTTCCCCCTTTATACTTAACCAATGAACCCCCAAAACTATTCAGAGAAGCGCATTATCACAATGAACCTATTTACAAAATTTGAAGAAAATCGGATAATTCTGCATGAAAAACTCATTTATTTAAATTAGGGGAGGGGGTTATCCCCTCTTTCCCCCTTTATACTTAACCAATGAAACCCCAAAACTATTGACAGAAGCACATTATCAAAATGAACCTATATACAAAATTTGAAGAAAATGGGATAATTCTGCATGAAAAACCCATTTATCTAAATTATGGGGGTTAGCCCCCCCGTTTCCCCCCTTTATGCTTAACCAATGAACCTCCAAAACTAATCAGGGAAGCGTCTTATCACAAGGAACCTATAAACAAAATTTAAAGTAAAACGGTTAGTTCTATCAAGAGTTATCGCGTTACGTACATACATACGTACATACAGAACCGGCGGGCACATAGGCTCTCAGGCTTTGATAGCCTGTGAGCTAAAAACATAAACTGAGCACTCTGAATCCTTTGAAGGAAAATGGGTGCAGTAAAAAATCTTTTTCGCATATATCCTAATTATCTGATGTTTATGCAAGAATATACTGGCGATGTTTAAATACTTTTTATTAAAAAGTGGTAATTTCGTCATTTCTCATCAAAATGAATGCTAGCATTCATTTTGATTCACCTTCTGAATTCACCTTTACAGGACTGCTTCACCATCCTCCTACCCCAAACGCACACTCTATAGCGAAATCGCATGTTAACCTATGGGAAAATTGAATTACTAGGTGGTAACTCATTACGTAATATAATTATCAAAATACGATTTCCCCCATCAGAAAGTACACGGCTGATGCCGACGTGTTGCTTTTTTAAAATTGCCTAGTATTTTTAAGATGTTAAATTTTGAAAATTTTCTACAAGTAGAAATTTCAGTTTTTGAAATACTTAAAATTTAAGGAGACTTTAAAAAAACGCACTACTTATAGGCATCAGAAGTCTACTTTTTGGTGGTGAAAACCGTATTTCGATAGTTAGGTAATAAGTCACCACCTAATTCAATTTCTTCATAGATGATGAACATGAGATTTTGAGACTAGCTATTTGAAAACCTGTATTGGTGAATCATCCCTTTACACTGTAATCTTCAGCCCTTTACACTGTAATCTTCAGGAATAATAAACAGAACCCAAATTTCCTTTGAGAAATGTTCATTTAAATAAAAAATTGTTCACATGTGATTTTTTTCATTTTTCTTATCGAATTTCGATTGCTTAAATGCAGGAACCAGTTAGCATTCGTTAATTAGATATTTGTTGATTTTGGACATAATAATGTTATTAATACATAAATTTGTTGTGTGCCCTGTTTGTACGTATTTGTGCGTTAAAACGTTGTAAAAGGTTTTAATTTAAGTATTAAAAATTCGCATAAAGTGTTTGATTTATGCTTATAATGTTATGCTATTGAAACGCTGACTTTCAGCAGAACTAAGATTTTGAATAAAAATGATCTCCGAACTCTATAGCAAATCAAGAGAATCTTTTTCTTTTTTTTTAAGGGAAGGGGACGGGAGGGGGATACGTAGTTTCATATAATCGACACAGTATTAAACAGTAAATGGAACATTTTCCTGGTCTTGCCGGAAGGAACACCTGCTAAGACAAAAACTTGCCTAAAACGAAACTTTTTTTTTTATCCCTAGTGATTCTGTTTTCAGATTTTATTGTATGTAAAACGATTTAATATAATAAATTATTGCTTAATATTATATAGAAACATGTCACTGCGTGAATGTTACTTCTGACAGATCGGGTTTACAAATAGGGACCGGGTGCAAACACATTCCAGCGTCCTATTGTACGTAACGCTAGTTGTCAGTACTTGTGATTTAGAAAGCGAAATTTATTAAGAGCGTTACAGATCTAGGGAGCTAGTCCGTGTTCTTTTCAGAATTTGGACGATTTTATTAGATCTTTTACTTGTGGGAGCATAGTATAGAACTGGTGCAACGCTTTGACGCGCCGCACCCGGAAGTCTCCAGCCGTGGTCCGGGAGACAGAACGTGTTGGGGCCAAGCTTGACCAGTTGTCTCAGTTTCCGAGAAACCGGAATTAATTGAATATCAGTTATTTCAGTCGAGTTAGAACTATCCACAAAAAAGAATTGAATTCTTAATGGCACAATCAGATGAGGGAGCCATTGACTTTAATAAGTCAACGTTGTCCGACTTGGGTGTCCCCAAAGTCGATGACGATGGGAAGGAGGACAAACGAGTACCAGCACAATACATAGTGAATAAAGCGAATGTCGTGTTGCAAGGGAAAGCTAAACAAAAATGAAAAAGATGTGATGGTGACACTGACACATCTGGAAGAGCTTTATGCATTGTTCGTACAGCAAGCTCTGGAGTCGCTAGAACTGTAATAAACAACTTGACATTGAAGGTGACTGAGTCGGAATTTAATAAAAGATATGCAGGACGCCTGCACCGGAAGAAGGTTCCAAAGTGGAGAAGAAAATTAAGCGTCCAGCGGGGAAAAGAGGGAAGACCTGTGCTGCAAGTGCCACCACAGACCATGTCCTTCTCGTATATCTCACGTATAGGGAAGTAGCAATCAGCTGATCAACCATTGTACTTCATTTGGAGGTCAGGGTAGTTAAACCAATCAGAACTGCCTGTTTGTAGTCTGTGACTTCCAACATGACGTCTACTGCAACTGCCCTATAAGAAGGAGGATACCAGGTCTTTGGAGAAAAGGTTGATAGAGCCGGATGGACTCCAGGTGGGAGTCATGGGTAAGGGGCCTCTTTAGTCCGGGGGTTTGTTAGTGCGCCTCTCTACGAAGAAGGATACCGAGATTCTATAGAAAACGATATAGGAACATGAGAAGGTGAAGGATACGGTCAAGTGCACTGTTCCTAGGCTTCGAAGTCCTCGTATCATCGCATACGACATACATAACGAATCGTCGAAGCTGTAATAAAGAAGTCGGGTGCTAAGGCAGGGTCGGTTAAGATCAAGTTTCCTATTAAAGGACGAGACTTGACCAACTGGGTCCTGGAAATCACTCAAAGAGCCTTCCATGTCTTAGCGAATCTACGAAGGCTGATGATCGGCTGGACAAGAGCTAAACTGGCTGAGCACATCCGACCGACTCAGTGTTATAGATCTAGGAATTATGGCCACATAAGCAAGTCGTGCAAGAATAAGGAAGCCTGTTTGGAGTGTGGGAGCTCCAAGCAGAAGTCGGACAAGCATTGTAAAAATCCCAAATGTGGAGAGGGGGAAAAGAAATGTTTGAATTGTGTCACGGTGAACAAGTTGTACCCTGTCAACCAGAGGGTGAATGGGTATCATTTATCCCTCCACCCCCATTGTCCTACCCGAGCTCTTGAGGTAAGCACACGTTAAATCACATAACAGACTATGGTTAATCTTAGCACAGGACAGCAGAATGCAGGCAAATCTATGACGGCAGTGATTAAGGTGAGTGTGGATATCGACGACTACGAGATACTCTGTGTTCAGGAACCTTATGTGTTCGCTGAAGGTAAAGTTGGTGGGATTCCAGACGGGGCAACAGCGTTCTACTCTCAGGCCCAAAAGAGATCTGTGGTCTACGTCTTGAAAAAAACCATTCCGACGAGGAGGTCATGACGGACAGAGACATTGTTACGGAGCAGTTTGATTTGAGTGTAGATGTAAAAATTCTTGTAGTTTCGGTCTATTTGCCGCCACAAAGAGATGGCGTCGATATCACTTTACAGATAACTGCTTATATACAGATACATACTTATTATATACTTCATATATATATATATATATATACCCTACTTTAAAGTTGTCTACAGACGAAGCTATTGGTCAGAAAGTTGTGAAATTTTGTGTAGAACATAATGAAGGGATGGGAATTTTTTTGAGCAAAAAAAAAATTAGTTCAAATTTCGCCACCAGAGGGCGTTTTTAAAATGAATTACACATTTAGCATATACTTGCGATAGTTTACAAATTTTATTACAGCAAAAGATGTTCAACAAAACTTTTTTTGCGACATGTTCTTAGCATTTCCCAAAACCCACTCCGGACGGCTGTGGAACATGCTATCTTACGATTCCAGATGGTAGCTGAAAAGGATGGCCGTCATGTGGAATATGATATGTTGTAATAAAATTTTTAAACTATAGTAAATGTATGTTAAATGTTATGCTAAATTATCGATAAAATTATCTATAAAACGCCATCTGGTGGCAAAATTTTGAACTATTTTTTTCGCTCAAACAAATTCCCATCCCTTCATTATGTTCTCCATAAAATTTCACAACTTTCTGACCAATAGATTCGTCTGTAGACAACTTTAAAGTAGGGTCGTTTAATTATGGACACCCTGTATATATATATATATATATACTTCATATACACTGCTCAAAACAATTAAAGGATATTTGAAGTTTTATATAAAATAAAGATATAAACGAAATTTTTTTTGCCGAAAATAGAAGAAGAGAATCACAAATGCAAATTTTTCTGGTTTTCAAACTGTGGAGTATGCAAATTTTGAGTTCGACGTCAAAAACGTTGCTTCAGCGGCAGCGAATGAAATTTGACTTTCAACTGGATAAAAGAGAATGAAGACAAGGAGGATCGGCATTTAGTGATTGCTTTGTTTCGATGAGTACGATGTCTCAGCGAAGTCATTTGACAGATTCAGAAGCTTGGAGAATTGTTGGTAGGTTAGAAGGGGGCCAAACTCAAGCCGAAGTAGCGCAAGCCATTGGAGTGTCACAAAGTGTCATTTCCAGGATCTGGAACCGTTTTTTGGAGAGTGGATGTGCAGGCCGAAGACCAGGGCAAGGTCGTAGACTGGCAACAACGCCCAATGAAGATCGGTATTTAGCGTTAACAGCTCGGAGACACAGAAACATGAACGCTACTCTTCTCCAACAACACCTTCGCTTGGCTACAGGCACCACGATTTCAACTCAGACTGTCCGAAACCGGCTCCATGCTGTAGGTCTGTATGCTCGCCGACCGATGGTATGTGTTAGATTAACATCAAGGCATCGTCGCGACCGCAGGGAGTGGGCAACCGAGCATGTCAACTGGAGGAGAAATGAATGGAGCAATATTCTGTTTTCTGACGAGTCCCGTTTTTCTGTGCATCCGGATAATAGGCGTATTTTCATCTGGAGGGACCGTGGCAGTAGGAATAATCCTGTGTTCGTGCACGAAAGTGTCAGATTTGGCGGTGGAGGAGTGTTGGTGTATGGTGGCATCTCCATTGACGGGCGCACTGACCTCTACATCATTCGAGATGGAGCTCTGACTGGTCGCCGATATAGGGATGAGATCCTCAGACCTATTGTAGTCCCTTACGCTGCAGCAATCGGAGATAACTTCATTTTAATGGACGATAACTGCAGGCCACATCGTGCAAACCTGGTGGAGGATTTCCTTTTCGAGGAAGGAATCGTTCGAATGGAATGGCCAGCGTGTTCTCCAGACATGAATCCAATCGAGCACGTTTGGACGCTCTAGGAAGTCGAGTTTCTGGCCGCCAACAACCCCCACAAACTCTCCAAGAACTGGAAAGAGCTCTTCTGGAAGAGTGGGGCAGAATACCCCAACTCGTCATTAATAGCCTCATTGAGTCCATGCCTCAAAGGTGTTCAATGTTGCTGGCCGCCCGTGGAAACCATACCCCCTACTGAAAATGATTTTCTTTGAAGAAAACACCTTTTCTTATTCTTTTTTTTCTCATATGCACAAATTGTGTTTTTTTCCTTTTGTACACAAATGCGCAATAAAATGCATTTTTTTCTGCCAAACATGTGTAATTTATTCTCATATAACCTACTATGTCTGTCGACCATGTATCAATCAGCTAAAAAGTTTCCCAGATACAAAATCCACCTAAAACTGCAATATCCTTTAATTGTTTTGAGCAGTGTATATATATTTCATATATTATATACTTCATATATATATTCATACATACTTATTATATACTTCACTTTACAGATAACTGCTTATACACTTAACAGCTTCAGGGTCTGTTTGACAGTCACATGGAAAAGTCCATTGTAATAGTTGGAGATATTAATGCCAAGAGCTCGGTTTGAGGGAACCCTCTTCACAAGTTCGACGATCATGGCGACCTTATTCGGGAGTTTTGTGCTCAGATTGATTTAGAGGTCTGGGGCGACTCCACTAGTGAAGCCACGTTCATCAGGTCCAAAGGAAAAAGTTGGATAGATTTAGCTTTGAGCAGACTTTGAAGACCAGCTCGTTTGGTCAGAGGGGAGCTCGAACCTCGTGAGACGGCTACCGACCATCGACGTATTGTTTCGGTAATTTCTTCAGACATGCCAATTCCATAGCCTAAATACAGGGTGAGAATTAGACTTGGATCTGCCAAAGTTCTGAGTGGCCCTGTCCGAAAAGATAGGAAGCATGGATCTGCCCTGACTAGATGGGAAATCAGTCAACGAGAGTGTCGCTCAATTAACAGAAATTTTGCAGGATATGTGTGCAGATGTCAAGAGAAATAAAAGACCTCGTGTTAAAATTGTTCCTTGATGAAGTGAAAGTCAAGCGATCGTGAGAAGACTTGTTCTAGCGGAAAAGACGCCGCCTCCAGCGTTGCAACGACAACCTGGATCAAAGAAAGGAGGAAGAAATACTTTTTTATAAACTCCGTGACCGTTTTTGAAAATCGATCCTAGTTTGATCATTACCGGTCGATTCTTGAGGAAATTGACCAACGTAAATCATTTGGTTCTCTTTTTGATTGTGCTAGGGTAAATCCTTGAACCCTTTAAAAGTTAGTGCAGTTCTCTATAAGGATGGGAGCCGAACCAAGGACTTTAACTCAACATCAGAAGATCTGATGGATTATCACTTTCCAAGTGATAATGAGCACCGCTCTGATCAGGAATACGCTAGAGGGGACGACGACCCGGAATTCACCCTGAAGAAGGTTGAGACGGTTTTCAGGTCTCTGAATCGTGGCAAAGTTTCGGGGATGGATAGAATACCTCTAGAGATTATAGAACTTCTTTTTAGGACAAATAAAGTACTTTTCATAGCGTTAATGAACAAATGTCTGGCAGATAGTGTCTATCCAAGTCAATTGAAAATAGTAGACCTTGTTCTGTTTAATAAAATGGGCAAGGATCGTGGGCTGGCCAGCTTCTATCGTCCAATATGTTTATTGCCCATCTGGTATAAAGTTGTAGACAAGTTTGTGACCAATAGATTGGTTTACTATTCTAGGTCACATGGGCTCAGGAATCCACTCCAGTTTGCTTTTACTCCGGGTATGGGAACGGAAGACGCTCTCTAGGAGCTGCGTACAACAATAGAACAGTGTTAGACACTTTTCTCCGGGAGGGATTTCTGTGGCACTGGGGGGGGGGGGGGGGGGGGACATTACAGAGTTCCGTTGGGGAAATCGCAGTTTTTAACCATTAAAAGAATGAAATCGCAAATCTTATGGGGGGGAGGTGTTGTTCCCCCACCCCCCCTGAATTCAACACTGCAATAGAACGTTGTCAAAATCCGGACAACGATTGTTGTCTCGACCTGTTGGATACCAAAGAAGCCTTTAACAGCTGGTGGTGGCCTCGATCTTTGCTGGTCTGAGTAAAATGAAGTACCTTAGAAACCTATTCAACCTGGTTAGCAGTTTTTTCT
This sequence comes from Maratus michaelseni, assembly GCA_963931845.1. Lineage (NCBI taxonomy): Eukaryota > Metazoa > Arthropoda > Arachnida > Araneae > Salticidae > Maratus > Maratus michaelseni. The sequence continues at coordinate 20,316,246 of OZ007597.1, forward strand.
GAGAGGAAGGTAGTTTACCGAACAAAAATCTCATCGGTGGAACGGAAATACAACGTCGGTTGTCCGCAGGGCTCGAACCCTTGTGTTTTTTACTGAAAATTAGTAGCAAATACACTCTTGGAGTTGGATCTTGGCGAATTTGTTCGGATTACTGCCTATGCGAATGATTTCGGTCAGTTGATAGATGCGCCTGATGCTTACCAGTACAGTTGCCAAGCTAATTCAGCTTTGGCAAAAATAGCAGAGTGGGCAACTGAGCACAAGCTCGCATTCAGTGCAGACAAAACAGTCGCAGTCTACTTCCGGCAGACTCGTATATTGGGCAGAAGGAGGGGTCCTTCGACTCTCCCTCGCATTCATTTTCTCGGGGTTCCCGTTAAATCGAAGATTTCCGTGAAGTACCTTGGTGTAATGGTGGATGCGAAGCTCAACGGCATAGCTCACGTGGCGTATGGAAGGGAATCAATAGCCCATTACATCAGATCGGTCCGCTCCTTCAGTCGGAGGGACTGCGGTTTGAGTGGGGAGATACTTAAACAGCTTTATAAATTGGGAATGGAAAGGCTCGCTACTTACGCCTGTAGTTTCTGGTGGACAGGGACAGGCACCGAGCGGATGAGAGACAAGCTGGTTTCGGCTCAGAGACCAGCTCTCCTCCATATAACAAGGTGCTTCTGTACTACCAGTATGGCAGCTGTTCAAATACTGGCAGGTGCAATGGCCCTAGATCTGCAGGTGGAGAATGAATTCCCTCTCACAAGAGTCCTCCGTATGAATAGCGACCTAGAAATAGGCTCAGTCTGTATTCGTGCACAGGGCCATCGCTAAGACTTTTTATTGAGGGGGGAGAGGACCTTAAATTGCTAAGTTAAATTTCAGTATTTGCCAACTCATTGAGAAGTAAAAATAAATAGTTTTCGCCAATTCAACAAGTTTGCCAATTAGTTTTATAATTTTGCCAAGTTACCACAATTAGAAAATGTAATATAGTTCTTATTTGTAAAAAGTATAATAATATTCCCAATTAGATTTGTAACTTTTGCCAAGTCTATCAGAAATAGAAAGTATATTATAGTTTTTATTAAAGTTTTAAACAAATTTGCCAACTGAAAGTTTTTAAATTTTCCAAGTGTAACAGCATTCGGGAACGTTTGGTGGGGGAGGCTCCCCCCCGTCCCCCCCCCCCTTAGCGAGGGCCCTGTTCGTGCAGACGAAATTCAACGTAAAGCAGAACGCTGGTAGGTACACCCTGCAAGAGTCCCACCATGGATTTGGAGGAGGCACCTCAGTTCACTGGGGATTCCCCAGACCATCAAGGAGGACCACAAAACGATGGGCGCGCACTTTGTACCAATCCACTCTGTATGATTTTTAAAATGCCATGATTCGGCTGTGTATTCCGTTGGTCGTGTCTGCTCTATATTTTATGGCTTTGACAACTTCACTCTCTTTTCGGTTCTGACAAGGCTCCTACACTTAAGCTTAAATAAAGGCGCCCTTATAGAAAGTGCATATGCATAGAACTAGAGGATAAATCCACCCTGAATAGTAAAAACAGAAGAAACCACAAAAAATTAGAAAGAAAATAAAAGAGCCCAAAGCAGGAACTGTATCTCAAAAGACCTATAGAACTGAATAACATAAATGGGAACTACATTAGATAAACAAGGAGGTGAATTCAAGCGTAAAAATGAAAGTAGCATAAAGATCCGTAAGTAGAATATGAAAAAATATGTGCAGATTTAGTTTTAATCTGTAAAAGTTTATAAATGTAGTCTTTTAGTAGGGCGTGTGATATAAATCCATTAGTCCAAAAAGACGAAAACATATTTGGGGGACGAGTGTAGAGCCGTCTACTATAAAAGCGACGCCCAGCGTAATGTCGCACGGGACCCTGGCAAAGCACTTAGTGGGACCCAACGTATACTTCAATATTGGACTAATAAAATATGTATAAGGAAAGGGCATGTTTACAAACAAACAGTTCCTCCAACCAATCTACCACCTCATTTTTGTCATAGCTATCATTGAAGGCATCGTCATGACGATGTAGGCCAATCATATTATAGACCAGTTTAACGTAGACCAATCAAATTTCCCCCTTTCATGTGTATAGTAGGAGTCATAAAGAAAAAACAGGTTTTTCTTGCTAACCAACCGTAATTGAACCAACAGTGACGTCAACTGCCCTTTCCTTATTTTTAAACTAGCTGACCTTCCCGGCGTTGCGAGTTTTGAATCCTCGGTCCATTCAGAACAGCTTTGCTGGTTTGGCGCTGTTTTGACTTCTGAGAAGCCGTGTTGTTGTTTACTAATGTATTCAGTGTGCGCATGAACATCATGCATGTGCGTATTAAAGAAGAGATATTAAAGATTAATAAATAACTATTGATTTTCCCCACGCAGTTAGTAAATATTCAACTATCATTAGAAAAGTATTTCTTGAAAGAGATTTTATATGTTTTATACTTCTAGTTAAAAGATTTAAAATTGTAGGATGTTACATGTTACTCTGTGTTCGAATCTCAAATTTTATGTACACAATATCTGAAAAGAAATGAATTCTCAGAAGTCAGAACAACGCCAAACCGCCAAGGCTGTTCTGAATGGACCGAGGATTCAAAACTCGCCCCGGCGTTGTCCGGGCTCGTGATAATAAATTAAAACAAACCCCAAGTTTCTTTAATTTTATATCTTTAACCTGATTTTGTATGAAATTATTTTTTTAAAGTGCTGCTCTGATCTAAACGAACCTCCGACATGCGTTCCCACTGCCTGCGGCACAGTATAGCAGGCGTGCATCGCACACGATTAAATATCTTTTAGTTATACCATCTGCCGCCAGGAGGCGCACTCTGTTCTAAACAAACCACCTTCCGAACGATACTTCGACGCGTGTCCACGCTGCCTCCGGCACCGTATAGCAGGCGTGAAACGTACACTCTGCAAAATCCTTATTTTCACCCTTCACCGGCAGGGGGCGCAATCTGTTATATTCGAACATCCGACAAGAGTACCCGTTGTATCAAGGGAGTTGAATAAACCAATTCCAGTCGAAATCGGACTTGTAGGACCCGAGAAAAAAGCGCCCCTAGCGGTGGAAGGCCGAACTAAAATCTGTAACACAATCGAAAACCAAGTGGAATGAGCCAAATCCCGTTTTGATTGGGCCCAATAGATCCCGAGATAAGAATGCGCCCACTGGCGGTGAAAGGAGGTACTAAAGTCTGTAAGACGATCGAAAACAAAATTGAATGAGCCAAATCCCGTTTTGATCGGGCCCATAGAACCCGAGATAAGAATGCGCCCCTCGCGGTGAAAGGAGGTACTAAAATCTGTAAAGAGATCGAAAATCTAGTTGAATGAGATAAACACGGTCGTGATCGGGCCTATAGAAACTGAAAAAATAAATTCCTCACCCCCTGGAGATTAATATTCTGAAATAGTGGTAACAGAGGCGGATTACCAAATAGGCTGAAGCCTAGGGGCCCGACAAACTAAGGGCCCAGCGCTAAGTTTGTGACCTTTTTTTGTCCTAAAAAATATTTATGTATATCTGTGTGTGCGTATGTATATTTGTATATATATATATATGTTGTATGTCAATGTATATACATATAGAGCAGGAGGGGGGCCCCCAATGTATTAAGCCTAGGGGCCCGGTAGGTGGTTAATCCGCCTCAGAGTGGTAACCATTGACTGAAGAAGTAAAAATTAAAATGTCAGTTTACTTCCGACCCTGCCGCCCCTTTTAAGGTTTGTGGATTCAAGATACGATAAAAGCACAATAAATTTATTTTCCCATGAAAAAATCAGATTTAAAATAAAAATTTACCAGTCGAATTTCTTAAATATAATATATGATTTTGCGGATATATACCAATTTTCAAATCCCTATCATATATAGTTTTAAACATTTGAACATACATTGAATTTTGAGTGTGGTTTTTAATTTTTTTAAGCATTTTTTATTTTTATCTTTTGTATCTGAAAGTAAATGAATTTTTTTTTTATATAAAATAAAAACTTACTGGCCAATTTTTTCACTACTCTTAATCAGCATATGATTTTGTGTATATATTATACCAATTTTCAAATCTGTATCTTATATAGTTTTAAAAATTAGTACAAACCTTAAAATTTCTAACTAGAATCTTTAGCTGGTAAACCATTGTGGCAACCTCTTTCATATCTCAGTGAAACATCTACACCTGCATTCATTTATTATTTTGTGGTTAGTGCCATTTTCAGATAAAAAGATTGCATTTTTGCGATGTTTAATGAGTTTAGATTAATATCTCGACTAATTATTAAAATTATGAGTCTCAGGTGCATCAGGACAGACCTTGGACTATCCTCACATAAATTTTCAGACTTTTAGGTGTGCTAGATTTCGCTAACACACACACACACATTCACACAGAGTAAAACTTTATTTTATTGGTATAGATTGTATATATCTTAGAATCTATATATTTAAAACGTAAAGCACATTCTGCTAAATTTTCCACACGAACATCGTCTCTTTGTGCATGCGCCAACATTTTTTGAAGGCTTATTCCTCTCAGAAAGGGGAAACCTGATGGATTAGCCCTCACCTGTTTAGCCTAAGGGGATTGAAAATGGATAGAGTCACCATTGCATTGAAAGACCTAATATATTTTTAATCTGAAATTCAAAGCTAAAGCTTTTTTTTTTAAGAACTCATGTTTCCACTACTAAGTATACATATTTTTTCGCAAAATTTTAAACAGAGCTTGGATACAGCTATATATTTATAACAGATTGAAATGTCAAAGAGTTTGGAAAATAAGAACAATTTTTTTATTGCGAAGCGAGAAGAAAACATCTTTTACAAATAGATAACAATATTTTTCACGAAATTTTTACACGGGCTGCAAAATTGTTTTATTTATCACCAATAAAGATATCAAAGATTTTGGACTAAAAGAACTTTTTATTTTAAAACTATGAAACAACCCTACGTAAACAAGAGGGTAAGTGTGATCGAAGATCGCACAAAGGGTTTCGTTTAATATTCCTTTCAAAACACTTTATCCTTTCTTTAATAAATCCAAATAAATTTCATTTAGCAACAAAGAAAGGTAATGTTTTTTATAATGTAAAAATTGACCGGTCTATTTTTTCAAATATCTAAACCAGCCTGATAGCAGGCGAAGCCCGCTATTATACTCTGTCATAATAATATCTGTCATGTGGACTAAATGCGATATTTAAAAAAAATAATTTCAAAATTAAATACATTGTACACCTTCAAAATGTTAAAATATGTTAATATTTCCATAATCGGGTTTTTATCATGATTCAATACATTCCTCAAACTCATATATTTACTATTCTCTATTACTCATATTGGTACTTGCGCTGTATTATTCTCAAACATTTGAGAAATCCATTAAACTTCCAATATGACATCAGATTAATCTGCTTTCTGTATATACACATACTCATACTCCTTGTATTATTGAGAAATCTTTGAAAATTTCCGTTTTATTACCCATATGATGTCATTTTTTTTTTTTTTCAATTGGTGAAACTTTTTATTTCATTTTCATTTTTCACGTGAAAATTAATAGAAAATTAATTATTGTAGAAAGAATTTTATTGTGGATTTTTAATTGTTGACAGCTGCTATAACGAAAAATGTTCAAATTTAATAGAAAAGGCTGTTAGAATTTTGGTTTTGTTATCTCTATTTATTAAAATATGATTTTTTCAAATTTTAATATTTTGAGTTTCATAGCAGGTATTCAGTTATATATACACAAAGTTTCAACTCTGTAAGTTATATAAGTTTTGAGAACGGCTCTCTGACGGACAGACAACGAAGCGGGAGTAATAAGGTTTCGTGAGGTGAACGAAACCCTTATGAACGCTTTTATCACTAAATAATATTTTTTGCAAATTTTTCATTTTAAAATGTAATTTCATACAAAATTTTAAAGTGAGCTTGGATACAGTTATATTTATAACCAATTGAAATGTGAGAGAGTTCGGAACAGTGTTGAATTCAGATACATTTCTCCAGGAGGGATTTCTGTGGTTCCGGAGGGGACATTGTAGAGTTCCGGGGGAGAAATTGCACTTTTTAACCATTAAAAGTTTAAAATCTCAAATCTTCCTGGGGGGGGGGGGGGGATACATTTCAATGCTCTGGGGGGAATGTCCCCCCCAGACTGCCCCTGAATTCAACACTGGGTCAGAAGATGAGATGTAATTTTTAATTGCTATATTAAATGAGCCGATGAGAAAAACAAACAAATAAACAAAAAAGCGAGAAGAAAACATTTCTTTTACAACTCGATAACAATATTTTTTTCACGAAATTTTGACACGGGATGTAAAAACCGTTTTATTTAACACCCATAAAGATTTCAAAGAGTTTGGACAAAAAAGTGACCCTATGTAATAAACAAGAAAATGAGCCATATGGACATGGACACTATGAATATGAACATTTTGTTGCTGCAGCAGACCTGCAATATTTGCTTGGGAGCAGCACATACCTTGTATGCCAAGTTAGGTTAAAAAATTTTGTAAATGGTTCGCAGTTCTAAAGAAACAGCAAGTGTTCATATTATTGTCATATTGCTTTTTAGCTGATGCTCCAGATTTTTTTTTTTTTTTTTTTAATTGCATGTTGTATTTTTTTCTTCTCCTTAACCCTTTAACGTTCATTGGTTTCCCTAGGAAACCACAAAACTTTAATTACGAAATTGCACAATGACAGCAGAAATTTAATAGAAATGTTTTCCATTTATTATATTGGTGAAATATCGCTTTTTTCTTATATACAAATAAATTTGTTTATAATTCCCAGTGTCAATCATTTATTTCAACATTTTAGCAATTGAAGTGCTTCATCCGTTAAAGGGTTAAATCACCTGTATTTTTTTTTTAGTAAATACAAAAACAATCTTTGATTTACCAAGTACTGACATTGATACAATCTCATTATAAAAAGTTGAAAAAAAAAGGGCTAAAAAGTTATATAGTGTTAGGCAGAAGAAATAAAATACATAAAATTCTGAAAAAAAGTATATAGGGGAGAGTGGGGAGGGATAGGGCAGCTGCAAATATGCTTAAATAAAGCACTTCAATTTATTTCCAGTTTTTCCATCATATGAATTAGCTATAGCATCATATTTATATGCAGGAATTATTTTAGTTGCATGTTCCCAGGTGTTAAATTGGAAAAAGCTTATTTTGCTACATCAAAAGTAATTAATTATCTCAAGTTTCAATATAATTTATCAATTCATTTAAAGTTAAAAACTTATATATAATAAATGTTTTGTAAATCCAGTGATATAACTTTGATGAAGCAGCAATTAAATTAAGCCTAAAAGCAACATGGTTTTAGTTACAAGTTTTTTTATTGAAATGTTATGTGATGGTATGGATGAGACATCATGGGTCAGGGAGGGATGGGACATGTCACATCTAACCCTTTGATACATTTAAGGAAATTATTATGTAAACTATACACATACATAATTATCAATGCTTTATAAGTATTTTATCTTGGTATTGAATCATGTAATAAACAATAAATTTGGAAAACTGAAGAAGGAATTTTAATTTCTTAAAACTTTGTTCTAGCTAAAATAATTTGATTATGTTGTAGGCTAAACAATAGTAGCATGATTAACATAGAATAATTTACTAAACCATGAATTATTATTCAATATTATTAATATGCTATGCAAAAAGAGGGAATTGAAAGAGAAACATTTGAGAGAATGCAGAAAAAAAAACCCAGAAAATTTAACTAAAAAGATAAAACCGAAAAAAAAGGGGGGAAATGCAGCTTTTAGACGAGTCTAGTGATAAGGGATCATCTTTAATTTCTTTGCACCTAAATGTGACGTGATGTACAAGATGATGGTGTTTATAGTATCCAGAATAACGAGGAAACCATACTAAGTAATCTTCAAACTGAGGAAGTTAAAAAAGTCTCCATTGGATGTTGGGTAGTTGTCAGATTCCCACATGAAAGTTGTTCTTGGATAAAAGATATGTCGGTCAAGTAACCAATGTAATAAATGACTTTACATCAGTTGTAACATTTATAAATAAAAGTGGAAACAATGTTCATTTTTCCAGAAAATGAAGATAATACACATATAGATATTAATTCAATTGTTGGATTTTTAGATGAATCCATTCAACTCCAGATATCAGAAGCTTTTTCCAAATTGTCTAAGCACATATAATCTCTTAATAATACTATTACATTCATTATTACAGCTGTCAATTCAATAAAATCTACTATGATCACCATAGCTTCAACTATATTGTGGTAAAAGTCAAATTTTATGAAAAACTTATTTCTGAACTCCCTCTGAGTGAAAATACATTCTTACTATTATAATAAATTGTATATTATTTTATAAGTACATAGAAAATATTCAGGTATCTGAAAATTTTCAAAGCATGTCCCATCCTTCCCACATATGTGGATGGGATGGGGCAATTTTCTTGTCATTTTAATTATTTTAAAAAACTAACATTATGATATTTTTTTCATTTTTTATATTTTAAATATGTAAAAATGTTTTATGTTGATATTCAGAAAGTTTTACTGCTGTATCAGCAGAAAATAATAAATAAAAAATGTTTTTGGGAAAAAAGGGTCACATTCCACCCCTCTCCCTCTAGGTGAAAATGCAACAATTTACATGAGATAAGTGTGCTTCCTACACTTTAATACATGGATTTAATGGCCAAATTGGCAGTGCAAATAAAATTGTTAAGACATTGTATATTGTACATTGAAAAAAAAAAAAAAAAAAAAAAAAAAACCCCACCAATAACAGAAGTACACAACATTACCATTACCTTAATCAGTATGATAGTCTTATTTAATAAGATTACTGTATTAAGATATGGTAGCCTACCATTTTAAACATTAAGATATTTGATGAATATATATCTAGTATTGTGTGTTTATTCAAATAGAAATGACATTAAAAGCAAATATTAAGTATTTCTGCCTAGAAATAATAAAGTAATTTTTAGTTTTATGTGTGCAGTTTATGATAATCATACAGATGTACAGAATTTATATTAAAAAACTTTTTATGTTTTAGAAAATGGTTATTTTGTATGAAGTATTTTTAATATGAGCTGTATTTTCTGTCATTAGTGAATTTATTACTTAATAATGCAATTTCTGTGCACATAAATATGTTCCATATGTGTCCAGTTTTTAAAATTTCCTTTTTATTAATTGGATAAAAATTTAATATTTTATAGCCCTTCTTTCAGCCACATTTATATAAGTAGATTAACTTTTCTTTTGCAAGTAGCAATAATAATGACTATCTAACCCCACCCCTTTTTTTTCATATTAATAATTTTGAATATGTGGAAAAAAAATTGCACAATTATAAATTTGTTTTCTTCATATAACTATAAGTTATTTTTATATTATCCAGGAAAAAATTGAGGCCTATTTAGGGCAGCTTCACTAAAATCCATTTAATAAAACAGGCCCATTCACAAAATTCCTCTTAATAAAACACAAAATTACTCATGATAAGATATAAATAAATTCATTTAATTAAAATCACAAAATTCCATTCCATAAAAACATACTCTCCATTAATTATTTTTATTTTGTTAGGTTTTAAAATGTGTAATTTGCAAAGAAGACAAATTCACCAGAAAGGAAAACTTTAGCAGAAGGACTTAAAGAAATTATTAGTATTATTAAATACTTGGTTTGAATTTGAGTAGCTGGCTTTCATCTTTCGTAACAAAATGTTATTTTTCACAAAAATGTAATAAATTTCACAAAAATAACTTATTTTTCTCAAAATGGGTTCCAAGATACATATTGTTGTTTGTTTGTTTAAACAAACAAACAAACAACAACACCTGATTATTAAGGTTTAGCCAAAATATCCATTAAAACTATTAAATTTCGTCAAACTAAAGCAAAAAATATATACAGTGTCTCACATAAGTGATGGGACACTTGTGCTTTACAAAAGGAAACTAATCAAATAAATTAAAAAAACATGTACACATTTTTTTTGTGGGTGTGTTTCATACTTAAATTTAGTAAAGATTATTACATAACATACATTTTGTCAAAATATTAAAATATTAATTTAATAAAAATACAAATGTTTAGAACGGAGCAAAAAATAGCTCACATAAGTGATGGGACACCATTATATATGCAACAAAAATCGCCTGAAATAAGCAATAAAAATATTTTTTGGGGTTTTATTTTTACTTAAAAGCAATTGGCAATAATTTATAAAATCGTCTGCAGTATTTCTCTCCAGTTTGTTTTGGAATTTTTGTGTTTTTTAGCTCTGTGTAGTCATGAATGCTAAACGAAAAGAAACTTCGCCTGAAATTCGAAAATTAGTTATTAATTTGCATATTGAACGTGGAAAATCTATTAGAAAAACTGCTGAAACAGTTAACTTGAGTCATTCAACAGTTTTCAATATCATTAAACGATATAAAAAGAATCATATGATTCAGGATAAAAGAAGACCTGGCTGACCATCAAAGCTATCCAATGGAATAAAGCGAATTATCGTTCGAAATATTAAAAAAAATCCAAGAATTAGTGCTTCAAAAGTTGCTGCTGATTTACAAGCATTATATGGAATAATTGTTAATCCTGAAACTATTAGAAGGGTAATTCGATCTGCTGGATATCACGGTAGAGTAGCCAGGAAAAAATTCTTCGTAAGTGAAAAGAATAGAAAACTCAGACTAGCTTTCGCAAAATCCAACATAAATAAGAATTCTGATTACTGGAATAAAGTTATATTTGCTGATGAGAGTAAATTTAATATATATTTGGTTCTGACGGTAGAATCTTGGTGTGGAGAAAACCCAGGGAAGAACTTCGCAAACAGAACTTGGTACCAACAGTAAAACATGGTGGAGGAGGAGTTATGGTATGGGGGTGTATGTCGTCCGCTGGAGTTGGTAATTTTGTTTTTATTGACAGTATAATGGATCAGTACAAGTATATTGATATTTTAAAGCAAAATTTGAAATCTTCAGCACGAAAATTGAACCTTCATAACGATTTTAAATTCTACCAGGACAATGACCCCAAGCACACTGCTCTGAACGTTAGACTCTGGCTGCTATATAACTGTCCTGAAATAATAAAAACACCACCACAATCTCCAGACTTAAATCCCATAGAGAATATTTGGCAAGAATTGGATTCAAGAATTCGCAAACACACCATTTCTTCAAAACAACAACTAAAATCGGTGCTTCAAGAAGAATGGGGTAAAATCACTCCAGAAATCACAAAAAAAATAGTCGAATCCATCCCAAAAAGATTAAATCATGTTTTAAAAGTAAAAGGAAATCCAACAAAATATTAAAACCTTTTAAAAAGTAAAATTTGTGGATAAATATTTGATGGAAAAGTAAGTGTCCCATCACTTATGTGAGCCATTTTTTGCTCCGTTCTGAACAATTGTATTTTTACTAAATTAATATTTTAATATTTTGACAAAATGTATGTTATGTAATAATTGTTACTAACTTTAAATATGAAACACACCCAAAAAATTTTTGCACATGTTTGTTTATTTATTTTATTGCAGTTTCTTTTTATAAAGCACAAGTGTCCCATCACTTTTGTGAGACACTGTATATACACGTATATTGATACCCCTAACTTAAACATCAAAAGCAACTTGAGTTTCATGTAAAACATTCATTTAGATAATTTATTAAAATAAAATATTATCAGAATATGAAAACAATATTTGTTCCTTAAAATAATTTTCCAGCTATTGTATTACATAAAGTATCAAGGCATAAATATATTACGCATTAACTATTCCTACTTTATACACACAGTTCAAAAAAACTTTTATTATCATTTGATAAGAGAATGCTATTAAAACTGCTATTTTGTTATTAACTGCTATTAAATTTGTGTCTCTAAGGGGCTGTTCAGAACAGAAGATCAGGCGGCGCGCGGGCGATGGAGATTAAAATATGGAGTGACTCTATACTGTGAATGAAATTGAAAGGCCTGCGTTCGTTATCATTGATTTGGACATCCAAATCAATGATAATGAACACAGTCCTTCATTTGACTAATTAGGGTATTTTAATGATATTTTGTTAAAATAGGAAGTGAACTTGGTGGCCGAATGGTTAGAGCACTGCTCTTGATTCTGGAGGTTGCGGGTTCGATCCCCCAAAATTTCTGTTTGATTTTTCTGTTTTTTTTTTTTTTTTTTTCATTTAAAAATGTTTAATCGGTTGCTTTGTATTTTTCATGATTAATGGAATATATTTTATAAAAGCAAAATTTGATATTATTAACAATTACTTATTTAATTAAATACGACAAATTCAGCTATTTTACAATTAAAATTTTACATTACTGTGTCTTTTAATATTTAAACATTATTATTATTTTTTTTTTCTTTTTAGCAAATGTAAAATAAGAATGAAAAATAGTCAATTTGCACGAATTTCTCCATGTTTTTATAATGAGTACTTCAACAGTGAATTTTAGCATATTTTATAATGTAAAAAATATTATAAAAATAAAATGTAAAATATATACATTATTTAAATTAGAAATATCAGTACCTATTTTTGTAAAGAGGTAAAATACATGTGGTTTACCGTCTAGTTTCGTAATGAATATAAATAAAATATAGTTAGAATGTTTATAAATTTTCTACTGAATGTACAAGTATTTTAGCATTTGTTTCTCGTGTTTTATGATGTTTATTGCAATATAATAAATAATGCAATTTACATCGAAAAATGAATTTCAAGAAAAATAAATTTTTAGAAAATAATAATTATGTTTCAACAAGGTTGTTATCGAAAAATATATTTTAATAAAATGTTTAAAAGCTTTTTTATCAAATTTTAACAACGATTTTATTTAACTATTATAAATAAAGAAATAAATCTTTTAACATATGTTAAAAGATTTATCGTAAATCAAGGTCGTGATACCAACATTATGTTGGTAATAAGAAAATCGGAAATAAACGGCGAGCATTCACATTGTATCCATACTTTTCAGGTTCATCTGTCCTACACATGTGTAGGACAACCCAAACGTCAGTAAAGTACACAACAATTTTTGGTACTTTTCGGTTAGCCGGGCGCCAGTGAAAAAAAATATATAAATATATATATATATTTATATATTTTTTGTAGATATATCTACATATATGTTTGTGTATATATGTATGTATATATATATATATATGTGTGTGTCTGTGTATATATTTATATTTGTTTCACTGGTGCCCGGTTAACCAAAAAGTACCCTTTTTTTTTTAGAGTTTACATTAATTTTATTGAAACCACCAATCCGAACGTCCTCTCCCGTGTTAGTTAAAGGTGCACTGGTTATAGAAAATTAAACTTTATAATATTATATGCATTGTTTTGTACAATATATATATTTATGTAACTGCTATCAACTAAACTAATATATCAGTTTTAGTAGGTGCTGTAGTTTTAGAGACATATAAGTTGACAGCAGTTATGTAACTATATGATGTATATATATATATATATATATATATATACATCATACTTTCGTATTCTATTATTTTTATGTTGGATCAAAGGCTTAAAAAATCATTTTAGAATGTTAAAAATTTTAAATTTTTCAGATATCCGATCATGTTGCTAAAGCTGTATCAATCAACCTACCAAACCAAGTAAGACAAAAAAAAAGCCCAATCACGTGATCAAATCGCCCACAGAATTTTTGTGAGTCGCCCGCGCTAAAAATTTGCAGGTTATGAACGCGGATCGGGCTATCTGATCACGTGATGCTTTTCATGAATGTTTCGGGGTTTATTATGATGAAATAAAAATAGATATTCCTATTATAAGATCCATTTTTTTTGGAGGATAAAGATGTGTAGTCGCTAGTTTCACCTAATCCGAGCCACAGAAGCTTAAAATAATTGAAATAATTAAATTATTTCAATATATTAAATTATTTAAATTTCCGATAAGACCTACTTCATAACCCTTCTCTCCATCGCGCGCGCGCCGCGCGATCTTCTTTCCTGAACACAACCTAATATGAGCATGGTGATATATCTTTATCATAAGTAATTCAAATAAAGCTACAAAAATGTACTTAACAACATAATACATAAATAAAGCACAATTAAATAAATATCCATGTGATTAAATATTAGTTTTCTTTTCAGTTTAAAAAAAACCAATTTAGTCTCTTTATTTCACATAAACATAAAATACTTTTGCGTCAAAATAGAGTCTGGTACATTGAAGGTATACCCATGACTTTTCTAGGTTAGTTACTACCTCGTTAGATTATGGCAACTTGAAGCAGCAAAGGAGGGATAGGGTTGATAGTTATTGTGGTCTATCATTATTTTGGCGCAAAAGTATTTTATGTTTATGTGAAATAAAAAGACTACTTTTCTAGGTTAGTTACCTCGTTAGATTATGGCAACTTGAAGCAGCAAAGGCGGGGATAGGGTTGATAGTTATTGTGGTCTATCCTTATTTTGACGAGAGTTGCAGAATAGAGGTAAGACCATTCACCAGAAGTTAGTGACCTACGTCATCGATGACGTGTTCACTTAGATGACATGGGTCACTAACTTGGCGATATTTTCGGCTTGGCTAGCGAAAATACAAAGCTTGCGTTGCGTATAATCATATTACTGCTTCACGTTGCTTCTGGTAGGTTAGCTTTTGATTCATTATTATTGATTTTAATTAATGTATGTTCATAATATCTGTTTTATTTATTGTCAGGTAAGAATGATTGTTTGCATAAGTATCTCATTGTTTAATATGGATTAAAAATATACGTTTTGTTATTTTTTTTTATCCCTCTTGCACGTGCTATTGTACACTGATTTCTTAATATACTTTGAATATACCTTTGGTTTTTATTGATAATTATATTATTTTCTGTGGATGAAGGAGGACTTTATTTAATTAGTTATTTCTTTCTTATTTAATTTTCTTTTCTATTACGTGTTATTAATAATCGTAAACACAAATGCATCGCCTGTTTTCGGGCATGGAAAATTAATGTTTCACTGAAATTAGCTTTTTTTAAATGCCATTTTGGTTATTTTTAAGATTGGTGCAAACAGGGGGTGTTAAAATCTGGGCTGGGCAGATTGCCAGCACTCAATTTTTAGTATTATTCGTCTAATAATATTACTAATACAATTTAGACGAAGTATAGAATAAAATTTAAGCAAGAATACTGATAAAATTTAGTGGTGACAATCGGCTCATTGGCTCCCAGTTTATACACCCCTCGGTGCAAAACTCAATACCACATAGAAGGTGGGTGAGGGTAAAATAGGTAAAACTATAAGTGTGTGTAAATTCTGTGCTTTTAAATTTTCCTGTTAATGCAGCATTATTTATTTAATATAAGATAGTCATATGAAACTAATATTATAAGTTTCAAAATTTATAATAATATGAGCAGGGTTCTCACTGTTTTAAAGTGAGAATAATATTTAAAAGATAAAATCTTTTTTTACTTTTCACCAGCCATAAAACTCTTTAAAGAGGGGGAAAAAAAAATCTGTCACATTTGTTGCTTTTGAGTATAAATAGATAATTTGCCACCTAAATTATCTCTCTACTTTGAAAATATCTTCTTCTCCTCTTTGCACCCTCCCCTTCACATACAAAATTTAACTATTTTTCTAAAAAAAAATCTTCTACCGTATTTGTTGATTTCTAGTATAATAAATAAATAATCTGTTTTACCCTCCTCTTCACCAAAATATACTTCACTCTCTGTCCCTTCCCTAGTGAACAGTTTTAAATCTTTACTCCCAATTTTAAAAAAATTCTGCCATGTTTTTAGGTAGATTTATATACTACCTATGTTTGAATTTCTGAAAACATTTTGCAGATCTTCACTGATCATGACCCCTAGAACCCCCCCCCCCCCCTCGTTTAAAACTTTATTTATCTATCTATATATATCACTTTTTTATGGACACAATAACTTCCATAATTCTGCACAAATCTCTTCCAAACTGCATTACTACACAGGGATCATTCTAGAGAGTTTCAGAGGGGCGGCCTGCTCTCATGCCCTTTTTAGATAAAATCCCCCCCCCCCTCCTTGCCCTTTTTCCAAGTAGAATTCTACCCTCCTTTAATTCCTAGGTAGAATCCTGCCTTATTTGCATTGTACTTTAAAAAATTCTTGACCTATCTTTTATTTTTAGAATGCTAGTATGGTACATTAGGAAAAACTCCTCTTTCCCTCTTTATTTCTCTGTGAAATGCCCTCCTGGTATGTCTAATCTTTGACTTTGAGTGATTCATCTTTTTATTTATCATTTTTTCCATTGAACAAGACAGGGTAACTAAGTGTCATTGATTAATTTCATCTTCTCTAATGAAATGTAGTATTAGAACAGACATTCTGGCCTTTGACCACATGATAACTTACATAAGTTCTATAAAAAATTGGAGAAGTAGCTTTAGAACTTTTACTTTGTAGCTTTTTCCAAACCAGTTTTGCTAAAACCGGGAAAAAAATCTGGTGAATAAAAGTTTTAGAGAGAAGTTTTTGAATATCGTGGGAAAAGGGGGGAAATGACTGAATATAGTAAACAATTTTACAGTAAAAATAGAGAACATAAGTTTCATTTTGCTATTTTTAATACTTTTCAAACAGTGAAGTCATGGAAATTAGAAATGTTATTGGATATTTTAAATTAAAGAGTACTTTAAGCTGTTGCCAGACTTTCCACTCCACCAGTATATGGGTATATGCACTTATTACAAAAATGCCCCTTTTATGAAATAATGTGCCCTTTTCAACAAAATTGCCCTTATTATGTAATGTGCGCCCTGCCCTTTTTTATGTTCTAGAATGATCCCTGTACTACAAAGTGTATACACTTTCAGCACTCTTGTTGCCAATTAGAGAAATCTGCAAAATCAGAAATATCGCCAATGGCAAACTGCACATCTTATATTGAATATTACAACTCTAGCAGTTCTGATTTTTTTCATTTATGACTTACTTATGAGTGTGTTTTTTATCAGTTGTTTCGAAGTGATGGGGGATAAGTTTATCCGTTTGAGAAATTGCCACAGGAAACATATCTGTATGAAGAAAAAGATTTGTAGATTTGCAATAAGTTTGTCTTGTAATCTTGTCAAAAGATTATTTGTAAATTCTAAGATGTAGAAATTGTATACTGTTTTACAGGAATGATGATTATACCAATACAAAGGAATGTAAAGATATCGATCTTTATATTTTCTGAATTACTTTCTTTTATTAATTAAATGTTGGTTGCATTAAATTATATGTTTAAATGATCCAACTGGTAAGAAATGGAATTATAGAGTAGATGTGCCAATAGTGGACACCCTATAAAGTTAAAATAATAATAATAAAATAAAATAACCAATAAAAATTTAGCTTTTTTTTTTTCTTTTTTTCCATTTATAACTTCTCCTTGCATGTTTTTAATCTGGGTTTTTGTTGGCACTCTTAATCAAACCAGTCAGGAAGCAAAAAAATGTTTATAAATAGCTGCTTTTATTAATTTCTCATAATTAATAAAAAATTTTAAGATTAATCACTTTTTTTTAAAACTGTGCCATGCATATTTTATAATCTGGCAATCAACCAAACCAATTAGAAGCAGAGTAGGCCATAGTGAAAGGGGGAATTCAGGGGTCTCGATCCCTTCTTGTTTAAATTAAAAAAAATTAAGTTGCACAAGTTGTTAAAAATTATTATTTTCTGTCTTAAATGTTTGATTATTCATCTCTGGCAAAACACTGTACATATTAGGTTTGGCACGTTTTTGCCAAAGGTGGTAAAAACCATGGAAAAAACCGTCCTGGCAAAAATACATTTTTGCCACAGTGGCAAAAATAGATATCTTTTATTTACAGCGATGTGATTAATATATTTTAGTTTTTAATAATTTCAACTCTAATAATATGTAATTTTATTTTTTTATTTACGTTAGAGTATTCAATGCATCATTAAAACAGTAATCTAAGTAGTTTGTATTTTTTAGTAAATAACTTACTGGCTTTGGTTTAAACTGTCATAATTATTAAACAATCAATCCTTATGCTTCAGTTAATTTTGTAGCAAAGTCTGAGAGAGAAATAGCTATCAATTTTGCTATGCTATGAGAACAACAGTAATTTGAAGATAACAAACTAAAAACAATAGAAATAAAACATTTTGCAAGATAATTCATTCTCATTTCCTATGATCAAATCAAGATTCAAGTCTGTAGCCTGTATAATGACAATGGGGAAAATGGTAAGAAAAATTACCTAAAAGATTAATTTGCCTATATTTGCAACATTAAATAATCAATTAAAATTATTCTACCCTTCTCTCTCTTATACATATTAATTTCATCCAATCCATGTGTTTTCTTATAACTCTCCCCCCCTCCCCCCCCCCCCCCCAAAAAAAAAAAAAAAGTTGTAGCAATTTCAAAAGTTTATTTGGTACTACTTGATTATCCTGTCGACCGAAAAACTATCGCCAAACTATAAGATTAAATGTAATTTCCACTTGACATTAAACACATTGCACATGTTTGTATGTCATCACGGGAATTTTAATTTATTTTATTTGTATTTTTATTAAGCTTTTACTAATTTGTTTTTTCTTTCGTTATTTAAAATGAAAATTATGTCAATAAATGATTATCTCATGATATTAAAAGAAAAAAAAATATAACAGATTAGTTTCAACTGCCGTCACAAATTTTTGTCCACGAAATATTTTTATTTTTCTATATTTGCTTCAAGCCTATATCTAATGTTTACATACATTTTATAGGTTTTTTTCTATGTTTTTTGACTAAATAAAGAGGATCGAATTCTTTACAATCTTCTGTTATCATGATATTTATTATGTTTCTTAATAAATTCGATTATTACATTTAAAATACTTACATTTAATTCACAAATTCAATATCTTAAAAATATCTGTTTGCTTATGGTTTAATTTAATAATTCTGCATTTAAACACGTAAACTGTTCTTAGTATTATTTTGTCCGAAATAATCCGGATAAATCAAATTTTATATTTGCTATGTCGTTACGTCATGACCATGAGTGAACTTTATCATTAAAGTAACCCTATTATATTTAGAGATTTTTTTTTTTAAATTAAAATTCATTTTCCTAACTTAAAATTTTAGAAGGGCAATATTTTTTCATTTTTATAATTTGGTGAATAGTTTGGCGATTTGTTTAATTTGGCGAAATTAGTCGACGGGATAATCAAGTACTACCGTTTACTTCTATAAAGTATTTGTAAAAGTTATAGCTAGAGGCTCAAAAAAAGATAAAATGAAGATTGATTTGGCAAATGTTTATGCATTAATATTGTTTTTTATTATAGATTTTTTAAATGTAGAAACTGTTGATTAATTTTTTTTAATATATATTAATTTTAAAGGCAACATTAGTACATTAATTTGAGAAAAGTAAAAAGTTTTTACCTGTCACCATCACAAATTTATCTGCAAAATTGATTATGATTGATTATTGATATTTTTTTATTCATTACCAATAAAAATTATTTTAATTAATCAAATTAATATTAATGAAACATCTAATTAATATTCTGATTTAAGTCTCAATTATAATATATACAAAATTATGTTTTTTTAATATGTTTATTAAATCTAGCCTTTTTGCCAATTTTTGCCGGTTTTTACCAGGTTTTGCCACTGTCCTGGCAAAAATACCATTTTGCCGGCAAATTGCCCAACCCTAATATATATATATATATATAAAACTAATATCAATTAAATTTGCAGTAGTAATAAAACTAGTTAATCTGCAGATCAGAGGCCTCAAATGTCAATTCTGCAGTTTTATTTTGAAATAATTTTATTTGGTATTTAAAACATTCAACCCACAGTTTCATATTTTTAATGCTAATTACTACGAGTGCTATACCAAGTAGTGTCAGGAAGTTTAACTGTTAAGAATAATAGGAAATAAGATTCCATTCACTAGTACTCCAAGGCATTTACTTTTTTTATTTTATTAACTTCTAACACCCTCCCACCCCATTGTCACAATACTTTGATAAAGTTTATTCCTTAAAATTTAGTATTTCAAATCTTCTATTTAAGTTAGTTTAGTTAAAATATTGATCTTGTGATAATGACAAAATTAATTTACACAATGAATTATTCTCATAAATATTTTATTATTGATATTCAAATTATTAAATTTATTTGAAAATGACTTTAATTTTGTTTCATTAGTATGTTCTCATTAAATTCTGGTTCTAAATACAATCATAAAACAATTATCTGTACTTTTTGCTGGATGTCCATTACTGGTATTTTGATTTATTTTTGTTATTTACAATTAAGTTTTTATTCACATTAAGATGTGTGATTAAATGAATGGTTAAATGTTGATAGATTAATATAATAATTAAAAAAAAATCTGGAATATAATAATTTTAACTATCAATTAAAAAATATATTTTAAAGAAATTCCTGTAGGGTGTCCATTACTGATACTGACACATCTACCATAATTTTTTTTTTGTTGTTTGTTTGTTAAGCCTAGCTGTCTAATTCTTTTACCCTATTTGGTCTTGTTTCTAAGAAAAGTATATAATTTTTACATTATTTTGAAAAAAAGTGTAGAAAATTTATTCAGAATAATTATTGCATGCAATATGCTGAATTAAAACTCACCTCTTATTTGAATAATCCAAACTTTCTTACTATCATAACCAAACTACATCATCAAGAAATTTCAAAATGGCTACTAAGCATAACAGTGCAGCAGTAAATATTTTATTCTTGAAGAAATGACTGGCCCATAAAACTGCCAAAAGTTGATAAAATTACCATTTGTATTAATTCCTTTTTGAGTAATTCAACCTAATATAAATTAATAACTAAATGCCTCTGTTTTGAATACCAGCGATAGCTTGCTTTTATAGCCAGTGGTTAAAGCAATCAAATTTTCACCATTTAATCACATTATTTTACTCCATCTGAGTTTCTGGTTTGTGTACTAGATGTAGATCTGGCACATAATATTTTTTATAGTGTGTGCGATAATTTGTAAGGTACATTTTGATTGAAGAAGATAATTATTTCTCACTTTACATATGGGCTGTGGAACTGTGTGTGTGTGTGTATTACACATTACTTTCATGGGTCGATGCAAGTTGTGTTTCTTGGGGCCCATTTTGTAAAAAATAAATATTTTTGTTACAAAAAAGGAAATCTAGTTACTCAAATTCAAACCAAACACTTAAATAACTTCTTTAAGTCCTTCTGCTAAAGTTTTCCTTCCTGGTGAACTTCTTAACTTTGCAAATTACTAATTTAAACACCTAACAACAAAATAAAAATAATTTATGGAGAGTAGGTATGTTTTTATGGAATGGAATTTTTTGAAGGGAGGAATTTTGTAAAGGGCCTGTTTTATTGCCGAAACGTCAGTGAAGGCTTACTGTTGAGACCCGAAAAGTTTTTGGTTTCTGTCTGTTTGTTTGTTTGTCTGTCTGTTCTGCGATAACTGCCGCAAAAAGGGTCCGATTAGGTTGATTTTTGGTGGGTATGTTGGCGAGGTACCCGGAATTAGCTGTATAGTTTTGGGTTAAATTTGGTTCATTCGTTCGAAAAATATAGAACATTTTATTTTAAGTCATAATAGGAAGTCAGACGATTTTTTTATTTTAACATTCCGCGAAAATAAAATCACGCATTGGGATAATTGTAAATGCTAAATTATGGATATTAAATGTACGAAATGGATATCTTAATTTAATTTGATAGGTTTGAAAATTTCCCAATATATTTATTGGAATTTCTAAATTAATTGTATAAATTATTGGGAAATTATACGCATTAATTTGAAAGATATGAAAATTTTAATTTCTCATTTTTTACAAAAATTTCAAATGCATTTACTTTTTCTCTTTCATTAAATGGTTGCTAAGCAACTGTATTTCAAAGAATATCAACAAAGGAAAATTGAAGTCGAGTTATTTTGACGCAAAATGTTATTAACAAAATAGCGAATTTTCAGGTGATTTAATTTTTTAATATGCTTTTTGTAATGAAATAGATGAGAATTTATTTTAACTACTAAAGAAAGGTGACCAAATTGGCTTTCCAAACGAAAAATATAAAAACGTTTAATGTGAAAATGGAATATAAGTCTCATAAGGGAAATTTACATTTGTATAAGCATCTTTTAATACACGGAATTTTATTCAATTTTAGCAACATATGATATTTAGTGATTGAAAAATAAGTATTCTTTTAAGAATAGGAAAAAAACCTCCTGTATAAAGAGATGGTTAATTTTAATGAAATTAAAATAGTAAATGCACTCAGACATACGCTCGATTAATGAAAGCGCACAATTACTGGAAATTGATAATATAAAATTAAAGTGACAACGGGGGGCCGTCGCCCTGAAGATATGTAATCTTATTCTGAAAAAATACAGTAATAAGTAGTTTATCTGATCATTTATCCGACATAAAATTGTGTTTCATGTGAAACTTCTAAAATTTTTGGACCTTTCAATAAATCTTATATTCTTATAAATGTATAAATAACATTAAAAAATTTAATTTTAAGCTATCAAATATTATGCAGATTATATTAAAAATTAGTGAGATTAATGAACAATGATTTGTAGAGCTGACGTTGAGGCCTCTGTGATTTACTAGTTAAGAGGAATTTTGTAAAGGGCCTGTTTTATTAAGTGAAGGGGCCCTAAATAGACCCCTGACTTTTCAGCCCAGGATCTTTATTCTTTGTCCATCTGAACAATATATTTATTTAAAAAGTTCTAATATATGTTTACAATGTCAGGACTCATTCATGATATGAATTTTAAATATTCAATATCAACCGAACAGTTAGGTAGCTTTTTTTTTCTTCGGTTATGTAAGTCAATCATAAGTGGCGTGAACTGATCCACTGTAATTTATGTATTCTTAAAAATAATCAAGTATAGGTGTAGTAATAGATAAGAAAACAATTTTATGAGTATTTTGAAATAAATATGAAAAGTGTGTAAATATTTTTTATTAAATTTTAATTTAATGAACAATATTTTAGAGCGATCCTGAAATGATTGTCTGCTTCATATGTAATATATTTGAGTATTGTTTTTAAATGAAAATTTTATAATCTATTTCTGTTTTAAACAAATTTTTTTAGATCCAATTTTGTTGTTAATTGATGTACCTTGGAGGATGTAGACATAGGCCAGGTTCTGAAGGCATTGAGTTTGCCCAGTTGTGCAGCTTCCATTTGACAAGACATTACATGGGCAGCAGTCTGACCTATTGTGGCATGTCTTCTTCCAAGTGAGAATACTCTCTGCACCACTGATTTTGTGTGCCAGGAGCCATCATCTAAAGTATTAACCACAGCTGATACTGCTGTTCTCTGATGGGAACTACCTCTGTACAGCATTGTGACAAGTTGAATAAATATTGCTGTTGTGTATTGGTCCATTTGAATTATACACACAAGCAATATTTTTTCGACTACTTGGACACACCAGCGAGTAAATCAGAGAAAGCTCTGTTCAGCAACTCATCTAGCAGGGAGAAAGCTTTGCCAAAAGTATGTGTTTATTGTTTTTGTATAATTTATCACACTTCTATTACTATTGCATAAGACTTTTATGATACTTAATTCAAAATTGTTGCATAACTCATGAGGCACTGTTGCCCTTTCTTATATCTGGTCCAAATAGAATGTAAATATGTGTTCTATCATATGCGTGTTACATTTATTTCTTTCTTTGATTTTAAAACTAGTCGTTGGGGCTACCTTAATACAACTCCAAAATTGTTAATCATATTACTGTTCAACCATGCTTCTAAGAACTCTGGTTGGCAGAATGCCAAGCCGATTCCATTCACACTGTAGGGAGAATAGCCGCGGCAAAAGAAGCTGAAATCATCACTTTTTATCTTGGGCAGCGTACTTACGGCTTACGGACTTCCCCATTTTCGACATAGACTAGCCATTTTCACCCATGCGCAGTTCGCTCCAGGTTTCTATCAAGCGTGGTGCATCTGTAACTAACGGTTTACTGCATCAGATGAAGCGTAAGAGTCCGAAACAAAATAGTTCCAGATAATCAAGGTTACTGAAATTCAATAAACTTTTTCCATTATTACATACTAAGTACACACCAAATTTAAAGTCTCTATCTCAATTTATTTAGGAGATAGAGCGTTTACAGATGGACGGCAAATTTTTTTTCTAAAAATATGTTTTTCGGAATCTCCAGTGTCTGAAACATGTAAATCCGT
Source organism: Maratus michaelseni (assembly GCA_963931845.1). Lineage (NCBI taxonomy): Eukaryota > Metazoa > Arthropoda > Arachnida > Araneae > Salticidae > Maratus > Maratus michaelseni. Next base: position 20,340,595 of record OZ007597.1, read on the forward strand.
CAAAAAATATTTTTTGATTTTCAAAACTATTACAAGACTTACCCCTATACTACGTATCAGGGCTGCGGAGTCTGAGTCAGAGTTGGGCCTATTTTTGGACAAAAGAGTCGGAGTCACTAAAAAACAGTCCGACTCCAGCTTGTTTTTTAGACAGTTTGAAGTGAAATTAAACCAATTTTATGTAATTTTAAATTTATAAACTGAATTATTATTTTTATATTTGGACTGTATATACAAGGAAATCCAGATTAAACAGGCCCAGTATACTGTCCAGTTTACAGTGTATATGAAAACTGCTTTTAATTGAAATCTCTAGTTTATATTTTATATTAGTATGCAGTACTTTCTCTCGGTTTTTGGGATTTGCAGAACCCGAGGTAATGCGAAAATTGGAAGTTTCTGCTCTTTTTAGAGTCCACAGAATCCAAAATATCTTTGTAATAGAAAAATTTTCCCTTTTGTTTTCTTGTTCCATGTTTCAGATTCTTCAGGTCTGTAGGACCAGGAGTAATGCTGAAATTGTAGTAAATTGTCTCCCCTTTTTTTCGTGTGCATAAAATTCCCCCCCCCCCCCCCTCCAAAAAAAAAAGTGAAATTACAATTTTTTTTTTCCTGAGTCTGCAGTACTCAAAATAATGATGAAATAGTGAAATTTCAGTTATTTTTCTCCTTTCGATATTCAGGTTTTGCAGACCCGAAATAAAGACAAAATTATAAAGTTAATGCAGGAAATACAAAATTTTCCTCTTTATTTTTCTTCCCTTACATCGGAATTTTTCGGGTCTGGAAGACACAATAACTCCAAAATTACAACATTTTGTATTTTCTTTTCCAAGTCAGCGGGATCTGAAATAGTAAAATTTCCATTTTATTTACTTCTTTAGATTTCAATATTTAGATTTTTCGGGTCTGCAGGACCCAAAATGCCGAAAATATAAAAATTCTTCCCCTTTTTTTATGAAACCGTGAGAACAGAATAAATCTAAAATAGTAAAATTTTCATTTTTATTTTTCTTGCATTCCCCCATAATTTTTCGGGTTCTGGAGACCCCAAAATGATGCTTAAATTGTAAAATTTTATTCTGCAGGAATAGATATAAAACCAAAATTAAACATCCTTTCCCCCATATTTTGGTGAAAAAAGGTGAAACTTTTTATGCTAAAATACTGTCAGAAGTTTGCCGCTGCAATAAATGAGTCCTCGTCTTGACTATCTGTTACAGCTTATACCCATAATTCATTCAAAAATATACATATCATATACTTCAATTTTAAACAGGTCATGTAACAGCAGGTTGCAGTGTTGCCAGTTGAGTTTTTTTAATTCTGATTGCTTGATTGCTGCCATTTTTTTTAAAATACAGTAGAAAGCCGCTAATCCGCAAAGCTTGGTTCCAAGTGTTGTGCGGATTGGAGGCTTTTTGCGGATTACAGGCCATGTCTATTTAATCTTTGTTTACATTTTTTTAAATTCATATTTTGGACAAATTTAGTTTGCTAATACTAAAAAATAAATAAATTACACATTTTAATATATAGATAAAATAATAACTATGTAAAAAATAAATTTATTATTTTTTAAATATGTCATCAATTGTTGTCCGTTTTAAGACATTTGGTTTATAGTGTTGAATTTTATCTTTAAGTGAAAGTTCAAAAGCAATATATATGTATTCTTTTATGTGTTTTTCAATTTTATAATTATGATTTAATGAAAAAATGAATAAATTATAAAATATATTGTCTAAGTAAGGATTTTTTATTATAAAAAAAAAAAATCACAAAAGCTCAAATTGTAATTTACAAGTATTGTATGAAGAAATGAATATATAAAATAATATACTAATTAAATGTGCTTTCATTTTAAACTATAAAAAAAATGTTATATAAAGATAAGAAAAATGTTAAAATTGGTGAAAAAAAATTTCAAAATTTTGTCACCATTGAAGCATTTTTCAAGAATGAAATTTCTTTGTTTACATTCATAAATTGATTGCGGATTAGCGGCGCTCTACTGTAGTAATATTTTCTTTATTTAATGACAAATTTAATAAAGCGACTATTACTATTTCAAAACAAATGACAGCAATAAAGCAATCTGAATAATAGGAATCAACAGGCAATACTAGTACTTTAGACGTGTCGGAGTCGGTCATTTTTCCCACCGACTCTGCAGCCCTGCTACGTATGATGGGTAAGTAAAAGTATGCTTGGCATAAACTTTTTTTTAAAACTTTTTCTTAATTGTACTGTTGTAGATTTTACAATAATTTCAATATTTCTTATACTATATACAGTATATTCTCTCAAATCCCATGACCTTAAAATCATCTACAAATGCCTAAAATTTGCACATTGTTGCAGATGTAAACAGTGAAACTTGGTCAAAATGTAGGGGGAAAATTCAAGATTTGTTTTATTTTTATATTCTGTATCCTTTTTAATATGTAATTTCTGGTTAATATGACAACTCATGTGTTCTCATATAGGAAGTTTAAATTTATTTCCAAGAAAATTATTCACGATAGAGTGCTGATATCAGTGGTGATCATGATCTTTTTACCAAATACATTTATGTATTAATAAAGCTTTTTTAGTTAAGTCTGGTTAAACATGAAATAAAACTTAATTATTTTAAGATGTTGATGTAAATTATTTGTGCACCTTTATGAAGTAAATCTCATTGAATATTTCAAGAAAACTTTATCTCATCATTATTAAATTATGCATTATTAATTATGTACTTTTAATATTTAAATTTTCTTAATTTTTACTACTTTATACATTATTATTTTAATATTTTAAGTTATTGTAAGCATTCACTATAATTTTGAGTGCATTATTACATTCAAATTACTGGTTTAAAAATATAACCAAAACAGTGACCAGAAATCTGCATAACCTCTGGTCCCAAATGACACAGATTTGAGGAAGTGTATGGTATTCACAGTTGTATAATGTTCCTTTATTCTTCTGTTCTAATAAAAGAATAGTTCTCATCTTCCAAACTCTCTGAAATTGTAATTGGTTATAAATTAAAACTTAAACATTGCAGGATTTGTTTTAATTTTTAAAAAAAAAGGTAATCCATGAAATATTTATGAAAATTAAACTGAATAATCTAAATAAATAGTGTCCACAATTTGTATCTAGATACTGTCTTAATTACTTAAAATTATCTGAGTACAGTAAAATTTAAAAGAAAAAAAATTAACTGTTCTAGGCTTGTCTTGAATAAGAATTAATATTTTTTTGTTGAAAAAAAATATATATTTGCAGTTTGTAAAACGTATTATAAATATTTCACAAATTCTTAAAATAGTTCATGTTTCGTTTTTTTTTTTTATTATTAAAAAACTCGATAAAAAAACAACGCAGCATTTCTTTTAAAACTAGCCGGGCTTCGCCTGTCTAGACAGTCGTTTCTGAGGCTCTCAGAAAAGAAGATAAACGCAAGTGATTTCGTTTGATAAAAATTGAATTTTAAAAAATCATACCTCTAAATGCTGGCAAAAATAGAAACTTGGCGTTACAATGTATCATTAAAAAAAAATCTTATTGTGTCATTTGATGAGAAACTAAGTTAAATTGAAGTAGCACTTTCAATCTGTTCCAAATAACATTTCTTAAAATCACACCTACTTTCATGTATGTTATTCCTGTTGTTCTAAAAAAATGTTTGTTAAGATTTGCTAATTTGAAATAGACCCCAATTATGAAAAATATTATCACTAAATGCATTAGAAAAATATATTTTGCTGTTTTTTAAAACATAAAGCAACTGGAAAGAAAGAAAAAGAAACATTAAAAATACTTAATCAAGATTTCTAAACACAATTCGCATTTTTTTAAATTACAGGCTACATTGTGAACGATTACGTCCATGGTGTAATATTTTAAATGTTCACGATGAATGAATCTTTCGTGTTTAGAAAATCATCACAAGTGATAACATTGTTTATAATGATGATGTAACAATATTTGTCTGTAAGGTGCAACAATACAAAATTAACAATCAGGATAGACTCAACAATGGTACAAAAAATACATATGTTTGGCATATGAAAAAGTAAAATGGACATTCCAGGAATTGTTGATGACAGTTAAATGCTCTGCGCTTTTGTTATATAGATGTAGCTAAAAAAAAGTGTTCGATTTTAATTTCAAATGCAGACAATAGATGGCGCTCTGGCCAATACTTGAATTACTGGGCATTAACAAACTTCATTTTGTAGTCGAAACCGTAACACAGCGTTCCCCTACCTGAGATATTCTATTGCCATTATCTAAACATATTTCAACCAGCAAAAGTAGAATCCTTGATGAAATGCAAAAAAATTTTCTTATCTTGAAGGACAGTGGCCATAAGGTGTCCGCTGACGAACAATTTTTTAGTAGCCACTTTTTTTAGTTTAGTTGTTGGTGCTAATTTTGTCCTTTACTCAAATGCTCTAAAAAGATTGCGTCAAAATATGAATGTCTATGTTACTTTTAGTGTAGAAAAAAAAAATCATCTCTATGAGGTGCGAAGTGACCTGCATTCGCCAGTGTTTTTGAAAACGTTAAAATTCATATTTTTTAAAACCAATTGCACTGTCAATTAGAACAGTGGTTGACAACCTGGGGTACGCGTATCCCTAGAGGTACTTGGTGAATATTTGGGGGTACGTAAAAATGGTATTCCCAGTTGTATAATGTTCCTTTATTCTTCTGTTCTAATAAAAGAATAGTTCTCATCTTCCAAACTCTCTGAAATTGTAATCGGTTATAAATTAAAACTTAAACATTGCAGGATTTGTTTTAATTTTTTAAAAAAAAGGTAATCCATGAAATATTTATGAAAATTAAACTGAATAATCTAAATAAATAGTGTCCACAATTTGTATCTAGATACTGTCTTAATTACTTAAAATTATCTGAGTACAGTAAAATTTAAAAGAAAAAAAATTAACTGTTCTAGGCTTGTCTTGAATAAGAATTAATATTTTTTTGTTGAAAAAAAATATATATTTGCAGTTTGTAAAACGTATTATAAATATTTCACAAATTCTTAAAATAGTTCATGTTTCGTTTTTTTTTTATTATTATTAAAAAACTCGATAAAAAAACAACGCAGCATTTCTTTTAAAACTAGCCGGGCTTCGCCTGTCTAGACAGTCATTTCTGAGGCTCTCAGAAAAAAAGATAAACGCAAGTGATTTCGTTTGATAAAAATTGAATTTTAAAAAATCATACCTCTAAATGCTGGCAAAAATAGAAACTTGGCGTTACAATGTATCATTAAAAAAAAATCTTATTGTGTCATTTGATGAGAAACTAAGTTAAATTGAAGTAGCACTTTCAATCTGTTCCAAATAACATTTCTTAAAATCACACCTACTTTCATGTATGTTATTCCTGTTGTTCTAAAAAAATGTTTGTTAAGATTTGCTAATTTGAAATAGACCCCAATTATGAAAAATATTATCACTAAATGCATTAGAAAAATATATTTTGCTGTTTTTTAAAACATAAAGCAACTGGAAAGAAAGAAAAAGAAACATTAAAAATACTTAATCAAGATTTCTAAACACAATTCGCATTTTTTTAAATTACAGGCTACATTGTGAACGATTACGTCCATGGTGTAATATTTTAAATGTTCACGATGAATGAATCTTTCGTGTTTAGAAAATCATCACAAGTGATAACATTGTTTATAATGATGATGTAACAATATTTGTCTGTAAGGTGCAACAATACAAAATTAACAATCAGGATAGACTCAACAATGGTACAAAAAATACATATGTTTGGCATATGAAAAAGTAAAATGGACATTCCAGGAATTGTTGATGACAGTTAAATGCTCTGCGCTTTTGTTATATAGATGTAGCTAAAAAAAAGTGTTCGATTTTAATTTCAAATGCAGACAATAGATGGCGCTCTGGCCAATACTTGAATTACTGGGCATTAACAAACTTCATTTTGTAGTCGAAACCGTAACACAGCGTTCCCCTACCTGAGATATTCTATTGCCATTATCTAAACATATTTCAACCAGCAAAAGTAGAATCCTTGATGAAATGCAAAAAAATTTTCTTATCTTGAAGGACAGTGGCCATAAGGTGTCCGCTGACGAACAATTTTTTAGTAGCCACTTTTTTTAGTTTAGTTGTTGGTGCTAATTTTGTCCTTTACTCAAATGCTCTAAAAAGATTGCGTCAAAATATGAATGTCTATGTTACTTTTAGTGTAGAAAAAAAAAATCATCTCCATGAGGTGCGAAGTGACCTGCATTCGCCAGTGTTTTTGAAAACGTTAAAATTCATATTTTTTAAAACCAATTGCACTGTCAATTAGAACAGTGGTTGACAACCTGGGGTACGCGTATCCCTAGAGGTACTTGGTGTAATATTTGGGGGTACGTAAAAATTACATTGGTAATGATGAATAATGCGAAAATAAAACTTAAAATGAAAACTGAGAAACAAAACTGTAAACTTTTCATTTATAAAGAGAGACCTGTGGAAAAGTAAAATAGGCTGTTCGCATAAAATGAAGGAAAATGTCTAAACTTAGTAATTGGTTGATCATTTGTTGACATTATCTCTGCCCATTCATATAATAACATCTTACAATTTTGCATTTGTTCCCCTCCCCCTTTTCTTTTATTGTTCTTTTCTTTCTAATAATTGTAGAAAAAAAAAAAAAAAAACACGAATCGTATCGGGTCTTCTGGTTTCGACAATTTCATTTAAAACCCATCTGAAAGCAGGTCATCATTTTAGTGTTCGACTAGTCAGCATTAGCATAAACTCATTAACGTGTATTAATAAGTATAGCTTCATCTCTACTTGTGAGGGCTTAATTTGAAATCTTTAGCTACTATTTCATGTTTTGAGTGTCTTTATGTTTTGTGTTGTGGTTCAAAAAGGATAAGGGGTTAAAAATTGGAATTCTGAAGATAAATGCATCTAACATTGGTAACTAGCATAAGGATATAACTAATGAATAAAAGTAAAAATATTTTGAAATGGGTTTATGTGGGAAGGGGTATGTATAAATAAAAAACCTAAGCAAAAGGTATGTGTGAGAAAAAAGTTCAGGAAGGGGGGGGGCATTTTAGGAAAATGATCCCTTTTAAAAAAAATATGAAAGGTTTAACAATGATATATATTTTTTAATTGATTGCAGTATTTGAGATGTAAGAGTACGATCTTTCTGACATGTCTTCCAATTTTAACTGTACAGAATTGTTTGTTCGATTTATGTTAAAATACGAAGTATCACAAAAAACTGTGTGGTCAGTTCTTCAGACTTCTAGCTGCGCTAAATTGTGCTAGTCATTGCCCACACACAGCAAAACTTTCTTTTATTAATATAATTTTTTTATTTTATAAAAGTTCTGTATTGTTTCAATATTTTACTTTTGTAACCATTTATTCTGTATTTTCAGGTGCTAAGACTGACATTACTTTCCCCCGTCTCACAATTTGAGTCATCTCAACAAATGTGTGCTATTTTTGCCAAGTTCAGCTATATTTTAATTTTCATTGTATGTTATGTAAAAAGTCATGTTTTGAATACATTTTTGCTCACTTGATATTTAAAAAGCAAAAATTAAATTAAAAAAAGCTATGTAAATCAAATGTTTTAAAAATCAGTTTCTTAATTAATATTATGTTTTTCATATCAAAATACATAATGGTCACCTATGTATCGCATAACAACATTCATCTATTATCTATTTAAAAAGCTTAAAAAAGTGATTAATGTGTTACTTTAAAAATCGATTCATATTTTTGAAACAAAAGTGTGAAATATACTTCCTTTGCATGACATTTGGTCATTTTCAAAACTTGGAATGTAACGCCGGTCCCAAGCCCAGGAAGAGGGGATTTTATTTTTATTTATTTATTATTGCAATGCTATTCTTTTTATCTCTTTTTTTTTTTCAGATGCTGCTAGTAGAAAAAATTTTCAGCAGAGTCATAATTGAACAAAATATGTACAATTTTATTGATAAAATATTACTCTGTATTTTGTAACATTAAAATGCTGAAATGTATTTTCAAAGATAAAATAAAAAGTATAAATTGTATTTGCTGTTTTATAGCTTGGAAAACAAATTCATGTTTTTATGGGTTAATTTAGAATGAATGAGTATGAAAAATGCAGACATTTTATAACAAAACATTCAAGTGATGGTAAAAATATTTTTGAAATCAAACACCTCAATTATTACAGAACCATTTATACAGAATGGGTGGTGTCAGATGTATTCCAGATAATTGGATTTTCTGGATAATTGATTGGACATTAAAGCAACATCCATTTGACATTTGACCACATTTGTAGAATATGTGTGACTGTGGCATTATTTCCGATTTGAAATTAATTATTAGATTACTCAGATTAAGAATCAAGATCAAAGATTAATTAGAGTTTGAAAGAAGGCAATTTATGGGAATCAATTGCAAATAGCAATTCCTCTGCATAAAAATCAAAACGCCTAATATATAGCTGAATATACTTCAATTTCAATTCTTAGATGTTGGCATCAAGTTATACCATGAAAGTTGTAATGTTTTAAGCAATGGACATGTCAAACTGGGTTTTTAGATAAACGGATCCATACTGTATATTATATACATTCCTGGTTGATACAAGTAAATTTTAAAATGGAAGAATGATAGATGGCAACACTATACATATTAAGAAAAAGAGAAAATTGAAAAAAAAAAGCTGATAAAAACTAAACAACATATTTTTAAATATGCTCACTTAAATTTAAGATGTTCCATGTTGTCTTTACTTTTCTGAATTTAAAGATGACAACACACATCACCACTGTAAATAACCTATAAAAGGTTCTAGGGAGGGTTGAGGGTGTTATTATAATTGTTCTTCTTAAAATTAAAACTTTTGAAAATAATTTTATAAGAAAATCCCTTAGTATCATTAAAATATACATATATATATTCTAAAAGTGATAACAGTACACCAAAAAGCCTTATAAATACCGTTTAATAAACAGATCTACTAGTTTCGTACAACATTCTCAAGATTAATAATTATAAATTAACTATTTTCCCAAACATTTGAAAAAACTTTTTGCTAAAATAGTTTATTATTGATCTGGAGAATGATTGTGTGTACGAAACTAGTAGATCTGTTTATTAAAAGCATTTAAGTGTATTTTTATCATATATATTTATTTTTATTTTCTAAAATGGTAAATGAATAGAATTTATGTTAATTAGTTTTATTATAAGATTTATTCATTTAATTATCTTGGGTACACAAATAACATGAAATATGCCTTTTTTTTTCTCTTTGAAATGAATTCAAGTATAGTAATATATTACTTTTTCTTTGCTTTAAACATTGTGAACTTCTTTAAAATGAAATAACACATTTCTGTTAGGGAATGTCTGTTTGTTTTACAAAAAGGGAATGTTATGAAACACTAAAGTTATGGGGTAAGGGGCTCGGTACCCTTTTAATTTTTATTTGAATATTTTATACCTTTTGACATATTAAGTGGTTTTATGAAGGAAAATGATTTTTTTAAAAAAGTTCTTAAGTTAAAATTTTAAAACAACGTTCAACTTTTTTCAAAAATATTTTTTTTTCTTCTTCTTTTTCTTCTTTTTTTTCATACTTCTTTTGTAAGAGATTCAGATTTCAAAAAAGTTAATTAGTTTAAGGAAAAAATATATAAAATGCTATAATATATAAAAAACAATGAGTATTTACATAAATACTTTATTTAAAAAAATAATGAACTATAGTAGAAAACCACTAATCTGTACACCTTGGTTCGAAGGATTGTGTGAATTTGGAACTTTTTATTAAGATAAATAGTAATACACTATTAAATAATAATCCATGTTCAAATATAATATTTTTAAATGTTTTTAATTTTAAAACTACGATTTAAGGATAAAAAGATAAATGATTAAATATATTGGCTAAGTAAGCATCATTATTCATTTAAGGTGGTTCTCAAATTCTCTGCTCAACTATGCAAAACTTTCTGACTCAATTGTAAACGTAAAGGCATAAAATTGGCTGGCCTGACTATCGAAGTGATTTGGAATCTAAACACGTTTTCCCTTTTTTTTATTTATAAATAAATTATTGATTTATAAGTGACTCTTGTCACATAACAAGTTTTTTTCCTTTCTCGTGCTGCTGCGTTGGAAATTCCATTCATAACGCCGATTTTGACAGTGTTTACTGAAATATATTCTGCCTTTACAAAAAAATAAATAATGTCTTTCAATTGAGGGTGGCGGGGCAAGAAAGTACCAAGCCACATTTTTAATGAAATAAATCTAACACTGTAATCTGTTGCTTAATATTGTAAATTATAATATCCAACATATAATTTGTTTCTAATGTCCAGGGCCGAAACTAAGGGGGGGGGGGGGGGCAGAGGGGCCATGTGCCCCAGGCGCCAAATGAAGATTTCGTTTGTCGTTTAATACAAAAATGTATATATGTGAAATTTGTATAAAAATGTCTCGTAGCCGGAAAAATAAAAATAAATAAATAAAAACAACAAAATGCATTAAAATTGACAAATAGATAAAAAGGTTTGCCTAAAATACTAGATAGCAAATGAATAAGAAGAAAGAACTGTTCTCTTAGGCTATTTTTAACCTATTCCAAATACACCATGTCTATGTCTTCTATCTATCATACACTACACTTCCAGTGTAGTAAGAATCGCTAACATTTTCACGGTCAGTCTTCTGTCTCTGTGCCACTATCCGGTGTCTAACAAGAATAATTGCCAAGCGATTCCCTGCGAAAGAAATACAAATACAGGCTATGGTTCTTGTTTGACAATAACTTAATACATTGCTTTGGACAATTTCAAATAAAAATTTTGTTTTTCATAATTTTTTCTATTTTTGTATCAATATGCAGTTTAGTGTGTTTGGGACACACAAACTTCCCTCTATAAGTGCTACACACTCCATTTTCATAGGAACCTTCTACAGAGTGGCCAAGATAAAAGAGGCCCAATATACAGAAGTACAAATACTTACTAATTATTATTTAAAAGTAGTAAATACAGAGTATTATGAATAACAACATACTGAATATTCAATAATTCACAGGAGGTGTTATTCATAATATTCTGTATTTACTACTTTTAAATAAAAATTAGTAAGTATTTGTACTTCTGTATACCGGGCCTCTTTATCTTGGCCACTCTGTATAATATAAATGATATGATGTAAAAATGGATGTTTGCTTCATATTTTTGTTTTAAAAAAATAAACTACTTACATTATTGCAAATCGGATCTTTAATTTTATACAATACACCATAAGGAAAGTCAATAAAAAATATCAAGTAAGTAGTATTGAGAAACATATGTTGAAGCTTTAGCATTTTGAACATACTGATGTGATATACTGAAATAAAAAAAGAAAACTGTCCAGTTAAACTGAGGGCATTGAGCTCACAGGCTATTCACACTAATTGTATATTATACTCTTATTTCAAAGAATTTGAAATATGCCCCTCGAAAAATAAAGAAATCAACAATATATTAAGGGGGGGTCATCCCCAAGTTACCCCCCTCATAGTTAACTAATGAACCCCTTAAACTAATCAGAGAAGTCTCTAATTACAATGAATATATATACAAAATTTGAAGAAAATGGGATAATTCTGCATAAAACCCATTTATCTAAATTAAGGGGGGATTAGCCCCCCTTTCCCCCTTTATACTTAACCAATGAACCCCCAAAACTATTCAGAGAAGCGCATTATCACAATGAACCTATTTACAAAATTTGAAGAAAATCGGATAATTCTGCATGAAAAACTCATTTATTTAAATTAGGGGAGGGGGTTATCCCCTCTTTCCCCCTTTATACTTAACCAATGAAACCCCAAAACTATTGACAGAAGCACATTATCAAAATGAACCTATATACAAAATTTGAAGAAAATGGGATAATTCTGCATGAAAAACCCATTTATCTAAATTATGGGGGTTAGCCCCCCCGTTTCCCCCCTTTATGCTTAACCAATGAACCTCCAAAACTAATCAGGGAAGCGTCTTATCACAAGGAACCTATAAACAAAATTTAAAGTAAAACGGTTAGTTCTATCAAGAGTTATCGCGTTACGTACATACATACGTACATACAGAACCGGCGGGCACATAGGCTCTCAGGCTTTGATAGCCTGTGAGCTAAAAACATAAACTGAGCACTCTGAATCCTTTGAAGGAAAATGGGTGCAGTAAAAAATCTTTTTCGCATATATCCTAATTATCTGATGTTTATGCAAGAATATACTGGCGATGTTTAAATACTTTTTATTAAAAAGTGGTAATTTCGTCATTTCTCATCAAAATGAATGCTAGCATTCATTTTGATTCACCTTCTGAATTCACCTTTACAGGACTGCTTCACCATCCTCCTACCCCAAACGCACACTCTATAGCGAAATCGCATGTTAACCTATGGGAAAATTGAATTACTAGGTGGTAACTCATTACGTAATATAATTATCAAAATACGATTTCCCCCATCAGAAAGTACACGGCTGATGCCGACGTGTTGCTTTTTTAAAATTGCCTAGTATTTTTAAGATGTTAAATTTTGAAAATTTTCTACAAGTAGAAATTTCAGTTTTTGAAATACTTAAAATTTAAGGAGACTTTAAAAAAACGCACTACTTATAGGCATCAGAAGTCTACTTTTTGGTGGTGAAAACCGTATTTCGATAGTTAGGTAATAAGTCACCACCTAATTCAATTTCTTCATAGATGATGAACATGAGATTTTGAGACTAGCTATTTGAAAACCTGTATTGGTGAATCATCCCTTTACACTGTAATCTTCAGCCCTTTACACTGTAATCTTCAGGAATAATAAACAGAACCCAAATTTCCTTTGAGAAATGTTCATTTAAATAAAAAATTGTTCACATGTGATTTTTTTCATTTTTCTTATCGAATTTCGATTGCTTAAATGCAGGAACCAGTTAGCATTCGTTAATTAGATATTTGTTGATTTTGGACATAATAATGTTATTAATACATAAATTTGTTGTGTGCCCTGTTTGTACGTATTTGTGCGTTAAAACGTTGTAAAAGGTTTTAATTTAAGTATTAAAAATTCGCATAAAGTGTTTGATTTATGCTTATAATGTTATGCTATTGAAACGCTGACTTTCAGCAGAACTAAGATTTTGAATAAAAATGATCTCCGAACTCTATAGCAAATCAAGAGAATCTTTTTCTTTTTTTTTAAGGGAAGGGGACGGGAGGGGGATACGTAGTTTCATATAATCGACACAGTATTAAACAGTAAATGGAACATTTTCCTGGTCTTGCCGGAAGGAACACCTGCTAAGACAAAAACTTGCCTAAAACGAAACTTTTTTTTTTATCCCTAGTGATTCTGTTTTCAGATTTTATTGTATGTAAAACGATTTAATATAATAAATTATTGCTTAATATTATATAGAAACATGTCACTGCGTGAATGTTACTTCTGACAGATCGGGTTTACAAATAGGGACCGGGTGCAAACACATTCCAGCGTCCTATTGTACGTAACGCTAGTTGTCAGTACTTGTGATTTAGAAAGCGAAATTTATTAAGAGCGTTACAGATCTAGGGAGCTAGTCCGTGTTCTTTTCAGAATTTGGACGATTTTATTAGATCTTTTACTTGTGGGAGCATAGTATAGAACTGGTGCAACGCTTTGACGCGCCGCACCCGGAAGTCTCCAGCCGTGGTCCGGGAGACAGAACGTGTTGGGGCCAAGCTTGACCAGTTGTCTCAGTTTCCGAGAAACCGGAATTAATTGAATATCAGTTATTTCAGTCGAGTTAGAACTATCCACAAAAAAGAATTGAATTCTTAATGGCACAATCAGATGAGGGAGCCATTGACTTTAATAAGTCAACGTTGTCCGACTTGGGTGTCCCCAAAGTCGATGACGATGGGAAGGAGGACAAACGAGTACCAGCACAATACATAGTGAATAAAGCGAATGTCGTGTTGCAAGGGAAAGCTAAACAAAAATGAAAAAGATGTGATGGTGACACTGACACATCTGGAAGAGCTTTATGCATTGTTCGTACAGCAAGCTCTGGAGTCGCTAGAACTGTAATAAACAACTTGACATTGAAGGTGACTGAGTCGGAATTTAATAAAAGATATGCAGGACGCCTGCACCGGAAGAAGGTTCCAAAGTGGAGAAGAAAATTAAGCGTCCAGCGGGGAAAAGAGGGAAGACCTGTGCTGCAAGTGCCACCACAGACCATGTCCTTCTCGTATATCTCACGTATAGGGAAGTAGCAATCAGCTGATCAACCATTGTACTTCATTTGGAGGTCAGGGTAGTTAAACCAATCAGAACTGCCTGTTTGTAGTCTGTGACTTCCAACATGACGTCTACTGCAACTGCCCTATAAGAAGGAGGATACCAGGTCTTTGGAGAAAAGGTTGATAGAGCCGGATGGACTCCAGGTGGGAGTCATGGGTAAGGGGCCTCTTTAGTCCGGGGGTTTGTTAGTGCGCCTCTCTACGAAGAAGGATACCGAGATTCTATAGAAAACGATATAGGAACATGAGAAGGTGAAGGATACGGTCAAGTGCACTGTTCCTAGGCTTCGAAGTCCTCGTATCATCGCATACGACATACATAACGAATCGTCGAAGCTGTAATAAAGAAGTCGGGTGCTAAGGCAGGGTCGGTTAAGATCAAGTTTCCTATTAAAGGACGAGACTTGACCAACTGGGTCCTGGAAATCACTCAAAGAGCCTTCCATGTCTTAGCGAATCTACGAAGGCTGATGATCGGCTGGACAAGAGCTAAACTGGCTGAGCACATCCGACCGACTCAGTGTTATAGATCTAGGAATTATGGCCACATAAGCAAGTCGTGCAAGAATAAGGAAGCCTGTTTGGAGTGTGGGAGCTCCAAGCAGAAGTCGGACAAGCATTGTAAAAATCCCAAATGTGGAGAGGGGGAAAAGAAATGTTTGAATTGTGTCACGGTGAACAAGTTGTACCCTGTCAACCAGAGGGTGAATGGGTATCATTTATCCCTCCACCCCCATTGTCCTACCCGAGCTCTTGAGGTAAGCACACGTTAAATCACATAACAGACTATGGTTAATCTTAGCACAGGACAGCAGAATGCAGGCAAATCTATGACGGCAGTGATTAAGGTGAGTGTGGATATCGACGACTACGAGATACTCTGTGTTCAGGAACCTTATGTGTTCGCTGAAGGTAAAGTTGGTGGGATTCCAGACGGGGCAACAGCGTTCTACTCTCAGGCCCAAAAGAGATCTGTGGTCTACGTCTTGAAAAAAACCATTCCGACGAGGAGGTCATGACGGACAGAGACATTGTTACGGAGCAGTTTGATTTGAGTGTAGATGTAAAAATTCTTGTAGTTTCGGTCTATTTGCCGCCACAAAGAGATGGCGTCGATATCACTTTACAGATAACTGCTTATATACAGATACATACTTATTATATACTTCATATATATATATATATATATACCCTACTTTAAAGTTGTCTACAGACGAAGCTATTGGTCAGAAAGTTGTGAAATTTTGTGTAGAACATAATGAAGGGATGGGAATTTTTTTGAGCAAAAAAAAAATTAGTTCAAATTTCGCCACCAGAGGGCGTTTTTAAAATGAATTACACATTTAGCATATACTTGCGATAGTTTACAAATTTTATTACAGCAAAAGATGTTCAACAAAACTTTTTTTGCGACATGTTCTTAGCATTTCCCAAAACCCACTCCGGACGGCTGTGGAACATGCTATCTTACGATTCCAGATGGTAGCTGAAAAGGATGGCCGTCATGTGGAATATGATATGTTGTAATAAAATTTTTAAACTATAGTAAATGTATGTTAAATGTTATGCTAAATTATCGATAAAATTATCTATAAAACGCCATCTGGTGGCAAAATTTTGAACTATTTTTTTCGCTCAAACAAATTCCCATCCCTTCATTATGTTCTCCATAAAATTTCACAACTTTCTGACCAATAGATTCGTCTGTAGACAACTTTAAAGTAGGGTCGTTTAATTATGGACACCCTGTATATATATATATATATATACTTCATATACACTGCTCAAAACAATTAAAGGATATTTGAAGTTTTATATAAAATAAAGATATAAACGAAATTTTTTTTGCCGAAAATAGAAGAAGAGAATCACAAATGCAAATTTTTCTGGTTTTCAAACTGTGGAGTATGCAAATTTTGAGTTCGACGTCAAAAACGTTGCTTCAGCGGCAGCGAATGAAATTTGACTTTCAACTGGATAAAAGAGAATGAAGACAAGGAGGATCGGCATTTAGTGATTGCTTTGTTTCGATGAGTACGATGTCTCAGCGAAGTCATTTGACAGATTCAGAAGCTTGGAGAATTGTTGGTAGGTTAGAAGGGGGCCAAACTCAAGCCGAAGTAGCGCAAGCCATTGGAGTGTCACAAAGTGTCATTTCCAGGATCTGGAACCGTTTTTTGGAGAGTGGATGTGCAGGCCGAAGACCAGGGCAAGGTCGTAGACTGGCAACAACGCCCAATGAAGATCGGTATTTAGCGTTAACAGCTCGGAGACACAGAAACATGAACGCTACTCTTCTCCAACAACACCTTCGCTTGGCTACAGGCACCACGATTTCAACTCAGACTGTCCGAAACCGGCTCCATGCTGTAGGTCTGTATGCTCGCCGACCGATGGTATGTGTTAGATTAACATCAAGGCATCGTCGCGACCGCAGGGAGTGGGCAACCGAGCATGTCAACTGGAGGAGAAATGAATGGAGCAATATTCTGTTTTCTGACGAGTCCCGTTTTTCTGTGCATCCGGATAATAGGCGTATTTTCATCTGGAGGGACCGTGGCAGTAGGAATAATCCTGTGTTCGTGCACGAAAGTGTCAGATTTGGCGGTGGAGGAGTGTTGGTGTATGGTGGCATCTCCATTGACGGGCGCACTGACCTCTACATCATTCGAGATGGAGCTCTGACTGGTCGCCGATATAGGGATGAGATCCTCAGACCTATTGTAGTCCCTTACGCTGCAGCAATCGGAGATAACTTCATTTTAATGGACGATAACTGCAGGCCACATCGTGCAAACCTGGTGGAGGATTTCCTTTTCGAGGAAGGAATCGTTCGAATGGAATGGCCAGCGTGTTCTCCAGACATGAATCCAATCGAGCACGTTTGGACGCTCTAGGAAGTCGAGTTTCTGGCCGCCAACAACCCCCACAAACTCTCCAAGAACTGGAAAGAGCTCTTCTGGAAGAGTGGGGCAGAATACCCCAACTCGTCATTAATAGCCTCATTGAGTCCATGCCTCAAAGGTGTTCAATGTTGCTGGCCGCCCGTGGAAACCATACCCCCTACTGAAAATGATTTTCTTTGAAGAAAACACCTTTTCTTATTCTTTTTTTTCTCATATGCACAAATTGTGTTTTTTTCCTTTTGTACACAAATGCGCAATAAAATGCATTTTTTTCTGCCAAACATGTGTAATTTATTCTCATATAACCTACTATGTCTGTCGACCATGTATCAATCAGCTAAAAAGTTTCCCAGATACAAAATCCACCTAAAACTGCAATATCCTTTAATTGTTTTGAGCAGTGTATATATATTTCATATATTATATACTTCATATATATATTCATACATACTTATTATATACTTCACTTTACAGATAACTGCTTATACACTTAACAGCTTCAGGGTCTGTTTGACAGTCACATGGAAAAGTCCATTGTAATAGTTGGAGATATTAATGCCAAGAGCTCGGTTTGAGGGAACCCTCTTCACAAGTTCGACGATCATGGCGACCTTATTCGGGAGTTTTGTGCTCAGATTGATTTAGAGGTCTGGGGCGACTCCACTAGTGAAGCCACGTTCATCAGGTCCAAAGGAAAAAGTTGGATAGATTTAGCTTTGAGCAGACTTTGAAGACCAGCTCGTTTGGTCAGAGGGGAGCTCGAACCTCGTGAGACGGCTACCGACCATCGACGTATTGTTTCGGTAATTTCTTCAGACATGCCAATTCCATAGCCTAAATACAGGGTGAGAATTAGACTTGGATCTGCCAAAATTCTGAGTGGCCCTGTCCGAAAAGATAGGAAGCATGGATCTGCCCTGACTAGATGGGAAATCAGTCAACGAGAGTGTCGCTCAATTAACAGAAATTTTGCAGGATATGTGTGCAGATGTCAAGAGAAATAAAAGACCTCGTGTTAAAATTGTTCCTTGATGAAGTGAAAGTCAAGCGATCGTGAGAAGACTTGTTCTAGCGGAAAAGACGCCGCCTCCAGCGTTGCAACGACAACCTGGATCAAAGAAAGGAGGAAGAAATACTTTTTTATAAACTCCGTGACCGTTTTTGAAAATCGATCCTAGTTTGATCATTACCGGTCGATTCTTGAGGAAATTGACCAACGTAAATCATTTGGTTCTCTTTTTGATTGTGCTAGGGTAAATCCTTGAACCCTTTAAAAGTTAGTGCAGTTCTCTATAAGGATGGGAGCCGAACCAAGGACTTTAACTCAACATCAGAAGATCTGATGGATTATCACTTTCCAAGTGATAATGAGCACCGCTCTGATCAGGAATACGCTAGAGGGGACGACGACCCGGAATTCACCCTGAAGAAGGTTGAGACGGTTTTCAGGTCTCTGAATCGTGGCAAAGTTTCGGGGATGGATAGAATACCTCTAGAGATTATAGAACTTCTTTTTAGGACAAATAAAGTACTTTTCATAGCGTTAATGAACAAATGTCTGGCAGATAGTGTCTATCCAAGTCAATTGAAAATAGTAGACCTTGTTCTGTTTAATAAAATGGGCAAGGATCGTGGGCTGGCCAGCTTCTATCGTCCAATATGTTTATTGCCCATCTGGTATAAAGTTGTAGACAAGTTTGTGACCAATAGATTGGTTTACTATTCTAGGTCACATGGGCTCAGGAATCCACTCCAGTTTGCTTTTACTCCGGGTATGGGAACGGAAGACGCTCTCTAGGAGCTGCGTACAACAATAGAACAGTGTTAGACACTTTTCTCCGGGAGGGATTTCTGTGGCACTGGGGGGGGGGGGGGGGGGGGACATTACAGAGTTCCGTTGGGGAAATCGCAGTTTTTAACCATTAAAAGAATGAAATCGCAAATCTTATGGGGGGGAGGTGTTGTTCCCCCACCCCCCCTGAATTCAACACTGCAATAGAACGTTGTCAAAATCCGGACAACGATTGTTGTCTCGACCTGTTGGATACCAAAGAAGCCTTTAACAGCTGGTGGTGGCCTCGATCTTTGCTGGTCTGAGTAAAATGAAGTACCTTAGAAACCTATTCAACCTGGTTAGCAGTTTTTTCTGAGAGGAAGGTAGTTTACCGAACAAAAATCTCATCGGTGGAACGGAAATACAACGTCGGTTGTCCGCAGGGCTCGAACCCTTGTGTTTTTTACTGAAAATTAGTAGCAAATACACTCTTGGAGTTGGATCTTGGCGAATTTGTTCGGATTACTGCCTATGCGAATGATTTCGGTCAGTTGATAGATGCGCCTGATGCTTACCAGTACAGTTGCCAAGCTAATTCAGCTTTGGCAAAAATAGCAGAGTGGGCAACTGAGCACAAGCTCGCATTCAGTGCAGACAAAACAGTCGCAGTCTACTTCCGGCAGACTCGTATATTGGGCAGAAGGAGGGGTCCTTCGACTCTCCCTCGCATTCATTTTCTCGGGGTTCCCGTTAAATCGAAGATTTCCGTGAAGTACCTTGGTGTAATGGTGGATGCGAAGCTCAACGGCATAGCTCACGTGGCGTATGGAAGGGAATCAATAGCCCATTACATCAGATCGGTCCGCTCCTTCAGTCGGAGGGACTGCGGTTTGAGTGGGGAGATACTTAAACAGCTTTATAAATTGGGAATGGAAAGGCTCGCTACTTACGCCTGTAGTTTCTGGTGGACAGGGACAGGCACCGAGCGGATGAGAGACAAGCTGGTTTCGGCTCAGAGACCAGCTCTCCTCCATATAACAAGGTGCTTCTGTACTACCAGTATGGCAGCTGTTCAAATACTGGCAGGTGCAATGGCCCTAGATCTGCAGGTGGAGAATGAATTCCCTCTCACAAGAGTCCTCCGTATGAATAGCGACCTAGAAATAGGCTCAGTCTGTATTCGTGCACAGGGCCATCGCTAAGACTTTTTATTGAGGGGGGAGAGGACCTTAAATTGCTAAGTTAAATTTCAGTATTTGCCAACTCATTGAGAAGTAAAAATAAATAGTTTTCGCCAATTCAACAAGTTTGCCAATTAGTTTTATAATTTTGCCAAGTTACCACAATTAGAAAATGTAATATAGTTCTTATTTGTAAAAAGTATAATAATATTCCCAATTAGATTTGTAACTTTTGCCAAGTCTATCAGAAATAGAAAGTATATTATAGTTTTTATTAAAGTTTTAAACAAATTTGCCAACTGAAAGTTTTTAAATTTTCCAAGTGTAACAGCATTCGGGAACGTTTGGTGGGGGAGGCTCCCCCCCGTCCCCCCCCCCCTTAGCGAGGGCCCTGTTCGTGCAGACGAAATTCAACGTAAAGCAGAACGCTGGTAGGTACACCCTGCAAGAGTCCCACCATGGATTTGGAGGAGGCACCTCAGTTCACTGGGGATTCCCCAGACCATCAAGGAGGACCACAAAACGATGGGCGCGCACTTTGTACCAATCCACTCTGTATGATTTTTAAAATGCCATGATTCGGCTGTGTATTCCGTTGGTCGTGTCTGCTCTATATTTTATGGCTTTGACAACTTCACTCTCTTTTCGGTTCTGACAAGGCTCCTACACTTAAGCTTAAATAAAGGCGCCCTTATAGAAAGTGCATATGCATAGAACTAGAGGATAAATCCACCCTGAATAGTAAAAACAGAAGAAACCACAAAAAATTAGAAAGAAAATAAAAGAGCCCAAAGCAGGAACTGTATCTCAAAAGACCTATAGAACTGAATAACATAAATGGGAACTACATTAGATAAACAAGGAGGTGAATTCAAGCGTAAAAATGAAAGTAGCATAAAGATCCGTAAGTAGAATATGAAAAAATATGTGCAGATTTAGTTTTAATCTGTAAAAGTTTATAAATGTAGTCTTTTAGTAGGGCGTGTGATATAAATCCATTAGTCCAAAAAGACGAAAACATATTTGGGGGACGAGTGTAGAGCCGTCTACTATAAAAGCGACGCCCAGCGTAATGTCGCACGGGACCCTGGCAAAGCACTTAGTGGGACCCAACGTATACTTCAATATTGGACTAATAAAATATGTATAAGGAAAGGGCATGTTTACAAACAAACAGTTCCTCCAACCAATCTACCACCTCATTTTTGTCATAGCTATCATTGAAGGCATCGTCATGACGATGTAGGCCAATCATATTATAGACCAGTTTAACGTAGACCAATCAAATTTCCCCCTTTCATGTGTATAGTAGGAGTCATAAAGAAAAAACAGGTTTTTCTTGCTAACCAACCGTAATTGAACCAACAGTGACGTCAACTGCCCTTTCCTTATTTTTAAACTAGCTGACCTTCCCGGCGTTGCGAGTTTTGAATCCTCGGTCCATTCAGAACAGCTTTGCTGGTTTGGCGCTGTTTTGACTTCTGAGAAGCCGTGTTGTTGTTTACTAATGTATTCAGTGTGCGCATGAACATCATGCATGTGCGTATTAAAGAAGAGATATTAAAGATTAATAAATAACTATTGATTTTCCCCACGCAGTTAGTAAATATTCAACTATCATTAGAAAAGTATTTCTTGAAAGAGATTTTATATGTTTTATACTTCTAGTTAAAAGATTTAAAATTGTAGGATGTTACATGTTACTCTGTGTTCGAATCTCAAATTTTATGTACACAATATCTGAAAAGAAATGAATTCTCAGAAGTCAGAACAACGCCAAACCGCCAAGGCTGTTCTGAATGGACCGAGGATTCAAAACTCGCCCCGGCGTTGTCCGGGCTCGTGATAATAAATTAAAACAAACCCCAAGTTTCTTTAATTTTATATCTTTAACCTGATTTTGTATGAAATTATTTTTTTAAAGTGCTGCTCTGATCTAAACGAACCTCCGACATGCGTTCCCACTGCCTGCGGCACAGTATAGCAGGCGTGCATCGCACACGATTAAATATCTTTTAGTTATACCATCTGCCGCCAGGAGGCGCACTCTGTTCTAAACAAACCACCTTCCGAACGATACTTCGACGCGTGTCCACGCTGCCTCCGGCACCGTATAGCAGGCGTGAAACGTACACTCTGCAAAATCCTTATTTTCACCCTTCACCGGCAGGGGGCGCAATCTGTTATATTCGAACATCCGACAAGAGTACCCGTTGTATCAAGGGAGTTGAATAAACCAATTCCAGTCGAAATCGGACTTGTAGGACCCGAGAAAAAAGCGCCCCTAGCGGTGGAAGGCCGAACTAAAATCTGTAACACAATCGAAAACCAAGTGGAATGAGCCAAATCCCGTTTTGATTGGGCCCAATAGATCCCGAGATAAGAATGCGCCCACTGGCGGTGAAAGGAGGTACTAAAGTCTGTAAGACGATCGAAAACAAAATTGAATGAGCCAAATCCCGTTTTGATCGGGCCCATAGAACCCGAGATAAGAATGCGCCCCTCGCGGTGAAAGGAGGTACTAAAATCTGTAAAGAGATCGAAAATCTAGTTGAATGAGATAAACACGGTCGTGATCGGGCCTATAGAAACTGAAAAAATAAATTCCTCACCCCCTGGAGATTAATATTCTGAAATAGTGGTAACAGAGGCGGATTACCAAATAGGCTGAAGCCTAGGGGCCCGACAAACTAAGGGCCCAGCGCTAAGTTTGTGACCTTTTTTTGTCCTAAAAAATATTTATGTATATCTGTGTGTGCGTATGTATATTTGTATATATATATATATGTTGTATGTCAATGTATATACATATAGAGCAGGAGGGGGGCCCCCAATGTATTAAGCCTAGGGGCCCGGTAGGTGGTTAATCCGCCTCAGAGTGGTAACCATTGACTGAAGAAGTAAAAATTAAAATGTCAGTTTACTTCCGACCCTGCCGCCCCTTTTAAGGTTTGTGGATTCAAGATACGATAAAAGCACAATAAATTTATTTTCCCATGAAAAAATCAGATTTAAAATAAAAATTTACCAGTCGAATTTCTTAAATATAATATATGATTTTGCGGATATATACCAATTTTCAAATCCCTATCATATATAGTTTTAAACATTTGAACATACATTGAATTTTGAGTGTGGTTTTTAATTTTTTTAAGCATTTTTTATTTTTATCTTTTGTATCTGAAAGTAAATGAATTTTTTTTTTATATAAAATAAAAACTTACTGGCCAATTTTTTCACTACTCTTAATCAGCATATGATTTTGTGTATATATTATACCAATTTTCAAATCTGTATCTTATATAGTTTTAAAAATTAGTACAAACCTTAAAATTTCTAACTAGAATCTTTAGCTGGTAAACCATTGTGGCAACCTCTTTCATATCTCAGTGAAACATCTACACCTGCATTCATTTATTATTTTGTGGTTAGTGCCATTTTCAGATAAAAAGATTGCATTTTTGCGATGTTTAATGAGTTTAGATTAATATCTCGACTAATTATTAAAATTATGAGTCTCAGGTGCATCAGGACAGACCTTGGACTATCCTCACATAAATTTTCAGACTTTTAGGTGTGCTAGATTTCGCTAACACACACACACACATTCACACAGAGTAAAACTTTATTTTATTGGTATAGATTGTATATATCTTAGAATCTATATATTTAAAACGTAAAGCACATTCTGCTAAATTTTCCACACGAACATCGTCTCTTTGTGCATGCGCCAACATTTTTTGAAGGCTTATTCCTCTCAGAAAGGGGAAACCTGATGGATTAGCCCTCACCTGTTTAGCCTAAGGGGATTGAAAATGGATAGAGTCACCATTGCATTGAAAGACCTAATATATTTTTAATCTGAAATTGAAAGCTAAAGCTTTTTTTTTTAAGAACTCATGTTTCCACTACTAAGTATACATATTTTTTCGCAAAATTTTAAACAGAGCTTGGATACAGCTATATATTTATAACAGATTGAAATGTCAAAGAGTTTGGAAAATAAGAACAATTTTTTTATTGCGAAGCGAGAAGAAAACATCTTTTACAAATAGATAACAATATTTTTCACGAAATTTTTACACGGGCTGCAAAATTGTTTTATTTATCACCAATAAAGATATCAAAGATTTTGGACTAAAAGAACTTTTTATTTTAAAACTATGAAACAACCCTACGTAAACAAGAGGGTAAGTGTGATCGAAGATCGCACAAAGGGTTTCGTTTAATATTCCTTTCAAAACACTTTATCCTTTCTTTAATAAATCCAAATAAATTTCATTTAGCAACAAAGAAAGGTAATGTTTTTTATAATGTAAAAATTGACCGGTCTATTTTTTCAAATATCTAAACCAGCCTGATAGCAGGCGAAGCCCGCTATTATACTCTGTCATAATAATATCTGTCATGTGGACTAAATGCGATATTTAAAAAAAATAATTTCAAAATTAAATACATTGTACACCTTCAAAATGTTAAAATATGTTAATATTTCCATAATCGGGTTTTTATCATGATTCAATACATTCCTCAAACTCATATATTTACTATTCTCTATTACTCATATTGGTACTTGCGCTGTATTATTCTCAAACATTTGAGAAATCCATTAAACTTCCAATATGACATCAGATTAATCTGCTTTCTGTATATACACATACTCATACTCCTTGTATTATTGAGAAATCTTTGAAAATTTCCGTTTTATTACCCATATGATGTCATTTTTTTTTTTTTCAATTGGTGAAACTTTTTATTTCATTTTCATTTTTCACGTGAAAATTAATAGAAAATTAATTATTGTAGAAAGAATTTTATTGTGGATTTTTAATTGTTGACAGCTGCTATAACGAAAAATGTTCAAATTTAATAGAAAAGGCTGTTAGAATTTTGGTTTTGTTATCTCTATTTATTAAAATATGATTTTTTCAAATTTTAATATTTTGAGTTTCATAGCAGGTATTCAGTTATATATACACAAAGTTTCAACTCTGTAAGTTATATAAGTTTTGAGAACGGCTCTCTGACGGACAGACAACGAAGCGGGAGTAATAAGGTTTCGTGAGGTGAACGAAACCCTTATGAACGCTTTTATCACTAAATAATATTTTTTGCAAATTTTTCATTTTAAAATGTAATTTCATACAAAATTTTAAAGTGAGCTTGGATACAGTTATATTTATAACCAATTGAAATGTGAGAGAGTTCGGAACAGTGTTGAATTCAGATACATTTCTCCAGGAGGGATTTCTGTGGTTCCGGAGGGGACATTGTAGAGTTCCGGGGGAGAAATTGCACTTTTTAACCATTAAAAGTTTAAAATCTCAAATCTTCCTGGGGGGGGGGGGGGATACATTTCAATGCTCTGGGGGGAATGTCCCCCCCAGACTGCCCCTGAATTCAACACTGGGTCAGAAGATGAGATGTAATTTTTAATTGCTATATTAAATGAGCCGATGAGAAAAACAAACAAATAAACAAAAAAGCGAGAAGAAAACATTTCTTTTACAACTCGATAACAATATTTTTTTCACGAAATTTTGACACGGGATGTAAAAACCGTTTTATTTAACACCCATAAAGATTTCAAAGAGTTTGGACAAAAAAGTGACCCTATGTAATAAACAAGAAAATGAGCCATATGGACATGGACACTATGAATATGAACATTTTGTTGCTGCAGCAGACCTGCAATATTTGCTTGGGAGCAGCACATACCTTGTATGCCAAGTTAGGTTAAAAAATTTTGTAAATGGTTCGCAGTTCTAAAGAAACAGCAAGTGTTCATATTATTGTCATATTGCTTTTTAGCTGATGCTCCAGATTTTTTTTTTTTTTTTTTTAATTGCATGTTGTATTTTTTTCTTCTCCTTAACCCTTTAACGTTCATTGGTTTCCCTAGGAAACCACAAAACTTTAATTACGAAATTGCACAATGACAGCAGAAATTTAATAGAAATGTTTTCCATTTATTATATTGGTGAAATATCGCTTTTTTCTTATATACAAATAAATTTGTTTATAATTCCCAGTGTCAATCATTTATTTCAACATTTTAGCAATTGAAGTGCTTCATCCGTTAAAGGGTTAAATCACCTGTATTTTTTTTTTAGTAAATACAAAAACAATCTTTGATTTACCAAGTACTGACATTGATACAATCTCATTATAAAAAGTTGAAAAAAAAAGGGCTAAAAAGTTATATAGTGTTAGGCAGAAGAAATAAAATACATAAAATTCTGAAAAAAAGTATATAGGGGAGAGTGGGGAGGGATAGGGCAGCTGCAAATATGCTTAAATAAAGCACTTCAATTTATTTCCAGTTTTTCCATCATATGAATTAGCTATAGCATCATATTTATATGCAGGAATTATTTTAGTTGCATGTTCCCAGGTGTTAAATTGGAAAAAGCTTATTTTGCTACATCAAAAGTAATTAATTATCTCAAGTTTCAATATAATTTATCAATTCATTTAAAGTTAAAAACTTATATATAATAAATGTTTTGTAAATCCAGTGATATAACTTTGATGAAGCAGCAATTAAATTAAGCCTAAAAGCAACATGGTTTTAGTTACAAGTTTTTTTATTGAAATGTTATGTGATGGTATGGATGAGACATCATGGGTCAGGGAGGGATGGGACATGTCACATCTAACCCTTTGATACATTTAAGGAAATTATTATGTAAACTATACACATACATAATTATCAATGCTTTATAAGTATTTTATCTTGGTATTGAATCATGTAATAAACAATAAATTTGGAAAACTGAAGAAGGAATTTTAATTTCTTAAAACTTTGTTCTAGCTAAAATAATTTGATTATGTTGTAGGCTAAACAATAGTAGCATGATTAACATAGAATAATTTACTAAACCATGAATTATTATTCAATATTATTAATATGCTATGCAAAAAGAGGGAATTGAAAGAGAAACATTTGAGAGAATGCAGAAAAAAAAACCCAGAAAATTTAACTAAAAAGATAAAACCGAAAAAAAAGGGGGGAAATGCAGCTTTTAGACGAGTCTAGTGATAAGGGATCATCTTTAATTTCTTTGCACCTAAATGTGACGTGATGTACAAGATGATGGTGTTTATAGTATCCAGAATAACGAGGAAACCATACTAAGTAATCTTCAAACTGAGGAAGTTAAAAAAGTCTCCATTGGATGTTGGGTAGTTGTCAGATTCCCACATGAAAGTTGTTCTTGGATAAAAGATATGTCGGTCAAGTAACCAATGTAATAAATGACTTTACATCAGTTGTAACATTTATAAATAAAAGTGGAAACAATGTTCATTTT
The DNA here is from genome assembly GCA_963931845.1 of Maratus michaelseni. Taxonomy (NCBI): domain Eukaryota; kingdom Metazoa; phylum Arthropoda; class Arachnida; order Araneae; family Salticidae; genus Maratus; species Maratus michaelseni. The sequence continues at coordinate 20,368,119 of OZ007597.1, forward strand.
TCCAGAAAATGAAGATAATACACATATAGATATTAATTCAATTGTTGGATTTTTAGATGAATCCATTCAACTCCAGATATCAGAAGCTTTTTCCAAATTGTCTAAGCACATATAATCTCTTAATAATACTATTACATTCATTATTACAGCTGTCAATTCAATAAAATCTACTATGATCACCATAGCTTCAACTATATTGTGGTAAAAGTCAAATTTTATGAAAAACTTATTTCTGAACTCCCTCTGAGTGAAAATACATTCTTACTATTATAATAAATTGTATATTATTTTATAAGTACATAGAAAATATTCAGGTATCTGAAAATTTTCAAAGCATGTCCCATCCTTCCCACATATGTGGATGGGATGGGGCAATTTTCTTGTCATTTTAATTATTTTAAAAAACTAACATTATGATATTTTTTTCATTTTTTATATTTTAAATATGTAAAAATGTTTTATGTTGATATTCAGAAAGTTTTACTGCTGTATCAGCAGAAAATAATAAATAAAAAATGTTTTTGGGAAAAAAGGGTCACATTCCACCCCTCTCCCTCTAGGTGAAAATGCAACAATTTACATGAGATAAGTGTGCTTCCTACACTTTAATACATGGATTTAATGGCCAAATTGGCAGTGCAAATAAAATTGTTAAGACATTGTATATTGTACATTGAAAAAAAAAAAAAAAAAAAAAAAAAAACCCCACCAATAACAGAAGTACACAACATTACCATTACCTTAATCAGTATGATAGTCTTATTTAATAAGATTACTGTATTAAGATATGGTAGCCTACCATTTTAAACATTAAGATATTTGATGAATATATATCTAGTATTGTGTGTTTATTCAAATAGAAATGACATTAAAAGCAAATATTAAGTATTTCTGCCTAGAAATAATAAAGTAATTTTTAGTTTTATGTGTGCAGTTTATGATAATCATACAGATGTACAGAATTTATATTAAAAAACTTTTTATGTTTTAGAAAATGGTTATTTTGTATGAAGTATTTTTAATATGAGCTGTATTTTCTGTCATTAGTGAATTTATTACTTAATAATGCAATTTCTGTGCACATAAATATGTTCCATATGTGTCCAGTTTTTAAAATTTCCTTTTTATTAATTGGATAAAAATTTAATATTTTATAGCCCTTCTTTCAGCCACATTTATATAAGTAGATTAACTTTTCTTTTGCAAGTAGCAATAATAATGACTATCTAACCCCACCCCTTTTTTTTCATATTAATAATTTTGAATATGTGGAAAAAAAATTGCACAATTATAAATTTGTTTTCTTCATATAACTATAAGTTATTTTTATATTATCCAGGAAAAAATTGAGGCCTATTTAGGGCAGCTTCACTAAAATCCATTTAATAAAACAGGCCCATTCACAAAATTCCTCTTAATAAAACACAAAATTACTCATGATAAGATATAAATAAATTCATTTAATTAAAATCACAAAATTCCATTCCATAAAAACATACTCTCCATTAATTATTTTTATTTTGTTAGGTTTTAAAATGTGTAATTTGCAAAGAAGACAAATTCACCAGAAAGGAAAACTTTAGCAGAAGGACTTAAAGAAATTATTAGTATTATTAAATACTTGGTTTGAATTTGAGTAGCTGGCTTTCATCTTTCGTAACAAAATGTTATTTTTCACAAAAATGTAATAAATTTCACAAAAATAACTTATTTTTCTCAAAATGGGTTCCAAGATACATATTGTTGTTTGTTTGTTTAAACAAACAAACAAACAACAACACCTGATTATTAAGGTTTAGCCAAAATATCCATTAAAACTATTAAATTTCGTCAAACTAAAGCAAAAAATATATACAGTGTCTCACATAAGTGATGGGACACTTGTGCTTTACAAAAGGAAACTAATCAAATAAATTAAAAAAACATGTACACATTTTTTTTGTGGGTGTGTTTCATACTTAAATTTAGTAAAGATTATTACATAACATACATTTTGTCAAAATATTAAAATATTAATTTAATAAAAATACAAATGTTTAGAACGGAGCAAAAAATAGCTCACATAAGTGATGGGACACCATTATATATGCAACAAAAATCGCCTGAAATAAGCAATAAAAATATTTTTTGGGGTTTTATTTTTACTTAAAAGCAATTGGCAATAATTTATAAAATCGTCTGCAGTATTTCTCTCCAGTTTGTTTTGGAATTTTTGTGTTTTTTAGCTCTGTGTAGTCATGAATGCTAAACGAAAAGAAACTTCGCCTGAAATTCGAAAATTAGTTATTAATTTGCATATTGAACGTGGAAAATCTATTAGAAAAACTGCTGAAACAGTTAACTTGAGTCATTCAACAGTTTTCAATATCATTAAACGATATAAAAAGAATCATATGATTCAGGATAAAAGAAGACCTGGCTGACCATCAAAGCTATCCAATGGAATAAAGCGAATTATCGTTCGAAATATTAAAAAAAATCCAAGAATTAGTGCTTCAAAAGTTGCTGCTGATTTACAAGCATTATATGGAATAATTGTTAATCCTGAAACTATTAGAAGGGTAATTCGATCTGCTGGATATCACGGTAGAGTAGCCAGGAAAAAATTCTTCGTAAGTGAAAAGAATAGAAAACTCAGACTAGCTTTCGCAAAATCCAACATAAATAAGAATTCTGATTACTGGAATAAAGTTATATTTGCTGATGAGAGTAAATTTAATATATATTTGGTTCTGACGGTAGAATCTTGGTGTGGAGAAAACCCAGGGAAGAACTTCGCAAACAGAACTTGGTACCAACAGTAAAACATGGTGGAGGAGGAGTTATGGTATGGGGGTGTATGTCGTCCGCTGGAGTTGGTAATTTTGTTTTTATTGACAGTATAATGGATCAGTACAAGTATATTGATATTTTAAAGCAAAATTTGAAATCTTCAGCACGAAAATTGAACCTTCATAACGATTTTAAATTCTACCAGGACAATGACCCCAAGCACACTGCTCTGAACGTTAGACTCTGGCTGCTATATAACTGTCCTGAAATAATAAAAACACCACCACAATCTCCAGACTTAAATCCCATAGAGAATATTTGGCAAGAATTGGATTCAAGAATTCGCAAACACACCATTTCTTCAAAACAACAACTAAAATCGGTGCTTCAAGAAGAATGGGGTAAAATCACTCCAGAAATCACAAAAAAAATAGTCGAATCCATCCCAAAAAGATTAAATCATGTTTTAAAAGTAAAAGGAAATCCAACAAAATATTAAAACCTTTTAAAAAGTAAAATTTGTGGATAAATATTTGATGGAAAAGTAAGTGTCCCATCACTTATGTGAGCCATTTTTTGCTCCGTTCTGAACAATTGTATTTTTACTAAATTAATATTTTAATATTTTGACAAAATGTATGTTATGTAATAATTGTTACTAACTTTAAATATGAAACACACCCAAAAAATTTTTGCACATGTTTGTTTATTTATTTTATTGCAGTTTCTTTTTATAAAGCACAAGTGTCCCATCACTTTTGTGAGACACTGTATATACACGTATATTGATACCCCTAACTTAAACATCAAAAGCAACTTGAGTTTCATGTAAAACATTCATTTAGATAATTTATTAAAATAAAATATTATCAGAATATGAAAACAATATTTGTTCCTTAAAATAATTTTCCAGCTATTGTATTACATAAAGTATCAAGGCATAAATATATTACGCATTAACTATTCCTACTTTATACACACAGTTCAAAAAAACTTTTATTATCATTTGATAAGAGAATGCTATTAAAACTGCTATTTTGTTATTAACTGCTATTAAATTTGTGTCTCTAAGGGGCTGTTCAGAACAGAAGATCAGGCGGCGCGCGGGCGATGGAGATTAAAATATGGAGTGACTCTATACTGTGAATGAAATTGAAAGGCCTGCGTTCGTTATCATTGATTTGGACATCCAAATCAATGATAATGAACACAGTCCTTCATTTGACTAATTAGGGTATTTTAATGATATTTTGTTAAAATAGGAAGTGAACTTGGTGGCCGAATGGTTAGAGCACTGCTCTTGATTCTGGAGGTTGCGGGTTCGATCCCCCAAAATTTCTGTTTGATTTTTCTGTTTTTTTTTTTTTTTTTTTCATTTAAAAATGTTTAATCGGTTGCTTTGTATTTTTCATGATTAATGGAATATATTTTATAAAAGCAAAATTTGATATTATTAACAATTACTTATTTAATTAAATACGACAAATTCAGCTATTTTACAATTAAAATTTTACATTACTGTGTCTTTTAATATTTAAACATTATTATTATTTTTTTTTTCTTTTTAGCAAATGTAAAATAAGAATGAAAAATAGTCAATTTGCACGAATTTCTCCATGTTTTTATAATGAGTACTTCAACAGTGAATTTTAGCATATTTTATAATGTAAAAAATATTATAAAAATAAAATGTAAAATATATACATTATTTAAATTAGAAATATCAGTACCTATTTTTGTAAAGAGGTAAAATACATGTGGTTTACCGTCTAGTTTCGTAATGAATATAAATAAAATATAGTTAGAATGTTTATAAATTTTCTACTGAATGTACAAGTATTTTAGCATTTGTTTCTCGTGTTTTATGATGTTTATTGCAATATAATAAATAATGCAATTTACATCGAAAAATGAATTTCAAGAAAAATAAATTTTTAGAAAATAATAATTATGTTTCAACAAGGTTGTTATCGAAAAATATATTTTAATAAAATGTTTAAAAGCTTTTTTATCAAATTTTAACAACGATTTTATTTAACTATTATAAATAAAGAAATAAATCTTTTAACATATGTTAAAAGATTTATCGTAAATCAAGGTCGTGATACCAACATTATGTTGGTAATAAGAAAATCGGAAATAAACGGCGAGCATTCACATTGTATCCATACTTTTCAGGTTCATCTGTCCTACACATGTGTAGGACAACCCAAACGTCAGTAAAGTACACAACAATTTTTGGTACTTTTCGGTTAGCCGGGCGCCAGTGAAAAAAAATATATAAATATATATATATATTTATATATTTTTTGTAGATATATCTACATATATGTTTGTGTATATATGTATGTATATATATATATATATGTGTGTGTCTGTGTATATATTTATATTTGTTTCACTGGTGCCCGGTTAACCAAAAAGTACCCTTTTTTTTTTAGAGTTTACATTAATTTTATTGAAACCACCAATCCGAACGTCCTCTCCCGTGTTAGTTAAAGGTGCACTGGTTATAGAAAATTAAACTTTATAATATTATATGCATTGTTTTGTACAATATATATATTTATGTAACTGCTATCAACTAAACTAATATATCAGTTTTAGTAGGTGCTGTAGTTTTAGAGACATATAAGTTGACAGCAGTTATGTAACTATATGATGTATATATATATATATATATATATATATACATCATACTTTCGTATTCTATTATTTTTATGTTGGATCAAAGGCTTAAAAAATCATTTTAGAATGTTAAAAATTTTAAATTTTTCAGATATCCGATCATGTTGCTAAAGCTGTATCAATCAACCTACCAAACCAAGTAAGACAAAAAAAAAGCCCAATCACGTGATCAAATCGCCCACAGAATTTTTGTGAGTCGCCCGCGCTAAAAATTTGCAGGTTATGAACGCGGATCGGGCTATCTGATCACGTGATGCTTTTCATGAATGTTTCGGGGTTTATTATGATGAAATAAAAATAGATATTCCTATTATAAGATCCATTTTTTTTGGAGGATAAAGATGTGTAGTCGCTAGTTTCACCTAATCCGAGCCACAGAAGCTTAAAATAATTGAAATAATTAAATTATTTCAATATATTAAATTATTTAAATTTCCGATAAGACCTACTCCATAACCCTTCTCTCCATCGCGCGCGCGCCGCGCGATCTTCTTTCCTGAACACAACCTAATATGAGCATGGTGATATATCTTTATCATAAGTAATTCAAATAAAGCTACAAAAATGTACTTAACAACATAATACATAAATAAAGCACAATTAAATAAATATCCATGTGATTAAATATTAGTTTTCTTTTCAGTTTAAAAAAAACCAATTTAGTCTCTTTATTTCACATAAACATAAAATACTTTTGCGTCAAAATAAGGATAGACCACAATAACTATCAACCCTATCCCCGCCTTTGCTGCTTCAAGTTGCCATAATCTAACGAGGTAACTAACCTAGAAAAGTAGTCTTTTTATTTCACATAAACATAAAATACTTTTGCGCCAAAATAATGATAGACCACAATAACTATCAACCCTATCCCTCCTTTGCTGCTTCAAGTTGCCATAATCTAACGAGGTAGTAACTAACCTAGAAAAGTCATGGGTATACCTTCAATGTACCAGACTCGAGAATTTTTCCCTAGACGAGCGTCCTGGCAAAACATTGAACAGCTGATTGCTCATTTCCGTATATTGGTAACGTTTTATCTCTAGTAATTTTTCGATAATCTGTATTACAATGCACATTTTTAACACTTAAATACCCCGAGTTAAAAAAACAAAAAGAAATAAAAAATGCAGTGCCGCACACAAAATTTTTGTAATTTTAAATCATTTTACTCAACAATTTCGTTTTTTCACATATACATGTTTTTTTTTCTTTGCTACATACATGATGTGTAATATAAAGTTGAAAAAGACAGGAAAGATTTTTGATGTGCTCCCCCCCCCCTCTTTCATGGTTATAAACATTCTCCCACCTGTTTCTACCAGCGATTGGTACAAAGCGAAACGACAAAATGAAAGACCAACAGCAATTGGCACAAAACGACGGGCTCGTCGCTTTGCACCAATCGCTGGTCGCGGCCAGCCACCTTTTGTGATGTCATGATAATGAATGAGCAAGCCCGGTATCTAGTGAAGCCTTGCTTGTACCGATAAAATTTCTGTTCATTATAAATCAATTTAAATTGTCTTTTAAAATATATGATAAATGTAACAGTAATGGATACCCTCCTAAATTTTTGGTTTATAAATAAATAATCAATACAAATTCAGCTTTTATTTAAATTTTTTTTCATAACTCTCACTTGCATGTTTTATAACCTGTGTTATTGTTGACAATCTTAATCAAATATGTCAGGAAGCAAAAATAATGTCTTTCAGAGAAAATTTTACTAAACAAGCTAAGATCTGGTTATACATAAACTAATTTATATTTTCTATATATTTATAATTCTTAATTTATATCTTCTATTAATAATTTTTAAGGAAATTCTTTAAGGGTGTCCATTATTGGCACATTAACCCTATAAAATAATTAAAATATTGATATTGTGATAACAATAATAAATTACTCTCATAAATATTTTATTAATTATTGGAATCCTTGTTATTAAATTATTTATTTGAAAATGACTATTTTATTTCATTAAATTTTGGTTTTGAAAACAATTATCTATTAAATTTTCGTGGGGTGTTCATTACTGGAATAGTGGCTAGTGGGTGTTTTATTACTGGAATTTTAGGTGCTTTAATTTATTTTTGTTATTTCAGCTAAAATTTTATTCATAAAGGGAAATGTGACAATGAGATTGGTTAAATATTGTTGATAATTTAATATAATAATGAAAAGAAAACTGCTCAGTTAAACTGAGGGCATTGAGCTCACAGGCTATTCACACTAATTGTATATTGTACTCTTATTTCGCAGAATTTGAAATAGGCCCCTCGAAAAATAAAGAAATCGGCAGTATATTAAGGTGGATCATTCCCCATATAATTAACCAATGAGCACCCAAAACTATTCAGGGAAGAGCCTTATTACAATGAACATATATACGAAATTTGAAGAAAATCGGATAACTCTGCATGAAAATCCCATTTATCTAAATTGAGGTGGGTTAGCCCCCTGTTTCCTCTCCTTATACGTAACCAATGGACACCCAAAACTAACCAGGAAAGCTCTTTACCACAACGAACCTATATACAGAATTTAAAGGAAATCTGAAAATTCTGCATGAAAAACCCATTTATCCAAATTAAGGGGAGGGGGGGGGGTAACCCCTCCCTTTATACTTGATAATGAAGTATCATGTTTTTTCCTTTTGTACTTTTCTAAGCTATCAAATCGTTCTATCACAACAGTATTCTCATTATAAAGATTGAATAAAAAAATTTAGAGATTGTTTTCAGTGATTACATTACAATTCTATAGTTATACTGGAGATTGACAATTTTAAATGCGAATATTAATCCATGACGAAGTAAAGTGTAATATATCTTACTATTTAATCTAATAATGCTTAATATATTTAGACCTTAATACTGGAATACATGTTATATTAAACTTATATCTACGACTAAAAATTAGAAAAATAAATTGAAGCAGAAAATTCTGTAAAATTATAAAATTCTCCAGAGACGTCATAAGGTTAATCAATGGCTTTATATATCGACGTCAAAATTTCTCTATAAGTAATATATACTTTGCATTATTAAAATATGTCGGTTTTAATTATATATAATAATCATTAACGAAAACATAGCTATTTAAAGCGTCACACAATGCTAAAACGAACGTAATGTAATTTCAACGTTTGTTTCCCCCAGAATGATGCCCTCTGCCAGATGATATATAAACTATTGTCTTGACCAACGCCCCCTAGATAAGAAAACCATGAGGCGCGTCACGAAAACGTCATCCCAAGCAGGCAAAACATAGAAACAAATTCGAACAACATCAGGTTCGGCTTTCTTACCTAGGGAGAGTTGTCTTGACCCGTTTTCGCTTACAGTGCCGCGCATCATCGTAGGCTACGGGTTTATATTGACAAAAAAAAGCAAGCAGCTGTCGCTGCGATCGTCTTATTGTCGTAGGAAGTACCGTTGCACATTTATAGGCTTTTTAGCACTTTTTAAAGCATTACAAGGATAGCCGGTTTCCACAGACGCTGCACTTATTCTTCCGTTTACTTCCACAACAGCGATTACTCAAAATTTATTATTATTTTTTTTAAATTTTATATGGCATAATTTTTAGATATTTTCTGATATTTTACTGCTACATCTTTCAACTAAACAAAACAACTAATTTTTCCTGAAGCAAGAAGTGCATGATCGATCGCAATTTGGCGATTCAATCTGGCAACAGAAGCTGAAAGCCAGATCATTTTCTATTCTTTGTTCATCTCATCTTCTCGCAAATAGAAATTTTTTTAAATGGGCGGTTTTTCCTTAAATATGTTTGTCATTTGTCTAATTGACAGTCGCGAGCCGTTTATTGTCTAAAATATTTTACGCTGTGCTACATTCTTGATATTCTGCCGAAACAGTAGCGTAGCTAAGGGGGGGCAAAGGGGGCGGCCGCCCCAGGCGCCGCTGCTAAGGGGCGCCAAATCGAGATAGGTTTTTAATCGAAGTTATGTCACATATTTTTACAATAAATAAAAATTGTTGACCTTTTTGTGTGTGTGTATGTATGAATTTTTCTTTAGTGAAAATATTTTATTGTATCCAAATAATGAAAGAGAAAGCTTCTGTAAATGTTTGTAGGAATGATTTAACACACTTTGTACCTTACATGATTACGTACCTGAAAGGAGACACAAAATGATTAAATGGATGATGGGCGTCAAATTGAGAGATGCTTTAAACAGAAATTATCTCACATATTTTGACAATAAATACGGATTGTTGATCGTTTTGTGTGTGTGAAGAAATGCGTTGAAGAAATTCGGCGAAGAAGGGGGAGTGGAGAGATCCATTGAGTGGCAATCGTCGCTCCTCACTGTCGCCAGCTTATAAAACAAAGAGCCATTTGGCTTCACATTTTGATATTAGAAAAGCATTTATTTATTTCTCTATTAGCTTTCGCGCTCATTTTTGTGTTCTTGGCATTTGATCTGAATATTTTCGAAGTAGGACTTTTCAGTCTTCCAAGTACAGCTAGTACAGATGGCTACGTGGAAATGGAGTAAAGTCAAAATTATTCTCTTGGCTTTGTTTACTGTTAAATGCAAGTAAGAGTGTGTGATCTTTGGAGAAAAAAACTATAAAATTTAAAAGTAATAAAATGTTGAAAAAAAAGAACTAACTGAGAATAAATTATTTAAAAAATTGCAACTCTGAATCCTTTAAAGGGAAATAATAGGATGCAGTAAAAAAACTTTTTCACATGTTTAAAATCATCGGATCTTTAGGTAATTTCACGATAATATACTAGGGATGTCTAAATACATTTCTAAATAAAAAATTCGAAAATTGATATTTTTGGCATTTTTTGCAGTGGCACTTTTTTAATTTCAAAAAATCGATTTTCCTCTCCTGTTATTTGAGTGACAGACAGATTTCATGATTAATCAGTCTTCTAATTCAAATTAATTAACAATAATAAAAAATGTACTTTTTTAATTTTCACTTTTATAAGCATTCCCATATCTTAAACTTTCATGTCACAATAAACGTTAATTTGTCATGGAACTCGACAATTAAACATTCACGGATTTGATTTACGCTTGGTAGAAAGTGCGAACTGATGATTTTATTATTATTTTTTTTAAATTATAATGTTTGCTCTGTTCTTTAAAAAAATATATTTTTTAAAGCTATGAAATAGAAAATAAAAGCTTTATTTAATTATCTATTCAGAATTTCAAAACTGTTTTCACAACGTATAGTCATATATATATTGATTTAATGACAAAAGAGATTTGTTTATATTATTAACCTTTTATTTTTTATTCATATTTTCTACATTTTAATGTTTAAAATATTTCATTGTAGCACTTTCACAATCAAATGGGATATTTTGGCAAGTTTGATTTAGCACATAATTAACTCATTTTGTTTAACTCGTAACAGTTGTAACCATAAAGATTATTAGGCTTATCGCCTGCGGCCGGCTAACGAAAAAATGCCTAAAAATTGCTTTAGTTTAAAATTAAGTTCTTAAAATATTAAAATGATGTATTATCGTAGGGAATATACCTGCATACATAATTTTTATTTTGCAACCTATGAGGAAGTTAGTGAAAAATCAATTAGAAAATGTCATCTTTTCGTATAAATACTAAGTTATGTTAAATGAGAGTGTAATAAATAAAAATAAATTAAATATTATGAATGAAATCTTTATTTATTAAATAAAGACACAAGTATAAAGATGCATAACCAAAGATAAAAATAATGGTAATCATAGATAGTTTTATAACAAAATGTTTTTAGATTTTCAGAAATATTTTTTTTAAAGAGCAAAATTTTATAAAAATAAATAAAAATAAAAATTCATTAAAGCTACCAGAAAAACGGGCAGACTAATACCAAATTTTTGGAGGTTTACTATGTTGGAAATCAAATTCTCCGATCGTTATACACAGATTTTTTTATAAGTCAGACATGCTATTGCAGAGATCATCTGGATACTTTTTATGCCTAAGCTGTAATATTTTATTTTTATAGTCACAATATTATAAGCTTTGGGAAGCAACCGAAGTTACATCGTTACTTTTAAACAACAAACTCATAAAGTTTGTAAATAGTTTTTAGATTGTTTTTTAAAGCAGGATTAACGATCACGAATTTAAAAAAAAGGCCAAAGAAACAGAAAATAACGAAATTTCATCTGAATGGACAAATATATATATCCTTCTTTCTCTTTTGGATAATCAATAAAAATTTTACGGTAATTAAAATTTGCAAACAGGGTGCACTTTTGTAAAATTTTAAGATGCATTTTTTATTGATTATTAAATGGTTTTATGAAAGTTTTATTTAATAAAGCAAAAACGCAATTATTGTGATCATATTAATCTTGTGTTAAAATGTTTAATTGAAAATCTTTTGAAGAAAATTTTAAAACTACACTTTTCCTACAATTTTTAAGTTTTCGCAATATCTTTTTTTCATACTTTCCTTACAAATGTCTTTTATAACTTTAATGCCCAGATTTTTAAAAAGTTAATTAGTTAATTGCAAATTTTAAAATAAAATAAAAATTACTTTTTACTTAATTTTTTATTTAAAATAAACTATTTGTATTGTTGAAAATTCTATTTTTAATTTTATGAGATGCACCTTAAGAAGTGTCCAAAACAAAAACAGCGAGTCAGTTGAAAAATGAAAATTCTAAAAGTGTATATAAGTGTATGTAGCGGTAATTGGCTAAATATCGCGAAATTTGGCGATAAAAGAAGGTCGCCTTACATGAAGTCATCTTGGCTATAGCTGTCTAAGTGTTCACCTATTTCAGTGCTGAAGAAAACTAGGAATCTTCTATAATCGGGTTCACGCAATTTAGCTTCGTGTGTTTGAGTAAGATTAACTGAATTCTGGAAAACTAAGAAGAGGGAACTATCTTTTCTCCTCGGTACAAGCCGGGAGGACTTTTTTTCGTCTTGAGAAAAAAAAAATGTGGTTATTTCTTTATTTGAGGGGGGGGCGCAAAGTTTATTCTTGCCCCGGGCGCCGAACAGCGTAGCTACGCCACTGTGCCGAAAAAATATTCTGAAATTAACACTCTTTTGAAGAGCCAGTTATGTGTGTACGGTTTTTCAATTTAGAGGTGCTGATGCTGAAATCATAGTGTTTTGACATTGTTCGATTTAGGTGATGCATTCCGGGTGATTTGATTGAGAAATTTTAAAGTGATTGAGATTTATATTTCTAAAACAGTTACGTATTAACTTATGTTATTGGAGTTTCCGTCTTTTTTCAGAATGCTATAGGTCACGTTCGATCTTTCAGCCGCCGGTCTCCGCATATATATAAAACAATATTTGAATATTGATTACATTTAAATGAAGTTAAACATTTTGCAGTTTTCTTAATTTGTGCATTTTTTCTCACGAGCTTTGGAAAAAGGTAAAAATGAAATGACACTAGTACTAGTTTCGCAGTCTTTACTTCGAATTCCAACTTCGCTTGTTAAATAAACATTGTACAAGGGGTGGTTACACACAAAAAAAAAAAAAAAAAAAAAAAAAAACTTGTTATTTGACCATGGTAGTGAAGAAACATTTAAGGTCAGAGCTACATGGAATTTTTCCATTTTATTTGTAAGGGAGATTAATTACAAGAATATATTGTGCTGTCATAAAAAAAAAAAAAAAAAAAAAAATTGAAATTTTTTCTATATAAAGTGTAATAAAGAATGCAAAAATATTAAACATTACTAAATTTTTACAGCTTGTTCTGACAAAGATTTTAATAGTGAACATTTTTAATTTTATTATTACAAAACAAAGTGGCAGCCAATTAAGTGAGAATGTGAAAAAAAAACCCAACTTTCCAAAAAATAAGCCATTTTACCTGAAAAACACAACTAACATAATCAGCTGAAGATGAAGCATTTTATTACATATTAATGGTTTAACATAAAAACAATTAAATATTTATGTAAAACTGTTATTTGTTCTAAAATTCTATTGTAACATGAAAATCTAAAAATGAAACTCATGTTTGCAATGGTCTGTTTAAATAATTTTATAACTAAATAAGCACTCCTTAGGTATTTTTATTATTCTAAATAGTGATGTAATTTAATAGTAGATTAGCCGAATAGGGTGATTCCACAGTATTGTGGACGTTGCGGACATGACATTTACAAAGTTCATTGGATTATTTGTTTATAAAATATTGAGCTGAATGAATAATTTGAATTGTTATTATAATAGATAAGTGCTTCAAAATGCATTTAAATTTTAATGAAAAAAAATTTAAACTCTGAAGAAATCAATAATTATAGTCGTTGCAGACATGATGCACACGGAGCTTCTATTTTGAAAATCTTTATATATTTTTGAAAATCTGTGAATTTTACTTAAAAAATAAAAAAACTATTTTTGATAAGAATTGAATGCATATCCCTTATTTCAAATTAGCAATATTTTATTTTTTATAAATTTTTTTAATGTAGAATTAGTCACTCAAATTTCAATCTATGTGTTGTAGACATGACATAAATGCCTTGCAGATCAAACATAAGAAAATTCAAATAAAAACATCTTAATAATAACAATGTAGTTTTAATATAATTGTAAATATACATATTTGCATATATTTTAATGATATAATATACTAATTAATATTATTTAATATTTGTATCTATTTAAATAAAAAATAAAAAGAAAGTCAAGTTTCACAAGAAAGTTGGGAGCTCTGCAGTTTGCTAATTAAAATTTTTAGCAAATGTTATCAATAATGTTTATGTTTAGAGCTATTTTTGAATCATAGGAAAAAAAACTGGCTGTTTGATCTGGTGTTGGATCACAAGGTAATGCAGATAGATAACTTTCAACTGGAATTGACTCGAGTTGTGGCTTTTCAAGGTACTTTAATTTGTTTTCGGATACTGGCTTAAAATTATGCTTTACTTTCATGGTTCTATCTTGAATATCTACTATTTGACCATGTCCACCAATTATCATATAAAATCGCAACCCAGCCACCTTCTTTTAAATCATTTATTAAAAACGAATCTGATGTAGAATGTTCAGGTGAATTTTTAAGACCATTTTCTATGAAAACTAGCTTTTTTCATAATTTGGGGTCCTGAAAATGGCGAGTTCAAAGAATATTCAATGACATTGGAGCCTGCAGGGCGTATAAAATGAAGTGATCTAGTGTTAGGTATAGATTTACAGGTACTGTATCGTTTTTTAAATTTTACTGCATCCTTTTCTACAACATCTTTGCTTATAATTACTTTTATTTTGCTCTCAGATGACAGTTTATATGCAGTTTCAAAAAATGATCTAGGACTGGTTACATTTTCTTTGCCTTGAAGAACAGCTCTCCAAACTTTATTTTTTAATGCACCCCCGATACCATCTACTGCCCCTTTTCCGTGTGCTGTTTCAAAAAATGACCAATCTGCCTCCATATTAAGTTCTTCTTTATGGAACAGCAAATTTGCAAACATGTATCTGTTTTTAAATTGGCTGGCAGCTCCATCAGACCAATAATGAACTTTTTTTATGTTATTCTTGATAGATTGCAAATAATTTAAAATTTGTTCATTAAATACTTTTACAGAATCTTTACTATGACTTAAATCATCAGATATAACTGCGTATGATTGATGCTGCAAAGTTCCATCTAATTCCCGAAAATAAGTTGCACAAGTATAAATTGTTAGTTTCACTAGCTCAGTGTTCACTCATGATTTCTCTATCATGTTTTATGGCATAATTTTCTGCGAAGTCAATATGCATAATTATTTCATTGTCCAAAAGATGTTCTTTTAGATGCTGTAGTTCCGAATATTGTTTTGAAGCATTATAAACATGCCTGGTAAAGGTATTTAACTGAGCTTGTAGTTCTTCCTTAGCACAGGCCAAGTCTGTTAGTTTGTTTCTTAATGGTGTAACCTAATTCATTTTGATCCCACTGATAATATTTCACAGAATGCTCTAACATTTCTTCTGGTATTTTCCTATCAATACATTCTTCAGCACTGCAAAGAAGACAGCTTCTGTCAATGCAGGTAATGTGATCTTGATCAAAAGCACAGACACTTTCCTTAGCAAGTACTTCTGCATTAGATGGAAGCACAGGACAAATAACTTTCATTCCTGAAAGAAGCATCTGTATATTCTAATGATAAATGCACATGCATACTTCCTGGCTTTTTTTTTTCCTGATGAAAGAACATGTTGAGGACGCAGGTCATGAAACTTAGTTTTACCAATAGCCACTTCAGGATTTTCGTCCAAAAATAAAGCATGTGCTTCTCTGATATTCATGATTAAAAAAACGTTATTGATGAACCTCTCTTCCTATTTGAGTTTTAACTGAAATTGTTTTTTTCCCAGGACAAATTCGACTAATGTCATCTCTAAGATAAAATTCTCTAACCTTATCCAGAACCTTTTCAGATATCGAATCACTTCTTACCTTTCGATCTATATTAACATTAGCTTCCTTATTCAAGATCTGTCTGCATTGTTTCTTTCCAGGAATTGTATTTTCAATAAGTTCTTTTCTCTTTATGGGTGATATATTGGAAATCAAGCTACTTAATACTTATACCTTTTTACTTGGAGACGTTGGTAAAACATTATTTACCTTCTTAATGGCTTTTCCCAAAGACTGTTTTCTATTATACCCACAATTGTTAACATAAATTATTGTTAGTTTAGCTTTTCTCTTTCTGCATTTCCTTTGATGTTCTCTATTTTTCTTTCTTATGTCTTCTCTTTATTTTTCTGTAAGAATTTTTGAATGCCTATATTCTTTTTTTTTCTTACTTTGATCTCTTTTGTAAGCTCTATATTTTTCTTCATCAGCTTTCAATTTTTCTCTTCTAATTCTAGATCTTTCTGTACTTGTTAATGGCATATTTAGGCTTAACAAGATGCTAAATTTCATTAATAATCAAATACATAATTAATGAGTAAGATATTAAGTCAAATTTAAGACACGTATATAGCACTTAATGAAATAATTTTTTTTTTATTTAATTTACTATAATTTTAGTAGAAGATGGATTGAGAATTTTTTATTAAATTCTAAAACAGACAAGATGAAATCATCATTTATCAGTTAGAAATTTAGAATTAAATTCTTTTAAAATTTTGTTGCCAACTAAAAATAAAAAATATAATTAGTGGAATTTACAAAATATCGTCTGCCAATATAAAACTTAAATATCATTCTTAAGGACAATAATAGAAAAAAAATCCCTTTTCTCCCCTTCAAAAAGTACATATTTTGAAATCTTAATAAAATTTTTAAAATATGTATTTTTTAAAGGGGGGAAAAAAAGGGTTTTTTTTCTACTATTGTTCTTAGGAATGATATTTAAGTTTCATATTGGCAGACGATATTTTGTAAATTCCACTAATTATATTTCCTATTTTAAGTTGGGAACAAAATTTTAAAAGAATTCAATTCTAAATTTCTAATTGATAAATAATCTATTTTTAAATCAAAATGTGCATGATTTTTGTTTTAAAGAATAAGGAATTAATTTAGATGTTTTTAGGCAGAGAAGTAAAATACCTCAAGTAAGATTGTTTGTCATATCTGCACCGTTGCTGACATGACAAATTTCAAAATTTGAAATAAAATAGTTATTGAATCAGGAATTTTTTGGGGTGGGTTCTTATTGTTAAAACATACAAAAAACACAGAAAATTCTTTTATTCAAGTTATCAAAGTCATAAATAAAAATTTTAGAGAAGTTTTTCAGTTTTCATTGTGGACATGACAAGTTTATATTTTAAAGTGCCAAAGATGCAAAATTAAAAATAGTAGTGCAGTCGCAATTGTCTCAATAATTAAAGTTACATATGTGCTAAAGAAAAACGGTGCTTAATCACTAATGATATCTACAGATCATATAACTGTAATTAATAAGTGTGTCATGTCCGCAACAAAGATTGCAAAATTTTTCATCCTTTCACAATTTTTCTGCATTATCTTTATAATTATCCCAATATGTGTTCAAAATATATAAACTACATACAATTACCTTTCATTTGATGTATAACATGTTATATTTTCTGAAACAAAAAAAAGTGACATCACAGGCTCATAATACTGTGGAATCACCCAATAACCAAATACCAATTATTCGATCACAGAATAAATAATGAACTCATTTTTGTCTAAAAACAAAATATAGTATATACTATATGCACAATTCTTGTATATTTCACAATTAAAATTTATTATTTTCATGCAAATTTTTAATTTTTAAAGCATTATTTTATTCTGAAAAAATATCTGGCTATGTTCGGCCTAAAAATTGCCTCAATAATATAATTCCCCGCCCCCCCTTTCCGAAAGAAATATAAATAAAATTCTTCGCAAAAGTCGGATATTGTCTAGTTACATTTTAATAGATTACATATTATGTATGTTGTTACATTTTAAAATACGGACAAAATTTTATTATTGCTAGAAAACATAAATTTCAGATGAAAGAAAATAAAAATTAAGAAATCTTAATATCTTAAGAAAAGCCACTGATAGAAAAGAATATTTTCTAATATGTTGGGAAGAAATCTGTGTAGACTTTAAGTTCAAATTGCTGCTATCGCAAGACTAAGAAAGACTAGTATGAAACTAATTACAGAATCTGAACAAAATATTTCCAACATAACCGTTCCAACTTCTGAAACTAAAATTTCAAATTCTTTGTGGGCATGCTTTAATGAAAAAACAAGCCAAACAGAGAGTGAAGCCTCTATAGAAGGGCGAAAAATTCAGAAGTCTTTCCAAACCTTTCCCAATTAGCCGAAAATTACCTTTCTGCATCAGGAAGTACCATATATATAGTTAGCAATTATTTTCAGCAGCAAGTAGTATTTCTGGAAAAAGAAAAAACTATTACCTGAAAATGCTGAATTATTTTTATTTCTGAATCACAATCTGTTTATTAAAAACATTTAAACTTTTTTTAAGGCAAATTTAAACATTAAATGATGTTCTTGAAAATACAGTAGACTCCTTTAAATTCTCATAGCTTAAAACCAGAGGTTGTGCAGATTTTAGAATTTTGTGGATTTCTGGTCACTGTTTTTACATTTTTTAAACAACAATTTGAATGTAATAATGCACTCGAAATTATAATGAATGCTTAAAAAATAATAGAAATTAAGAAAATTAAAAAAAATATTAAAAGTAAAGGTCAAGTAAATAATTAATAATGCTTAGCTAAATATGCATAATGGTGAGATAATTTTTTTCTTTAATTATTCAGTGAATTTTACCTTATAAATGTACACAAATAATTCACATCAAAATCTTAAAATAACAAAGTTTTATTTCATATTTAGCCATACTTAATAACCAAAAAAAGCTTATTAATACATAAATTAATTGGTAAAAATATTGCAATCGCCACTAATATCAGCACTATCTTGAATTTTTTTCAAAAATAAATTTATACTTCCTTCATGAGAAAACCAGAATTGAGTCATATTAGCCAGAAATACATATTAAAATGTATACAGAATAATTAAAAAAACCTTTAATTTTACACTTGCATCTTAAGCTTAACTGTAAGTTTCATGGTTTACATTGGAAACAATATGCGGATTTTAGGAATTTGTGGATTTCAGGGTGGTGGATTTGAAGGAGTCTGCTGCATTCCTCAAAACATACATACATATGAATTAAAAGATTTTAGTATTTACATTTCTCAGAGTTTTCCCCAGACAGTTTCAGAAGGGTTCATAGGGCACCCTGCCTGCCCTTTGGTTTACAAAATAGCTCCCTTCTTGCCCCTCATAAAAACAGTTAGCACTCTTCTTGCCCCCTCCATTAAAATAATTAGCACCCTTCTTGCCCCTCAGTAAAAAAAGTACCCTTTCTCCTTTTTGCAGTAAAAAGTTTGCATTCATTGTAAAAACTGACTCAATATTGTCTTGAAAAGATTGCCCTGACTTTTAAATATCAAAACTGGCTTTAAAAACAAAAAGGGAATACCTTTAACGATTAAAAAAAGTGCCCTTAAGAATAAAAAATACTCATAAGAATAAAAAAAGTGCCAACCTGGGGGAAACTCTGCATTTCTTTCATTATTTAATAAGAAAAATTATTTAAAAAATGTAAATTATTTTTATAAAAAAAAAAATGAAATAAAAGTAAAAAACTCAAGTATTGCAGCGTATATATATATTTATTTAATATCTGTGTTAAACATACATCTATATCTAATCTATCGTATATATTTATGTGCTTTATAAGTATTATAAATATCATTGAAAGAATTTTTTTTTTTTTTTTATGTAACAAGGGATAAATATTAAACTTCCCATTATGCTTAAAAAAATTAGAATTTGCTTGTATGGCCCTATTAAGACAATTTTGAATAGATTATTTAAAAATTTAACAGATTACATTAGCTTATTGCTGATACTTTTTGTACTTATTGATACAGCATAAAAGTTTTAACATGATTCCTACGTTAACCTCGTATATAAAAATGGGTAGATAAAACCCATTCAGGGTATGAAAGTTAACGGGGTGGGGGAAGTGTTAGTTAATTTCAAATAAAATATTCATTGTATATGATGAATGTAAATTGTCAAATTAAAAAGTTTTACTATGTAATTATAAATAAATTTCTTACAGTATTGTTCGGCTTTGGCCGAATAATGGACTTGATATTCGGCTTCGGCTGAATAATCGTTGCATTTCTAATTCTAAATGTTCATAAAAACAAAATAGAACAAAAAAAAAAAATTGACTTAAGTGAAATATTTGAAGTACTACCGTAAAATAACGTTAATCCGCCCTTCCCGATTAAGCGCCCCCCCTCCCACTTTGTAAACAAATTGGAAAATTAAAAAAATCCCGAGAAAGCGCCCCCCCCCCCCCCCCCAAAAAAAAAAGAAATTTCGCCGTGCACGTCAAGATCAACACCAAAAATTTTATCTCCCGAGTGTTTTTTTTTCGACGGATCAGAAAGGCGTGACGATTCTTTGATATATCGCAAACATGTACAAACACATTGTCGATCTGAAACAGCAATATAACCGAACATTAGTTTTGCTGTAAATTTATCTCCATGGCGATGTGAAGGTAATAAAAATATCGACAGTGAAAGTTTCTCATGAAATAAGTTAAAAAAATGTACATTTGATGCTGTGTAGAAAATATTTTGATTAAAAGAGAATCTATTTATTTTATTAAAGAATTTATAGTAGTATTTAACATTATTATGAAAACCAATCGCAAAAAAAATATCGATTGATTGATCAGATCAATCGAATTATCGATACACAGTCGAATTTGTAGCGTAATTCGTGCCATCTTTGTGGTAGTAATGTTTTTTGTTTTAATAATCTGGCAAAACTACCAATTCGTTCTATATGTTCTCAATTTTTGTAACTTGTATTATTTATTTAGCATTTATAGATATGTAATCATGATTTAAAAAAATCTGTTATTTAATCTTCCTAACTTACAACAGATGGCGACACCTCATAAAATGTTACTAGTTCTCGAAATTACTTCAGGTCATTTTCAACTGCAATTTCTCAGTGTTTTTAAATTATTTTAAATTATTAAGTTCCTTTTATTTTTCTGTTACCATATTAATGACAGATATTAGTGTTATTATTTATCTAAATGCATTCCAGTTTCAAAGCTTCTGAAATCCAGAATTTCTGAAATCGCCATTAATCGTGAAGTTATACTGTTTTTCTATTTTGTCTATCATTTTTTTTTCAAAATGTTTTTCTTTTGTTACTTTATTAAAATAATGCATGCTTTGCGATGATCAGCCATTAGCATCTCCCCCCCCCCCCCCCCCCGCCCATAAATGTCATATACTACAGTTTTAATACCGTGTAAGCGCCCCCCCTCTCCTTATTTTACGATTTTCTGCCGTGTTTAGGGGGGCGGATTAACGGGATTTTACGATAGTGTGGAGTATTTTAGGAAACATTTCACTCTGGGTTTTTTAGAGGACAGTACAATAATTGATATGGGCGGCAAAAGGACAGACACGTGACCCTCCCCCCCCCATCCTCCTCCTCCTCTTTCCTACTGCCGGTTTAAAAAATGTTATTTGAAAGACTGGATCAGGGTCGGACTGGGTCCTTGTAAAGGACGCAGACCTTGGATTTTCGAAGGGCGCAACTTTACTAAAGAAGCTCATTATTTTACCACTTTTATAGAAAGCCAATAATATCCATTAATAATTAAAAGACTGTAAAAATATAATCCGAAATATCAATATTTTAAAAATTTGATTTCTGTGTTAAATTTTGGAAATTTCCAATTACACTGCTCAAAACAATTAAAGGATATTGCAGTTTTAGGTGGATTTTGTATCTGGGAAACTTTTTAGCTGATTGATACATGGTCGACAGACATAGTAGGTTATATGAGAATAAATTACACATGTTTGGCAGAAAAAAATGCATTTTATTGCGCATTTGTGTACAAAAGGAAAAAAACACAATTTGTGCATATGCGAAAAAAAGAATAAGAAAAGGTGTTTTCTTCAAAGAAAATCATTTTCAGTAGGGGGTATGGTTTCCACGGGCGGCCAGCAACGTTGAACACCTTTAAGGCATGGACTCAATGAGGCTATTAATGACGAGTTGGGGTATTCTGCCCCACTCTTCCAGAAGAGCTCTTTCCAGTTCTTGGAGAGTTTGTGGGGGTTGTTGGTGGCCAGAAACTCGTCTTCCTAGAGCGTCCCAAACGTGCTCGATTGGATTCATGTCTGGAGAACACGCTGGCCATTCCATTCAGACGATTCCTTTCTCGAAAAGGAAATCCTCCACCAGGTTTGCACGATGTGGCCTGCAGTTATCGTCCATTAAAATGAAGTTATCTCCGATTGCTGCAGTGTAAGGGACTACAATAGGTCTGAGGATCTCATCCCTATATCGGCGACCAGTCAGAGCTCCATCTCGAATGATGTAGAGGTCAGTGCGCCCGTCAATGGAGATGCCACCATACACCAACACTCCTCCACCGCCAAATCTGACACTTTTGTGCACGAACACAGGATTATTCCTACTGCCACGGTCCCTCCAGATGAAAATACGCCTATTATCCGGATGCACAGAAAAACGGGACTCGTCAGAAAACAGAATATTGCTCCATTCATTTCTCCTCCAGTTGACATGCTCGGTTGCCCACTCCCTGCGGTCGCGACGATGCCTTGATGTTAATCTAACACATACCATCGGTCGGCGAGCATACAGACCTACAGCATGGAGCCGGTTTCGGACAGTCTGAGTTGAAATCGTGGTGCCTGTAGCCGAGCGAAGGTGTTGTTGGAGAAGAGTAGCGTTCATGTTTCGGTGTCTCCGAGCTGTTAACGCTAAATACCGATCTTCATTGGGCGTTGTTGCCAGTCTACGACCTTGCCCTGGTCTTCGGCCTGCACATCCACTCTCCAAAAAACGGTTCCATATCCTGGAAATGACACTTTGTGACACTCCAATGGCTTGCGCTACTTCGGCTTGAGTTTGGTCCCCTTCTAACCTACCAACAATTCTCGAAGCTTCTGAATCTGTCAAATGACTTCGCTGAGACATCGTACTCATCGAAACAAAGCAATCACTGAATGCCGATCATCCTTGTCTTCATTCTCTTTTATCCAGTTGAAAGTCAAATTTCATTCGCTGCCGCTGAAGCGACGTTTTTGACGTCTAACTCAAACTTTGCATACTCCACAGTTTGAAAACCAGAAAAATTTGCATTTGTGATTCTCTTCTTCTATTTTCGGCAAAAAAAATTTCGTTTATATCTTTATTTTATATAAAACTTCAAATATCCTTTAATTGTTTTGAGCAGTGTATTTATAAAGATCTCTACACTGTACAAAATTTCAGAAATGTTTTCTGATGCAAAATAATAATAATAATAATGATAAAATACGAAAATTTATTTGTAAATTTTTGTCTGCAAGTCCTTAATCCATGCAATCATGAACCAACCACAAGCTTCTGATATTAACAGAAACCTCTTTTCCAAAATTTATAGACAAACAAAGGAACTTTTTTTCCATAAACGTCGCGGAAAACTTCTAAAACCCGTTGTTTCCAGGAGTTTCTGGTCGGTTCTTTTCCAAATGATTTCTGGGGACATGGTAAAGAGTTACGGAACTGTGCGTAATTAAATAGCTACAGTCAAAAAAAATTTCGTAAACTTCTCTGTTACCTATAGTTGATAGCGGTCCGGATACAGGGACCGGTCTAAAAATGTAATTAAATTGAAAAACAGAGTACGTGGAAGTTTGATAGCTGAAATTTGGCAAGGTAGTGACAAAAGTGTTAAAAATGTAGATAAGACACATTCATGAAACAGTTTTTAAATAAAGCTAACGTTTATTCAACATATCACAAAATAAAATAAAGATGAAAAATATGACAGACAATTTAATTAAATAAAAAAAATAATGGCATATGGCAACAAAAACAAGGTGGCAAAAATAATATGGCATGAAGTAACTTAAATGCAGCCTTCAAAATATACTTGAAGAAAAGTTCATTTTAACTTACATGATAATTAATTGAACGTGATGACACAAATCAAAACAGGCCTTTTATTTTATTAGTCACCATGGCATTAGATGTGAAGAAAAAGTTGAAGAACAGTCCACACACACTATTAATTAATCCTTGAAATGAACGTACATCACCAACAGAAGAAAGAAAAACCACAACTTCAACAGCAGAAATAAACAAACACTAAAAAAAACGTTTAATACCATCATTGCACTCATAAAAGACTTTATACCGCCACTGATATTGTTTCTTTTGGTATCTACAATATCATTTTACCAAAGCTGCCTCACTCTCGCCAATTCAAACTGCCTTTTCATCCCTTTTAAACAATATCAACATACCGCTTTCCGAAAACGCCCCCTTTCTGATGTGTTAAGTTGAGAAGTTCTCAAACTGCCCATCGGCAAAGTAATCTAGAGTGCCTTTGAAGACTGTTACACGGCGTCTGGGCGCATGCTCCCCTATACCATTACGATTGAAACGATATCGAAGCTGGCGGTTGCAACTGAATTCGGAAAAAGGCTGAGAAAACTATGGTCGATGTGAGAAATGATATCGAAACGAACAGTTTGGAAGATAAACATAGATTGGCGAGTTGAAAAACGAAAAGAAAGATTTGAACGATACTAGAAATGGAAAACGATAGCGACTGAAGAAAATGAATACAGGATTGAATGGAAAAATTAGACAAGTACGAAAAGGTGACATTATGTAGAAGTTTCAAGGTTCAAAAATATATACATAGGGCTAACATTTGTAATAATATAAAAGAAAGTTTTTGTCTGTCTGTGTGTTTGTTGACGATGGCTAGCGAAATCTACAGCTCGCACAGCTCTGAAAATTTCGATTTAGGCAGTGCAAGGCATGTCCTAAAGGCTCAGATTTGTAATATTTTGATAATTAGCCAAGATATTAATCAAAAACTCATATTTCTTTGAGAGCCAGCAAAAGCATCTGCGCATGCCCAGAACCCGATTTACGCATCGGGAGGGAGTGAATAACTAAACACTCGTTTCCTTTTTTTTCTTTGTGTGTGTGTTTGTATTATTTCATAGTTTTAAATCGGCAAAAATAATTAGAACTATTGAAATTGGACGTCATATTCAGAAAGATCATACTCTTACGTCTCAAATGCTGCAATATATTCGATAAAATATCTTTGTTAACCTTTGGATTTATTTTTTTTTTCAAAAAGGTAGTTTTCCCGAAGGACATTTTTCTCCCTTATGTTAACGTTTCTCTAGGGCAGGCATGTCAAAGCTGTTTACCGGCGCGGGCCAAATTAAGCATTATATACAAAGCCGAGGCCACATTAAAAAAATGTAGATACTAATATTATTACCATTGCACAGGATAAAATTTGTATTTACAAAACACAGCCATGTTAAAGAAATATTCACGCCAAGTTTCAAAGTTACTGTAATACATAGTTTAGTTTATCTTATTTTTGAAAAATACTCATTTTTTTTCATTAACGAAATCTATAAAATTTAATTGAATTTCCTAAATTGTATTTATTTCAAAAATTTATTGTACACGCTGTTTTGTCCTACTGTTCTAGCAAAAGCATAGCTGCCAATCTGTGTTTTCTTCGAGTAAAATAAGCATATTTTGAAAGAGAAAAGTTATTTAATAAAATGTGTGTTGTATTCCATGGGCTACTTATTTAATTTGATTTATTAAATACATTTTCTGATTCAAATTATGTTTATTTGGGGAAAAAAAGGTTGGCAGCTATGAAAAGATGTCGTATAAAAGTGCGCTACCGAACATAGCTAAAATATGCCTAATTGCACACTTATACTTTAAAAAATCGGCCGATTGATGAATAATTACAGAAATTTTGAAACCCCAAATCCATATATTTTCACTTTAATATGAAATCGCACTGAATTTTGATTAACAGCAGTATTGAATTCTGAAGAATAATTTCAACATCAATCATTATATTTTTAAAAATTTCCACTTTGATGAATTTTTATAGTGCCTGGCAACATTTAAATTAAAATACATTTCCTTTTAAAAAATTGTTTTATCAAAGTAATAAATTCTATTTGAAAACGCTAATACTAACAAATAACATGATAACATACTTCTGCTAATTGCTAAAAGGTATAAAATAAAACATTATAAATAGTAAAATAACTTTTATTAGTCTGTCTCGAGCCACAATTTCGATAAGTTAAATAATGCTGCATCGTTACATATTGTATTTTTGCGTGTTTCAACATATATGGTTTCTCTTATTATAGATGGATAGTGTAGACTAGAGCGAAAAATTATCTTACTTTCATTGAAATTTATTTGGATACAATATGTAACGATGCAGCATTATTTAACTTATCGAAATTGTGGCTCGAGTTACGCCATGGTTATAAATATGGAAATAAACAACCAAGTAAAAATAAAAAATACGTGAAAGATTAGCGTTTCAAATAATAACTTCAAAGACCGTGCAATTATAGAATATTCTAATTTGTTTTGATAATGGCTCGGATAGAGCCGAAACATGTCTACAGACTAATAAAAGTTATTTTACTCTTTATGTTTTCATTTTACACCTTTTAGTAATTGAAAGAGGTATATTATTACAAGGTGTTATAATTTCTTATGTTTTTAACAAGATAGCATTATGAAATTTGCTTTGAAATTTACTCGGGTGCTTTGTAATTTGAAATGAAAACTCCAAGTACTTTGTCTGTTGGTAGACTTTTACAATTTGTGAATTTAAAATGAAAATTGTAACATTTCAGTTAAGCTTTTATAATGGAAAGCCGTCAAATTCCGTATAAAAAGGTAGACTTCTTTATCTTCATACCCACATTTCTAAGATATTTTTGTGCAGATTGACGATTATTAAGAATGTCACGTACAGATATAAGTTTAAAAGCACAAACCCGGCTTTTAGAAATCAGTCCGTTATAAATAAATCTTTTTAGCAACGGTACCTATACTTATACTATTTTCAAATTTCTTTAACTGCGCTAGACATCATTTCTTCAATTTCGTTTTGAGTGATTTCGACTCCCGGGACAATTAATGTGCTAAAAACAATAATTATTTTTTTTAAGCAAATGTATTTCATTCAATAGGCTTGGTGAAAGCAGTTTGATTCTCTTTTAAGAAGTATCAGTTTCAATTCTGACAGTTTATCTTTTTTATGTTTAGCCAGATTTTTGTGAGTTTTCTTTATACTTTCTGCTGTAGCACTTCTTAAT
The DNA here is from genome assembly GCA_963931845.1 of Maratus michaelseni. Classification (NCBI taxonomy): domain Eukaryota; kingdom Metazoa; phylum Arthropoda; class Arachnida; order Araneae; family Salticidae; genus Maratus; species Maratus michaelseni. Next base: position 20,395,329 of record OZ007597.1, read on the forward strand.
GTTACATTCTTTTTAAACTCCAACAGTTTCTACATATCAAGCATAAAATTTGTTTTCTTTTGAACATAATTGTGTTGTAAATCACCTTTAGAAAAGTATGCAATATCCATCTTTAGTTTATCATATTTATTCATAGGGTAAAGAGCTTTAACACATTTTTTTTATAAATCTTGGAATGTATGAAAGTATGTCACTAAAATGTGTGTATATCAATAAAAAAAAAGGAAAGAAAGATCATACACAATTACTAACCTAACTACTAAAAATAATTAAAGAGCTTAAATCCGACTAAAAGCTAAGTTCGACTAATGCCCAGATGAAGAACCTGGATCGCATATTCGGGGTTTTTGCGTCAAGTGTTCGTGCTAAGTGTATTTTTAGCATCCGTGTTCTAACACAGCTAAATTAAACAAGGGTAAATTGCCTAAGGATTCGCGGGCCACAGATAGGTTGTTCGCGGGCCAGTCGTGGCCCGGGCCACGTGTTTGGCATGCCTGCTCTAGGGTGTAATTTTAAAGGTACCGGAGACCACAAATAAGCTCTAAAAGCTAAATCCTTCTTTTAATCAATGTGAAATCGGTATTTTACAATGCGAATTGTAACCCTTTCAACAACACCGGCGAACGCAGGTCACTTCACGCCTCACGGAGACGATCTTTTTTCTATGCTAAAAGTATCTAAACATCCGTATTTCGACACAGTATTTCTAGAGCATCTCGGTAGACAAGATTTACATAACTTACAAAATTTTCGAAACGTTCGAACATGCAGAAGTATAAAAAAAAAAAAAAAAAAAATTCTGAGAAATTTTCGAAAAAAAAAAAAAAAAAACCCGCGAAAAACCGGGTATGACGTTATAGTCCTATGTGACATACATGACATTTTATAATCTCTATGACCAAGTTATAATCACATTCTTCATTCTATTAAATCCTATCATACGTAATTAATTCAATGATACCCCATGATAGGTAATGATTCTATGTTGCCATGGTGATGACGTCCTATTATTTCTGTATTACTGAATTTAAAAACCGAATTTTTAAACTAAAAGCGTTTCATGATAGCAATCCTATAATCTACCGACAGTTTTTTGGATAGATGTTTCCGGGTAAATATACATTAAATGGAAAAAGAGTCTAAATATGGATTTCAAGTTCTGAAAGTTTCAAAGCTAGGCTTAAGTTTCCCATTGGAATTTTCAGTAAATGTCAACAAAAGATAAAATGTTGCCAACTTAAAATGTATTTATTTTTCTACGAAAATTGAAGGAATCGCGGCAAGAGAGTGCCAAGCCATATTTTTGAACTTCTGAGATATTTCTATTTGAAAATTTGATCAAATAATCAAATCAAGATATATAACCTAAAGTTTTTTCGCCAATGTCCTACTAACATTTGGGATATTCTGAATAATAATATGGCATTACTTTAATGATATTACTATTACGTTTATTGCAAATTAGCTATCTTCATTGAGGGCATAAACATCTTGGGCAAAAACAAAACCTGTCATATATGCTGCCACCAAGTGACATTAGAAACAAATTATATGTTGGATATTACATTTTACAATATTAAGCAACAGATTACAGTGTTAGATTTATTTCACCAAAAATGTGGCTTGGCACTTTCTTGCCCCGACCCCCTCAATTAATCATATTATAATAACAGACAATATAATTAATTTCACTCAAACTAGTTATAGTACGAACGGACCTTTTTGTCATGTTTGTCGTACAATTTTAAACTTGTTATTATTACATTTATAGACAATTCTGAATCAGTTCTTTTTTCATACTAAAATGTAATTGTTAACAAAAAAACAAAGTTTGAATTACCTTCCAATTGCCGGGATAAAATTCTCTGAAACCTATTTTATAAACATTTACTAGAAATTATAAGATACATTTGAATTGTTACAAATACAGGAACACTACACTTTTCAGATAAGTATATGACATATATATAATAAATGCTTTTTCAGCAAACTCAATAATGATAATAAAATATTAAATAGAAGCGACACTCTTTGGTGCCAGACAGTCTGAAATTTATTGCACGGAGACTGCCGCCATTGGTAACAGATTGAATATACTTCAGGTTTTAAAAGATTTGGATTGGATGCTCTCCTGAAACAAAGAAATATTCAAAAACAAACAGTGCTTGCAAAGAGAAAAATAGTTCACTATATATTTTTTTTATTGCAAAAAAATGAATGTTATTTTTAAAATATATACAGAATAGTATTTTTATTAATGTTGTAAAGTTAGTTACTCTAGTATTTGCCATAATTTTTTTAAACCTCATCTGTTTTTTTTTTACATCATCTGGACGAGGGCGCAGATTTAATGACCGAGGGCGCACCGGCCCGCGGGCCGGTTGCCCGGCGGGCCAGTCCGAGCCTGGACTGGATCAGATGTGAATGTTGTATTTAAGGGTAGCATAAACTGCTTTTTTAAATCCTACTATTTTGATTATTTAATGTCTTGCTTCAGCAGCTCTTTGAGTGTCTGCTATGCTTCATTATTTAAAGTAAATATTCTACTTATTTGCATGTATTGTTTGTAACAGCATTCAGTGGGAGGTAACACAATCTATTATCTTGATACCAATATAATTCTTTAATTGATCTCTTTAAGAATTTATTTGGGTTTGTCTCAATTTAGATAAAGAATGTGTGCCTGGTTGAAATGCTGTTTTACATTTGTATGGTGCACCCACTGCTGATGATACCTTGACACCATGTTTGTGAAGTTTTATTAAAAGGTTACACTAGTTGTTTTGTTTCTCTATAATTAAAATTTTTGATGTGACTAGGGAATCGTTTACTACTTAATTTTCAAAAATTGCAAACTTGGTTAGCTTTTTCAATCTTGTTTCCCTGGATTTAATTTTCTTTTTTTTAATTTTTAATGGCCGAATCTTATTTTTTCAGCTTGCTGCTGGCTGGATCCTATTCCTGTTAGAGATTTTAAAATTAAATAAAAAAAATTTAATGAGTAAAAATTAAAAAAATGTGTTTATTTCCACAAACTCTTTGCTTAATTTCAACTTGCACTTGGGATCTCAATGGGATCAAACAGAAAAAAATATATTTTTGATTTGCATGATAACAGAAGGTAAGGAAACTTTACAGTATAATAATAAATGTAATGGCATAAACAAAATTTAAAACTTTTTCTTTTGTTTTAAGCACTATTTTAAAATATAACTTTATTTTTAAATCTTATTTCACAACATATTGTTAATTTAAAACCAACCAAATTTAAAATAAAATAACAAAATAATGCATAGAAAAAACCCCCACAGAAAATCGTATTTCTACACAACAATTAAAATAAACCAAAAATACATTATTTACAACATAAATTTAATGGAAAATGTTAATTATGTCATTTCAATCTTTTAAAGTGCACTACTATATTACAGTAATCCTTCGCTGATGCTATTTCTAATTTCACACAAACTTTTAGTTAAAATCATTACATCATTTCAATCTTTTCAAGTGCCCTACTATATCACTGTAAACATTCGATTATTTTGTTTCTAATTTCATGACGAACACAACATTTATAAATAATGACGTATTAGTAAAACCAGAAAGTAAAATATCAAAATAAACGAAAAATAAATTTTTTTAACATAAATTTAATAGAAAATATATTACCTACGTCATTCTTCTAAAGTGGACTGCTACAATCAGAATAATCATTCGATTACTGATTTTGTAATTTCGCACAAACCTTTAGATAAAATTACGTCATTTCAATCTTTTAAAGAGCACTTCTTTATCAGGGTAATCATTCGGTAATTCAAATTCTAATTTAACACAAACTATTAGATAAAATCATCTCATCATTTCAGTTTTGAAGTGTTGAACTTGCCTAAATGCGTAATCTTTACCGGATCTCTGGGGGACGTGTATTTATACCATTAACTGTCATAAATGGCATTAAACCAATCCCCCCAGAGTTTTCTTACGGCATAAGAATATATCCGGTAAAGGTTCCTTAAATTAGGCAAGGCGCTTTGGCTCAAAGATGGCAATAGCAAACGTAAATTCGTCAGATGGACTAGAAATAGTTGATACACAGAAAAACTTGGCAAATACTCCATCTTCTGCTCAGTAGCTAAGAAAGAGTTTCCGCCACTGTTTCTCAATTTTTTGTAAAATGGCCTGCCCATACAAATTTGTGTTGACTAAAAAATTCTCTTCTCGCTTCAGCTTCCAAACAGCTTTACAAGTGGCCACGAGATGTATCCTTACATATTTCACGACTGTAGTAAAAGGTCGAAATTTATCGCAAACTGCTGAAAACGAGTAATATTATCCATCAAAATTGTTTAAACCGAATACAATCCCACACCTCACTTTGAATAACCAAACCACGACTAAAAAACTTTACGCTAACCGCTACAACGCATATGTTACGTAATAAATCATAAGACAACAAAAAACCAATGAACGACAAATTCAATGATTAAGCTAAATTTTCTCCTACTCTAGAACAAATCAGTGCACTGGAATGATGTTCTGAAATATTTATAATTAACGATGTAATACACGCATGCGCAATCATTACCCTCCCGGTCACTAACACAGGTATGAGCGTGCCTACAAATAACTTTATTCCAAAAATACAAAACATACTAAAAAATAAAAAATATATAACATACCTTTTAATGAGCAAGATTCATACCTTCTACTCATACAAGTTCCATACTATTGCTATTTTCAACGCTGAGTACCAGATATTTAAAAAAATGAAGCCAGAACAATTTTTTAAATCCAAAAAGAAAAATTTTTAAAAAAACTAACAGGGTCAGCGAAAAATATTACCAAAAACATGAAAAATTTTAAAGCCAAAAGTCTCACAAAACTGTAAAAAAGAAAAAAAAAAAACTTAAAAAAAAAAGTATTTTATTTAAAAAAAAAAAATTGTTACATAACATTAAAATAAATGAAGGAAGGGGGGGGGGGAATAGTTCCAAAAAGGGCGCATATTGTTAAAAGAAATATAGTTTTAAAAAATATCTTCATTCCGAAGATCCAGAGACTGCCCCACCGGAAACAATATGTCAATCAACCCAATTTGTGCCTCGGACAATATCGAGAAATTTTGTAAAGGGATCCACATTTAGTGAATTGCAAATTTGCCTAAACATAAACCAAGTGATATAACCTCCAAAATCTCCTTGCCGGTTGTATTCTGGTAAAGAGGCCTTGAAGTGACGCCAGTATGATTAAATTTTATTAGTACAAGCGCCAGTCTCGGGATGTTTGAAATAAACAGTGATTTACCTTCAAATGATCATAATACAGCTCGCTTAACCTTCTGTACCCCTTCCAACAATTCGAAATTACAAAAGTTCCAGGCTGGATCCACATCTTAATAAGGCCGAGAAGAGTATCCGCTGTTCTGTCGGGTACAGCAACCATGAAACAGCGTCCAGATTCGCGCTCTACACCGCCAAAAACCCACTGCCCCTCAACGAAATGACCCCTATTATAATTTCTTTTCCTCATTTTAGATTCATCAATTTCGACAATTTTCCCATGCCCACCGATCTTCTCATTTTGAGTTTCAATGTACTCAACCAAAACGTCGGTCGCAAACCGCCGCCAGTCAGTGACGCATTCTGAAAAACACAAGAGATCCTTATGGACACACTTCATTGAAGAAGCAATTAGCGAGCAATCCTGTAAAAAAACATAAAAATCTTGCCGACCCTCTTTCTTTAAAAAAAAATTTATAAAAAAAAAGCTCTATTTGGAATGCCAGGAGGGCCAAAACAATTTCCATATAAATCCTCACCGTCTGCTTCCTCATAAAAACTTACCTGGTACTCTCGAAAAATGGTATCCATAGGCACCGACATTTTCCAACTTCTACAAGCAACTACAAACGTCAAAACAATTTCGGTAAACAAAATAGAATGATAAATTCAATTCTACCGCTCAAACTGCCACTGTAATAACCGCCAATACGTAATAAATCACATGACAATTAAAAACCAATCATTAACTCAACAGTTATGCAAATTTATTTCCCTTCCATATATGGTTCTATAATATGCGACTCTGCAACCAATAACGTGTAATAGAACGTTCTTCTACAACCAATCACGTATTCTATACTTTTCATCATCAATGACGTAATACAGACATGCACAAACATTTCCCTTAACATCCACACAAATACGGATTACAATAACGAATTTCAACACCAGTAACTAAATACAAGCTTAATAGCTGGGTTGCCATAAAAGAAAATCAGTCAACGTACAATTTGATCATCATATATTTTAATTTTGAAAGTTTCTCTGAAAAATTTTATTTCACTTTCTGTGGTAGCCCTTACTCCAATGTAGTAGTCAAGATCATACATTTCAATTTTAAATAATATTTAAAATAATTACAGATCCATAGACGTAATTATGAAGTCCACAGATGTGATTTGAATAACTAGTTTTAGTTTATTGAAATTTATGTTAACTGCAGTCGTTTGCTCAGAATCCAAAGAACTACTTAACCCCCTCGCTACATATTTTTTTAAAAACTTTTGTAAAAAAGTTTACATGATAAACATTTTTTGTAAAAAAGTTTTTTAATATAGATTTAGATCATAAAAATTGTCAGAAAAACTGCATTTGAAGAATAATGATAAAAAAAAAAAAAAAAAAAAAAAAAAGCGAAATTCTGAAAATTAATCTTGGTTAAATTATGATTTATTTTATGAAATAGAAAGGTAACACATATACTAATAAAAATAGGCAAAATACTAAAAAAAAATTATACTAGAAATGAAATTTAGTGTGATAAACTTCAAAACAAAGTTAGTCAAAGTACTACTTGGCAATCTTCGCACAAAATTCGCGTTTCTTTGCGAATTTTTTTGCACAACAAACAGCACACTGCCTAGTAGACTTTTAGGTAGCTTTCAATACAAAAAAGTATAAAGCTACCTATTGCAGCCGTTCGGAGGAAAGCAGTTCCGGAAAATTTCGATATATTTTCACCGATCATGACCCCCAGACTCCAAAACCACCCTCCGTTCAAATGTTGATTTATATATATATATATATCCATATATATATATATATATATATATCTGACCTATGTCATACGATAACGCTCGTATTTATGAATCAATTTTGATGAAACTAATTGTGTGTATTAAGCTCACCAATGTCTCGACCGAGTTCGTTGGCCAGCTTGGTCTGCCATTTTGTTTCAAGATGGCGGCCAATTAAAAATTTAAAACTAAAATAAATATACAAAAAAATGAAAAATTCAAATTTATTTTTTAATTCAGTGTTAGGCCTTGAAACGAGGATTCCAGAGCATTTTTTGTTTTACCTCTATCTTAAAAAACGGCTGAGATAGAGCAGTTTGAAATTCTAGGGTGGCTGACATTTTGAAACAAGACAGCACATTACAAAAATTTTCATTGTTGTAATAATTTTCCCAATCAAACGCATAAAACTATATATTCATATCCGTTAGCGCCAAATTCTCGCCAAACTTGGCGACATTTGGCGAAATATCGCCAAATTTGGCGACCAAAATAAGTTTTCATAAATGAAGCCAATTTGGCTATTGCTCAATAATTTGGCGAATTTCTTATTCAAATTCAGTATTAACGAATCTTTTGTAAACGTTTTATTTGCATTTTAAGTTGCTGTTTTCGTGTAACATTAGCTAAAATTTTAAAACGAAGATATAGGAAAGCTACCTTTTCCTCCCGGTACATGCCGGAAGGACTTTTTCTTGATGTGATTGGGTGGAATATGGCTAGCAAGATGTCAAGCAGTTTGTCTCATGGGATGGGGAGTTGAACTACTTCTGCCAGGGGAAAATCTGGAATTTCCATCTTCAGGATGCTTTGTTCAATAACTTGAAAATGGAAATCTAGAAGCCTTATCAACAAGAAATATTGACTTTGGGTTAGGAATATCGTGCATTATGTCAAAGATGTGTTCTATTGTAAATACGGATTGCAGACAAAATTATGCAAGTTTGCAGATGAACAAGTAGGACATTTTTCGTTGTGTTTGCAATAACTGAGTGGCGTTGTATTCCTGGGGTTCGAAACTAGATGTTTTGTAGTAATGGAAAGCAGAGTTTCGCAAAGTTTCTTTAATAAAAATGATGTCACAAATTTGCCAATTTATCCACAAACATCATATCACACATATATATGATGCGGCACTTTGAGAAATAGCACAGGGTGACATCCTTCTTGAAAAATCAAAGAAATGTTGAGGACAAATAGTTAGCATTTTCGGGCATGGACGAAGAATTTTAATCTCTTAAGGCGGCACAGGGGATGAGAGCAACTTTTATGGATGTTTAACCGCTGGTGGTCAGAGGCGAAGTGTTTCTCCAGATATGAAAGCTTGCGCTATAAAAACATGCCAAGCGATTTACATTTTGAGCCAAGAGAATTGAATTTTTGCGCGGGATGCTGTAACCGTTACATAAACATCATATCAACTTCATAACTGACGTCAGTGGTAGGGAAATCTTTTTTGGCGAAGATTGCACTTTGGCTAAAGGAGAGTGATTTAGAATTTTACCATTTTATTGTTTTGGGAAAATGGTAAGAAAGATAATTTGGAAGAATGTTGTAAGGGTGCCAGCAAGACGGAATGAACATCTGGATGCCTTATGGAGTCAAAACTGACCATGAGAAAGGAAACATTTTATGCCTTGTATAATTTCATTTACATTGATATGTGAGAGACCAATAATGATAATTTAAAAACAATATGTCTGATTTTGACTAAAAATTTTCATTGAAAGAGAAGGACAAAAGGGTGTGCGTTTTAACAGCCGGGAATGTATATGAATTACGATAATGCAGAAAAGGGAAAATATATTTACTAAAATACTTAAAATATAGATTTCTTTAATTTTGAAACTAATATAGATGGTATCTTTATCATATATATCACCCCTTCACAAGATTTTGAAAAATTTAGAATGTCACCCTGTAAATATAATACACAATATCAATACAGAAAAATAATAATAAAAATAAGTATGCATACAATTATGTAAATAATAAGATGTAGTACTACAATAATACCTACATATTAGTATAATAAATGGCCATAAAATTTTCAAATTGCAGCAAAATGTATTTTCAAGGTCTTTGAAAAGTCTTTTATCCACATTAGTAATATTGTTAGCTGCAAACATTTAATTTCTTTTTTTGTTTGTTTGTTTATTTATTTTACAAACTTGATGGTGCACCTATATAAAATAAACTTTTAGTTGTTCTTTTTTACAGTTCTTAAAAAAAAAATTCCAACATTGAAAAATTACAGATGCATTTTTTTTAGAAGGTTTGATCACATGATTTTATTTATCAACAGACATGATAAATGAGTCTAGTGCACAAAATTTTTTTGTATTTGCTTAAAATGTTTACAAGTTTGCACTATATTATTAAAAATCTTAAATGAAATGTAAATACAAATATTGCAATAATAAAAGAAACACAATTACAATTATACAATTACTATAAAATGATAATATAGAGATTATAAAAATACATATATAAAATAAAAAATGTAAAAAAATATTTTTCTTGTAAAGACACAGCAGAGATAAAAATGATGCAAGACATGGGCATCGAGAAAAAAAAATCTCCCCTTAAACTTGTTGTAATAACAAAGAGACTGCAGTTTAGGACATTGGTCTGGTCATATTCGGGACAGGGTGTATTTAGGGAGAGGGGTTAATTTTGGTAAACTTCCCTTGCTCTGCACATATTTGAAAACTCCGCCTATGATTGGAGCGACTTGGATACTTATACGGGTTTGAAAAATGTAAAATTGGGTATACCAATTTTAATCTTTTTGCTCTCATACACAATGGAATAATGACCCCCACATGGGTAATAATTTAGAATGGGGCTTATTCCGCAAGGGCGAATAAAAACTAAAAAAAAAATGAAACAAAAATCAGTTTCTTGTCAAAAATCTAAAAATCCTACCATAGACACGTTGTAGAGTGTAGAGAGCATAGGGTCATAATCGGGATAATTATATATTGTTTAGAAAATTATTCTCAAAATAGCAATTCTTTTATTTAAAGTTATTTAAAATAGGAATTAAAAAAATATTAAAATTAGATGAGATAACTAATTTGAAATTTTAACTAAATAAGTATAATTAAAATGCAGAAAATGTTAATGGATTTATCAGATTTTTAAATTACATAACAATACCTATTATTCTTATTTATTATTTTTTTTTTTCCTTTATTTATTTATTTTTTTAACAAAAACACTATTTTAAGTTATGCGAACCTTGTAAACAAGAATATGGGAAGAAAAAAATTTCTTTTGCCAAATAAACAAGTTCTGCAGTACTGCAACATAACACATAAACAATGGACCAGCCATATCACAATAAAAACAAATACTACAAAACATGCATGCATAAATACACCTCTTACCTAGGATAAGGCGCACTTATGAATCTGACAAACAGAAAATTTTTACATACATATTAATATTTTATTGCCTTTCGAGGACGTAAATTATAAGAATGAGTACTTTGTTCAATATTGTTATTGCTAGGAGGATTGTTATGAACATTATGATAATTTAAGTCAAATAAATGGTTATTTTTAGGAGGTGCAAGTAAAAGTCTGTCAATATGAACTCTGAAAGTAGAATTGTTAATGTGAGAATTCAGTTGTTGAATTGAAAAAGAAACAGGTGAGTGTTTCTTCATAACTACATAAGGCCCTGTATACCTTGGCTGGAATTTATCTGTATTTTAGGTAAACAATGTCTGTCTCAGTAATTGGCCTGAGTTTTGCCTTTTTTTGATGATATTGGTTTCTTTTAAGTTGGGATGCTTTTATGTTGTCATAAGCTTTGTTGTAAATACCATTTAAATTATGAAGGAGATTGTAAAAGTCTACATTTTGGTCTAGAAAAGGTTGATTAGCGTTTAAATCATATGTATCAAATATTAGAGAGTTCGCATCCAAAATGTAAAAGATTCGGAGAGAAAGACTTAGAAAAGTGTTTAGAACCATTATAAAGATTTTTATGAATAGCAATGGCATTTTCAAAAGAATGTCCTTCTTTCATTAAAGTATTGATTGAGTTTTAAGAGATGTGTTTATCCTCTCGCTTATAGAATTACTAGCTGGGTGTGAGATAGATGAGCGATTTATTTTATTACCTAGAGTATTATTTAAAGTATTATACACATAAGAATGAAATTGGGGAGTATTATTTAAAGTATTATACACATAAGAATGAAATTGGGGCCCAAGGTCTGATAACACGGACGCAGGTCGCCCAAAAGTTGTCATATAGTCAAATAAACACTTTACAATTTTAGGTGCAGTTGTATTATAGAGAGGATAAAGTTCAATATGCCTAGAAAAATGATCTGTAACTGTGAGAATAGTTTGACCGTTTTTATAAGGACCAACAAGATCAATTGAAATAGTATTTCCTGGTTGTTCAGGGGTATATGTTGGTTGAAGTGGGGTATTAGGTACACGATGATGTTTAGCCTGAAGACATAATAAACAAGAAGATACATAATTTAAAGTATCGGTGTACATACCTTTCCAACAATACCGTGAAGAAAGGAACTCATATGTTTTAGCTAAACCAAATGAAATAAATGGTAATTGTTAAAACTTTAGGTTTTAAAGAATTGGGAACCATAATTAATAAACAAAAGTATTATCCGCAACATTACTTTTTTTTTCACATTAAAACTTTAGAATCGGGATGAATGAAATAAAATGGGAATTTTTTTGTAGAACCTGATTCGTACAGTTCTGACACAAATGAGGATGATAATACTGTTTTTGAGGTATTCAAGCCTACGTGATTTTATATATATTTTTGCTCGAAAATTTTAACATTTTACCCATTGTTAGTTTAGACATTGTTTATATTTTAATTGTGAAAACTTCTGTTTATTTTCTTTTAGACATTGTGTTATATTTTCATGGAATGATTTGAATTATACATTTATCACCATATCATTCTTTTCATTTAAATGTTACTTTCATTCATCTTGTTTTTATGACAAAGTTTAAATCGTTTTTATATTTCAACTTGACGTTCTTATTTTAATCTTTTTTTTTGGCGCAGCATGTCCCTAAAGGGACTTTGTGTCATAAAACCCAATCAACCAACCAACCAACCAATCCAAATTTTTTATTATAACGCACGTTCGCTCTTTGCCATCTGAAACATTTTTGAGCGGTGTGCCCAAACGAAAGCATAATTGCAACGATCATTATTTCTGGCCCAATTATTTTGTCTAGTTTGTGGAGCTCTATGAAATTTTGACTTATAACGAGACTGAAAATTTTGCTTATTGTCATGTTTAATTTCTTTTGGTGATTCCGGTTTCCTTGACGACTGTGAAAAATTTAGGTTAATTTTCTCCATTAATTCCTTAATTTTACTTTCTAATTGATTGCATTCTACATGCGCCGTAGTTACATTGTCCATAGTTACACAGTAACCTTGGCCAAGGAATCTATCCATCAAATGCAAAACAATTTTGGTGAAAACTAGATAATAAGGAAATTTGGGATTATACACAGTTCCATCCGGCGCCATCGTGTAAACAACTTTTCTCTCTTAATGGGCTTGCTTCAAGACGTGGATGACATCACACGAGGTCGGAGTAGCAGACAAGTAATATTGAATACGCATATGTGTGCACCAAAAACAGTGTCTTTAAAATCCAATTTTGTTATATTTTCTTGTATAATTTCTGGCTTATTTTAGATATGTTTGAATTATACATACAATAAATGAAAAATTAAAAGTTCAGCAAGACCTAATTTTAGGATTGTTATTACATGAACAGATTCATAAATAAAAATTTTAACTTTTTTTAAACAATTGTAAATAAATTCAATTTAAATTTTATAATGTATGAATAATTTAAAATACACATTCTGTTACTAGGTATCACAACTAAGAAAACGCTCTTTCAAACACTTATCTGACAAAACATAGTTTTTTAATTACTAATTATAATGTGCATTTTATATTTTTATGTGTTTTTTTAAAAGGATAAGAGAAAATGTCACCATTTCCAAATTCTACACACATTTTCACTTAGATTATAAATTTATTATTTACTTAAAAGGAAAAATTAATTTAAACAGAAAAATTTACATCCATCTTGTAAATACAGATTCCCAAGTTCTTTCAATAAATTAATATTAAATATTTATAAAAAGAAAAGTAATTCTATTCAAGAAAATCAAGCAAAATATGTACTTTCAAATCATTTACAACAATTATGACATTTAATATTCTCTCGGAGAAAATAATCTCACTTGAATGTACAATAGTAAGTAAGTGGAAATATCAAACTTATTAATGAAGCTTACATACTGGTTAATGTAGATCATTTACAACTGTTACAAGTGATTTTTCTATTGTCTTTTTTTACTTTTGTATAGTTATTTAGCAATATATTAGCAATTCCGGACTAACACAGTCTATAAATAGATATGAAAGTTTGTTTCCACATTTGCATTTAATTGCGAAATCCAGACCTAAAATTTAGTAGTGAGACCTCTTTTCAGTATTGAGTTGTATAATAAGCTTTTTGGGCTCTGGAAATTTTAGGAAAGTACTTTCGTAATTCTGATTAGTTTTTGGAAAATATGAAAGGCATTTACAATTAAAAATTATAAAATTTCCTGAGGCCATTTTAATTGACCACTGTCTGCTAACATCAAGTATTTGTAAACTTCATTTGGGCAATCTAATTCTAAAGTTTTATTTTTGACTAATAGGGCAATGCACTCAACACATTTTAATTTATGTGAAACTTTATATGCAATATAACCAGCAATAAAAGTCAATACAGACATGGTTTTATTTTTTATATCAGTATCATACCTGCTGTGAAACATATCGTAAAAAAAAAAATCTGGTATGTTTAATTCTACAATTTCATCAACAGTTGTATTATAATTTAAATCTTTTAATTGAAATTCTCCCTTTTGCTTTGAGTGTAAGCTAATTAAATCAGAATTTCATATTAGCAGCCATTTACATTCATCTTATTAAATAGGAGGAATGAGACAAGTTCCATTCTTCCCCACTACTTTCTTTTATGTTAAACTACGTGTATACAAAACTATACTGCTTTTAGGCTTAGTTTAAAACCTGGATAATATACAGTATAATGTTACATAAATAGAGAAACTATTATATCTACACATAAACAAAAATATAAGCTACATAAAAATAGCTACTTTTCACTTAATAACCCACAAGAAAAAAAAAATTCCTGCATCGACCTCTGTTGTTGTTGTTGTTGGCGTGTCAGAGAAAGTGCCAAGGCACTTCTCTGAAAGAAGGGGTGCCAGAGCCTCAAGAGAGGTTGGACTTCTAGAGCTGGTCTCCTAATTTTGAACCAATTTCAGATGAGAGACCTGCACCTGGATTGGTACCCCCAGAGGTAACGATTATACTAAACTTGGAGGACATTGGAGCCACGAACAGATTTTACGTGCACCAGCTCCCATTAACGTACACGGTCCCACAGCAGCGGCAATCGAGAGAGGATAGACGATGCATCCTCCCAAGCAGTGACCTTGGTCGATGCTGCTTGGCTTTCGGCGATCTTACGAGAGCCGAGCTTAACCGTCCACGCCACTGCGGGACTTTCATCGAACTCTGATATACATAAATATTTAAATAATTGAAAGCTTCTAGTAGTTTTGCAAACTTTTTACAAAAAGCATTTGATTTTTTTATTTTAAAGATATAGATAAGAACTCAATATTATTAATTAATGTTTTAAATGTTTTCGATTTACGTAAATTATATTTAGAAGAGTAATTCTGAGTAAAAACAGGACAAAAAAAAAAAAAGGCTTTCGTATTACTGTTTTATCTGTTTGATGATTCTAAAGTATATTTACTACTCTAGGTCAAAATAAAAACATAATGAAATGAGAAAAAGAATTTTTAATTATCGTCTGTTGACATTCTGTATATATTTTTATGTGCGTATTCGCCATTGTGATTGTTTGAATAAAGTGATATTAAATGTTTAAAATGATTAATTGCCGAAACGTCAGTTGAAGCTTACTGTGGAGACCCGAAAAGTTTTTTTGTTTCTGTCTGTCTGTCTGTTCGTTCCGCGATAACTGCCGCAAAAATGATCCGATTAGTTTGATTTTTGGTAGGTATGTTGGTGAGGTACCCGGAATTAGCTGTATAGTTTTTAGTTATGTTTGGTTCATTCGTTCGGAAAATATAAAACATTTCTTTTTAGGTCATAATGCTTTCCTATCAGAATTCAGACGATTTTGAAAATTTTCATCCATTGAAATAAAATGGCACATTTGATTAATGTATTTAATGTGTAAGTTATGAAGGCTAAAATTTATCAAGTCAGGTCTTAAATTATTCAAATTAATTTGAAATTTTGTTAATACATTCGTCAGATTTTTAAAATTAGGTGTACAATGTTTGCTGCAATTTTATACATCTGTTCTAATAATATAATACATTTTATTCTATCATTTTTTGCAAATTTTAAAATGTATTTATTTTTATTTTCCTCTTTAATTTAATCGTAACCTAGCAACTACATTTTAAAGAATATCAAAATAATAAAATTCAAATAACTCAAACTATTTTGCTACAATATTTTATTCGCAAAATAAAATAGTTTTGAGTGATTTTAACATTTTATTGAAATAAATGAGAATTTATTTTGAAACAAGTTACCTTTTAACTACTATAGAATGATAACCGAAACATTTTTACATGAGATATTCATTTTCTGGAAGAGATATGGATTTTTCGTGGTTCAAAATTAATATTAGTTTAAAATAGGATATAATATCTCGAACAACGAGATGGTTAATCTAAAGAAATTAGCTTAGTAAAACGCATCCATACAGCCTGAAATAGCACAGTACTGGAAACTGAGATCATACAAAGTTATCACAAAAAATACTTTATAGCGCCAAACCACGGTTGCTATTTAGTGAATTGGTAGTGGGCACGATTATGAATGATTACCCAATAAGTTTAAAAGTTTCTAAATAAGCCTATTTTGGGGAGATTTTAGTATGCTATTGCCATCGAGTTAGATCAGGATGTACTTAGGTAAAAGAAATATTATAGAATGACCATCAAAACTGTTTTCCGAAACAAAAGTTGCAATAGCAGTAGATTTCTGAAATAGATATAAGTGAAAAGATTCAGTTTACATTTCCATAAGTTGCTTTTGTACACGAGATATTATTCAACCTATTTATCAGATGAGAGTGTTTCGTGGTTGGCAGGTAAGTAAATATTGCTATTTAGGCATTAGGATAACATGAAATTATTTTCGAAAATTTTGCTTATTCTAATAAAACCACTGTGTAGAACGAAATCCAAGATATACTAGAATCATTCACACAATCAATAGTAAATCACGAATATAAATTTGTTAAATTAGGGGGGGGGGGGTGCAGGGGAATGTATTTTTTTTTTTAATCTAAAACATAGAATAAGAAGTTCATAAGAATGTCAGAATATTATTGCATAAAGCGTGTTTAATTAAACGTTTCTAATTTCTGAAACCTTCAAATTATTTTAAAAGCGTATAAATATGTATGTAGTAATTTAAAAAAATTAATTTGCGGATTGTAAGATGTTAAATATTATGAAAAGTGAGATAAAAAAAACATTGACTTTCAGAGCTGACGTTGAGGCTCCTGATCTGTAGATTTACTAGTAGTATTAATAGTAGAATATGCACATTCATCCTGACGAAACACGAATTTCAACACAACAGAAAGCGTAAGCAATTACCTTTATTAAAGTATTAAGTGAAATATAACCATCACAACATTAGAGTTCTTGAATTGACAAATGGTATAGATATATATTTTGAGTTTTAAATAATGAGATAAAAAAAAAGGGTACTTACTTAAATTATTTATCCAAATAGTCCAAATAATATACTTTTAAAAAATTGACATTTTGAAAACCATTTTGATATAAAATTTATCTGAAATTATAGAAGCAAAAAAAAAAGCGAAACTTCACTACTGAGACACGAGAGTTGATTTCGTTGGTGACGTCAGGTCACGTGTTTGATAGCTCAAAGCAGGCCCGTGAAAAGAGGAAAGTTGTTTTCGCGTTCCATCCCCCATGTATATTAGAAAATCCAAAATAAATCCAGTTTCTACTTCGCAAAGTACAAAAAACTTAAGGCCAAATCTTGCTCTATTTTTGGCAATAAACATTTTCCAGCTAAGTCTGCCTTTGAAGCGCATTACTCTCATTTATGCTCAGACTTTTACCGGGTGTATAAAAATTTTGAAATTTGTTTCGAAGATGCTCTATTATGTCATAAATTTTATTTAATTTGGCCATGGATGATTATTTTTATCAAATCGGTCATTATTTGCAAAATGAAGAAACTTCATTGGCAAAATAAATCTATCTTTGTCAGTTACATCTGGAAAAATTGGTGTTTGCAATATATGACGTTTAGACCAATAATATTCTTGTTTTGGCTTTTTTATTATTCCTTGTAGAAGCAAAAGAGAAAAGAATAATCTAAGTTCATTCTCATTTGTATCTGTCCATTTTTTCCACCTCTATCTTTCTTTAGGAACTGCCTTACTGATATATTGTTCAGCGTATCTGTTGGTCTTTAGTACTATTATGTGTAACATAAGATCGTCAAAAAAATGTTCAAAATAATCCAAAATAGTTGCATCATTTTCTTTAGTGAAAGTTTTTCCTGGATTGCCAAGGAAAAGAAATGAAGCAGCAGCTGGTGGAATATTTTGCATTTGAATCGATATCGAATCTTCAGATTCATCAGTATCTGGAGAGCAATTCGAGAAATTACCACCAGTTTCGCTATAACTATCTTCAATATACATCAAATCAGAATCAGAACTGCTTTCAGTGTCAGCAGGAACATAGTTTTTATCTCCCGCGAAAAACTTCCTGCGAGACATTTTTGAACTTAAAAAAAAAGCGTGCTGTACTTTCTATGCTAAATGCTTGCAAAACAAGATTGTGAACTACACAGAAGTATGGACAGCTAATGCCATCTGTTAACCCAAACCTGTATCCATAATTAAACATTTAAATGTGGCTAAATCAGGGCTGTCACTGGAGACTATTTTTATATTCTTGCACCACTATTTTAAGAATCAATTTTGCTGTATATTTATCATGTAGATGTTGTTAAAGTCTGTTGGCAATTCTCTCAGTTTTTCCTATCACTTATATTTAATTGGTTTATATATTACATTATATTTATTTACAGTTATTTTATATTTTGAACTTACCTTTTGCTTTGCAGCTTTTCATATTGTTTAGTTTATCCATACAGCATTAACGTTATATTTTTCACGTGCTTTGAGATCGCGTTGCAATGTTTTTCAGGCCGAGCACGTTCACGATTGTAATTCGAATGGACAGTAGCTGTGTTGGCTAAGAGATGGTGCTGCTAGTCCACGAACGCACTTTCACTTTAGGCACGTGCGTTAGCGGCGATCTTCTACCGTATTGGTTGGAGCTGGGGGCGGTTCCTGTGTACGTTTTCATTCACGGCGCGTGCTGGCTCAGACGATGTATATATAGTATCAGTCATGGCAGTTGAAAGGTTGCTTATATGTGTTTGAAATGTGAAACGTCTCTGGTTGTTAGAGCTCCTCCAAAAACACATACAGTTCAAAATTTATAATGTAATGCAGTGAGTGGATGGATAGTTAATGGAATATTTCTTTTTGAGCTTATTTATCAGCATTTTAATTTGAATATTGTTACAATGTTAATGAAGTACTTAATATTTATGAAGCTTTTGAAACTCTTAATATCAGCATCGGAGCGACATGTTTAGCGATACCTTTAGTGATTATTTTTAACTTTTAACATTATCATTCTTTTGTTTCATTATCTAAATTATGTTTTATTTTCAAGAATATTTTTGTTTTACAAATGCTGTTTTTTTTTAACGATTTAATAAAAGCTGATGTTTTATTTTAACTTATTTGGTCATCATATTAGTTTCTTTTACACTCTCACTGCACATGGAAATTATGAATATATACAACTGCATTTTTAACTACATTTTTACAGGGTCTTTATTTCAGCATACGCTTTCAATTGCAAATTAATTTCTCTGCTTAAGTGATAGGATGTATTAATATAGTGCTTGCACTAGTTATATGAGTAGTCTCATATAACAAAGTCTATATGGAATTTTTTGTATTTAAAAAGTGGTCAGAGTTGAATTAAAAAATAGTCGCCAGTGGGGAAAAATGGATCTCCGAGGAAATTTCAGGTTGCACAAATTTTGCTACTTTTACATTGCCCGAGGAAATCTCGGGTTGCGCAGCTAGAGGGTTAAAGACTGTAATACACAATAACACAAGAAAACATTGATGAAAAGTAATAAACTTTTAATATTCAAAATATATGAACATTGAAAAAATAAATCAGGTGCCTTTTTACCATGTCCATTCTCTGAAAAATGCCAGTGTAGGCTTTTAACTTGGAGCTTCTGAATTAAAGTAGCAGCAAGATAAAACATTTGTTGCGTTTCATTGAAATTTCCATGTTTTTTATAATACTTCAGCATTTATATACAGGGGTACTTCAGGATTTGTGTTTTATAATTCTGCCAGGGAAACACTGGAATTTTGTTACAGTGGAATTATTGAAGCTTATATTTTGAAGGTATGCAATATATTACTGCAGTGTGCAAACCTGATTTCTTGAACCACCAAAAAGTACTGATTGCACTTCTTCAGAATATTTACCATTATAGTTTTCAGAAAAGTCTGTATGAACGAGAACTTCATCCTCAGCCAATTTTTTTTTTAATATTCATAGTAACTTTAAATTGATGCTGGATATTAGTGATAAGCGTCATGAATTTTGTCATCTGACCTTCAAAAATTGATACCAGCTGAGATTTTGAAGATTGCACCTCCTCTTTTTCTAAAACCATGTGCACAGAATGAGAGGAATAAAACCTTAACTAAAGCCTCTTCACAGTGGAAAACTGTGAAGGGAAAAAACAAACTGTCATAATTCACTCCTTTTTATTACTAAGGATTCAAACCAGTTGCTGCACTATGCAAAGGAAGCTATGGAATCGGAATCTTACAGTTCTGATTCAAATGATGATAATAATACTGTTTTTGAAGTATTTGAACCTACGTGATTTTAAATACATATCTGCTCGAAACTTTAACATTTTATCAACTGTTAGTTAAGATTGTTTCTATTTTAATTGTGAAAACTTTTATTTCTTTTAGACATTGCATTATATTTTCAATAAATGGTTATAATTATACATTTATCTTCATTTCTTATTATTCATTATTCACATTTATCTTCAACTCTTTTCATTTAAATGTGTTATTTTCATTCATCTTGTTTTTATGGTAAAGTTTTAATTTATTTTTTAATTTTAATTTGGCGTTCTTATTCTAATCTTTTTTTGGCGCTATATGTTTTATACACTGTATGACTATATCTGGATCGGTATATTCAGATAATTCTGTTTCTATTTTAATTGTGAAGACTTGTATTTATTTCTTTTAGACATTGCGTTATATTTTAATTATACATTTATCATTACATCATCATCATTTTACATTATATTTATCTTTGTTTCTTTTTTAAATTTATATTTCAATTTAATGTTCTTATTTTAATCTTTTTTTGGCACAGCATGTCTCTAAAAGGACTTTGTGCCATAAAACCCCAATCAACCAACCAACCTCCTCTTTTTCTTATAACTTTCAATGTTCCTTTAATGTTTACTTCACTTCTTTTTTAAAGCCACTGGTGATAGCTTACAATTTCATCTTCGAATTCATTCCATTTTAATGATTTTTGTGAACATTTAAAACATTTTCGTTCTATACATTATCTTTTTGTCATTTGAACAAGTAATGAAATAACTTCTTTTGGTGAACTTGCATCAATCATTCCTACTGCATTGATTTCTTTTCACAAGAAGTTGAAAGTTTGCATGCACTTAACACAAACATGTGTCTCTGTGTTTACAGCTACGTTGTACCACCCAGTAGGACTGGGCGATATCAGAATTTTAGCATTGTAATATATCGCTGACCAAATATCGATATTTTAATTCATATATCACTCCATTATAGGATCATAAATGTAACTGTCCTTTCTATAAAATACTACACACACACATATATATATATATATATATGTGTGTGTTGATTATCTAGAAAAAACCGAAATTTAATGTCATAATTTAACATATTAAAAGGATAAAAACAAATTTAAATTTTTATATATTACTTTAAAAAATGCAAATCTTTTCCCTGCAGATCAGATCTAAAATGCGTATTATTGAAAACTTTTGGAAAGTTAAACATTATAAATGAAACAAGAAAATGTACATAAGACAATAGATATGCTAAATGAAAATAATTTAATTACCTATAAATTAATTTTTTTTATTACAATGTAAAAAATTTACATTTCTGCATTTTTGGTCAGTAAGGAACACCTTTTAGTTATTACATTGTCCACTGTACTGAAAACTTTCTCGCACGGCACACTCGTTCCTTGAACTGCTAAGTATTTTTTGGCAAG
The DNA here is from genome assembly GCA_963931845.1 of Maratus michaelseni. Classification (NCBI taxonomy): domain Eukaryota; kingdom Metazoa; phylum Arthropoda; class Arachnida; order Araneae; family Salticidae; genus Maratus; species Maratus michaelseni. The sequence continues at coordinate 20,416,965 of OZ007597.1, forward strand.
TTTAATAATGTTTGAGAAAGAACCTTGAACTTCCTTCCACCATTTTAGTGGATAGTCATCAATTCCTAATTTTGGGATGTATAATTATCTTTCTATTTCTTCAGTTACAATTTCCTCCGAATCATTGGAAATAATATTTTCCTCTTCCTCAAATAAAACTGAAAGACCCTTCTTTTTTGGAGGTTCCAAATTTTCGTTTTGACTTGATGCTGAATTGTCCAATTGAATTAATTCAGCTTAGACCAGTTCTTTTGACTTTACTTTCGGCAGTATCAGACATATAACTGTTTTTAAATCAGGGGGTCAACAAATGTGGATTTTATTAGTAAGGCTGAAACATCTTCATACTTCACAAAGCACCACAAATGCTCTCCTTTATTGCTGTTTTAAGTTTAGAATCGCTGCTTTCAATTTGTAATTTCTTTTTTGTTTTTTTAAATTTGCTGGATCATTGGAAGAATGACAGAAGATGTAACATAATTTTCTGATGCCAACATGTCTGTAATATTCTGTAAAATGGTTGTTATTTCAACCAAGCTCTCTCTAAAGAGGATATGTTGTGTTGAATGTTCTTATTTAATTAATTCACTTAAATAAAAAAGTTTATTCAAAACCCACTACTCTCTGATCAAGTAATTACAAAAGTATACCCTGATTAACATCAATGAAATTTGTTGCTAATTAAAAAAAAAAAAGGGGTGAGCAAATAAAATAGCTTAACTCACAAAGATTTGAAAAACAATCAAATTGAAAATAACGAGAAAGGGTTAAAATGACAATTTAGTTCTTTTTCTTTAAATAACCAGGGGTAATAGATTTCTAAATCATTTGGTATAATATTTCTTATGAAGAACATCCAGCTACAATTCTATCGGATTTAATTCAGAGATTTCATATCCATAATTGTAGTAAGTTACAAAAATTAAATAATTTTGAAGAAAAAAAAAGTTTGGAATTTCTCCAATTAGAGGACAGAAAAGGAGAGATAGATGTTAATAAAATAAAGGAGTAATGAAATTCACTAAACCAGCGGGGTACGAAGATTCTGAATAAAATCAAATTGTAGCTTTGTGATCGTATAGTGGTATTACGAGGAATTAAACTTGATTGGAGATTGTACAATTGTATCATTCATTTACCTCCTTTATATGCCTTTTTCTTTGATAAATCAATATCTTACTGGTCATTTTAGATAATTATATTTAATTGAAATATTAGTTAAACAAAAAAATTGCAATTTAATATTTATTTACACTCAATTATTGCTGTTCTAAAATTTTTCTTTAATTTGCATAAAAATGAGAAAATTGATATAATAATTTTCTCCTCAATGACTGATCACCATAGATGGGTATAGAAAATTACATTTCATCAAAAAGTCACCTGTAAAAAATGCAGCCAAGTCTCGTAACTCATTTACCGTAAAAAGTACTGAGATCGTATAAAGCCAAGTTTAACTATCTTATTAAATCAGAAATTTTCATTCACAAATCACTCCTAGTCTCTACATCTTTAGTTAATTATTATTTTGTGACTTGGCAATTACGTAGCACGAGAATTTGATGTATATAGTTAGTCTTAATCAAATAATACTATAACATATTAAAGTGTAATAACTTACCTGTGTGTATATAATTTGCCTTAATTAAATTATCCCATCCCATCCCATAACATAGTAAGGTGTAATAACTTCCCTGTGCTGCGTAATTGCCAAGTCACAAAATAATAATTAACTAAAGATGTAGAGACTAGGAGTGATTTGTGAATGAAAATTTCTGATTTAATAAGATAGTTGAACTTGACTTTATACGATCTCAGTACTTTTTACGGTAAATGAGTTACGAGACTTGGCTGCATTTTTTACAGGTGACTTTTTGATGAGATTTCACTTCTTTTTGTAAGTAATCCTCCTTTTCTTGGTTTTGGGTTCTTTTTGGAGATCATCCACTGATTTTCGATAAGCCCACACTCTGTCCCTATTATTTACAGGTATTAAAAATTTGAAGCTTTAGTTTCGTTTGCAAAGAACTGCGTAGATAAAAAGAGATTTCAGGTTCCTAGGCAAACACTAAGTTATGGGAGGGGGAGTGTCAAAAGTACTCTCAATTGCTTCCAGGATATGTGCTATCCATCTGAGATATTACTCGCAGCCCTAGATACTTGATATTTAACATAAAAGAACTTTTTAGTATAAAAAGAAAGCCAAAATTAAATTTTCCAATAAATCAAAGTATATTCCTTTTTTCGATGTTTTTTTTTTTTGTTTTTTTTTTAGTCTTTTTTTATTATTTGCGGATTTTTTTCATTTCTCCTTACTTTGTGTACTAAACCCTGCCTTTCTGCGAAATGTCAAGCTTCTAGGACTACAAAATCGAATTATTTTCAAATCTTCGACTTTTTATAAATTTATTGATTTTTCGATTTTAATTCTAAGTTACCTGATTGTCACGCCAATATAGTAATTATTTTATCCGTCTTCTTAGGATCATTTAGGTTCAATTTAGAGATATATCAAGTGAATCTTAGAGTCACCATGAGTTTATTTAGAAAGGGCTATCAAGCCATAACCAGCCAGTAAAGTCGGGAGGGTAGGGGGAGCTGTGAAAATTTTTGTGGGGCTAACATCATTTAACAATCCATATTTCATATGTGAAGTAAATAGAGTACAACCTGTGAAAGAAAACAAACCTGTCTATAAAGAAATCGCCTATATCGTAGCCAGTCTATAGCAGAACTTTTCTATAACGAAATTCGTAAACGAAAGAAAAGAAAACCATAATCCGGGGGAAATAACATAAAACAATTAGGGGCGTTGTACTAGCTAATAGGACAATTATCATAAAACTAATGTTTCCAGCAGTACAAAATCAAATTGTTTTCGAATTTTTGATTTTTTAAAGATATTTCGATTTTATTTTCGAATTTAACGAATATTTTAATTGTTCCTTTTATTGAATAGTAAATACTACCTTTACACCAAGTTTTAAGTTTCTAAGACTACAAGATAAAATTATTTTCAATTTTTGATTTTTTTCGAATTTTTTTTATTATTTTCTGGATTTATTTTGAAATTTCCGATCTTTTTCGAATTTTTTATTCTATTTTCGAATTTATTGTGTTTTAATTTTTCCCTTTTCTGTATCCTAAACAATAAGTTTACGCCGAATTTTAAGTTCTAAAGCTACAAAATCAATTTTTTTTCAATTTTTCGAATTTTTTTTTTCGAATTTTACAGATTTTTTTATTTATTTCTTTTTTTGTATCCTAAATACTACCTTTATTCCAAATTTTAAGTTTCTAGCTTTACAAAATAGAATTATTTTCAAATTTTCGTTATTTTTTCGATTTTTTGATTTTATTTTCAATTTTTGTTGTGTTTTTAATTTTTTCTTTTTCTGAATCCTAAACACTACCTTTACATCAAATTTTCAGTTTCTAAGACTACGAGATCATATTATTTTCAATTTTTCTCTTTTTCTTTCTTGCTTTCAATTTTTTTTTCTTTTTTTTAATTTTCGATTTTTCTTTTTGAATTATCCATATTTTTTAATGTTTCCTTATTTAGTATCTTAAATATTACCTTTATTCCAAATTTCAAGTTTCTAGCGCTATGAAATCGAATTATTTTCAAAATTTCCTTATTTTTCGATTTCTTTCGATTTCTTATTTTATTTTCGAATTTTATTGCGTTTTTATTTTAACTTTTTCTGAATCCTAAACACTATCTTTACCGCGAATTTTAAGTTTTTAAGGCCAAAAGATCAAATTATTTAAATTTTTTTCGAATCTTTCGAATTTTTGACTTTGTTTCGAATTTCCTGGATTTTTTAATTTTTCCTTATTTTGCATCCTAAATACTACCTTTATTCCGAATTCCAAGTTTCTAGCTCAACAAAATCGGATTATTTGAAATTTTTCGATTTTTTCGATTTATTTTATTTTATTTTCGATTTTTTTTTGTGTTTTTGATGTTTTCTTTTTCTGAATTCTAAACACTACCACACAAGATTGTGTTATTTTCAATTTTCGATTTTGTTCGATTTTTTTTGAATTTTCAAATGTTTTTTTTTTTAATTTTCCGGATTTTATAATTTTTCCTTTCTTTGTATCCGAAACACTAGCTTTATTCCAAATTTCAAGTTTCTGCGGCTGCGGGATCTACCCAATCTTTTTGATGACGCCAGAGTGAGTGAGTGTGTGAGTGACAAAAAATCGAAACTTTTGAGTTCATATATCGTCTGCACTAATTTATGGATATTTTTTCAATTATCCATATTTTTTCATTTTTCCTTATTTAGTATCTTAAATATTACCTTTATTCCAAATTTCAAGTTTCTAGCGCTATAAAATCGAATTATTTTCAAATTTTCCTTATTTTTAGATTTTTCCGATTTTTTCGATTTTTTGATTTTTTTTTCGAATTTTATTGCGTTTTTTATTTTAACTTATTCTGAATCCTAAACACTATCTTTACTGCGAATTTTAAGTTTCTAAGGCTAAAAAATATTATTTTAATTTTATCAATTTTTTTCGAATTTTTCGAATTTTTGATTTTTTTTTTTCGAATTTTCCGGAATTTTTATTTTTTCCTTATTTTGCATCCTAAATACTACCTTTATTCCGAATTCCAAGTTTCTAGCGCAACAAAATTGGATTATTTGAAAATTTTCGATTTTTTTCGATTTTTCGAATTTTGCTTTCGATTTTTTTGGTGTTTTTGATGTTTTCTTTTTCTGGATACTAAACACTACCTTCACACCGAATCTTAAGTTTCTAAGACTACAAGATCGTATTATTTTCAATTTTCAATTTTGATGGAATCTGTTGAATTTTTGAATGTTTTTTTTTTCGTATTTTCCGGATTTTATAATTTTTCCTTTCTTTGTATCCTAAACACTACCTTTTTTTCCAAATGTCAAGTTTCTAGGGCTACGGGATCTACCTAATATTTTTGATGACGCGTGAACGAGTGAGTGAGTGAGTGACAAAAAATCGAATGTTTGAGTTCATATATCGTCTGAACTAGAAAAGACAGAAAATTGTAATTTAAAATTTTGGTCCTGTGTGCCAAATACTCTAGAAAAACGAAGTTTCAAATTTTTGGGATACTCCAGCGCGGAGATATGGGGGGGTCAAAAGTGCCCTGAGTTGCTTCCAGAAAAGTATGCTTATGGCTGTCCTCTCTCGACTTGGCGGAGGCACTGCCGTGCCTCCAGATAGAGTAAAGCCTGTGAAAGAAAATGAACCTGTCTATATAAAAAAAAAAGGTCTATAACGAAGCCAGTCTATAGCGGAACTTTTCTATTACAAAATTCGTAAACAAAAGAAAAGAAAAGCATAATCCGGGGAAAATAACACAAAACAATAACGGAAGGTGTACTAGCTAATAGGACAATTATCTTAAAATCTATCTAAAACAAACTATCCCCATCCTGTGGGATTTGTTTTTCAATGTTTTACTTTATTTAATGCAAAACATAGATTGCATCCGACAACTCATAAAAAAGTCCTCCGGCCTGTACCGGCAGAAAAAGGTAGCTTTCCTATATCTTCATTTTAAAATTTTAGCTAATGTTACTCGAAAACAGCAAGTTAAAATGCAAAGAAACCGTTTACAAAAGATTCGTTTACACTGTATTTGAATAAGAAATTCGCCAAATTATTGAGCTATAGCCAAGTTGGCTTCATTTATGAAGACTTATTTTTGTCGCCAAATTTGGCGAGATTTCGCCAATTGTCGCCAAGTTTGGCGAGAATTTGGCGCTAATGGATATGAATATATAGTTTTATGCGTATGATTGGGAAAATGATTACAACAATGAAAGAAAATAATTTGCGAGAAATCGCGTTCACTAAAACTTATAAATTTATATTAAAATCATTAAAATTACAGACATTACAATACACTTTCATAAAACATTAAAAACATATTAAAATTGGACGTTTCGGATTTACATGGAAAATCCCTCTTCAATAACAACATTTCACTTAGCGTAAATCATAGTTCAAAAATATCAACAAATAGAAAATGCAACGTATCAAAATTTCGAAGTCAAAGTTACAGTTATAATAACACGGAGTATTCATTTGGGATTGCACCTGCTTGACCATTATTGACCATAAATTTATCGTTGGTTTTTTGTAATGTGCTGTTTTGTTTCAAAATGTCAGCCACCCTAGAATTTCAAACTGCTCTATCTCAGCCAATTTTTAAGATAGAGGTAAAACAAAAAATGCTCTGGAATCCTTGTATCAAGTCCTAACACCTAATTAAAAAATAAACTTGATTTTTTAACTTTTTTGTATATTTATTTTAGTTTTAAAATTTTCCGTGGCCGCCATCTTGAAACAAGATGGCGGACCAAGCTGGCCAACGAACTCGGTCGAGGCATTGGTGAGCTTAATACACACAATTAGTTTCATCCAAATTAATTTATAAATACAAGCGTTATCGTATCAAATTATTTTCATTTTTTCAATTTTTTTCAAATTTTTTTATTTTTTTTTCGAATTTTCTGGATTTTTTTAATTTTTCTTTTTCTGTATCCTAAATACTACCTTTATTCCTAATTTGAATTTTCTAGCGCAACAAAATCGGATTGTCTTCAAATTTTCGGTTTTTTTCAATTTCTTCGATTTTTTCAATTTTGCTTTCGATTTTTTTGGTGTTTTTGATGTTTTCTTTTTCTGGATGTTAAACACTACCTTCACACCAAATCTTAAGTTACCAAGACTACAAGATAGTATTATTTTCAATTTTCAATTTTGATGGAATTTGTTGAATTTTCGAATGTTTTTTTTTCGAATTTTCTGGATTTTATAATTTTTCTATTCTTTGTATCCTAAACACTACCTTTTTTCCAAATGTCAAGTTTCTGGGCCTACGGGATCTACCCAATCTTTTTGATGACGCGTGAACGAGTGAGTAAGAAGTGACAAAAAATCGAATGTTTGAGTTCATATATCGCCTGAACTAGAAAAGACAGAAAGTTGTAATTTTAAATTTTGGTCCTGTGGGCCAAATACTCTCTATAATTGAAGTTTAAAATTTTTGGGATACTCCAGCGCGGAGATATGGGGGGGTCAAAAGTGCCCTGAGTTGCTTCCAGAAAAGTATGCTTACGGCTGTCCTCTCTCGACTTGGCGGAGGCACTGCCGTGCCTCCAGATATAAAAAGGTGACAACTCAACTTATCAAATTATAGATTTCTATAATTTTATTCAATTATTTATAGGTAAATTTCAGTAATTAATATCTGTTATAGGTATATGACCAATCAGTCCTTAAGGATTAAATAAAAGGAAGAAATTATGCATATGTGAGAGCAACTACATTTTATTAAAACATTATTACTGTATAATAATAATCCTTAAAAATTTAAAAGCATCTTTCCTTTATTTATTTATTTTGAATAAGATTAATAAAACAAATTTGTAACAAATTTGATAACAAATAAATTTGTAAAAAAAACCTGTCTTACATTACCTTAGTAATATGACATGAATTACTTTTCTTTTAACAAAACCTAAACATCAATATTAATGCCCGGTACATACATATTTAACACTAATAAAACACAGAGAGTAGATTAGTAACATAGAGAGTAATTTAGGCAGCCATATACTACAGTGGGCACATCCAAGAGGGGCTTTGATTTTCCCTTTATCTTAATTTAATTAAATGTTCGCTAAGTCGGCTGAAAGAGGACTCACCCAGGAGGGGTTTGATGAGCATTCACTAACAAGGACTCGCCCAAGAGAGACTTGACGAGGACTCATCTAATTAACAGTTCACCAAGTCTACTGGTCAATAAATCATCCAGGGGATGGTTTGATGAGTATTCGCTATCTTCTTTTAAAAGTATTGCAAATTTCCATACCACACCATTCCTGGGATCCCAGTCGATCAGAGCTCCTTTGTACCAATGAGTCTCTAAAACTGTATAACAGCTAAGGCTGATCGACGACCTCTAGTGTATCGAGAGATTTCAGAGTTGCCTAGTCTTTTTAAGGGACTAGTACAGTCCAGCATCCGTTACAATATTTTCTTATTTAAAATTGCTTTTACAGCATAGTTTTTGATAAGCTTGGCAATTTCAGGGAATATAGGAAATCAGCATATCCACATCATGGGACTTATTACAAGGCTAAAACTTAGAGGGGGAACAAGAAAAAGGGGAAACTGACCTCGCAAGGGCTTTCATCTATTCTCCTGTAACTCTCATTTCATGGGAAAAAAATAGCATTTTATTTCTCAGAGTAAGTGAGATTTGGGTTCCCAGGTATGCATATTTACAGCTAGCATCCAAAAGAAAGGAGACAGGATGTGATGCTTTGTTAGATTTTTAAGAATCATAAAGTTAATGGCTTGTTAACACATTTTACGTACTTTTGCTTTTATAAGGTTCTTGTAATAAAAATTTGGGAGGTCGTGATTCCTATCGGAACAGACCCGGTGAGGGATGAATTTTTACTGAGAAACAAGAGGGAAGGTGTGTGTGAATATTTTTAGAAATGGTCAGATTTTGAACCAATACCCAAGATAGCTTTCTTTCTTTCTTTTCATAGAAAACATTTAGCTAATTATTGTTACAAATACTTATTATTAGTTTATTTTATTTTAATAAGAAAAGTATTTAAGTAAAGAAGGCAATTATAGGTTGGATTTACTTTTACATGATATTAATGAAAAAAAAAACTAGTTTTACATTTTGGACAGACATCAAAATCCAACGTTTAACACAATATCGAACTGTAGCATAATAAACAAACTTATGTTTCGTGAGTAACTTGGACTCACATCCTCAGTGTCAGTTACAATAAAAATTATATCCCTCCAAAGACATGAAACAGAATCTAAAAACCCAAATGACAAACAACAACACACCGAAAGTTCATTATGCTCAAGCAACCAATAAGATTAAGCCGGAAGTGATGCACTAAACCCAGAAATGTGAGATGTACGGTCCACCTGAAAAATCATTGACCAGGGAGTTACCAAATTTATGAATATAAACTGTTTCAAAAAAGTCTAAATCCAAAGAGTATTGCATTTCTTAATAATAGTGGCTGAATCAAAGTTGAAATTATATCCCTCCCTCCAACAATGACAAGCAATAGAGGATTTTTGTAATTCCTTTTTCTTAACATAGTTTCTTTGTTCATTTATTCTGAAACGGAGTTGTCGTTTAGTCTGCCCTTTATAGGACAAACCACATTGACATTGGATATTGTAAATACCCCAAAAGTTTTAATGTGGAATTTTATCCTTTAACGGTGAAAAATTTAGTTTATTAACTGGCTTAAACACAACTTTAAAATCATAATTTCTTAAATTATTAGCTATTTTGAAGCTAATGCCATTTTAAAATGGCAAAATAATGAGGTTAGAAAAAGAAACTGGAACAGCAGAAGAATCAGGATTATTAACACCTTTATACACACACAACGAAAAATTAAACTGTTAATATAAGACAAACTAAAACCATGATTGATAACCACTGATCTAATATAATTCAATTCTGCAACAAGGGAATCATTATCTGAACAAATCAAACATGCTCTATTGATAAAGAAATAAAATGCTGAGGCTTTCTGGGAAGGGGGGTGACATGAATTAAAATGAGGGGGAGTGAGACTGCAAAAGGTTTATGGTATACACAGGTGTCAAATGTATTAAGCTGACGAGTAACTAACACATCAAGAAAAGGTAATTTATTACCAACTTCAACTTTATATGTAAATTGGAAAACAGGATCTATTGAGTTTAAAGTAATTAACACATTATCAAAGGAAGTAGATGGGTCAAGGAGAGCAAAGGAATCGTCCACATATCTACAATAAAACGGAAAATTAATGAGATTAAACAATTTAACCTCAAAGTAATGCATATACAATCATTGGATCATCACAATCACTACTAGAAGAAACTGAATTTTCATCAGCAGAAAAATCATTTTTCAACGGAATTATTTCTGCCTCTCAAACCAGATATTATCACACTTTTTTTCACCAATTCCCAGGCCTTTACGACCAGTTGACAAATTCAACGTACATCGTTCTTCTTTCTTGCCAGAATTTGTGAAGGAGTGCATTCCATTCCTCATCCACTCTTCCCATAGTTTTCGAACCTCACTTTTAAAACACCTATTCACAGTTAAGTCGAGTAGCTGCAAAACTTTAGTTAACCCTCTTAGGATCACTGAAAGAACTGAATCACTGCAAGCATTGTAGACATCTTCTTGCATTCACTCTTTAACAGAATCCAGAAGATGTGAGCACATTGAGACCACAATCAACATAGCACGTGGTTTAAAAAAAAAAGCTTCTTTTCGTTTTTTAAAGGACACCTTGAGCCATTCTAACATAATGTTTTCATTCATCCAGCCCTTTTCGTTGGTTCGAACAACCACGTGCTTTGAAAAATCCCCTTTTCGGTATAGTCTTTCTTTTATAAATAACCAGGGGCTTCAGTTTTTGCCCATTTGCTGAGCAGGCTAAGACGCATGTAAAGGAAATCTTTTTTCATTCCCAGTAGTTGTTATGGAGATTGTTTTTCCCCTATATTGTTAACTGTTCTGTTAGGTGGAGAATCGAAAGACAGAGGAACTTCATCCATGTTTATTATCTGACTTTCGTTTAATTTTCTTTCGTCAACAATTTTTTTAACGAAACTGAAAAAAGACTTTTCTTGCCGTGATAAATTTTATACCCAACAATAATGACTGGCGGTCTCGTTTTTAATCAACATGGATATCTTTTTCATTATCCGTAATAAACAGAGGATAAATCCGAAAATTATCAGTATACGAATATACATTTATTGAAATATCCAAATTCGAGAAAATGAATTCTATGTCCTTAAACTCAACATGAAAAGAAATGCCAGAAAAATCTAAATCAATAGAAAATGGTTCGTATTTGATTACACGATTAGGAATTTGATTCTGGGGGTGTAGGGCAGAGAGTACAGCCCACTTAAAACATTGCTGATCATTATTTTTAACATTAACGGTTGCTTGTTTAGCTTTTAAAATATCTGGTAAATCAATAAAAGAACTTCCTCTTAAAGGTTTATACTTACTTGTACGTATTTCCAAAGCTTTAATTTCACGGAGGGTCCATCCGGAATCTTTCCCTTGAAAATCATCGCTTTCGGTGATTAATTTTTCTTGAAATTCATCAAAGAGGTCACCAATATTTGAAGATTGTAAAATAATCGTGTTTTTTGTTTTAAAACATTTTTCTTCTATTGCAGTCTCACTCTGCAGAATTTTTTCATAAATGCACAGGAGTCTTAAATTCACAGTAAGTTCACATTGTCTAAGTTCATTTGACATGATTTCAATAAATTCTGTTTTCTTTCCAGTAAGAAAGGTATTTGTCTAGGTGACCATCGGTATTAAGCAGTATTGTATCCTTTAAGCGTCCATTAAAGGCACTTCGGGAAGGTTTCTGATAGCGGGGACAGCTTGTGTCCGTTTGGTGCTTGTAGCGGGTTCATTAGACAAGCGCTTTGCAGTTTGTGTTCATTAACCTATGCATGCTCCAGATTTTTCATGTCTGTGTAGAGCATTGAGTCGGGAAAATGATGTTCCGCAAGACAAACAATGCTTGGATGCATCTCCATGTATGCAGCGTTGGTGTCGTGATGTCGTTTCTGCCGTTGGTGTCGTTTCTGCCCATCGCAGGCTGCGATGGGCAGTGAAATTAGATCCGCATGTCTCACAGGTGAAGTTCATAGTTGCAGGAGCTGGCACATCAGGCTCTGCTGAATCACTGGTACAGTATAGGATCCGTTATCTGGCGTCCCGGTATCCGGAACGCTCCGAACACCGGAATGCAAAACACTAGAAGAAAAAAAAAATTTCATTAAAAAAAAAAAAAAATTTTTTTTTTAAGTGTCGGTAAAAGAAAAAATAAAATGATCAGGGGTGATTCCGGTCCAAATTTTCTGGAAATTTTTTTTTTATATATCGGTCATAAATCCGAAAATTCGGACATAAAATGTATCTGTATTTCGGCAAATGATCGCCAAAAAAAATCAATCTCGTCATTCGTTCGAAGAAAAGTCGCCAATTTTGTCAAAGGATCGCGGGAAAAACGTGACTTTCGTCAGAGAATCTTGAAAAAAAGGCAAATTTCGTCAAAAGATCGCGAAAAAACTGCAAATTTTGTCAACTGATCACAGGAAAAACGTGACTTTCGTCAGAGAATCTCGAAAAAATGGCAAATTTCGTCAAAAACATTGTGAAAAGCGACAAATTTCGTTAAAAGATCGCGAAAAAACAGCAATTTTCGTAAAAACATTGCGAAAAACGGCAAATTTCGTCAAAAGATCGCGAAAAATTTGACAGATTTTGTCAACAGTTCGCGGGATAAACGTGACTTTCGTCAGAGAATCGTGTTAAAACGGAAAATTTAGTCAAAAACATTGCAAAAAACGGCGAATTTCGTCAAAAGATTGCGAAAAAAACGGCAAATTACGTCAAAAGATTGTGAAAAAATGGCAAATTTCGCCAACAGATCGCGAAAAAACGGCAAATTTCGTCAACAGATCGCGAAAAAATGGCAAATTTTGTCAACAGATCTCAAAAAACGTCTAATTTCGTCAAAAAATAGCGAAAAAAAACAAATTTTATCAATAGATCTCGAAAAAAAACTGCAAATTTCATCAAAAGATCGCAAAAAACGCAAATTTCATCAACAGATCCCATAAAAAAACTACAAATTTTGTCAAAAGATCGCGAAAACACGGCGAATTTCGTCAAAAGATCGCGGAAACACGGCAAATTTTGTCAACAGATCGCGAAAAACGGCAAATTTCATCAAAAGATTGCGAAAAAACACAAATTTCGTCAAAGGGAGCAAAAAAAAAGTGGCAGGAGTTGCCCCCCCCCCCTCCCCTCTGTTGTAACTTTTCAGAACATTTGCTGTGAATTTCAGAATTTTTTTAAAATTCAGAATTACCTCTGAAAGTGATATTGCCTTCATTCATTAATTTATAAATTCAATAAATAAATATAAAAAAATTCTGATACGAAAAACATTACAATAAGAAAAAATTAAAAACAATTACGTTAGAGAAATAAAACATGTCTGTGTACAAATTTCATTAAAAAAAGTTAAACGTAGTTTAATGCCATGGTGTTATTTCGGAGAAATATGGTGAGCAGAAAACTGACTAACATTTCTTTTTTGTTTTGTAAAATTGAGCCTAGAAAAATTATTTCTATGCTAAGAATCTGCAAATCCGCCATTGCGATCAGCATCAATAATAACAGGTTATGGAAAGTTGCCAGATTACGCATTGATTTTAACATTTCCTTTTTATACATAAAATAATAGTTACTTGATAATTTGTAAATTTAGATTTGAAAAATTTTTCATAGTCAGAGGGATTTTCTCTGAATAAAAAACTAAAATTCTTTTTTAGAATATACTTCCAGTAAATTTCATACACATGACGTCACACTCCAGTATGCGCAGCCGCAATTCACTGCAGCAGATGATCTTTAGCCTCAATCTAGGGTACTTGTATAAATATTAAACAAGCTGGATAAATGACGGCAGTTGATGCCGTCGCTATCTCTAAATCAAAGATTCTGATCCCAGCTCCCAAATGAAATTTTATTTATTTTTTGTAATTTAGAATTTTTTTTTTATTTTGTGCAAATAATGTATTAAATGAACAAATTTATAAGTAATGTATTTGCATATATTAATCATATTTATCACCATTTTATAAAATTATTTCGTGTATTTTTTATACTTATAAAAAAGTGTTCTGAATTACGGAAAAACCCCTTATCCAGAATGCAGGTCCCAAGCATTAGGATAGGAGAGAGTAGAGAGATAATAGAGGTCCCAAGCATTCTGGATAACGGATCCTATACTGTACTGACAAAATTCATTTCTTTCTGGGAAAGTGGATTCTCTGACTAACTGAGCCGGTAGCAGAATCATGAGAATTCCTCATAGAAATATCATTATCTTCAAGAATATCAATTTCTCTCTGGAAAGCGGATTCGCCATACAAATTTGGCTGACCGATCCGATAATAGGATCATAAGAATCTCACATTGAAATGTTGTCATCTTCGAAAAATAGGTTTTCGGAAGCCATTATAACATCCCAGCGAAAAATGAAGCAAACGTTCTCACAACTAAAGTTGATCACAAATTATGAAAATATTTTTTTTTTGTCAGCTTTGCACTTGTTAAGCAGCAAGTGAAATCGGGTTTGTACGAGTTCAAACTACAAATCTGACTAAAGATTTGCAATGCATTCCTAACATTGAGGGGATTAGTCAGTCTGTTAGGATAACAATAGTCACTCATTCATCTGAAAATACCTGCATTTCTTATCTACGCATTCGTGTTCAAACAGTAAATATTGGTGTTAGAGGGATTAACATATCAATCATTTCATGCTTAACCATAAGCTGACAAAGTAACAATGCTCGCTTATCCATCTGGGACTATATTGTAGATATTCTGTTATTCATACCTTTTAGTACAATTTATTCTTACTCTTCTTTCTTTTTTTCTATTAGTGTTCTAAGAGTACATTTTAACAATGACACATATAACAAGAGTCTTTATGTCAAAATGTCTAAAGATTTAACAAAAGGCCGTTATTAATACCTTTAGTATATGTCTCCTTATCGTAGCAATCATCTTCGAATAGAAGAGAGATAAAACTTTGTTTCTTATAACATGGGCATTTGTCACATGAAAGCCACACTTCAGGAGAAAGGGAAATCCCATCTTTCATAGGATAATAAAACCTGTCTTTGTCGCAAACATGTCTTCTAACATGAATGCGTGTTTGTCCAAGAAAATTAGACAGTTTGATGAACATTTCACCTCATAGATGGATCATATCTTTAGGCTAAGAGTCTAGAGCAATGGTCGGCAACTGGCGGACAGCAGAAGGTCAAATCGTGGACCGCCAAAAATTTTCATGACCGCAAGTGTAATTTTTCGCACTAATTTTTCAACAATTATCTGCTTTTTCTATTTTATAATGTGTATATAAAATTTTTCAGAACGTATACTTGTGTATATAGTAATTTTTCATAACGAATACCTGATATTTCTGTTCTGTAGTGTATGTCTGTATGTGTAAAAATAACAATTTAAAATTAATAAGTACTAATATTACTTAAGTTTTTTTTCTCTGGACCTCGATAAAAATTTTCAAACGTATTCGGACCCTACTTAAAATTACTTGCCGACCCCTGGTCTAGAGTGTAGGCAGCATTCCCCGACGAATTAACACGAACATTCTGTGCTAAAATCTTTGTAGCACCATTATTTAAATTTTTAATTGTTAAATCTTTAGCCGCTTTCTTTCGCATTCTCGATTCCAAATTACAGATATCGGAACTGAGCCTTTTCATTTTAAAACTTTGTTAAAAAATCTGCAGAAATACTTAAATAAAATCCACAATTCACCAAACGATGCTACACCCTGGAGAAAACTGTAAGCAACTGACAAATACAACTGATGCCAAATGCTGAATAAGAAAGTTTTTCATTATCGGTTACAGTTAATAGTCATTTAAACAACTCAACTTTACATTTGGTTACAGTTAAACGAGATTTTAATTTAAAAAAAAAAGTCCACAAAACAAAGGTTTCTGGCATGAAAACATGAAGTCATAACCACGTGGGTCAGCGTTCGAGTGCTAACACAAATGCATCTGTTGAAACAGGAATGCGACGTCATGTGATTTTTACCTTGCGAGAAAAATAGCAAACTCAATTTATTTAATTGTAATTGCTCATTCATTAAGTTTTAAATTATTTAAAACAATATTCTCAATTAATTAAATACCGTAAACACATGAGTCACATGAAATCTATCAAAAAGTTCAATGTGAACGTGTTGCCATTTTCAAAAAGTAACTCGGCAATGCCATTCTCTAAAACAAAACTTGAAGCCGAAACCAAAACATTCACGTGTTGCCATTTTCAAAAAAGTAACTCGGTGTTGCCATTCTCTAAAACAAAACTTGAAACCAAAACATTCAGCAGGCAAACAACTCAACATCCAGGAAACAACTCAACTCGGCACCACTGTTTTCGTACGAACATTTTACCCCTTGCAGGTAGCTTTTGGCCAACCGTTGTTCTAATATGAATGGATAACTACTTCCTTTTCATAAACTGATATCACCAGTTAGATCTACCTCTAAAATTCGTTATACCCATTTGCTCAACAAGTTTGGCTTGCAGGCGAATTGTTACAGTTGACACTGCCAATCCTTTCTCACGTTGATCTTTGATCCACGCAGCTGAATTATCCTCTAAATTGGACCATGCTACAACACCAGTCCTTCGTGCCCGCTTCTGCCTCGGAATCTGTTGCAGATTAACTTTTTCCAATTCCTACCAACAAATGCAACTCTTAGATTTCATATTCACACCCGGCAGCACGGTACCCTATCTTCTCTGCTCTCTCAATTACTGTGAGATTGATTCCAGCTGTATAACTCTTTCGTCTTGGAGCCAAAGTTAATAAAATAAATCGTTGAAAACCACACGTTGCACAGAAAAAAGGATAGACAGAAGCACTAGCAAAAAGCAAAGTATATTCACAACTGAACTGGGTATCAGGTATTTTCCCACATGAGTTTGTGCTAGCTTATTGGTTGAATATCTAACACCTGCCTCTCACTCAGTGTTGCCAGTTTGCTACTTTTTTAAAAATTTAGATTGCTTGATTGCAGCGACTTTTTCGAAATAGAAATATTTGCCTCATTTAATAAGATTAAATAAAACAAGGAATTAAAAAAGAAGATATTTAATTAATATTAAGTAAATTAAAAAATACTTACAGATTTTTTGTTTTAAAGTGAAAACTTTGCCAAGCATTTTGGGTTATTAGAATACCTACTTCCAGAATTCCCGGCCAAAATTAACTTCTCATGCTACTTCCAGTTAGTATTTCTTTGTTCGATGGTACTGAAATGAACTGAAGTGACTGCTCATCGATGACGTCTTTCACGAACCAAAACAAACCTTTTGCTTTAGTTTTTCTATATCTTTGATATTATTGTGCAAATGGCAGTCGCCAGTTTCCCAATATATTTTGAGTGATTGATTATCCCAATTTGAGTGATTAATATTGCTTTTCAGATTTTCACTCTATAATATTATATGATCTGATTTATTTTTTAAAATGTAACGCTGTACCGGCAGATAAGCCGCAAAAGGCAAAATTTAACTTATAAACACGTATAAGCCACAGCTTATCTACCCGAAATTGTGGTACTTGAAAAAATTGGTGAATTGCAAAAATCAGATAAGAAGTTAGACCAAAATGTAGAAATTACTCCTAAGTATATTAAATTTTTTTTTAGGGATGACATTTTAGTTTATGAGGACATGAGGGAGTCAGCTATTTTGAATAAATCTATAAAATTAGTCATATCAAAAGAACTAGTCACTAACACATGAGTGCCTAGCTGCTTGTCATCAAGGTTTTCAGAAGACCATTGATCGCATTCGTGAGCACTTTTATTACCCAGGAATGTCGTCAGATGTCAAGCATCTAGTGGAGTCATGTATTAGTTGCCAGCAAAAGAGAGCTTATAGAGCAAACCAACTCTCCCATGCAACGTATGATGACCCACTCCCCCAGTTTCCTATGAACAAGGTACATTTAGATCTCATTAGACCATTACCACAAACTTTTTCTGGAAATAAGTATGTAGTCGCATTTACTAAGTGGCCACAGGCGTACACTGTTAGTTCAACCACTTCAGATGTCATTGCGGACACTTCGGCCGTTTTCATCTCGTGCTACAGAGCACCCTGTTTTATAACGACGGATAACACGAAGAATCTAATTTCAGATGCTATAGAGCATGTGTATAAAATGTTTGGTATTAAGCATATTAAGACCTCCTCATACCACCCAGCTGGAAACTCTGAAGTTGAGAGGCAAAATCGTACTCTTATGCACTATGTCACATAGTCAATCAAAATCAATTTGAATGGGACACAAAACTCAAATTTGCACTGCTAGCCATGTGCTTAGCTGTCCACTCATCGACTAAACTTAGCTCAGCTGCAATTATATGTGGCAGAAATCTGAATCTACCATATAATCTATTTTCTGAACCACCCCCTTTTAATTATAATGATGCACCCTTTTTTGCAAACTCTTAATCCCAGCTCTTCAAAAAGTATACATTGAAGTGCACAGTAATTTAATTTAATTAAAGTTTCTGAGCAGCAGGACAAATACCGTGAAAAAACAGCTGTAGATAAAAACTTTAAATAGGAATTTTGTTTGGTTGTTCACACCACCAGTCGCACCTGGTAACACTAAGAAATTAAGCAAACAGGATAATGGTTCTTTCCCTATTTTGAGAACATAGGTGAAAGTCAAAAATTTTCACGGGACTGAAATTTTTTTAACATGTGTCTGTGACATTGACAAAATGTAAATAATGCCAATATAACGTAATATCCAGATATTCAAAACCAAAATTTCAGAGTATTGGGTATATATTATATAATGATAAATACATTCAAGGAAAAAAATTACCTATAAGTTTATTTAACAAGTTCTCTCTGAAACTTTTTGAAGTTCCGTGAGTTGTTATATAAGTTGCACTCGCCTGACAAAAATGCAGTTTGGCCAAAGCAGGTTTATCTTTGGCCAAAAATTTAGTAAGATCTACAAGATCTCCTGCTAAAGAAAATGTCAGTGTATTTTCACATGAAAATGAAGTTAAAACAGCCTTTTGATTGGCATCGCGATCAGACAATGTTTTGGTAGCAACGGAGTTTGCACCAGGCAATGTTTGTGTGTGCGGCTGTGCACACATACCGTATTTTCAGGAATACCCGCCGTACCCATCGTAAGCGCCGCACCAATGAAAATCTGTTTAAAAAAAAAAAGTATATCCACGTATGTGCCGCACCATCCTAAGCGCTGTATTTATGAAAATCCATTTTTTAAAATGTATATCCATGTATTTGCCGCACCCAAGAAACTCAAATTTATTTATAAATATTTTCACTTAAACGGCAGAATAAAAATGAATTAAACTAGTTATTAAATATAAAGAAATATTATATTATTAATATATACATATAAATATTTTCACTTAAAGTGCCGGAAAAATAAATATATAAAATAATATCGTATATTGACTTTGGAGAAACCACGTCAGCAGTAGTAGTGTTCCTGTTTTTTTCTTTTTTTAAAAGGGGGGGGGGGGGGGGAGATCCTGTTTGACAAGACACATTATAATTGCTCAGACATTTGCATATGAACCATGAAACGAACAGTTAGTTATCAGGATGAATCATGGTGCAGCATACGTCATAAAAAGTATGGCGTCAAGCAACGCCAGAACACCAGCGCCACCTATACGTCTTGCAAAAACAACTTATCACATGATGAAGTAATCGTGAGACAACTAAACTTAGAAAAAGTGTTTGAAAAAGGTAAACAAGCAATGGAGCTGAAAAAAGTACTTTCTCTGAAATTGTGGACGATCACATAGTTTAAGAGAACAATATTTGAGCAAATGGTAAACTAAACTTACCGCTAAAACAAAATATTTCCAACATTAGTAGAAAGGTCGTGACGACTTTGTATACATTCTAATATCCCAGGGGATACAGTGCTTATTGATGGGTGCACAGAAAACATAATTTTAACTTGAGAGCTGGTGGGACCATCATTTTTCACCCCACTGATTGCTCAAAAATAAACAAATAACCTTTCATGGACATATAGAGGTTAGAGACGTTTTCTAATGCTTTGGTACAAATTTGAGAGCATGTGACAGTTGATCAAAGAGGTAAAAATGGCATCGTAAGATATCTGTATGGGTAAAACAGGTATTATAAGACATTTCTATGAAAAACAAAAATCACTGTACCCGCCGCCTTAGTGTAAGAGCCGCACTTAGAATATTTTATTTTATACTTTTAAACTCGTATGCACCATGGCTTATACTCCAAAAATATGGTAATTTTTTGATGATCAGCGTCCAAACTATGTTTATGGAGAGTTTTCTTCCCATTGTTTGCTTAATTTAAGATACGGTTGCAAACAATGCATAAACAACATCCTCGTTTCTTCACTTTTTTGCACCACGTGTGTAATTTGTTGCTTTGATGATCAGTCTCATCTAACCACGCAAACCTCCATTTATTTCTGACGCTCGGTATCTTTGATAAATGATGCATCTTTTTCTTCTATTAGTTCACATTCCATAATAACATAAAAAATATAGGTGGAAATGCTGCCGCCAGAATACAGCATTAAAAACTAAAAACACAACATTAAATGACAACAATTTAGTTTTGCATATCACTTCACTACTCTTTGTCAAGAATCTAGCAGTCGCTGATCACAGGACAGGAGAACGAAAAAACTCTACTCCTATTTCATGAGGAATTGTATTACAGCCGATTTGATCTAAGACCGATGCTGCAAATACATTTTTGTTTTGGTCTAAAAAATTTTGCATTTTAAGTTTTAATGGGGGTTCTAGATCTAAATTAATATTAGAGCTCCAAGTGAGATCAGTGTGATCAAATGCAGCAAGGGGATAAATTTATATTACAAGTTATCTTCAATTAAGGGTACATTTGATTTATCTAAACATTTTTGAGTTTTGGCAACAAAGGTTTCTTTATTTAATATTGTCTGAAAAATTTGCGAAAGAAACATATAGGCCATGTTCTTGAGTACAAATGGCCCTGGAAATGAGAAGACCGTGATGTAAATTTTTTGCTGAAGGTTCTAACATAACATAATATCATTTTCCTTAATAAAATTCTCTCTAATACTTTTAACTTGGGCTAACATAATTGACTGTGGAGGGTATTGCAATTTTTCCACATACAATAGCGAAGCTTATACTTTTATTTTTACAAGTACCATCATTACTACTATCTTCCTTGCTCTCCTCATCGACCTCAAGTATCCTATCACCTACACTTACAGAATCCCCATTTGCATCAATATTGTTAATTTCAGAAGTATTGTCAACAAAATTTTCTTGGGCTACTTGACTCGCTGCTGGTAGACTATCATCTAAAGGTTGAACACTTGATGCATTTTCAGAGCTACCTCCTGTTACAGTTTGCAAAAGTTTTGAGAAGCATTATTAATTTCCTTATTTGACTCAATTTGTATGTTTACATCTACATTTTCTCCCATATTACTAGACTGAGAAACCTGAACTATCTTATCCTCACTACTCTGATTAACATTAACTACTTTTATTGAGTCGTCAACTTTAATGCATGTAAATTTTTCATGGGAGCTATTAGCACTACCACTTTTTGTACTTTCCTCCACTTTGTTGATACATTTGCTGACACATTTTAAATTCACAGAATTATTTTTACAAAAATCATTATTTACATAATTACATTCAAAACTAACACTATTTACAGAATTTATGTTATTTACAGAGTTAGTAGCAAGACAAGTATTAGACCCTGAAGGAGTATTAGTCGGGGTTTCTAAGATTTGTGTACCTTGGATTTCTACTGGCACTTTCAGAGCGACAGCACTATTTTCACAATTTATGCATGCTTGGTATTCTTTCAAATAGGATATCCTCAAAATTACATTAAACTCATCAGCTAACTTTCCTTGTACTACATAAAACTGAGCCTGACAATTAATATTATAAAAATAAATTAAAAAAATACTTTCTGATTAAGGTTAACTCTTTCACTTGGGACCTGTCATAATAGGCAGGCATGTGATTTTTCAGCGAATTAGCTGAATTCACCTAGTTTTTTTTTCCTAATTAGCTGAATTCAGCTAATTTTTGTTTCCTAATTTGCGGAATTCAGCGAATTTTCTTTTTTCCTAATTCGCGGAATTCCGCGAATTGTAATTCTATTAATCTGGTATTTACATTATATCTGAAGTCCGCGAAAATGTATAAAATCAGTTACAAACACGCGATCACCAGACATGATGGGCAGGCATCTTTGCCCATCAATTTTGATCCAAACAATCATAAATAATCGTCAATCTGTAGCCAGTATTTTGAGCCAGTCAATCACAAGCCACCACATCTTTCAACTTCGGGAATATGCTTAACGCCTCCTTCCACGCCACAGGATAAGAAACGAAGGCAAAGGCGACACGTTTTGTCATTCGCTAGTTTCAGTATTTGCGATTGCGAGCGAGAGCATACATAGATTTTGCACTTAGAAATCCATTAGTTGATGCTTACCAACTGTAATAAATATATTTTTTTAAACTAATGTATTGAGAAAGAATCCTGATTTTTGGTGATGGATGGTATTATATTAATTTAAGAATAATTAATATAATTCAGTAGAAAATCATTATAATGCAAACCTAAAAGCAGGGAGTTGTGTGTTATATAGAATTTTGCATTATATAAATCATTTCGCCTATCCTTAAAATTTATCTTGTAAATATGACTAAGTATGTATGTATGGATATATATAACTGTTTAGGTTTCAAATTAAAAGTGAGATTATTAATGTTCAACCAACCAACCAACTATAAAAGGGAAAAAAAAATTCAGCTAATTTCAAATTTTAGCAATCACATGTCTGATAGGGGTATTGCAGTTCTCCATTTCAAAATTATTTAAACAATCAAAATCAGTACCACTCTGGAGGTTGATTGCAGAGCCCGTGTCACATAAGGCATTTAGGAAAACATTATCAATAGAAATTCTTGCAGTTGGTAAATTATACGACTGGGGAGAAAAAACACTATACAGTTGGGTCCAGAGGCCTGTTGAGGATCGACTTGACCACATCTGATCCGGCCACACCCAGTTTAAAGGTTCTGTGTCATTATTTAATGCAGGGGTGTTATTGCCAGCCTGCTCCTCATTTCTATTTGTATCTGCATTTCTACTGTTACCTTCATTTCTATTATTTTGGTTGTAACCACCTCTTCCCCTATATCCGCCTCGCTGAATAAAGTTACCTCTAGAATTCTCATTGAAATTACCTCTGCTCTTGTAATTTTGCCCATGGAGGTTGATTGCAGAACCAGTGTCACATAAAGCATAGGGTTTAATCTAGCACTAGCCAAATAGCAAACTGAAAGCACCTTTTGTCCCCAAAGCATTTAGTGGATTCACCAAATAGCGACAGCCAAAAAAATATATATCATTTCCATTTTGTTGTTCTGCATTTTGTAAACCACCTGCTGCTGCATTAAAAAAAAAAAAAAAAAAAAAAAAAAAAAATCTCACTGCCTCTGTAACGGCAACTTGCTTAAAAATTTGTCTCGTCCACCCTGTGCAAGCATCTTACAAATAGTGCGATATCATTTGCGTTAGACATATTGAGGAAATTAAAGAGTTTGTTATTTTTTTGTTGATGATCCCAACTTGGGAAATGAAACCAAAACGATTCATGAATGGAAGTTGTTTAAGCAGGTTCGGGCTACAAGGGGTAAAGAAATGAAACCAGCTGATTGTATTCTTTTTTCCCATAAAAATGGCATTACTGACATGTTTCCCAATGTGACTTCTTTGTATGAATTTATAACAATTCTGTTGTCTACAGCAGATTGTGAAAGGGGATCGAGTCACATGAATATAACAACAAGAACGAAAAATCATGCGTCAAGCATAGATTATGTAACACTTTCCAACGTTCCAAAATAATTTTACAAATCATACCGTTTAATAAGCTGAGAGATAACATCTAAGTAAACTATTTGAAAAACGCATAACATATTTAAAAACATAATTTCAGGAATTTCCAACGTATACAATATTCGGAAAAATATCCGAATACTTTTATTCAGCCCTGTATATGATCTATAGATTTGTATATATACTACATAGGATGCTAAATTTTACTTCAGTTAAGAAACGCGTAGCACAGTTTAAAATTCTCCTGGAGTTTCTGTCTATGAATGGAAATGTGTTCGCGAACTTTTGTATTTCCCTGTATATGACCTACAGAATTTATACACACCATGTAATAAACAAAAAGTGAGTTAAATTTAAAAGCGTGTTCAGTAACTTAAAACGCACTTCCAGGAATTATTGTTAACAGACAGTAGAGAATTCTTTTGTGTGTCCCTGTAAATAAACGATGACTGCTATACACACAATATTCTGTAATAAGCCTCTTGTAATGCACCTTAGTGATATATATAAATTTCAATGCGTTTAAAATAGTGAAACATTATTTAAATAAACCGCAGACGATTTTTCTCCATAGACGTAATGTAACGGAATTCTTTTGACTGTCCCTGTAAATTAACTATAAGTGCTATCACCGTATTCCATATTAAGCTTCTTGTAATACACCTTAGTGATATATATCAATTACAATGTGTTTGCAATTGTGTAACATCATTGAAAAACCGAAATTTTTTTTTCCCTATAGACCGTAATGTAACTGAATTCTTTTGAGTGTCCCTGTA
Organism: Maratus michaelseni; assembly: GCA_963931845.1. Classification (NCBI taxonomy): domain Eukaryota; kingdom Metazoa; phylum Arthropoda; class Arachnida; order Araneae; family Salticidae; genus Maratus; species Maratus michaelseni. Next base: position 20,441,390 of record OZ007597.1, read on the forward strand.
AAAAAACTATAAGTGCTACACACTTCAGTTGAAATAGGGCAAAATAAAAAATGCAAATAGGACTTCACAAATATATAGTACTTAAATATGGGTGTTGGATGTTTTGAGTAAATAAGAAAATTTAAGAAAAAAAAAAAAGATGGGATCTAGAGGGGCTACACCACCAAGAGAATGAACCCCATGCTGGGAATCGGAGATTCCATGGTCAGACTCCGGGTCTTCCTCCCTAATAGGGTTGATTCCAGAACATTTGAGGAGGCTATTACTAATGGTGGTATTTGGCAAACCAGAGACATCGTCTGAATTTATTGAACCAGAAGTGCTATGGAGAAGACTTGATAGGATTTTTTTATATTTCTTTGTTCTGCGTTTGGACTTGATGGCTTCAACTGGGCTGCAAGAAAGGAAGGAGATACCTTAGCACAAGGATTCAGAGCTAACATATTAGTTTTAACTTAGCAAGAGTGAAGGTGTCTGCAACAGACCACCTTGAACTGCACTCATTACCAAAATTAAGGTCATAAAATAAAATCCTTGAAAACTGATAACCTATTCACTGTGTTGCCACGAAATTTGGCACAGAGGTATATTACAATGGGAGAAAGAATTTAACAACATAACAATATGGAAAAGATTTTAATTGTGAATTAACCCTTTGAGGGCGGTGGTATATATTATATACCACCTAACCTAAAATCCGTGAAAACTGATAACCTATTCACTGTGTTGCCACGAAATTTGGCACAGAGGTATATTACAATGGCAGAAAGAATTTAACAACATAACAATATGGAAAAGATTTTAATTGTGAATTAACCCTTTGAGGGCGGTGGTATATATTATATACCACCTAATTTTAATCTGATTCAAACCAGAAACTTTTAATTAAATTTTACTTTTTTAACTTTGCCGAGAAAAAGTTGAAAAATTGCTTATTCTTATTTTGAACTAAATTCTTTCCTAAATTCTGGTGGGAATTCAACGTTACAGGAGCAAAAGTGCTTGCCCCTGAAAGGGTTAAGAAACAGGGTATATCGAAAAGTGTTAAATCATGAATCAGAGATAAAGCATTTATATCATCGCACGTTTCACAAACTGTGAGCATGCTTGCTTTTCAATTTCTGTTTTCAGATTTTCAAAATCCTGATCATATTAAAATGTTAAACTTTGAAAGTTCAATATAACATGTTGTTCAAAAATATGAGATTGCAATATTGTAATTGAAGAGAACTTTCCATTAGAAATTGAACATACATACAGTGTTTGCACTATTATAATTAACTTTATCTTTAGGGCGAAACTGTCTTAACATGCCGATAATAGTTTTTACGTATTGTAAAGATAATATCACATGTAGTATATGATACCTAATTCATTTTTAAAACTCTTAATTTTACAAACAATCAGTAAGCAGGTGGTACAAAAAAGCTAATTAAAAAAAAATCCAAACAAACAAAGAACGACTCTTCAAGAGAAAGAGAGGAAAGGCTCTGAATAGGGTTGTTAGGCTTCTTGGAGAAATTGATGCCATAGAATCCCTCCCCCAGGGGAATACCTTCTTCAGGTATTTACGGGTTTCACGACCCTGGATTAATGAGCGATCTTTCTCCTTTCCTGTCTTCATCTCTTTTTAGTTGTCTATCCTTTTTACTTTGTTTCACACTTTTTAATCTTCTCTTTTCAGTTAGTTATACCTCTTTGTTGCTCAAGCACCTTTCTGCTCTGTCCTTGAATAATCTTCTCTCCTTCTTTAATAGGATATGGATGGAGCAGACATTTCCTAATGTTTGGTGCAGAGCTATAATAATACCATTTCCTAAACCAGGAAAAGATGCTACCAATCCCAATAATTACAGGCCGATTGCACTCTCTAGCTGCCTTTGCAAATTTTTGAAAAAATGGTAAATTGCCGCCTCGTGCATATTTTAGAAACAAACAATTGCCTTGCTGCATTTCAAAGCGGATTTCGACGTGGTAGGTCTACTATTGATAATTTAATCCATTTGGAACATCACATACGGACAGCCTTTCTAAAACGCAGCCATTTGGTTTCAGTATTTTTTGACATGGCAAAAGCTTTTGACAGAACATGGCGTTATGGGATTCTTCGCGATCTTTTTAACCTGGACTTTCGTGGGAACCTTCCAATTTTTATTAAAAACTTTCTTGCCATCCGACGATTTCAAGTTCGAGTTGGTGGAATTCTATCCAGTTTTTATGTACAAGAAGAGGGTGTACCTCAGGGCAGTGTCTTGAGTGTCACCCTCTTTGCTATTAAATTAAATGACATCATGAAACAACTTCCTCCTTCTGTGAAAGGAGATCTCTATGTTGACGACTTCCGCATTATGTGTATGGGACAGGATATTCGTTTTATTGAAAGCCAACTGCAAATAGCAATCAAAAGTATTCTTAGCTGGACTAACAAAAATGGTTTCTTAATTTCTCATGACAAAACATCTTGTGTGCATTTCTGTAGACGAAGGGGTCTGCATCCAGATCCTGAAATTTTTATCGGTTCATCCCAAATTCCTGTTGTGGACAATGTTCGTTATCTTGGCCTGCATTTTGACAGAAAACTTACTTATTTACCACATATTTTACAGTTACGGACAAATTGCGAAAAATCTCTTAATTTATTGAAGGTACTCTCAAATACTTCTTGGGGAGCAGACCGTACCTCCCTCTTAAAAATCTATCGAGCTGTGGTACGATAAAAAATGGACTATGGCTGCCAGGTTTATGGTTCTGCCAGTAAAACTGCTCTTAAAAAACTTTACACTGTGCACCACAGCGCACTCCGTGTCTGCTCTGGTGCATTTCGTACATCTCCAATTTTAAGTCTTTAAGTTGACTGTAATGAACCATCATTACACCATACTCGTGAAAAACTCTCATTAGAATTATATTACCGTATCCTTTCTCATCCTGGTCATCCTCTTCACACCTATCTTTTAAATACTGACAATGATATTCTTTATCAGCATCGACCATCTTGCATCCCATCTTTTGGAGTCAGAATGAGAAATATTATCAACAATGGCCCGTTTAATAATATTGAGGTGAGTCCATGTCCTTTGCATGTGCTCCCCACTTGGAATCCTCCTAAAATTATTTCTCTCCATCCTTTTTTAGTATGATAAAAACAAATTAGCTTCTACTGTTTTCCAACAATTATTTGCTGCACATCGTGCAAATTATAGTAGCTATACTGATATTTATACAGATGGTTCCAAGAGTGGGAATATTGTTGGTGCGGGGTTTTTATTGACAACACTAAATTCAGTTATCGACTTCACAGTTCAATTTCTGTCTTTACGGCAGAGTTGATTGCTATAGAGACAGCCATGTTACATATATCTCATCATCATAAAACATCCTTCATCATATATACTGACTCAAATAGTTCTATTGACGCAATGAAATCTTTTAAAAAGCATTCTTATGTCTCAGCCATCCTGGATTTTTATAATAATTTGACTAGGCGTGGTTATAATATTTTATTTTGCTGGGTACCTGGACACATGGGTATTCCTGGAAATGAAAAAGCAGATGAGGCGGCAAGTCCACTACACCATAAAATTCCATTCTCAGACGTTAACCTATTTTTAAAACACTTTATTCATAATAAATGGCAAGAAAGTTGGGATATAGAATACAATAATAAGCTGCATCATATCAAACCCACAATCATGACCTGGCCTCAGAGTTATACAAGAAAAACAGATGTTCTTTTGACTCGTCTGAGAATTGGACATTCAAGGATCACTCATAAACATCTTTTACTTCGGGAGGATGCACCCATGTGTCCACATTGTCATTGTGATTACCTAACCATTTATCATGTTTTAACTGACTGTCCGGGCCTCCGGCACTTGTATAGAATATATTTTAATTCATCATCGCCAATCTTGACAAACCTCATTGGGGAAACACCTCATGGGGCACTCTTTCATTTTTTAAAACATTCTGGTTTTTATTTTGAGATATAGTTTTTATACATCCTTCATGTTTTAGCTATAACAATGTTAATTAATACTTGTTTAACTTGACATCTGGATGGGGTAACCCCATCCAGATAGTATTTCTTAGTATATTGCTTTTATACTTTACTTTTTTTAGGAACTCATATTTGTTTTAAACATTGACTATATCTGGATGGGTGACCCCATCCAGATGTTTTGCTCATTATGATTTGCATCTCTTTTATAGACTAATTTTTTCTTAACTTTTACTTTGGCGCAGCTTGTCCCCAATGGGACCTTGCGCCATTAAACCTTATACAACCAACTAACCAGCCATAGAATCCCAAATTGAAAGGAAGCCTTGGTTGGTTGGTTGTATAAGGTTTAATGGCACAAGTTCCCATTGGGGACAAGCTGCGCCAAAGTAAAAATTAAGAGAAAAAAAACATTTAAAAAAATCTACGAAATGTAATGCTAACCTAAAGAAAAAGACCCAGTCAATGTTCTATCATTTAATTATACAGGTCTTCAGGCTCTCCAAAAAGCAAAATTTCGTGAGATGAATTATAATTTACAGATGCCAGATAAAAACAGATTTTACAAAACTCTGATTAAAATATAATTTGGTAATAGGATTTTTTTTGTAGAAGATAAGGATAAACCAAGAGAAGAAATTTCTGAAGATTTCTTTACTAGTTTCAATCGTTTTAACAGCAGAATAATTGACAGTAGCTTTTATAATGTATAAAATGATTTATATTTTTACATCTTAATTGGAGATTATTAAGAAAATGGCGTTGTAAAGTTTTCAAAGGTAATATGAGTGAAGATGGAGTGGTAGCAAAGAACTAGGCTTTGAAATGCTTCTTATCAAAGGATGAAAATATATACTTTATTGATTTAAAAAGATTCTTTTTGCAGTTTTATAGAATGCTTTTATAATAGAATTAAAATTAAGTAAAGTCGTAGACATAAACAATTAAATATTACTGCAGGACAGTGTTCGAGTTTAGTGCTTTGTAATTGACAGTAATATCTAGAGTTTCAGCACTCTTCTCGATTAACATGAGATGTTTCAAATGATCAGTTCATGTTCCAAGGGGTAGTTTCTCCTTCACACCTGAGTGATCCTTAATTGGGTAGCTTGTTTTTTTATGGGGTTTCAGCTTCCGCGTTCTCGAAAATGTTATGTAGACGGAACTCTCATTATCACTCAGGTATTGGTGTACCCTCTGTTCTTAGTAACAGGTCTTACCTCCTAAGTGTCTCTCAGGAACTGAATTCTTAATTAAAGAAACTTTCATAATTTCGAAAATTTGGTTGATTGAATGGAGTTTAATGTCACAAAGTCCTTTTTCGGACATGCTGGGCCAAACGAAATATTAAAATAAGAACGTCAAATTGAAATTAAAAATTGATTTAAATCTTTGTCATAAAAACAAGAAGAGTGAAAATTACACCATTAAATGAAAGAGTGATGTGATAATAAATGTATAATTAAAATCCTTCAATGAAAATATAAGACAATGTCTAAAAGAAATAAACACAAGTTTTCACAATAAATATATAAACAATCTTTAAACTAACAGTTGGTAAAAAGTTAATAGTTTCAAGCAGAAACACATTTACAATCACGTAGGCTCGAATACCTCAAAAACAGTATTATCATCATTTGATGAAAGGAAGCCAAGGAGTGAGCATGTGCCCTAAATGCTCAGGTAGAGAGCCCATTTTCTATATAGCTTTTAGTGTTTTTTGCCTTGTAATCTTGTTAAACAGCCTCCCCCCCCCCCCTTTACAATAGTATCAATTATATCAGCTACTGTAGAATTTGCATCGTTAGTAGATTCAGAAGAATCTACAGTCTATTTCTTTGGAGGAAGTTGCCTCAATTTGAAACACTGATTTTTTTTTCATGATTTTTCTTTTTCTTCTGACCATTCTATTCACATGTTGTTCTTCAAATTCTTTCTTTCCTGGAGTGGCTGTCAGGATTCTACATCTCCCTGGTTTTTGGCCGCCTCTTTTGGATGTAAGAGGTTTCGCTTTTGGAAAAGGTCATACCTCTTCAGAAAGGTCTTATTGTATATATATTTTTAACCTGGAAAAATATTGTGGATACTCTTTTGAAAAAACGGGTCTACCTGACCTGCAATAATCAAAACTCTACCCGAAACTGACCTGCAGCCAAAGCAATGAAAGTTAACACAATGCGACCTGAATCTCAAGTTGGGTGTGGGTAAAAGCGGATAACCCGACCTGATGCAGAACTCTACATCTGACTACACATGCTGCGATTACTTAATAACATTTTGTTCCAAAATGCTCTAATTTTGAAGCCAATTTTGTTGAATCTATCAACTGTAATAGATAGGTTTGAATAAATTTTAAAGATCTTGAACATTTAGAAGCATACTGCATATTACAACAATAATAAATAGCAAACATAAGCATTATAAATTTTAAGATCCATGTATTGCAATAACATCCTGATTTTCTATTAAAGTGTAGGACAGACAATTATCATTTATATTGCCAAGTGCCTGAACACAGGGAGTTTTAGAGTCAGACGCTTTTGCTACACTAAAATCTGTTTCAATTGCATAAATCTAATAAAAATAGTTAGCAGTCTTATCTCCCAAACACAAAGGCGACAACCTAGAGCTGGGATATTTAAATTATGGAGCTCTATTAGTATTTGATCTACAACAGTTTATTTCTTTCTTTTTTTTTTTGTAAAAGATCACCTTTTATTATTTTTTGTGCATGTAACTCCAAACATTCCAAAAAAAGAAGATTCTTTATCAAATCCGTTAATCAGATTAAAATCTTGAAAAATAGCTTGCTCAGGAAAAAACATTGGATATTCTAGAATAATATTTTTAAATAAAGTATTCTGGGTTACAAGTGATCGCCTGTAACTAAAAGTCACAATCATGTGCGTGGTAATTCCCTGACAATTTCTATCAATCAGATGTTTTCTATATTGTTTAGCAAGTAATTGCTTGCTAAAGATACTTGTTCAAGCACCCTAATGGAGACAAAAATTTATTTCTCCTCTGCGAGGAAGTCTGTCACATTTAACTTCATCAATGTTACCTCTTTGTCTTACTTGCCCAATACAGCACATTGATTCTTCATTAATTTTATCATAAATTTTCCATAAATTTCCCATAAGTCCAGTCATGATGACCTTCTCCAATATTAGATTTCAGTCTAGGGAACAAGGAAATTAACTCTTTTGCAACCTGATCTCTTTGGCAAGAACTTGTTTTTAGTATGTATTTAGAAATTTCAGTTGAGATATACCCTAATATTTCGCTTTTGCATCGCCAGGTCAATGTTCCTGATGATAATTCTTTATTCATTTCTTAAAAAAAAAGAAGTAATTGGCAGTTTAAAATGTTTTGGACATGACTGCTGAAGCTGCGATATATCAAAAAGAGCTGAAATAAATATAAAGAATTAGCAAGGTAAATTTACAACGTATCATAAGTAAAAATAAATGACATTAACAAAATAGGAACTGCATTTCACCAAGTAATTTAGAGCGTCCTTAACCCAAGAGAAGGCATGCAAAAAAAAAAAAAAAAAAAAAAAAAAAAATTGCACACGAGGAGACTTACTGGATATGATGTCATACCCAGCATAGGTTTAACTAATTTTAAATGTCATGGAATGCAAATTACTTATTTAAACAAAGAAATAAACAAAATAATGTTGAAAAACAGTTGGTGGTATATTCGAGTAAATCGCTGTAAACCAGGCGGTATGTTTCAGCAAATCTTTTAAAAAGAGCCGTAACCAAGTACAGCAGCTCAAAAACAAAAAAGCAACAAAAACCACTATGTATGAGAAAAGACAACAAAGCCGTAACAAAGTACTTAAGCTCAAAAACTTAAATAATGAAAAATATAACATTATTCATATTTATATTTTGAATTCTTATTAGCAAAAGATGTTGGATTCTATAGACGTTCGTGATACGTTGGGCGAGCCGTCAACGAAAACGTAAATTTGTTTCGCCAGCTTGTATTTTCTGGTGAACAAATGAAAATATGCAGTCTTACACCAGCAGGCGGTATGTTTGAGCCAAAGTAATTATGTATTATTATTCCACCAAAACAATTTTTTTTATGTATGAGAAAAGGCAACAAAGCAGCAACCAAGTACACCAGTTCAGAAACAAAAAGCAATAAAAACCATTCTTTGAATGGTTTATGATATGTTGGGTGAGAAACAAATGTTTGATTTAGTGATTTAGGTGGGTTAAAAAATGGTGCCTATGAGAAATATCAGTTGGTGGTATATTCGAGTAAATCACCGTTAACCAGACAGTATGATGAGCAAATCTTTTCAAAAAAGCCGTAACCACGTACAGCAGCTCAAAAACAAAAAGCGACATAAACCATTATTATATATGAGAAAAGACAACAAAGCCGTAACAAAGTACATTCATTTTTATATTTCGAATTCTTACTAGTAAAAGATGTTGGATTCTGTAGACATTGTTCATGATGGTTCGTGATATGTTGAGCAAGGCCGTCAACGAAAACATAAATTTGTTTCGCCAGCATGTATTTTCTGGTGAACAAATCAATATATGCAGTCTTGCACCAGCAGGCAGTATGTCTGAGCCAAAGTAATTATTATGTGTTATTATATCACCAAAACAATTTTTTTTATGTATGAGAAAAGACAACAAAGCAGCAAGCAAGTACACCAGCTCAAATATAACCAGCACCAAATTTAATAAATTCTTGGATTTCAGGGAAGTATTTTTAGATAAACCGGCTCTCGCACATGTTTCTTGGCACGAGATAAATACTGGTTCGAATGCGCCAATCCCGAGTAAACCTTACCGATACGACAAAGTTAAGCAACGGATAATTAATTATAACATTGAAAAGATGCTCTGTGATGACATTATCCTGCCAATTGAATTCTGTTCGCGTCACCTGTAGTCTTATGTAGAAAGAACAATGGAAAGAGCATTGAGGATCCTGAGGCATGGTGGTTTGCAGTAGATTATCGCAAATTAAATTTAATAATACAATATCTAATTCGAATTATAGAAAACATTTTAGCCAATATCCCTAGCTCAAAATTCATGTCTACACTAGACTTAACTTCCGGTTACTTTCAAATAGGCATGGAACCTGACGATATACTAAAAACATCATTTATTACACATAACTGATGTTTAGCATTTAAATGGATTAGTTTTGGTTTTTCAGGAGACCCAGCCATGTTCCAGAAAACCATGGATACTATTCTTAGAGGTTCAACTGTATTTCTGTCCCTAAGAAAAGTTTTAAAATTATTAAGTGTAGTTTTTATTTATCAAAATAGTTAGATTAAATCCATGATTTAGCAGTACAAAATTTCAAAATAATTGTTAATATCTTTGTTTTTTTATGGTAATATAACTAAAGCAAAAACATGTCCCAGAACAGATTTTGTTTCCAGCTGATTTTGTTTCCATAATGAAATTTACACTTCATCAATTGAAATTTGTGCTTAAACATTGAAATAATCAGAATTAAAAAAAGGGCAGTCGCAAGCAGTGAAAGCTGTGGCTTATTATCCCTGCCATGCAGCTAATACAAAGGTAATTACTTTTAATAAATTTCAAAATATTTAAAAAAACTCTTGACTTCCCATATCATATATTAAAATACTGTTTCTGCTAGGCTTACTTTAACAGCAGGTCAGCAACAGAGAACTGTTATTTTTATTATTTTAATTCAGTATTTCTAAACTACAACGAAGAATCCCTTTTTTAGTAAAGGTAGTAAAATAAAAATTATCACACACAATAAAATAGTGACACAATTCAGTTGGTTTGCAGTATGCTGCTCCATTTATTGAAAGTACAAATTATATATTTATTATTAATATTTATGAATGTAATCGCATATTGCATAAGTATTTCTCTCACACAGTTTCAGATGGGTGCTGCACACTGTCTGCCCTATTTTAAAAATAGCTTCCTTCTTGTGCAAATGAGGATCATTAAAAAAATAAATGCAGGGTGAATCAAAATTCCATATTAGTTAAAATGGAACTGCTCCAAGCATCTGGTTAATTTCTCCACCTGTTTTACCCCCCAGGGGGATACCTTCTTTAGGTATTCACGGGCTTCGCAACCCCGGGCACCTGAGTGATCTTTCTCTTTTCTTCTTTCCTCTACATTCTCTTGTCTAACCTTTCTTCTTTGTTTCACTCTCATTGTGGTTTCCTCTTCTGAGGTAAGGGCGATTCTGCATGAGCCGATATCATCCTGTTTATATCGACTCATGGAGAATTGTAAATCTCCCACGCGTTTGCCGTGCGTGGCGACCCGTGTCCCTGGAAAGGGGGATCCTGGCAGTTGAGGGAAACCAACACACTGCTTTGGCCTCTGCTTCAGGTAGACGGGAAGTGCATATTGGTCCCGTATGCATCAATCGGCTGGTCAGCTGACTTGTCACTGGCTGGGGATCAAGTGAGCGGGCACATACTAGTAATTTCGTTAAAGGTGGAAACTGAAATAGGTGTGTCTTGTGAACGTATAGGCCCTGGTTAGCACTGGTGCACGAATGTGCATCTCCTTGTTGGGCTCGGTAGTGGGTAGTGCGGCCGGGGGTCTGAATTTTTTTCTCTTTCTAATATGGATGGAAAAACTTCAAATACTTCTATTTCTCTCCCATGTGGAGAGCAACAAACTGTGCATAATGTTTCATTCACACGTTTTTTTTGTAGTTCATCGCACTGATAGTCTCTCAAATACTTCTTTTAAGAGAACTTCTCCATTTCTTATTGCAAAAACATTTCAGTCAACTTTTGGAGATGGTCATTCACTTAAAAAAATGCAGTCTGGGGATTTGTTGGTGGAGGTTTCTTCAGCTAGTCACTCAGAATTTCTATCAAATTGCAGAGAAATAGGTTCTTTTTCTGTTCAGGCCCATCAAACTCTCAACTCAAGCCGTGGTGTAATATCAGAACCAGATCTTTTACTCTCTACGAAAGACTGACTCTTGCATAATTTAAAAGATCAAAATGTTATAGACGTACGCCGTATCACTATTCGTCGGAATGAGCAAGTACTTCCTACCAAGCACATTATTCTGACATTCAATAGCCCTACTCTACCAACTAGAATTAAAGCTGCATACTTCAGTTGCCCCGTCCGGCCATATATTCCTAACCCTTTCCGTTGTTTTAAGTGCCAGCGTTATGGCCACAGTAAAACTACCTGTCGTGGATCTGTTACATGTTCAAGATGTTCAGAAGCCGGCCATGACAGTAACTCATGTGAAAAATCTGAATGCTGTATAAACTGCAAAGGAAACCATGCAGCATATTCTCGCTGTTGTCCAAACTGGATATGTGAAAAAGAAATTCTTACCATCAAAATCACTCAGAAACTTTCTTAACCTGAAGCTCGAAAACTGGTTGAATCTAGAACACCATCTGTAGGAGTCTCTTATTCTAGTTTACTGAAGCAACAAATAAAATCCTTAAGACATATAAGCACCCAAACTGAATTCTCTTTACCACCAAATAATTCATCTCTTACACTAACCAGCACTATGAAGAAAAAAACCCGTAGTATTGGTGCTTCTGCTAGAATAAGATCTATGCCTGCACTAAAACTTTTGCCACCATCATCTGAACCTGTAAAAATAGAATATTATAATAGTCAATCTAACCAGTGCATTAAAGATTATACAGGTCAAACCTCTGTTTCATCTGCAAACAATTTGAAAAAACCTATTTCCACTACACAGAAAGCAAAACTCAAACCATGTGCACAGAGAGAGAAAACCTCAACCCAAGCCTCTTCACAGTGGAAAACTGTGAAGGGCAAAACAACAAGAAATTTTGTCTCGATACACCGCTTCCTACTACAAAGGATTCCAAACAGCTGCTGCACTATGCAGAGGAAAATATGGAATCTGAGTCTTACAGTTTTGACTCAAATGATGAAGATGATAATACTGTTTTTGAGGTATTTGAACCTACATGATTTTAAATAGATTTCTGCTCGAAACTTTGACCAGTTTACCAACTGTTACTTTAAAGATTTTCTATTTTAATTGTGAAAACTTTTATTTATATCTTTTAGACATTGTGTTGTATTTTCATTGAATGTTTTTAATAATACATTTGTCATCATATCACTCTTTTCATTTAAATGTGTTACTTTCATTCATTTTGTTTTTGTGATAAAGTTTAATTCATTTTTTAATTTTAATTTGGCAGTTTTATTCTAATCTTTTTTTTCGTGCTATTTGTTTTATACAATGTATGACTATATCTAGATGGGTAACCCCATCCAGATATTTTTCTCATTAAGCTTTGTTTCTTTTTTAGTTTTTATATTACAATTTGACGTACATAATTAAATTTTTTTTTTTGGCGCAGCATGTCTCTAAAAGGACTTTGTGCCATAAAACCCCAATCAACCAACTCATCCTGTTTTAATAATGAAAAGGTGAAGTTTTTAAGATATAAAATTGTCAGACATAACATAGTTTTACTTAAATATTGAGAAATATAAATAAACAAAATAATCTAATTTCACACAGCGAAAACAGTCAAAATTATATATAGGATTACCAACAGGTGACAGTGAACTATAATTTTTTACATTTATAAATAAACTGCTACAGGGTTGATACTCATTTTTCCAAAGTAAAATCCCCTCATGTATTTTCTGGGATGAAATAATTTTCACGTGTCAACAATTAACGACATTTTTTTTATCATTATGACGTGACACCCCGCTCCTAGAAAAATAAAATAAAAACAAGGTAATCTCAAAAATAAAGTTTACACATCACATATATGTAGTAATACCGTGGCGATTCGACTTTCATCACCATACTTTTTGTCGTGTCATACTCAAGGCAAAGGATTTCTCCGAGGAAATTTGCAGTCGAGCACAGAGACTTACTTCATTGTGTACGTATAGACTCAATAGAAGAGGCAGTTCGTTCCAGTTCATATTTTATTTGAAAAATTAAAAAGAAAGTTTGTTATGCTTTACTTCCACGTAGCTAAATCTATCCATGCTGATTTTTAAGACCATGAAGAAGACTTGATGATTTAAGTTTTTATATTAAAGAGACACATTAGTTAGTATAGGCAGGTATTCTTTTAAATCAATCGGCGGCCAAGGAGAACATTCGAAGATTAGGAAGTACATGACGAGGCTGCATACACCACCAAATCCCGGAACCTTCTGCTCTAAACGCGGGAAAAAATCTGTATATCATTTCCCGAGCGTGCCAGAATACATTCTATCTAAAAAGCCTCTAGGCCAATCAACGCTCACGGCTTAATTCCTTCGGCGAATTAATATCGAAGTAAACTTACCAAAGCTGGCAAAAGCACGCCAAAAAATGTTCTAGAACAATCTCGAAATCTAATTCCTTCGAATAAATAAAAGCAGAGAGAAAAAAAGTACATATGTTTTATCAAGTATGGCAATATGCCAAAATAATTTTTACATTGAGATTAAAATCTTTCAGAATTTGAAAAGTAATATTTTGTCAGGAATCGTAGGGAAATAAAAAATAAAGAAAAGAAATTCATAGGTTGTTATTTCAAAAGAGTAAAATATTTTTATCTGGGAGATGGGTATTTTTTTGAAGAATTAAATTCTAGGATGCTTTTTATTTAAAGAAAATAAAAGTGCGTAAATTTAATAGAGCATTCTATCAGCGCCATTTTTTAAGAGAATGAATTTGGAATAAACTATATATTTCGCTAGATGTAATTTTGACAATCGAAATACTGGAGCGAGAAAATAATTTAGAATAATGGGATTTACACAGAATTGTAGTTTTAATAAGGTCAACGGCGAAAAATTATTTATATTGTTACAATATCCCCCCCCCAAAAAAACAAGCTTATCTGAATAGCAGTTCCCTAACACTAGTTCAGATAATTGACAAAACAACAAAAACAAAAAAAAATTTGAGAATTTTCCTAAATTAAAAAAAAATCTACAAAATTAAAATTAAAAAATTAAATCACCAAGAATCACAAACAAAGCAATTGCCTTAAATTTTGGAAGAATAAAACTAAATATTTTTTAGAGTAAAGCATAACCCTAAAATACATAAGTTTTACAGCCACACTTACTTTCTGCAAGTGTAAATAAATGAGAATACATCAAGATAAACTAAGAAATAACTAACATAATAAATCATATTAATAACACAATATATAAAGAATTCAATATAATAAATAATAAAACTGGAAATTAATTACATTGAAAAACTGAAGAATATTGCCAATTGAAAAAAAACTGTATTCTGCAGAATACTATTGAAAAACTTAATTACATTGATACTGAATAACAATGATACTGAATAGCTGAATACTGAAGCTTCAATAGTCTTAAACAGTTCTGACTAAATTTCAGTCTTTCTCCATTGTGGGTTTGGGATTGACCCCACTCTAATCTGTGGTGCCACTCTTTTTGTGGTCACACTAAAGATCAGAGCTAATTTATTCCATGCGATAGCTATCTTTTGTCACAATCAGTAAATTTTTTGAAATAATAAAAATAATAAATGTCCATATTGCACTTCTTGGTATACATACTACTTTGATATATCACATCCTTGGTACCAAACTCTAACATTCTATAACTACAATTCATTTTAAGCAGCTTTAATCAATTTGTCAACATTTTTTTTTTTTTTTTAAATAGAATTCTTTTTTGTCTTACTAAATAATATCTCAACATTTTTCTAATATATTTCTTAATAAATAATAACATCAATAAATCTCTTTAAATAATACATAATATCAACAAACTTCAATAATTACTCTAGCAATATATCACAGTAAATATTACATTCAATATAAAATTATTGGTTGAGGAAAAAAAAAATACATAGCAAAATCTGTTTGTTTCCTTACTTGAAAAGATAAGGAAATAAATTTTTGCTAGCCGAATTGTGCATAAAAAAAATTAACAATATATTATTTGTCCAATACTAAATAATTTAGAGGCCCAAATATTTAGATAGGATTCACTCAACCAACAATTGTGAACAATAATATCCCTTTCTGATACTCTTCTTCTAACTACTAAAATCTATGACATAATCGGGTATAGCTAATTACCAAAATTTAAGTGTAGAATCATCTACTTCTTTTTACACTTTTTAAGTAATAAGCAAAAATAATAATAATAATAATTGTTAGATAGATAGGTGACAGAGAATTGGAATATAAACTATTATATTTACACTATTGTAATACTTATTTTTCAACTAATCTCTTCAAAACATTTCACTACAATATCAACTTTTAGACTAATACAGAATATCAGCATTCAAGAATAATTCAAGACCTTTATTGTATTTAACAAAATAAATATAGCTACTGCGAAAATATAATTAATATTTACTAAAAACTGTAATTATATAGAATATTTAATTTTATTTTTCAACATCAATTTGAAAATTCCTAAAATCAAAATACACATCTTATGCCTGCATAAGGTGTCTACCTAACCTAAAAACTTTCAAAAACAAGTAATATTCTCGTTGCGCACCAAGAACATACCTGATAATGTTGAAACTATGGAAATAAAAGATATTTAAGAGAATTTGAGTTTAATCTATTGTTTTTACTTTAGTTTGATTTTGTGAACCTGTATGTGAAGTTGTTTGTGTTGGTTTTTGTGTATTTTCATGAAATAATTTGAAGTCATCTGGAAAATAATATGGTTGCGAATTGTTCCATGTTTCTAAATTAAGACCGCATTCCTTCTGCCACTAAAATTATCACTTGAACAAATATAATTTAAAAGTGAAAACCTCTTTTTTTTTTTTTTCACAAAGTTATCCAATCACCATTAATTTATTAGTAAACATCATATTTCAACCCCAAAATACTGATAGACATTTCTGATAAGCTTCCCTACTGAATTCTATTAATTATAGGAATTTGCAACAGAAAACATTCTACACAGTAAATGTGTCAGTACAAATATAATATTCACATAAAAATTTTGAGTTTAATCCAATTTAATTTTAATCACCATTAATTTATTAGTAAACATCATATTTCAACCCCAAAATACTGATAGACATTTCTGATAAGCTTCCCTACTGAATTCTATTAATTATAGGAATTTGCAACAGAAAACATTCTACACAGTAAATGTGTCAGTACAAATATAATATTCACATAAAAATTTTGAGTTTAATCCAATTTAATTTTACTTTTAGGGTACTTAAAGAATTCGTGGCAATAGCTACACATTATTTTTTGTTCCACAAATTTCACTAAGCATTTACAACACTTGTCAATTTTTCTATTGTCTACACTTTTGTCATAAATATCAAAATCGATTTCATGTTCCGCTATATCACTTATCGCGAGTTCACCTGACTTACCTTCAAATTTGTATATTTCATCTATAAGAATTGTCCGAATATCTTTTCGTGTGATATTTCTATTGGGACCAGAATAATTTAAAGTACCCGAAAGTCTACCCGTGTATTGGCGATTGATTAAAGAATCCATTATATTCCTATGCTCAACTGACATAATGGACATAATGTTTCCCAGATTGATCGAAATTACGTTCATATTTTGCTCTAATCTCCACTAAGGTATTTGTACTAATCCAACAGTTCATCTTAGTAATTACTTGAATTTAAATTTTTAAAACCTAATAATATAATCTTATATCTAATATCAATTCATAATATATTAATCTTTAACTTAACAACAATTATAAAATTATCTGACTCAAAAATTCAAAATAATAAACAACATAAGAACTGCTACAATTACACATCAAATTACGTAAAGGATCTAATATTCTGTTATTTAAAATACAAACCATCAATTCTTTCCAAATAGTTGGAAATAACTTCAACAGCATAATAAATTTCAATCATATTACATCTTTTAGTGAAAATATAAACACAGAATAAAAAGGAAGCAAAAATAGCAAAATTACGCAATAAGCACATTTCATTGAAAATATTTTCATCAGTTTTGAAATATTTTTGTAGGTTGTCATGGTTTCCAGTCAAATTGCTTTAGAGTGGAAATAAGAAAAATGTCGTCTGTTTAGAACGAAAAATGCAATTAATCTAATATTTGTCTTTCCATTACCCTTACCAATATGAATATAAGAATGTATTTCATTTTCTTTACAAGGCCCCGATTTTAAGTATCATTTAAATAACAATAGAATTTTAAATAATCATAAACAGTAAAAATAAAACACATAAAAATATTCAAATATCGTAAAGTCACAAAATAAAATATCAATCATGAAAAAATAACTTACACTGCCGTGTCTTCTTTTTATTTACTTGGCCGCAACTCATAAAATAAGTCTTTCAAAGTTCCATTTAATTCGATGATAACACACTTCAAATCAGCTGTACACACATATTTCAATCTTGATTACATCATACCAAAACATCGTTCCATCCGTCGCGACAGTTGCTGTCTACACGCACCGGCAAAATGTTTGAACAAAAGCACAACTTCTAGCATATTCGCTAGACTCCAAAAATGTCTCAAAATCCTGTTCGTCTAATGTAAGAATACTGTCAACGTCCTGTCGACTAAAAAATGTAGAAATACCGTGGCGATTCGACTTTCATCCATATTCTTATTACTTTTATCAATATAAATATAAGAAGGTACTCTATTATCTATACAAAGCCCCGATCTATTATTATGTGTAAAAATTTCTTTGTTGAGTTATAATAATTAAATCCACCCACAGTATCAATAGAGAGACACTCAAAAGGTTGATCTGTGGCTGGTAGAGCTTGTTGTAAGCCAAATCTTTTTGTTTTGGGTTTTTTATTTTTTTGACAAGTGTCACAATGTTTTACATATTGGGTTATATCTATTGTCATATTAGGCCAATAATAGTTTGGAGAAATTAAGTTTTGCATTTTTTGTATACCTAGATGTCCATAATTCTCATGTGCAATATGTAATAATTTTTTTCTTAAAGCCATTGGTACTACCACTTTTCGAAATCCATGTTTTTTAAGTATGATTATTCCATTCTCTGATCGATATTTCCTATCATTTACATTTTCCTTATTTTGCATCTCTATTATTTCATCTTTATCTAACAATAAATTAATATGTTGGTTGAAAAAAGTTACAGGGTTTCTGGACAACATGTCAGCTTCGACATTTGTTGACCCTTTTTCATACTTAATTTTAAAGACCACCTAAATAATCTTCCTCTAGGATTCTTAACATTTTTTAACCAAACTAGAGATGCATGGTCAGTATGGATGGTAAATCTGACTCCATGAAAGTAATGATAAAATTTATCAAGAGTGTCAATAATTGCTAAACACTCTAACTCTGTAATGAAGTAATTCTGTTCATAACTCTTCAAATTCCTTGAATGGTAAGCAATTGGATGCAGAAACCCCTCTTTATCTGGTTGTTTAAGCACTGCACCTACTGCCATCTGTAAGGCGTCAACAAACATATGAAGTGGTAATTTTGCATCATAAATTTTAAGAATAGGTTTTTGGATTAAAGCATCTTTCAATTTATTGAAAGAATCTTGACATTCTGGAGTCCAATTCCATATTGTATCTTTTCTAAGTAATATATTAAGAGGTTGTCGAATTTGAGCATATTTATCTATAAATTTATGATAAACATTTATTGATCCTAGGAAACTTTGCAAATGTTTAATATTTGTCGGGGGTTTTAATTTCTTTATAGCTTCAATATTTGCATTTGCAGGAGTTATAATTCCATCATAAATTTCATATCCTAAAAAGTTAATCTTAGTCTGAGCTAATTTACATTTGGATAATTTAAGTTTAATATTCTCTAATTGACAAATTTTGAATATTTGATTTAAATGATCAAGATGTTCTTTTAGAGAGGAGGAGAAAATTATAATATCATCGAAATAGTGGCAAGCAAAATATATTTTGTATTTATTTAGGATTCTTCTAATAGTTCTATTGAAAATCGGGGGTCCCTATTTTATCCCGAATGGGAGGACTAACCATTCGAATAACCCAGAGCTAGTAGCAAAAGCTAATTTCTCAGTATCTGCGGGATGTATGGGTATGTGCCAGTAGCCGGAGGCTAAGTCCAAAGTTGAAAAATACTGAGCACCACTCAATTTATCCAAGATCCTATTGATACGAAGTAATGGTTCGGCATCATTTTTTACAATTGCATTTAATTTTCGATAATCAATACATAATCTAGTCTTTTTGCCTTCCTCTCTTTTCATAACCAAAGTGACAGGAGCCAAATAAGGACTATTGCTCTCTATTAAAATATTTACAATTTGTTCATAATCATTACAATTTAAACAATCATTTACATACACTTTAAGAGCTTCACCCTTAAGATATTGAGATATATGGTTAAATTTCCATCTCTCATTCTTATTTTCTCTTCTACAAATTTGGTTGAAATATTCTAGCCACTGCTGAATCCCCATTCCCGAATCAGGGTCAAATGCAATCATCTTAATTTCATACTCAAACATGCTTAATTTTAAGACCGTGAAGAAGACTTGATGATTTAAGTTTTTATATTAAAGAGACACGTTAGTTAGTATAGGCAGGTATTCTTTTAAATCAATCGGCGGCCAAGGAGAACATTCGAAGATTAGGAAGTACATGACGAGGCTGCATACACCACCAAATCCCGGAACCTTCTGCTCTAAACGCGGGAAAAAATCCGTATATCATTTCCCGAGCGTGCCAGAATACATTCTATCTAAAAAGCCTCTAGGCCAATCAACGCTCACGGCTTAATTCCTTCGGCGAATTAATATCGAAGTGAATTTACCAAAGCTGGCAAAAGCGCGCCAAAATATGTTCTAGAACAATCTCGAAATCTAATTCCTTCGAATAAATAAAAGCAGAGAGAAAAGGAGTACTGTTTGTCGACCACAAGAATAGCTCCCGCCATAAAGTCTGGTTGGTGGCGGTCGCTATAGTAACAAGACCTGTCCATTTCGAATGGGGAATACGCGTGTGAGGAATTGGCGGAATAAAAGGTTAGATCACGTCATTCGTCTTCTCGGATCTACAGCAGTTGCGTTATCTTATTTTTGATTTAATTTTGCTTTTGCTTTTTTAAAATTATTTGTTCCCATTTGATTAAATAATTTTGCTAATTTGTTAAACTGGAAAGATGCCTTTTCAGTTTAGAAAAGGTGAAGTCTTGAAATCGCAAGCACGTAAAATCATATATAATGTTGCGGAATTTTGTTCCAGTGAAGCTTCATCTAAAGATGTTTTAATTCCACTCCCACAAGCTCTGAAACGAGCTTCCCGAGCAAGCGGATTTTCTGAAGCTACAATAAAAAAAATAAGAAATGAAGTTTATGCATTGGGCTCATCGACAGATTTAATATCACCTGGTAAACATCGTAAAAGACCTAGGGAGCGGAACTACGAAATAGATGACTTTGACAAGTGCGTTATACGTCAAACGATTCAAGATTTTTATATAAGAGAAAGAGAAGTACCATCTCTCAGAAAATTATTACCCGTGTTGAAAGAAAAAATTGGATTTTCGTAGAAAAAAGACACATTGTGCAAAGTCTTACATTCAATGAATTTTCGATGGAAAAAGTGCGTGAATAAAAGAAAAGTTCTCATGGAAAGGCCAGATATTGTTTTTTGGAGACACAAATATTTGAGAGAAATGAGACGTCATAAGAACACTGGACGACCGATTGTCTATATTGATGAAACTTGGGTCGATAGCAACTTGACATTTAAGAAATGTTGGCAAGACGACACAGTTTTGGGAGTTACAGCAAAGGTTAATGCGAAAAATAGACTTATAGTTGTTCATGCTGGATCATCAACAGGTTTTCTTACGGATGCTCAACTAGTATATAAAGCATCGATAAAAAGCGGTGACTATCACGGGCAAATGAACTATGAAAACTTCAAAAAATGGGTGTTGGAAAAACTTCTTCCTAATTTGCAACCAAACAGTGTTGTATGTATGGATAATGCTCCGTATCATACAACTGTTGAAAACCTCACTCCTACAAAGTATTCTACAAAAAAAGTTATGATTGACTGGCTGAAAAACAACAAAATATACTGCGACGAACAAATGCGGAAAGCGGAACTATTCTCTCTTATAGACAGCAATCGTCCAAAGAAAATCGTCTATAAAATTGATAATTTAATAGAAAAAGATGGACATGAAGTTCTACGACTCCCCCCTTATCATTGTGATCTAAACGCAATAGAATTTGTGTGGTCCCCTGTAAAAAGAAAAGTAAAAGAACGAAATGTTACTGGTGATTTAAGTTTGGACAATCTAAAATCTTTACTTCAAACAGCTATCACTGAGGTTACTTCGGCAGAATGGGCAGCACATTGCAAACACGTGGAAAACGTTGAAAATAATTACTGGGAAAAAGATGGACTGTTAGAGGATCTATTAGACGAACTGTCATTTAACATTAATACCGACGACTCTGATTCAGAAGAAACCGAGACTGCTGAGAGTGATTCAGAAGAAACCGAGACTGCTGAGAGTGATTCAGAGAATTTTCACATGCTTGAATAAATTCTAAAAGTTTAGAAGGTATTATTTTTTCTATTTTTAATGATAAAAAAAATTTTCCGTCCTTGCAAATTGTTTGAAAATACATACTGAAATCTATAATAATCACTGAAGTTCGGTCATTGTATTAATAATTTAAAGTCATTGATAATTATTAATGGTTATGAAAATATCAATTTTTAAACAATTATTTAAGTTAATTTAATTTCATTTTTACAGTAATAAATTTCATGATTAATTCATATTGATTCATATTTTATTTTCATTTGTAAAATCTAAATATTATCATATAAATAATATATGAAACAGTTTTCTTTCACTCGATGAATCGATTAAAATAATTACAAAAAAAAACAATAATAATAAAAGCGTTTAGTAAACTATTGTGAATGCCTATCTTCTGGTTTCCCCTGTCGAAAATGGAGCGAGTCTTGTTTCCACGGCAACAGACAGGTGCAGACTTCTCGGCGAGAGCTATTCTTGTAATCGACAAACAGTACATATGTTTTATCAAGTATGGCAATATGCCAAAATAATTTTTACATTGAGATTAAAATCTTTCAGAATTTGAAAAGTAATATTTTGTCAGGAATCGTAGGGAAATAAAAAATAAAGAAAAGAAATTCATAGGTTGTTATTTCAAAAGAGTAAAATATTTTTATCTGGGAGATGGGTATTTTTTTGAAGAATTAAATTCTAGGATGCTTTTTATTTAAAGAAAATAAAAGTGCGTAAATTTAATAGAGCATTCTATCAGCGCCATTTTTTAAGAGAATGAATTTGGAATAAACTATATATTTCGCTAGATGTAATTTTGACAATCGAAATACTGGAGCGAGAAAATAATTTAGAATAATGGGATTTACACAGAATTGTAGTTTTAATGAGGTCAACGGCGAAAAATTATTTAAATTGTTACATATATAAACAATATAAGGAAAAACAGTAATTTGTGTAGGAGATAGAGGACTCCATGGGCATGTTCACAAGCCATTAGAATACAGAATAGCAACATTAATGATCACTTACTTACACTCTTAAACTATTACATTCAAACACAGACATAAAAAAAAATGTAGTTTAGAATAAAAGAAAAAGATGGTTAAGACAAACTTTAATTGCTGTATAGTAAAAAATGTAGTTTTGAAATTGTTTCTCTATTATTTATTAATGTATATTTCCAAAGATTACATTAACAAAAGTTCACTATCGCTATTTTTACAGCAAATCACTTGCTCAAAACATCCTGGGAACAATTAAGCTCAGTTCCGTTCTAGCCCGTATGTAGAATAAAATGTAAGTTTGATCCTGGTGACCAGGACTGCTGAAAATATTAAGCCCAGGCTCAAACATGATGTAACT
Source organism: Maratus michaelseni (assembly GCA_963931845.1). Lineage (NCBI taxonomy): Eukaryota > Metazoa > Arthropoda > Arachnida > Araneae > Salticidae > Maratus > Maratus michaelseni. The sequence goes on from OZ007597.1 coordinate 20,464,291, forward strand.
GTTCTATGCTGGACATGTTATATTTCTGTATCGATGTTTTCGGCATATGCTGAGTTTTTTCCATTTCATGAAACAGTAGCACCAATTGCTACTATTTGAAAAATCCATAACTTGGACTTTTATCTTAATTTTAATAGTTGACATAAGCCTCTCTTCATCTTGCTCGTTTTTTATTCATTTGAACAATTTTTCTTCTAAAGTAGGTCAGTATGGATTTCTAAACCTATTTGCCCTTTTCTGTCGATAGGCGTTTGAGAAGGATCCCGCATAGCATGCATGATCACAGTGACGTCACTGTGAGTCACAATTGTCACGGCACATATGTGACCAAAATGCCACCATTCAGAGAGGTCACATTGTGACTTAAGTGTGAACTTCTTTAAAAACTCTAAAAAACATACAGGACTATTTCAAAACATGTTATTTATAGTCAAAAATACTTTTCTGGTCAATTTTTAAATTTTTGTGACGTCACAGTGACGTTATTGCAAGTCACGCATGTTACATTATACCTGTTACTAAAATATACTACCATATCGTGAACTCACACTGTGACAAAAATGTGAATTTTAAAAATATTTGAAAATGAGAAAAAACATTTTACTTAGTGCCATCTTTCTTCATTTGATACATTTGAGAGCCATTGACCTTAGTAATTTTTGTTGCCCCTTGTAAATTAATTTATAGTCACTTATTCCTTTATCTAGCTAAAAAAAATGATCTGCATATATGTATATAATTTTTTGTAACTATGCAATTGTAGATTATCATACAAAGGTAGTTAGATATGAAAACTAGAAAACGTTTTTAATTTTATAATTTATTTTTTAATTTAAAAAAAGTTTTATTTTCTATGAAAAATTAATAATTTGTGTTAAAACAACTTCAAACAATTGTATCAATTATAAATTACTTCTACTATTGATAAAGCATACCTGCCAACTTGTAAGGTTTAGCCTTACAATGTAAGGATTTGGGTCCAATTGTAAGGTTGTAAGGGTGACAGGTAAGATTGTAAGGTTTTTGGGTGTAACTAGAAATGATTTTCAAAATATGTTACTTATTGAGTAAAAGAATAAAACTGATGCACACATTGTGTTTATGTTACAAAAGATGCGTGTGATCAGCAATATGGTACGACATGGGAGCCAAGCAGTAATTCACAACGCGTTATTCTATGCCAGAGAATTTTTAGTCGTGCTGTGTATTTTAAAAATTTCTCGCAGCAAAGCCGAATGCAAAACCTAAGAGATTTTGAAACTTTTTTGATTAGACATTTATTTGATTTTTTTTTACTTATAATTTTATCTTTTTATTTTAATAATTTAAAAGCATATGAAAAGATTGCTATGAAAAAATGTATGACAGAGAATTGTTTGGTAAAGCCAAACCAAGCCTATTTAAAGTAGATTAAAAAAGAATTATCAGTGCTAAAATTATTTGGGCTATGTCTTTGACTTTCTTTTTTAACTTAAACAGTTAATCGTTTATTTATTTATTTATTTTTGTATTTATCAGTAAATTTTGTATCAAATCATATATTACCGTACCAAATGCTTTCACAAACACATTTTACTACACATACATTTTTAAAGATGCACAATGAAGTACGTCGGGGAAAATTGTAAGGTTTTCTGACTAGAAATATTGGCAGGTATGATAAAGGCTGAAAAATAATATAGTGGAGGGAGGTGCTTGTTCATTGCGAAGTGCCATTAAAATGTGAAGCCAAAATGTAAATACAGATAATGGGATATACTGAGAAAATTAAAGTTTATTTCTTGTATGCTAGTGCTTTATTTAAATTGTTGTGTACCTTTATGGATGAAGTAGGTTATGAATATCATAAACGTATAAAATAAGTAATTTGCTCCTCTTAGAAGTATAAAACTATTTCATTTTATCTCCAGAAATTTCCATATAATTTTTTTAGCTATTCAAGCTTTATTTAAAAAAATAAAATCAATTCTCTAGGCATTATTTAATTTAAAAATTACATTTAGTAAACCTGACATAAAATAAAATAAATGGAATTATTTCAGTGAATTGCACATCTGTTAACAGGAAGTTGAAAACATTTTTTTTTTTTTTAATGATTGCTAAAAAAATTGACCAGCTGCTCATTATTTGTAAAATGAACTCGTCCAATTTATTGTCTGCGGTTAAGCTATTTCGAAAAGTGGTTGATTTCATTCGAAGGGTTTATTTATTAAGTCAAAGAGTTGCAAGGATAATTCCCGTTTCGTTTCATGGTTTTTTGTTTTTAAGTGCTAATGCAGAGCACTAAACAGTAAAACACGAGATTTAATTGTTGGAACGGAACATGCAAGAAATGTTCTCTAGAAAAAAATTGTCGTTTTATCGGATTTAAGAATTCAGATTAAAATATAAGTCCGAAAATGCTTACAATTGCATTGGCGGTTATGATATGTATTCGTCAATGCTATTGTAATGTTTTTGTACTTAATTTACTTGAAAAACACTTGTATTCCTCGGATTACTTCCATGATGCCATAAAGAATTACATGTGCTAAAATAAAGGTATGTAAAAATGTTATTTTTTCAATCTACGTAATTAAAGCGTAGAAAGAACACCAACAGCAAAGCTTGAAATTTTTTTGTTGTTATGTATACTAGTAAGAATTTAAATATTAATTAAATGTTAACTATTTGATATTAATATTAGATTTATTATTTTTTAATTGTATCATATAAATTATCTGTATTGTTAAAACAATTCAAAATATCAGTAATGTTCACTAAACTGCATTCTAAAACTTATACAGGTGTTCTCAAATCCGATTGTATGGTATACTATGTATTATGGTATCAGAATCCCAGAAAACGTTACTGTGGTTCCTGCCCCAGAATCAAACATCAAGCCAGATATATATCATGTCGTTGGCGTCATCATGTATTACTATCGATGAATCGTAAATTATTAGAAAATTTTACAATTTCTTCACATCAGATGCTAAATAGAGTGGCTGCGGTGCAGTGCGTTAAAAAAAAAAAATGATCGGTGTTTCCAAAAAATAATCTATTGTAAAACTATTGTAAAAACTTTTTTTTTTTTTAATTAGCAAAAAATTTTTCTTATTTTTTATAGTTATCATTTATAGATAAAGTAATACCAGTCAAATACTGGAGTAAACATACTTAAAACACATATAGTATTTAAAATAGAGGTCCCATGCATGATTTATAGCATGATGTCAAGATATGTCATGCATGATGTCAAGATATGTCAACTTTACGTGCATAAAAATAATCAATATTGATAAAATAATAAAATAATTATTCAGTTTAGGTAATTTTTCCAGTTGTGTTATCGAATTTTTTTACCGTAAAAATTTATATTTAAGTTCTGCATTTAGTATTCTATCAAAAACTATAAATGAAATAATTTGTAAAGAAAAAATATATAATCTTTTTTTGCGTTTATGATCTTAAGATTTAAATTTCATTTGCTTCGAAAAATGTTTTACTGCTTGATACAATGTTTATTATTTAATAATATCTCACAATAGATAGATCTATTATTCAAATGGATTCCTAACGTAAATATTTCACAATGCTTATTTTAAAATCCATATTTATATTTTCATTAAAGTTGTTCTCAAATCCAAAATAACTAATTTCTGACATATTTCTGAATTAATTTTTATTCGGAAACACATGAAATTAGCAGGTGTTCTTAATCAAAACATATTTAATAGAATGGCGTTTTCCATTTTTTGGTAACGGCAGAAGATGTTTCAGAAAAAACTATCAAAATCAGTGTTTTGAACGGAATTTCCGACACGCAGCATGAGAAACGGGAAAAACGTGACCGAAATTGATCTTAAGTATTTCATTTATCTAAAAATGGAAAACGCTATTCATTCCAAATCGCTTTAATAATCAGGCATGCAAGTGCCATGCGTTTAAAAATTTGTTCATAAATGTGTCAGAAAGTTTCGCGATACTGAGAGAGGGGAAATATGGAAAAGTATACACATTCACAAGACTTCAATAACGTAATAGCAAAATAGCATAGTTTTAATTATTGTCAATATTTTTCGTGGTTACATAAAACAAATGGAAGTAGAAGTTAATTTAAAAAGTTGTTATTTGCACAATAGAATTTCATATTATTGAAATATGTACTTTTATTATAATTTTTAATAGATTCATCTATTAGTTTTAATTTAGTATGCGTTATTTACATTTATAATTTTCTTGCTTAACGGCTACATTAGCCGGTTTCCCAATCAGATGCAAAGTTTTAATTTGTATACGAATTGCATTAATAAAAATTATTGCCGTTCCAATCCTTATCGTCGATCTTATCCGGATTTGGTAAAATCTTGTTATCCGAATCTATGCGAAATCATTTATCAGGTTCGGTCGGGTTGGCCTACAGATTTTTGTTGTTGTTCTTGTTGTTGTTGGGTTAGGGTAAGAATATGGGTTGAATCGAAATATAATTTCAGTCAACCATCATTCATGTTCAAGTCGACATTCAACCATGTTCAAGAAGTTTATAACCAGATTCGTGCATGACTCTATATCCGCGTATGCAAGATTCTATTCCGAAGAAGACTTACAGTAAAAACATTATACCCGACTCGGGTCAGATCGGGTTCACGAAAATCAGGTCACCCGACCACTAATCCAAATCTATTCTGTAGCCAAACAAATCCAAAAATATCGATCCGAACTTTCTGGATTTTGATTCGGGTAAAATCTGGTCACCCGACCCGGTGCAGTGTCGTCACAAACATCGCAAACTTGTAGCATAAAAAAATGTCGATCCGAACAATCCGGATAGGATTCGGGTAAAATCTGGTCACCCTATCCGATGCAGATTGGTCACATTTTTCACATTGAAGTCGCACGGTGACTTCACAAATTAGTCACATTGTGAGGTCACAGAAAGCCTTGAAAACGGCCATAACGACCTCACATTTATGTCACATTGACTTCACATCGACTTCACTTGACGTCACGACGACGGTCACAAAGTCACAATGTGACTTCACACTGACGTCGCCGTGACGTCACCATGCCTTACGGGATGTTTCGCCTTTCTCCATTGCCTAACACACTTTTCGTCTACTTGAAACTGTCTAGCAGCTTCTCGATTTCCCACCTCTTCAGCTTTCTCAATCACTTTGAGTTTGAAATCTGTGATATAGCTCTTTCTCTTCTTTGGACATCAGTTATCGGGTATTTTTCAAAGCATGTGCAACCAATTGATTTCAAACTAGTACCAACACTTGCAACCACCAGACGAATGTTGAATGTTCACTAGTAACAGTGCCTTTATAGCCTGCTTAGTTAAAAATGCTACTTTTTTTTTGCATGTTAATAGTAATATAGTTAACATATTTAAGAACTGTATTTAGAATAGAAGCTAAGAAGTATTTTTACCAAATTTTGAAATTTTTGTGATTCTAAGTTTCTTTCTCATCTTTTGAACATTTTACTGTTATTTAAAAAATAAACTCCACAATATTCCATTAAGCGACGCCTGATTTTCTAAAAAGAGAATTATTTTGTAATTTCATGTGCAATTTTCCTCCATTGAAATCATCTCGTCCTTTCAATAAAAATTTTAACCTACATAAATACTCAATTCGAGCATAATTTACTTCACAGAGAAAAACTAATTGTTTCTGTGGTAATGTTCTTATCTTCAATGCTAACATCTTCACCACATGCATATAAATTTAAAGTTTTTTTAAGTTAACTGTACATTTCCTTACTGATTTCTTTGCTTCCATAAAGCTGAAAACGCTATTGAAACGGGGTTTATGGACATGTTTATCCTCTTCACTTGCAACCATTGTTACAATATTGCTTAAAGTAGTAACAACGATACATCACTGTAATAAATGAGATTTCAACAGGCATTGTGAGACAATATTGGAATTAGTACTATAACACTTGGTTTACTGCACTGTTTTTGGATATAAAAATTGATGGTTTTACACAATGCTCTGGATCTTTATCGGAAGATATCACATCAGAAAGTGCAAGAAATCTGTACACTAGCACATAGGATTGGAAAAAGGATCTTGTGGCTTGTATCTATTTATTGGACAACTGAAACTGTTATGTTTATATCAGGTGTGAAACACTTTTGAAAATGTTGTTCACCTCACAAAATTTGGATTACTTTCATAGCTTAACTCTAGAACCAACACAACAGTCAAGGTCTTTTGAACCTCTCTGCTTATGCTCAACACTTCATCCTCTAGCTTCCCATTCTAGAAATAACATGGTTAAAACTGAAGAGTGACTGTGAACCAAACTCCGAATGGGGGAAAAAAACAAGTTTCTGTGAACCAGATGCGGCCAACATCAAACCCTTCATTAACAATCATTGTGAGAATCTGGTTCGCAAAGTCAACCCTTTTTCCCAAAGCTCTTGTGGGTATAGTCTGATGATTTTGTATAGAAACATTCGTAGGCTGTTTTTCAATATTTTTTGCATACTGGAACACTTTAAACCAGTCTCTGATGCAATTCTTTGCACACTCTTCCTTGGACTTTACTGAACAATTCCAGAAACTTTGGCGACATTTCCAGGAGTGACTACAGTTTGCCTGAGTCCAACGTTTCCCACTCGATTATCATCCACGCTGCCAGTTCGTTCGAATTTGGCAAAGAGCTTGCATGTGACTTTCGCATCGGGTCCTTTCGGAACATTAAATCCTTTTTTAAAGCTGCGCCTTGTTGCCGTAGGACTGCGTTCTAATCTGTAATACTCCAGTACGAGAAAAACACGTTCAATGGAATACATTATTTTAACCCCTACGCTAACCTCCTTTCACGATTCAGCAGTCGAACTGATCGCTCTGGACTTCGAAGCACAATTTATAAGCATTGCCATTACAGCACCATCTGTTAAGTTTTTAAAACTAAATTTTCGAAACTTCTGTATAATATTTTTATAGCTTAGCTAATAAAGAAACAGTTTACCATATAATTCTATTGATCTTTGTTTTTGAGATATTTAATTTTGAAATCAGGGTCTTATTCGCTGGACACCCTGTATGTCAAGTAATATTATAAACATATATTATGATAACACAATGTAATAAATACATTGATTATATAATTTAATTGATATTAAATAAGTGCAAATACAAAAATGAGGTATTAAAACCAGTTACTATGTTAAAAAGAGATGTAAAAAATCCTTAGCGCTTTCGGCTAATCATTAGCCATCAAAGAGAATAAAACTAATCAAAAACTATAGCTCTGAAGTAGCAATGAGGCAAGGCCAAAAACAATAAAATGGAGGGAGTGAAGGAAAATTAGGTGATGCCATTGAAAGAGAAAACGATGGGGGTGGGTCAGTCAAAACCAAAAACACCAGTGATACCAAGTAAATTATACCAAATATATATAAAATAATATAATATATCATTACATGTATTATTATTGCTCTCTAAACTTCCCAGGGCCTTATAATTTGGGATAAATCTTGGTTGCTTGGCGATCGATCCTTGGTGGCTGCTATAATACCAAAGTACCAAAATTATTACTGATTATATATGCTAACATACATATAAAAAATATTTTGTAGAATTTGATGAAGATTCAACAAAAAATTAAATGTGTGAATTATTTTCAATTTACTAAAATTGTGAAAATTAACATGCATATTTCATAAAAGATTAAAAATTTAACATTAAAAAACAAACAATTAAATTTATAACACCCATATTGAAATATAACAATTGTGAATAAAAATATTGAAATCTGAAAATATTTTTAAAAACACCGAAATGCCTAATCTTTAAGGGAATATTTAAACTACCCAAATCAACTAATTATACAAAATATATCTGAAACAAACAAAAGAAAATAATTTTCTTTTCCTTTTAAAAAAATGTTAAATTAAAAAAAAAAATAATAATATGGTCTAATAGCACCATTTTATTTGAAAGTGTATCACCTTTCAACTACAAGCTCGCTCCATGTAACTTTTATATAAGAAGAACATTTAACGTTTGCTCTATTAACCATCTAGAAAATGAGTTAAATACCATTAAAATATCACAATTGAAAATGTTTTTCCATGACACATTATTAATCAACTCATTACAAAAACATGCGAAAGTACCAAAAATTACAATATTGCAAAATGAAGTACATACTAGGACTGTTTGAGGAACTAAAGCATGCTCTTTTTAGGTTTGGTATGAACCTAATCGCTACTCCTCTAGCAAAATTGAAAGATCTAGTTAGCAGCAAGATAGACCTGATCCCAAATGATGAAGTCTCTGGGGTATATACAATTCCAAGAAAAAAACTGTAAATTATACTTATCTTGAATTAGGAATGACTTCTTGTAAATTTAATAATTGTGTTAAAATTTAATCTAGTGCCAGATGAGCATATCTAGTGCCGAATCCGGCAGGCAAAGGAGCTTCGGATATTTGATATCCTGCAAAATCAATATCCGGTTCATCCCTAGTTTCTAGCAAGATTATTGAAAACATTTGAAAGAGTTCATAAAATCATAAGTAGTAATTTTTGCCTTTTGTTCCATAAACATCATCAAATTTGAATCATGGGTCGCCACGCACGGCAAACGCAGGGTGGTTTACAATTCTCCATAAGTCGATATAAACAGGATGATATCGGCTTATGCAGAATCGCCTTCACCTCTGAAGAAGAAACTACAATGAGAGTGAAACAGAAAGGAAAGATAATACAAGAGAATGGAGAAGAGAAAAGAGAAAGATTGCTCAGGTGCCCAGGGTTGTGAAGCCTGTGAATACCTAAAGAAGGTATCTCCCCTGGGGGGGGATGATGCTCGCATGGATAGTAAATGCTCGCATGGTTTTTCCATGTTATGTGTTATGTAGGTAGAAGCGAACACTGAACCAAAATAAAATATTGCTCAAATGAGAAATTTTTTACTAGAAAATTCGAAGAGTGGGATCCAGAAGTTGAAATTTAATATTACTCATGGGTGTCCACTGATAGAACACAGCAGTTTAAATTTGCAGTTTCCATGGAAGAGTATTTAGAGACTTAAATCAACAGCCTCAAGACTCTCATACCTCAGTCTTTCATATCAAAAGCACAATCACAGTACTTAAAAACACAAAGAAAATATAGATTTTACCAGAGTAATTGTGTTGTTAGAGTTTAGCGGAAATTATTCGTATATAATACAAGATGAAATCCAAAGCTACCATTGGTCTCGAGATAGCTGTTCAGTTCATGCAGTAGTTATCTACACTCGCTATGATGATTCAGAAAATATAGTGGCTTCTAGCTTGTGTGTATCATCTGATGATTTAGAACACGATGTAGCCTTTGTGTATGAAACACAAAAAATTGTTGCCAATTTTTAAAAGATCACTTTCCAGATGTAAATGATGTGATATATTGTAGTGATTGTTGGGATGGACAGTACAAAAACTGCAAGAACTTCTACCATTGTCATCACAGCCAGGACTTGAACTTGAGAGCCACATGGTTATTTTTTGCAACAAGCCATGGGAAATCTCCTTGCGATGGAATTGGAGGGACAGTAAAGCTCTTAGTTGCAAAAGAAAGTCTCCAATCTTCTTTAGGAAGTACAATTGATAGTGTTGACAAAGTTTTCAGCTTTTGCACAACAAAGATAGAAAACATCCATTTTTGGCTACTGAAGAAAGAAACTATCAGAAACACGTCAACGTCTTGAAAACAGATTTAAACAAGCTAAGACAGTTCCTGGAACTCGCAGCTACCACAACTGAAATGTACCAAACTGAGAGGGGAAAAAAAAATAGAAGGAGAGAAGACAGTTTAAGAACATACGTGATTTTATTTTGTAGTAGTTAGCATGAATCATATGTTTCTGATCCTTATCTCTTCATGTGGAAAGAAATAATAAAAGTAGGTCATGAAATTTCTTGTCGACAGACCGATAAGAACCAGTTTAGAAAGTTTGGTTTTGTTTATAGTACAGTAGAAATAACGTTAGAGGTGGAACTAATTGCAACAAAAATGATTTTGTTTGTAAATCTAAAATCTTATGCGAATGTGCTTCACTTTATGGATCATCCGAAGATGTTACTGTGGAAGAATTGATCGAAAATGGCTGTAAAGTTCTTGTGTCATTATATGGAGGTAACATTGATACAAGGTACCTAAACGTGCTTCGTTATGAACAATAATACATGACGAAAATAGCTTCAGCTAGAAAAAAATTTGACAGCCCGTTTGCCTCCAACACAAAATGCATCAAAATACCTGTAGGATTTAAAACTTTATTTTCCATCCCCTTCCCTTCCACCCTATTATATTTATTTTTATCTTTTGTTAATCTATGTTCCAGCACATTTGTTTCTTCTACTTACTGTTTTTACCACTGCCGCGATGTTTTGTTTACTTCCTTTCGTTCGACTCGCGGAGTTGAGTGCCGGTGGTTCTTCTCTCTTTGCATTCTGCATTGGGATTTGCAATCGCAATCTCTCTATTTTTTATGTTCACCATTTAAATTTACTGTCAGGATTATTCTAGCCTCATTTCATGTTTTAAGTTAATTTTTATGACATTTTAATAAGTTATCATATTGTTATGTAAAAGTAATTTTTCTTGCGCAATGTCAGGAAGAGCCGCAAATATGCAAATGTCCTGCTCGTTTCTGATTGGCCGTTGGCACGCCGCTTGCATTTAAAGGGGTAGAATGTTGTTTTCAGTGTGTCTGCAGTATCTAGTGGTTCTAAAATGATTCTTAGAGAGAATTATGTTGTTATTGAGTAGAAATATGAAGTATTTAAGATACATTAGGTAATGTTCGAAGAAAATAAGACATTTATGCCGTAAAGTTTCAGTAATCTTGAAGTATTTTTTGTTGTGCTCCCGCGTATGCTATTTTTTCTAATGTTAATGTTCGTAGAACGTCGTTCAAAAGGTTTTTTATCATGGGAAATAGGGTATGTGCTGGAATATAGTTTGTCTTTATTTTTACCTTTTCATTGAATGCTGCAGCCAAGAAGGCTGTGATGTGTGTATACTATAAGTTTCTAAATTAAAAAGTCTTAAAGAACCACCTATTGGAGTTATCTTATCTGACATTTTACACACCCCATTTTAAGTACTTTCTCATTTTTTATTTTTAAGAAGATATTTAATATGTTTAAGGATTACCAACCTTTTAGAAACAACTCTGCTATATTGCTATACAAACAAGTTTAAATGTGGGCTCAGTCAATATACTTGTATATTTATAGCAAAGTAAAGCACCGTACAATACCATCTACTTCGAGTGCATTTGCAGTGTTTTATATGGAAAAATCTTAATATCCCAACTCCTGATCCTACACTATGGGGTTGGCAGTTGGTTGATGGAGAATTTCAGCCATTATTAACAGACTTGAACCCAGCACCAGACAAACTCTTAAATATGATTAAATGTGCCTGCCAAACTACAGTTGAAGAACCATGTAACACCACTAAATGTACATGTAGCCGATATGGACTCCCATGTTCTGTAGTTTGTAAAAACTGTCGTGGCAAGGACTGTGCAAACACAGGAGACAGTTTTAATTTAGATGAAGATGAAGGGGACATTTGATTTCTATCCCTTTTATTGTGTACGTTTTGAATTTGTTTAATAAAAATATGTTTTTCAACACTGCAAAAGCTTTCAGTTTTTCAGCCATGAATTTGTTGTTTACTTTTACTTTTAAAAACCAATATTATATTTTTGGCCTCAATGCCTCAATGCTTTAGTTATGAAGTACGTAAGCTTGGTCCTTCCAAGATGAAAACTATCAGGTACAGCAAAAGGAAACAAGGCAGTAAAAACTTCTTGCAGATTATTCCAGACACTATTTTCCATTAAGCTTTTCATTTCAAAAGTTTCTTGGAGAGAACGAAGCAAAGTTTTATTTGAGGGGTAGATCTAGAAATAATGTGCGGGATATCACAAATCTCATACAAAAAAGAAAAGTCATGCATAAGAAAAGTTGTTTGAATTGAACCTCCAAAAATTACTTCTGCAAATGTTTAAATTTTCGTGAAAGCAACTTTTTTTTTTTTCTGGGGGAATTTTGCAAAATAAATTTATCAGTCTTGGAAAAAAAAAATTGGTAATGGAAATGATTTACCAATCAGCAATTGGGGAAAAAAAAAAAAAAAAAAAAACCATACGTGTCAGGCCGGTATCAGACCAAGCTTTTACCTTTTATCCTGGACCGATAATTTTTTTTTGTACAGATCGGCCGGGCTCTGCTGAAGTTATAACCTTTATATCGACCCGTACAGGGCCAAAGCTAATAAATACATTTTTATATAAAATTAATGTATACATATCCTAAGAGTGACAAATTTTACCTTTAATCAGTTTCATTTAATCGGACAATTCTTTTTCATTTAAAATTACAAAAGAAAATCAGATACAGAGAGAGATTTTATTAAAATAGTCAATAGATGTCAATATACAGGGTGTCCGGGCTAAAGATATGAAAAAATTATGGCTTACTTTTACAGAACTACTCACTAGAACTAAAAAAAAAATATTTAAATAGAATGAACATCTCACCAAGTTTTAATATCAATAGATTTTTATGTGTGAATATGTTAAATTTGAATGTTTGCCTGCTTCAGATACCAAAGTTTCGTCTCCCTTAAAGTTCTAATCCATTGACAGATAGAGGATTGACATTCCATTCTGTTTGCACACGTCGCATAACATGTGTCACAGATTTAAATTCCTTTAACCGTAGCATGGATTGCACCTTTTGCTGTAGCTCCCACATCTTTCTAGTGAAATCCATAAAATAGGTTTTCGACTTCATGCAAATAGCTCACTACTATAGCCGTGCATGACTGGCAAATATCCGAATCTAACATCTCTACACATCGAAATCTATTGATATTAAAACTTGGCGAGATGTTCATTCTATTTAAATATTTTAATGGATAGTTCTGTAAAAATAAGTTCACTTTCAGATACTTTTAGCTTTTAGTTATAGTTTGTTTATTTGTTGCTTTATAGTACAATAAATTAGAACGATAAATTACAATAGCTAGAACAATAAATTACAAACATAATTCACACATCATTAAAGCCTTTTAAATATATTGAAATATAATTTACAAAAACTATATATCTTTAAATATATATAACTTAAAATGTTGTATAAAAAATGTAATTTAAACATTAAAATATCCTGTTTATTTGTAAAATGCTGGCAGAAGTAAACAAATTTTAATATAACACATTTATTGATAGTACGTATATCTATAATACTAGAGTATTTTCACAAAGATATATCTTCTTTTTTTTTTATTAGAGCATAAAATATTTACTAATATACCCACGGTTGAAGAGTTATTTTCTTCAAACATAGGTTTGAGTTAAATTACTTTTAGAGATTTATAAATAAAGAGAAAATTAATAAAGTTATACTTCAATAAACAACTTCAAATTTTATTTTACAGTCTGAAAATTAAAGTACAATTTTCTAAAAAATTCAAAAGTAAATTCTTAAATTTATTATAAAGAGTTCAAATTTCAATATAAGGAAAGCTGGCAATTCTTTAAACTTTTGAGAGTTACCTTTTACTCACTGATAGGAAACTTACTATATTTCATATTTTGCATTATAAATAAAAGTTTTTTGGCATTGTTAGGGCCAAACGATTTCTGTTATCTGTATATATTCTCTTTGCTGTGCTAAACAATCGTTGTGAATTTAATTTTGTCAAGCAGATAAATATATAAATACTAGAGGCTTTGTTGTACATTCTTCAATATAATATTTCCACCATTCAATTGGGTACTACTTTTAATAAGAGAAATACTGATATATTTTTCCTATTTGATGAAACTAAACAATGGTTTTAGTATGATTTCAAACCAAAACTTCTGTTTTGAATGGTTGAATTCTAAGAATGATTTTTAGTTCTAGTTTCAAATCATTTAAGTGGACTTAAATCTGAATTTTTTTTTTTTTTTTTTTTTTTTTAAACTAAAAAAAGAAAAATTCCATCAGAAAACAAGAGTAATCACAACAATAATTTTCAAAGCAATTATTAGCTGTCTTATTCTCTGAAGGGAATCTTAATTAATTGCTCTTGAAATTGTAGTTTTGGGCAGGGATTCAGATGTCAACTCATTAAGGATTACTAAATAGCGATTCTTAACTTAAATTAAGTTATCACAATCTAAAGATCCTTACAACTCTATTCAGACCGGTCTTCCTAAATTAACTTTGGTTTTCCTTATTCCCAATCTGGTTTCGGCTGTTGTCAGAATAGGATAGCGATTACACAAATGATAAACTAATCAGCATAGAGAATCGCTTTGCTGCAAAGTCATTAATCGGGCGCACTATTTGCCGTTTTGCGCGTTGCACGTCTTTTGATTTTTCATTTTCGGTAGCAACATGGAGCCGGAGAAAGAAGAAAAAAGGAAAAGAGTAAGATCAGAAAAGTTTAGTAAGAATGAAATTAATGCTCTTGTTTTTTTTTTGTTTTTTTTTTAATTGTCCCGATCTTGTGTCGAACGAATTTGGAAAAGACATACAAAATTTAGAGCAGCAAGTTGAAGCTTGGGAAAGTTGTACCACTTTCATAAATGCAAATGGTTTAGGCATTAAACGCACTTATGAACAAGTTACAAGAAAATGGTTATCGTTGAAGTCGTTAACAAAAAAAAAAGGCTACAGATATTAAGTTTAAAATGAATCTGACGGGTACAGGTGCTCTAAAATCTAGCGACAAATTAACAGAAATTGAACAAAAAATTATGCAATTAACTGGCACTGCATGTGCTGAAGGAATTGTAAGCCATATGAAGAGCGATCTTACGTACCGCCAGATCCATGTAAGTATATTTCAATCAAATTTTATGTGAATTTCTATTATGTTTCTAAATCAGCTATGTTTTTCATTTTTTTATGCATATATTTATATTTACTATCTTAATTATAAGATAAGTAAAATAACTCATGTGCAGTAGCATGTAATTACAACTTCACTGGCATGAAAGCTGAATTATTTAACAGAAAGAACCTTTAGAAAATGAATGGATTCAGTATGGCAAAGCCCTTGTGGTAACCTGTTCCATTGAAAATGACCGAAGTCAGCACATAAGACAGCCTTGTGTCTGTCAATGGGGTCTAACGGCTATTTGCCAGTACCCTGAACAGAGATCGACAAGATTAAAAATTTGCTCCTTCTAAAGAATCAATCGGGTCAAAAATTAAAGATAAAGGGATAGGGTAAGGGTTGAGTTTTAATATTTAATTTCTGTAGTCACAAACTAATCTATATGTATTCTTTTTAACTAACAGTACTGGAGAAGCATAAGAGGAGTCACTGATTGAAATTATACCAGCATCCAGTAAATTATCAGCTTGCTTTTTTAAAACTCTTTAAGGGTATGAGAGGGGGAGGGGAGTCCTGTAGGATCTATTTTTAATAGGAATATTATCCAAAAAATAAACTGTGTCAATAGTACTACAGCCTGTCAAACCTTTACAGAATCAGCAAAGATATTTCTGTGTTTTTTAATTAATTTTAACATATCTAGTTTTTGTTGCTCATTTAAATGCTTGCTTTGAATCACATTTGCTTCCAAATAATTCAAAATTTTTATCTATTTGGCTTACTTCAATAGAATTAACAATTTTTCAACAAATGATTCAGCTTTTAGGTAGCTTTCAATAAAAAAAAGTATAAAGCTACCTATTGCAGCCGTTCGGAGGAAAGCAGTTCCGGAAAATTTCGATATATTTTCACCGATCATGACCCCCAGACCCCAAAACCACCCTCCGTCCAAATGTTGATTTATATATATAGATATATCCATATATATAGATATATCCATATATATATATCTGACCTATGTCATACGATAACGCCCGTAATTATGAATCGATTTTGATGAAACTAATTGTGTGTATTAAGGTCACTAATGTCTCGACCGAGTTCGTTGGCCAGCTTGGTCCGCCATCTTGTTTCAAGATGGCGGCCATTTAAAGATGTAAAATAACTTAAAATCTAAAATAAATATACAAAAAATTTAAAAATTCAAATTTATTTTTTAATTACGTGTTAGGCCTTGATACAAGGATTCCAGAGCTTTTTTTGGTTTACCTCTATCTTAAAAAATGGCTGAGATAGAGCAGTTTGAAATTCTAGGGTGGCTGACATTTTGAAACAAAACAGCACATTAACGCGATTACTCGCAAATTATTTTCTTTCATTGTTGTAATAATTTTCCCAATCATACGCATAAAACTATATATTCATATCCGTTAACGCCAAAATTGGCGACATTGGCGACAAAATTGGCAAAATTGGGCGACATTTGGCGAAATATCGCCAAATTTGGCGACCAAAATAAGTTTTCATAAATGAAGCCAATTTGGCTATTGCTCAATAATTTGGCGAATTTCTTATTCAAATTCAGTATTAACGAATCTTTTGTAAACGTTTCTTTGCATTTTAGCTTGCTGTTTTCGTGTAACATTAGCTAAAATTTTAAAACGAAGATATAGGAAAGCTACCTTTTTCTCCCGGTACAGGCCGGAAGGACTTTTTAGGTTTTAGAACTGTTTTCTTTAAATCCCATAATTCAGCCTCAACCGGATGTATAAAAGAAAATAAATAAATGTATATTATAAGATTTGTTTTAATTAAGATAATAAGCAAAAAGCCAAATCTTTATTGTCTTATAATACACTAATTTTTATTTGATTATAGTACTTTATTATATATTTTTATTATTTGTAAAAAAACCTCTAGAACTATAAAAATTAATAAAATTCACAATAATATAAAATGAAAACATACAGCAAAATCTTCAAACTTTTTCATTAAAAAAAGGTTTAGAAAGACTCAAGAAAATCAACAATTTACTAATGTGTTTTTGAGCAGTTTTAGTCCAGCTTGGCTGTAGATTTATTTGTATTTATTTATACTCAAACAATCTGATTATGCAATTGATTTCAGCGGCAAGATCAATGCTCACAGGCTTTCATTCTTAAAACAAGCAACCTGATTACTTCTTTATTATGGACATTACTCCATCCATCTTTGATTAATGTACAGTCTTTCCCTTGAAGTTCTGATTTCATTTCACTTTCTAAAGCTTCAGTAACTTCATCTAGAAGGCTACCAGATAAAGCTTTTCAAGATAGTAGTTCACATCCAAGGTGAAGAAGCTGTATTAGCTTGACAAATTTTCTTGTTCAACAACATTAAAATAAATATTACAGCTATAAAAAAACTTAGCAACTTGTAGATCCAACTGTTTTTTTATGATGGTGTAGTTTTTACTATAAAGTTATCCATCTTATTTTGCTCCAAACAAAGTCTCTTAGTGCCTGAAATATTTGAAATACAATAATTTTCTTCATGGTTACTGTATAACACTTTTATTCCCAAGTCTATTGTTCTCTGTACTTCCAATATAGATTTCTATATGCAGTTGTTCTTGTTCTTTATTTACATAATCCTTTCTCTTCTCTTGCACATGCACTGCATTTTGCTGAATGACCTTTCATTCTGTTAACTCTACTGGCCATAGTGTGTCCACATTTTTTTGTATTTTCACAAGTTTTTCCTTCTTCACACAGAAGAAATCATTCCATACAACATTTTTAGGCCTACCACCTATATCCATGACTGAATGAAAATTTGCTTAATCTGTATTCCATACTAAAGTGGACCTAAGCAAATTTCTTACATTAGAAAAAAAGATTCTCTAGCATTAAAGAATTTTAGTAATGTGATTTGCATATGTATTCAGGTCAGATGTTTTAGTGTAAAAAAAACTTAAATTGTACTTTATTTTATCTACCATTTGTGAAATTATTATTTAAATATAAAAAATTTAACTTTTAAAGCAATTAGCATTTTGCGAATTTTAATGGCTTATTACAGTATTCTCATTATCAAGATAAATTTTGCATTTAATTTATTCTAAAAGCATTTGTTTATAAAATCTATATGTTATTTAGCCTAATATTTACAGCTAATTTTAAGTAAAAACAACTTCACTGGCATGAATGAACTGAATTATTTAACAGAATGAACCTTTAGAAAATGAATGGATTCAGCATGGCAAAGTCTTTGTGGTAACTTGTTCAAGTGAAAATGACTGAAGTCAGTGCAAAAGACAGTCTTGTGTCTGTCATTGAGGTGTAAATGCAGCAGGGGCATGTGTTGGAACATGTTGTGCCCCCTGGCGGCAGAAGGTGGAACTGAAAGATTTTGCATTATGTGCGCTGCACGTTCACTACAGCAGGCAGCTACTTTTAGCATTAAGCTGCTTTTCCCCTGGTTATCCCTGCTGGTCCATGATAGTGTTTTTTTTTAGGTTAGGATGTAGTTAGGGTTCACAGGTAGAAATTTTTTTTTCTAACTGCTTAAATTTTAACTTCACCTTAAAATGTGTTTAGAGTTTGAGGTTGTTTTTGGTAGTTATACGTTTGTTGGCACATCATTTAAGATGGCACGTTGTTATAGTTAAGTTCTTTTTAACTTTTATTTTTTTTTTATTACTAATACGCTTTTATCTTATAGTAAAAATTTAATCCAGTTTTTAAATTTTTGATATGCAATAGTGTCAGTAGTGTTCTTTGGGATTCATATCCCTTATTTTTTTTTCCTCAGCTTCATGTCATTTCTGACATTTTATAGCTGTTTTCACCGAGACAGTAAGAGGGGGGGGGGCACTTGTTGTAAAGGCAGGCCTCCATTCAGTAGTTTTTAGTCTTACTGCCTCAGTTACACTTTTAAACACATGCATTCATTAACTTTCATCCATATTTTATCTTTATTTACACTCATTAAGTCATAGTATAAAGCTCATAAACAGTATATTTCATCAGCATACTTTTTATCATTAAAACGTAATTTCAGTAATTATTATATATTTAACTTACCCATATTTCTTTAATTCTTTGTTTATTACTTATATTCCATTCATTAAAAGCAGTAAATTTCACTTTACAATAGTTGTTAATTTCAATTTACTTTATAAACATTTAAACGCCACGCTACTGCTTTCTCCAGTCAAAACATTCGGCGATATTCGATTAAGCCAAGAATCGAATAATCGTTTAGCGAGTTCGCTTGTTCTACGATAGATGTCGACAGATAACTTATTATCTGATTTGCCGTTTCAGTAATTATTCATGCCGTCAGTCACACGTCACTTCTGTGACGGTTCTGGAACTTCATTGTCATTGGCAGGTGAACTTTTGGCCAGGTATTTATACGCGGTGCTTTGCTCTCAAACGGCGATTCGGTTTATTGTTTTAGATCTTCACGAAGACAGTCGGTCTTAAGTTTAGATATGGCCGTGGTGATGGAATGTGCCGTTTGTCTTAATGTATTGTGTCGCTATAATTATGCAGCTTTCTACTCAGTTTAATAAGTATGTTTTGCTCAAGTTAAGTTTTCATATTAATATGTGCCGATTACTATATTATTGTTTAAATATATCTAATTGTTTATTATGCTGAATCATCAAACTGGACTGTGTCATATATATATATCGTCTGTTGAAAATCTTTACTTCAAATAAAAACTGAACTGGATTATAATCTTTGCCTATTCAATGCTGAAAAACCTTTACACACAGATTTATTTGCTTTTTCATTTACCAATTATTCAACTACCTTTTTACCTCATCTTATACAGCAATCAACTCCAGCTGAGCACCACTTAGCGTTATTTGCTTATTTAAATGATGTTAAATAAGCACAATTCGGATACAATTTGGTACAACATTTGGTACACAATTTGGTACACAATTTGGATGTACAATTCGGATAATCGGCTTTAATTGAGTGCCATTTCCCAACACGAACACGTGTTGAAGGTTTGTATATATCAGAATGCACTCCCTATCCGCGGCAAGTAAAAATAAAGGATTTTCAGTCATGTACT
Source organism: Maratus michaelseni (assembly GCA_963931845.1). Taxonomy (NCBI): domain Eukaryota; kingdom Metazoa; phylum Arthropoda; class Arachnida; order Araneae; family Salticidae; genus Maratus; species Maratus michaelseni. Next base: position 20,484,202 of record OZ007597.1, read on the forward strand.
CAGGGCTTTTAAATAGATACAGTGGTGGACATAATTATAAGACACCTACCTAATTTAACATACAGTGAAAGAAAAGATTCAGAGCTTAAAAATGCTTTATCAAATACGACAAAAACATCAATTTATTCTGTTATCACTCGCAATTGTTTTACAGAAATGATATTTTTATAGAGTTTAATTTAAAAAATTAAAAATACCATGGACAAAATTATAAGACACCCTATCATTTTAATTCAAACACCTGCTTTTTTTTCGAAATATCCAAATTTTCTGCAAGCTATTATGATGTCAGCAGTTAACTAAAGCAGACGATAACCGACTTCAAGCATTTACAAACATGCCACGTGGTACAGAATGCCCCAGCACATTTTATAGCATTCTTTAGGTCTTCGACACATGTAAACTGCCTCCCATTTCGGTTAACCTCACGAGCTAAGATACCCCACAAGTTTTCGATGGGATTTAAGTCTCTGGGGCGAGAAGGACACGGAAGAACATTGATTCTTTGCTCTGAAAGCCACTTTTTTGTTACGTGTGATGTATGAATCGACGCGTTATCGTACTGGAAAGTGTAGTTTTTGCCACAAAGAAGTTCACTGTATATGGCTAGTTGATCTTTAAGAAGATTCTTATACTTTTCGGAATTCATTCTTGAATGCACAAAAACGATATCGGTTTTCCCTTGAGCCGAAAAACCAGCCCAAACCATTACTGAGCCTCCACCCATTTGGCGGCTCATTTGTACATCAGGAGACTTCCGTAAATCATGGCAATAATAGTGAAACTCGTCAGGATCATCCAGGTTAAACTTTTTTTCATCAGAAAATAACACAGAGTACCATTTGGAGGTCCAGGCTATAGTTTCTTTAGCAAAGTTTAAAAGGTCCATTTTGTGCAGCCTTAGAAACGGTGGTTTTTAACACTTTCCAACCTAGTTGAAAAGTGTTTATGACTTCGGTTTGTCTGGCCGTATGGCCGTCTGTCCCTGCTCTAACTCCCGCAAATATGCTCGGATTGCTCTGCAATTTTTATATGTTATAGTCGTTATCTATAGCATGTTCCCTATTTCAACGAAAGTGTGTAGCACTTATGCTTTTTTTACAGGGACACTCAAAAGAATTCCATTACATTGCGGTCTATGGGGGAAAATCACTTGAGGTTTATTTAAATAATGTTTCACTATTTTAAACGCATTGAAATTTATATATATCACTAAGGTGCATTAGAAGAAGCTTAATATGGAATAGTGTGTGCATAGCACTTATAGTTACTTTACAGGGACAGTCAAAAGAATTCCGTTACATTACGTCTATGGAGAAAAATCGTCTGCGGTTTATTTAAATAATGTTTCCCTATTTTAAACGTATTGAAATTTATATAAGGTGCATTACAAGAGGCTTACTACAGAATATTGTGTGTATAGCAGTCATCGTTCATTTACAGGGACACACAAAAGAATTCTCTACTGTCTGTTAACAATAATTCCTGGAACTGCGTTTTCAGTTACTGAACGCGATTTTAATCTTAACTAGCTTTTTGTCTATTACGTGGTGTGTATAAATTCTGTAGATCCTATACAGGGCAGCACAAAAGTTCGCGAACACATTTCCGTTTATTGACAGAAACTCCAGAAGGAGAATTTAAACTGTGCTACGCGTTTCCTAACTAAACTAAAATTTAGCATCCTATGTATATATACAAATCTATAGATCATATACAGGGCTACATAAAAGTATTCGGATATTTTTCCGAATATTGTATATATTGAAAATTCCTGAAATTACGTTTTTAAATATGTTATGCGTTTTCCAAATTGTTTACTTAGATGTCATCTTTCAGCTTATTAAACGGTAATGATTTGTAAAATTATTTTAGAAGCGTTGGAAAGTGCTACATAATCTATGCTTGACGCATGATTTTTCGTTCTTGTTTAAATTTCACATAGGAAGCATTATGCAACACCCTGCGAATGGTTCTCCTTGAACAATTCAGTTTCAAAGCATTTTTAATGCCTGTAGTGGTCATCTTATTCTGTGTAGCGAGCGAAAGCACATGGCGTCTGTCGCTCGAGGACAAGCAAGGAATACGTCCAGATCTTTTAATTACCGATCCATTACTTCCTCTTTTCAAAACATTTGAAATTGCACATCTAGATCGTTTAATAACTTTTGAAATATTATTAACTGAAGCACCAGTTCCATTTAATCTCCAAATTTTGCGAATTTCACTTTCTTTTAATGCTGTACCTCGTGGCATGTTTGTAAATTTTTGAAGTCGGTTATCGTCCGCTTTAGTTAACTGCTGACGTCATAACAGCGTGCAGAAAATTAACATATTTAAAAAAAAGCAGGTGTTTTAATTAAAATGTTAGGGTGTCTTATAATTTTGTCCATGGTATTTTTATTTATTTTTTATTAAACTCTATAAAAATATCATTTCTGTAAAACAATTAGGTGTGATAACAGAATAAATTTATGCTTTTGTCATATTTGATAAAGCATTTTTAAGCTCTGAATCTTTTCTTTCACTATATGTCAAATTAGGTAGGTGTCTTATAATTATGTCCACCACTGTAATATCATACAAAATTGGGTTAAAGGATATAAAATGATACAAACTTTTAGGTTCGTTTAATTTTAAGATCATGGGCCGGGCAGGCCAGCTAGCAATATAATAAAAGTTAATCATCATCATATTTTTTTTCATGGATATATAACCCATAGAGTTACTCTAATTGCATCATTAACATAGATTTTGAATGAATTTCACATGAATGACAGTTTTTATGGCATAAAAAGATGTAATTAGATAATCATTATATGGATAAAATTTTCTCTTTTAATGATGCTGTTTGACATTATGCCATTTTATGTGATTTTTATAAATTCTTTTAATGCATTTGATGGGACATTCATGGCAGTAAAATGATAAATAGACCCTATTTTGCTATGTATATTACAAAAAATAATAAAATATGAACCAGATGTAAGTTTGATGTATCTGTATTCTTTATAACAGCAAAAATTAATATATTGTTTTTATGTAACTTGGATTACTATTTGCTAGATGTTGGATTAATAAGTTAAAAATTTTTGAGGTTTTTTTTTTCTTTAGTACTGAATGTGTGTCTTAAATGAATTGTATTTCACAATCAAAATTTTCTGAAATTAATGTCAGATTCCAATTTACAGAAAAATATTTTTTTATATTCATAGTCATTTAATATATGAAAGCAATTTATTTTCTTAACCAGTATTTCATATTAGTAGTTTATGCCGTAACACCTTTTTGTATGAAATTTTATCACTTTACAATTTTCATAGATATTCTGTGCTTAAATTTTCACTCAACTCATAAAAATATTCGTCATTCCTGTCATGTACAAAATTTTTCATTTATGTACTTAATTTAGGAAAGAAATTATTGACTACAAATAATTTTGGTCATATTTGGGATTTTTGCTAATTATTTGTTTTTCCCGTAGACAGAATTGCATCAATGTTTATTTCTTCATTTTCTGGTATATATGGACCTGAACTATAAGTACACACATAAAAAATATTAAACATTGATTATTATTATTTTAAGGGTAAAAACTAACTGTGACAAATTATGTCATGTTTGCCAAATTTAATAAGAATTAAAGGTCTGGAAAGCTGTCCAATGTCAGGTCTGTCACAAATGGAATTATTCAGATAATTATGAGTTACGATTATCAATGAAAAAAATGAATGTCACAGTTCAAAATGGGTGGTTAAATTAAAGGGTAAATTGTGCGAGATATCATTTTTAATTGAAATACAAAATTTGTTGCCTTTAAATATCTGCAAAGACATGCTTTGTTTCATTCAAATAAATTTTTATTTAGTATTTTCAAAATAGTTAATTTTAAGAAACACCTCCTGTAAAATTTAATGCACAGAAAGAGAGAAAGAAAACCTTAACCCAAGCCTCTTCACAGTTTTCCACTGTGAAGAGAAAAAACAGGAAATCATGTCTCAGCCCATTAATAACCAATACGAAGGATTCCAAGCAGCTACTCCACTATATGGAAGAGGCTATGGAGTCCGACAATTATGACTCTGATACAGATGAAGAAAATACTGTTTTTGAGGAATTTGAGCCGACGTGATTTAATTTTGTTTTTTAATGTTCTGTGTGTAAATATACCAGTTTTTCTGCATTAAGATATTTTATACTATTTTAGATAAATGTTACTATACAGAATGTAAAGATTTGTTTGTGTTTTTTAAACATGAGTATGAAGTAATTTTAGTGATTTTAATTACATATATCATCCCATTACTTTTTTCATTAAACTGGGGTTCTTTTATTTATTTATTTTTTTGACAAGGTTTTGGATAACTTCTTGATGTAATTTTGTGTACTTTATTCACTTTTTCTTGGTGCAGCATGTTCCAGAAGGATAGAAGGAAAAATACACGCAAATGTCGAATTAAAAACCACTTGATGACATAACAAACACGTATAATGCTTTTGACATCAATTTAATGAGACTGCAGTTTTGGCGTTTAATTTTACAGTTTGGCGATAGTTTTTTTGCTATGAAAAGTGGTCGACAAGATAATAAAGAAGTACCAGAAATACATATTTTTCAGATTTGCTGAATCACTTATTTGTTTACTTTTTCATGCATTATATTATTGAAGGTTGTTAGTTCTCTTTTTCTTTTAAATATCCCCTACACTGTAAAAAAAATCACAGTATTTTTACAGCAAAAAATGCTGGCAATATGGGTGCCAGCATATTTTGCTGTGAATTTACAGCAGTTTTGTTTTTCATGGATAAACAGCATTTTTTGCGGTTAATTTTACAGCAGTTCAGTTTTTTTATTTTACAGCAGTTTTTGCTGTTAATTTTAACGCAATTTTAACAGCATAACTGTAAAACTTTTAACATTTGTTATTGATATTTTTATCCCCCCCCCCCTCCTCTCCGTGTATTTTTTTTTTTTTTCCCCTTATTTTAACCTGAGACATATTTCAAAGACTTTGGGCAGTAAGTGTTACATTTTTGTTTACTTATATCATGTTTTAATATCATTATTATATAATAGATTCTGTTATACATATATAAGATACAAATTTCGGTTTTTTGTCAAGTATATCACCCACAAAAATTTTAGTCATTTGCCTATAGATAAAATGTTTTTTCAATAAATCATAACAAAGGAAGATTTTATCTAGCTTTTAATTAATTATTCAGTATTTCTTTACAGGACTTTGTTTATCTGTTTGTTTGTATTTGAAAATACCTACTAATTTAAATCATATATATATATATTTTTTTCTCCAACAAATTTAGGGTTATTTTTTGTATCTATTTAAATATTTTTGTTTATTCAATGTAGTCATTATTTCCGCACCCCTCCACACGGATATACAAAACTTTCTGATATTTAAACTATCATACATATATAATTAATAACAAGACCTTATTGTACGGAACTTGCCGATATGGAAACTTTATATTGATAAAAAAATTATTGTATGCTAAGATAATTTTATAAGTCTACATTTAATTCCATAAATATCAGGTCCGATTGAAAAATGAACACGGGGAGAAAAAAAAAAAACACTTATGAGTTCAAGAAACGTAGAATAAAATAATTAAAAAAATCTGCTCACATAAAAACTTTAAAATTAAGTGTAAAAATAAATAGATAATGGACAAAAACATTAAACGAATTGCTGCAAAATAATTCTGCGACAGTAAACAAACTCAAGGAATATTTTAGGAATTGATAAAATAGTGCATCTAGATTACTCATAATAAATGATTTGAAAATTGAAAATAAATCACTGACCGAAATATCGGCTAAATATATTAAATAAATAAAAATATTTAAATTACCGTCGAAAGTGAACCGGAAACAGTAGGCTCGTAAAATATTTATAGGATTTAGAACGTATATTCGAATGCCAACGTATGAACTGGAGTTTTGAAAAATATATAATAGCGTAATAAGGCATAGCTAAAAACAGGGATCTTCTTTTTTAAAAAAATCTGCTTGCATAAAAATTGTCTGTGATACTTGTTAGACGCAAATTATACGTAATAATAACAAAGTCCTGGGAGAAAATACGGAAGAAAATAAAAAACCACATAACCAAGCAAAATCATCTATTTTTACGATTTAAAACAAAATATTTATTCTAGACTTGAAAGCTAACTGTCGTGATATACACGTGGTTTAACAACAAAATTTGTATCTGATAATTATATAACAGAAATTATATGATATCAAAACAATAATATAAGAAAACAAAGATAAAACTTACTTTTTTTCTTTAAAATATGTTTGAAATAATCCACTAAGTGGTGTAATTAATAATTATTACACCTTTATACGCTCGCATGTAATGGCGGCCATTTCTCTCATAGCCTAGCGTCAAAGCGTCACTACTGCAACTGCCTGCACCTGCCCGCTGCCCCACTGTCCTTCTCTGCCTGTGTTTTTCTTTTCCCCCTCATTTGAGAGATATAGCCAACAGATGTCGCTTTCTATACTGCTGTTATTACTGTAAAATAACAAAAGTGCTGTGTTTGAATTCTAGATGAAATATTAACTGCATTTTTTGCAGTTTTTCCTTCCGTTTTTTTTTACAGTGTACTTATATAAAAATAGCGTGCGTTCTCTGTGGTGTTTCGCATAAACGTTGTAAAATTCAGGTTATTAGATTTTATACAACTTTGCAGTCAACTGCTGATGAAGCTGTTATTTTTGGCGATTTTCCTGTTACCTGTAAAATGTTTGTTTTTGGTATAGACCGAACTAAGAAAAATTTGGGTACTTTTCTGTTATACGGACACCATTGTCGCCAAGCTTACATTTACATACATTTACATGTATGCATGGTGTCCGTATAACGGAAAGCCCCCAGGGGGATACCTTCTTTAGGTATTCACGGGCTTCGCCACCCCGGGCACCTGAGCGATCTTTCTCTTTTCTTTTTTCCTCTCCATTCTCTTGTCTAATCTTTCTTCTTTGTTTCACTCTCATTGTGGTTTCCTCTTCTGAGGTGAGGGCGATTCTGCATAAGCCGATATCATCCTGTTTATATCGACTTATGGAGAATTGTAAACCACCCATGTGTTTGCCGTGCGTGGCGACCCGTGTCCCTGGAAAGGGGGATCCTGGCAGTTGAGGGAAACCAACACACTGCTTTGGCCTCTGCTTCAGGTAGACGGGAGGTGCATATTGGTTCCGTATGCATCAATCGGCTGGTCAGCTGACTTGTATGTCACTGGCTAGGGATCAAGTGAGCAGGCACATACTAGTCATTTCGTTAAGGGTGGAAACTGAAATAGGTGTGTCATGTGAGCGTATGGGCCCTGGCTAGCACTGGTGCATGAATGTGCATCCCCTTGTTGGGCTCGGTAGTGGGTGGTGCGGCCGGGGTCTGAATTAATTTTCTCTTTATTATGGATGGAAAAAGTTCAACTCCTTCTATCTCTCTCCCATCTGGAGAGCAACGAATTGTACAGAATGAAACATTCACACGTTATTTCATAATTAAACGCACTGATAGTCACTCTGATAGTTCTTTTAAGAGAACTTCACCGTTTCTTATTGCAAAAACATTTCAATCTGTATTTGAAGATGGTTACTCACTTAAAAAACTACAGTCTGGAGATTTGCTTGTTGAGGTTTCTAAAGCCAAACATTCACAATTTCTCTCAAATTCAACAACAATAGGTTCCTTTTCTGTTTCTATTCAGGCTCATCAAACTCTAAATACTAGTCGTGGTGTAATATCTGAACCAGAACTTTTATTCTCTACAAAGGAAGAACTTCTAGAAAACTTAAAAGATGAAAATGTTATAGATGCACGCCGTATTACAATCCGCCGGAATGAGAAAGTGCTTCCTACGAAGCACATAATTCTGACTTTCAATAGCCCAACTTTGCCAACCAGAATTAAAGCTGCCTACCTGAGCTGTCCTGTCCGACTGTATATACCTAACCCACTCCGTTGTTTTAAATGCCAGTGCTATGGTCATACTTCAACTTCCTGTCGTGGTTCTGTTACCTGCGCACGTTGTGCAGAAGTCGGTCATGATGGTAAGTCATGTGAAAAGTCTCAGCGTTGTGCAAACTGTAAAGGTGAACATACAGCATACTCCCGCTGTTGCCCAAACTGGATTCGTGAGAAAGAAATTCTTGCAATCAAAATCTCTCAAAAACTTTCTTATCCTGAAGCTCGTAAACTTGTTGAATCCAGAACACCATAGGAGTATCATATTCTAGTCTACTCAAGCAACAATCAAAATCCTTAAGACATATAAGCACCCAAACTGAATTCTCTTCACCACCAAATGATTCATCTGTTACACTAATCAGCACTATGAAGAAAAAAACCCGTAGTATTGGTGCTTCCGCAAAAATAAGACCTATGCCTGCACTAAAACTTTTGCCACCATCATCTGAACCTGTAAAAATAGAATATTATAATAGTCAATCTAGCAAGTTCATTAAAGAGGATACAGGTCAAACCTCTGTTTCATCTGCAAACAATTAGAAAAAACCTGTTTCCCCTACACAAAAAGCAAAACCCAAATCATGTACACAGAATGAGAGAAAGAAAACCTCAAACCAAGCGTCTTCACAGTGGAAAACTGTGAAGGGCTAAAAACAACAAGAAAGTGTGTCTTGATACACCGCTTCCTACTACAAAGGATTCCAAACAGCTGCTGTACTATGCAGAGGTAGATATGGCTTCAGAGTCTTACAGCTCTGACTCAGATGATGATGATAATATTGTCTTTGAGGAATTTGAGCCCACGTGATTGTAAATGTATTTCTGCTCGAAACTTTAAAAATTTTACCAACTGTTAGTTTATTGAAAATTTATACCAACTGGTATTTTTATACAAACTGTTAGTTTATTGAACATTTTACAAATTGTTATTTTTAAGATTTATATTTTAATTGTGAAAACATGTGTTTATTTCTATTACATGTGTTATATTTTCATTGAATGATTTTAATTATACATTTATCATCATATCACTCTTTTTATATAATTGTGTTATTTTCATTCATCTTGTTTTTATGACAAAGTTTTAAATCGATTTTATATTTCAATTAGATGTTCTTATTTTAATCTTTTTTTTTGGCGCAGCATGTCCCTAAAGGGACTTTGTGCCATAAAACCCCAATCAACCAACCAAGCGTATAACGGAAAAGTACCAAAATTTGCGATCGATCAAATAATTGAATTTCGTTAAGCATTAAATTTTCGGCACAGATATCATATACGCACATTGGCATATACATTGGCGCGATTGCAACAAAATGGTAACTTTATGCCTCACATAGTAACCCGGTTATTTTGTTTATATTGCTGTTGATTTACTTTTATTTTTTATTTTAATTCTATAAATTGTTTTTACTATGTATATCAATATTTATTTATATCAAACTATCATATATTTATTTTTATTTCCTTTTTTTTTTAAATAATAGAAGCTATTTCATTTATTACGTTATTTTATTTTTTATATTGAAATAAAAAATCACGTGCTATTATTCCATGCTATTTGTAACTAATATTCAAAAACAAAGTTTTCGCCAAATTGGCGGGGTAAAAAAATCGCGCCAATGTGGTGCGTATATGACATTTGTGCTAAATTTTCTTATTTTTAATCTGAGAAAGAAACAATAATCATGGATTTAATTAATTTTGCAATATGCGGTGCAACCAAAACAATTTTGATTAAATCGGTACAAATATCGCAGACGCACCGGGGTTCATTTTTGGCGCCAAAATGACGATTTTTGCTTTGTATGGCAATCTGGTGTTTTATAATAAAATTGAATATGTGTGTAAATAAATAAAATAAAACAGGTACTTTTATGTTAGCTGGGCGTCAGGGATAGCTCTCCAAATCTTGCTTCAATTGGAATCATTTAATATTTGTTATTCATATTGCTATGTTTATGTTTAGATATTTTAATATAATTATATTGCAGCTAATTTTAAGTAAGTTTTTTTAGATTTTATATTACAATGTTACAATATTACCTAGTTGATATTACCTAATGTCAAAAGATTGGCGAACCATGGAGTTTAGAGAATAAACTCTATGACTGGCAACAGTGGGTGTTGCCGACTTTATGACGTCATAAGCAGAAGTAAACGTTTAATTGAAAATTACGGCTAATTAATTAAATTTTCGAACAAACGAATGCACGATAACAAATCTGTGTCCAAATATCTTTCATTAAAAAAAAGAATGGTGTAATTTGATGCAGTAGTTAGCTCTCACGAATTGTCGAAAGAAAATGCTTAGCGTTTTAAATATATAGATAACACAAAAATATGGATAAATTCACATGCTTACCCAAATTGATACAATGTTCTTTTCCTTTTTGTTCCACATTTTGAAAAAATAAATTTTGACGGAATAGCATCCTTTTAAAATATACACTAAAACACTTTTTATTTTGCTTAAAAGACGTCAACATATCAATATAAATATTAAAGATTTTAAAATTTTCATGTTTCGATTTGTTCATCTAATCGTCATCAGAATATACACAAACCACAAACACAATGTACATAAAAACCACAGAGTCTGAACAGTCACTATGTGAAAGAAGGTACAACGCCCTCTATACTTTTAATTTTAACACCGCTCTTAGCTCCATTTACAGACCGCTTCCCACTGTTATTTTACCACTCAACCCAAATCTTCGGAATATTAAATGACAACGTATCATTACATGCTTTCGAACTTCTTAAATAAATTTCAATAGATTCCCTCACAAAAAGTTGTAAATAAAAACTGGAACTATAAATCAATTTAGCTTCATTAAATAGGATGTTGATGCTGTCTCTATTATTTAATCTTGATAAGGCAGTATTCCCTGTCCCATACTTAATATCTGCAATATGCTCCTTACATCTAACATTGAATTTCCTCTGTGTCATACCAACATAATTCCTAACCGAATAATAACTCATAACCACTCTCTTCAACTTAACATCACTATCCGCTTTATTTTTCTCAATACCTTTGTTCCTTTTAGTGATAAAGTTCTGAATTAATTTATTAACCAAATTCATGCAATATCCGTTGTCAATAGCAATAAGTCTAATTTATCAAATTCACCCCCCAAATTTTCTGCAGAAGAAACCCTGAATGCTCTGTTAATTAGGAACCTGAAGGTAGATAACTTACAAGAATATGCAGTGCATGCATCAAAAGATATGATATTTAAATTAGCTATCGGTTTCCTGTAAACAGAACGAACCAACACATTTCCCTCTCTCTTTAACTCTACATCTAAAAAAGGGAATCTCCCATCCCTCTCAAGTTCAAACGTAAATTTAATATTATCATCAATAGCATTTAACTTCTGAACGAATGCCAATAAACTAACACACCCCCCCCCTCCAAACAATAAAAATATCATCTACATATCGAAGCCATATTAAAGGTAGTAATTCAAATGTGTTAAAAATCTTAGATTCAAAGGGGCGTAATTTGAACTTGGCGAGAAGGCCCAACACTGGGGACCCCATTGGCACACCACATGACTGTTCATAAATAATATTGTCAAAAAATAAAAATGTTACTGTTAATCATTAAGTTCATACCACTCTTCAAAGTGTTCTTCATGGGTACATCAAATAGCATCCTTCTTCAGAACTTTTTTTTGTTGATCGGTGAAATATTTTCAAAATTATCCTCTTCAAATGTTCTGAACATAGCGTGGAAACAAAGAGTTCACTTGGTGAAAAATTTTCCCGTTTCACATTTGACAGCCACCGATTCAGTCTGTCAGTTTCCTTCAATGGAAATTTGTGTAAGCTGATATTTTTTTCTTTGCAATCAGCTTTGTCACTGCGATTAACGCAGCCATATGCTGCACAAACTTGTGGCGTTTTTACAAAAAAAACAAAACAATGTGGCATTTATACTTTATTGTGGCGAAGAATAATAAAACAACCTCCTTGTTTACGGTGCTTTGCTTTATGGCTTTACTCCCTTCGTGAAAAGAGAAGCTTCGTGGAGCAGGGTTGACAGAATTGGCGAAATATGCGCCGATTTTCACTTCGGCAGCGGCATGTGACGGTGATGCAGAAGCCATAAACCTACTGTGATGTCATATGGGTAATGTTCATTTAGTGCAAAAACCATTTTTGAATTGTGGTATTGCCATCTGTTGACTGAAAGGAATGAAAAACCATTATAGATGTTGTGTTAATTCCTTTCAAATTTTTGTAGTGAATTTTTAAGCTTTTAAACATTTATAAAAAGGTGACATTCACACCCCTGAAAGTCAACAAGAAATAAACATTCTTTTGATAAAGTAATATGTATTTAATAGATTCCTAAACAAGATTGCTACATTATAATAATGAGATGCAACTAAAAGACTAATTTTATATGTAGTTCCATTTATTTTAATGCTATTGCAGCATAAAACCTCAACTATAGTGTATCCAATTACTTTGATCTCCTTTTTATCTATTAAGGGAGATAATTGTTGTGCTGATACACATTCAATATCAATATTCAAAAATTTTGCACATTATATGCTCATAACATTGTTTCAATTCCTGTTTTACACTTAGTGTCTTGAAAGGATTTTAAACTGTTTTGCATGGCGAATAATTTCTTTAAATATTGAATGCTTGCTTTCAAATCTGAAACACCAATATCGAATCAAAGGTCCATAATTGAGTATATGTCTTTTATAATAAACCAAATAATGATGGTTTGGCTTCAACGTATTATATGGAAAAATATCAAGGAACATTTCTAAATGATCTTTAATCATCTTGTAAGACAGGGATCATTCCATGGCTAAAAGTTTCAGACATTAAACATGTTACCAAAACTCGTAAATTTAAAAGATAATGCCATTTTTTATTTCCTCCATGTGTTTATCAAACACTGCTGACATTAAAGATGACATAAAATTACAGCTGTACAGCAGAGCATTCGCGTCTGAAACCCATACACGGGCAGTGCCAAAGTAGCTATGTCACTAAAAACAAACTATTTTCTAGGAATTTTTAATAAATAATAAACATATTAAAAGACTTTTAATGTATATTAAGATGTATAAAACCGAAAAATAGCATATAATGTATAAAATTTATTGATTATAGAAAAAAAATGTGATAGAGAAGAACAGGCATTCCAGAATTTTTAGAAGAATACCGACCTTCTGATGAGATATTATCTTTGGAAGATAAATCTCCAGTCACATTGTTTCTGTCAGTGATAATGTATTTTTCCAAGTAAAATTAGATGAAAATCATCAATCTTTTCTATTGAAGCAGACTATTTTTGAATTGTGGTATTGCCATCTGTTGACTGTGAAAAGAATGAAAAACCTTTATAGATGTTATGTTAATTCCTTTCAATTTTTTTAGTGAATTTTTAAGCTTTTAAAAATTTATAAAAAGGTGACATTCACACCCCTGAAAGGGTTAAGATTTTGTATGGTGCAATCGGATACCAATTAGCTAGTTTGTTGTGCAGAAATATCTTCCAGTTAAATTAATCTCCAGAACACTGTAATGAGCATAATTTTTAAATGCACAAATTCAACAAGAAATGAACATTCTTTTGATAAAGTAATATGTACTTAATAGATTCCTAAACAAGATCGTCATTATAATAATGAGATGCAACTAAAAGACCAATTTTATATGTAGTTCCATTTATTTTAATGCTATTGCAGCATAAAACCTCAACTATAGTGCATCCAATTACTTTTATCGCCTTTTTATCCATTAAGGGAGATAATTGTTGTGCTGATACACATTCAGTATCAATATTCAAAAATTTTTGCACATTATATGCTCATAACATTGTTTCAATTCCTGTTTTACACTTAGTGTTTTGAAAGGATTTTTAAACTGTTCTGCATGGCGAATAATTTCTTTAAATATTGAATGCTTGCTTTCAAATCTGAAGCACCAATATCGAATCAAAGGTCCATAATTGAGTATAAGTCTTTTATAATAAACCAAGTAATGATGTTTTGGCCTCAACGTATTATATGGAAGGAACATTTCTAAATTATCTTTAACCCGTAACAGGGGAGGTGAAAAAGTAGGACATAACAGTGGACGTGCGGTCTCAGAGACTGCGAACTATTATAATTTTTTAAAAAATCGTCTAATTAAGATATCATCCTGAAATTTCACTTAGATGTTGCTTGAAATTTAACTTTCAAAAGGAAAAAGTAATTTTACACTTTAAAGTGAAATAAAACTTTCCCCAGAAAATTTTCCCACAGTCTAAAATTTCTCACTAAATATCATATGTTACAGTAAATTCTCTAAAATTAAAACTAAAAACGTATGTATTATGAATCAAATATTAATTTTATTTTGTTTAATATATAAATCAAATTTTAATGTATGAAAATTTTATGTAGCACAATACAGAAAATTTTTGACAGTATCTGAAGTATCAGTATCTCATTGATTTTATGAATGCAAAAAAGTTAGTCCTCGTCACAGAAATCTTCTTCGTAGTCATCTTCTTCACTAAAATCACTACCAATATCATTTAAAATGTTTTGCAATTCTTCCACATAATGCGGATCAGAAGGATAAATGCATCTCCATGGACCTAACTCCAAAGCCATCGGTACTACCTACTGCCGAAAATTGTAACACTGAGAGGGAGGTGAGGTCTCACAGACCGCTTTAGAAGAATGTGATATAATTTCACCCAGATGCAGCTGCCAGAGCATTCTGATAATAAAGCATCAAGGCGAAGGTCACGAAATATGAAGCTAGGGGAAGAATCCATTCAATTGGAGGAAGCATGAAATAGGGGTGATGGAAGAAAGATGGTATGCGGTCTGTGAGACCGCACGTCCCCTGTTACGGGTTAATCATATCTTGTAAGACACGGATCATTCCATGGCTAAAAGTTTGACATTAAACATGTTACCAAAACTCTTAAATTTAAAAGACGATGCCATTTTTTATTTCCTTCAGGAATAAGATCTTCAATTAAAAGTGGCAAGAATCTTAAAAGGCACCATTTTTCAGCAGCTGTTCCCACAATTGTTTTAAAATCTAAAGGCTGCTCTATGGGTGTATTTTTCTATCATTAGTATTAAACATTAAGTGGCAAATTCTCATATTCAGTACATCAGCTATAACATACCCCATTAATTTAATTGCAGATTGCTCAGTATAAGTTTAATTTCATAAGGTACTATCCCTTGAAACATGTTGTGCATTATATCTGGAGGCAAACTGAACCATCAAGTTCCTGAATATGAAATCCTGACAACTCCTGGGAGTTAAATTTCACTTTATCAACAGAATTAGAATTTGATGCAGCAACCTGAGAAGATGACAAATTATATGTGTTTTGAGTCCTTTCATCTATCTTTATGGGTGATAAATTAAATTTCTTCACCAGTTACAAGGCAGTTTCTACAAATAAAAGCAGATGATCCTCTGAAGCACTCAACATAACTATCCAGGAAGTGACTATCTAGGTTGTCAGGGTGCTCTTCAGCACCCTTACCCTGGAGAAGTACTGCACGAAGAGCATAATTGCTTGCATCGGTCCGAATGATGAAGGGTTTTGTTTCATCAGCCTGATTCAGTATTGATGTTGAAACCAGGCATTGCTTCAAGGTTTGAAATGCAGTTTCTTCATTGTCATCCTAATGTCATTGCACATTCTTCTTACTGAGGTTGTTAAGTGGTCTAGATATTTCTGCAAAATTTTGTATAAAACGGCAATACCCTAAACATGTCTACAAAAACGACTGCAGTAGTATTATATTCTTAGCGAGGTGGGATCCTCACAATAACATCATTTTTTCCAGGATCAGCTTCTAGGCCTTTGGAGTGATCCAATGTCCTAAGTACTTACTCAAGTACATGCAAAGTTACATTTTTCTCGATTTGCAGAAAGGTTCTATTTGTCTAATCTTTCAAAAACAGCTTCAAGATCAGATAGATGTTGTTCAAAACTTGGTGATAAAATAATTAAGTCATCAAGGTAAGAGAGAATATTTACATCTTGTAGTCCATTTCGGAAGTTATCCATCATCCTCTGGAACATCGCAGAGGCGTTACAGAGACCGAAAGGCATTTTTCGATAGCGGTATGTTCAAGAGCACATACAAAAGCAGTTTTATCATGATCAGGCCCATAAACACTCACTTGATGGTAGCCATGAATGAGGAGACTAAGTTAAAATTAAACTCAAAAAGTTTACTTACAAAAGGTTATTTAGAAGAATTAAACAATAGAAAATAGAATAATTTACAAAATATTTACATTGCTCATTATTGAATACCTGCATCATAAAAGAAAATGAATAGTGAAAAAAGCAATGCTGTTGAATATTCAGCATTTTCTGTCATTCTAAAAAGGATATTACTTAACATAAAATTAATTACACTTTTCTTTATACATATTTTATGGTTTATTAATTAATTTGCTACAAATGTCCCTGATCCTGGGATGGTAAGAAAACGTTTCTCAATAGCGATTGTTAATATTAAAAATAAGTAAAGTTTCATCACAGTAATTGCATTTATGTAGAAATCGTAACTGGATGTGCTGAACATAGTTCTGCATCTGTCTCCTTGAAGCTCTAGAGTTTCTTTGCTATTCATAACACCACTTCCATTTTATTTGTTGATTTTTGTCCTTTTATAAAAACTAAGTTAAAACCACTAAGTCATATGAATACATAGTTAAATAACAGAAAATGTAACATCGAGAGGCACAACATCTTAACTGAGAATCTTAGTACAGAATATTTTATTTACAGATTTTTTTAGTTCAAAGTAAAATTGTTAGAATGTCCTGCATCTTCTCCTATTGTCACAGTTCACCAATCTTGTTACTGCTGTTGGAACTCTACGCCCCTCCGACTTCAGGAATGGTTACTGTTCTATCAGATCTGGATAAAGTTCATGACTCTCCTTTGGTTCGAAGGAGCAAACTCCTCCTTCTGTGGGGCTGTAGGTCCCAAAACATCTGGTGATGTGGAAACTTGGCATCTCTTTGTTGATGGACTAGGCTAAGTTTTCTAGCTCTGTGAAATTATACGTCATAAATCGCCTTTAGTCTGTGACACCAACCAGCTGTCACATTCGGCAACAGGAGGATTTTATGACATTTGTTTATCTGAAGAATTGCTGGACATTGGTGTTGTTGTTGATTTGTAGAAAATGTCTCTATTAAATTAGAGGGTTTGCATTACATTGCAAAATGTGGGATAAGACTCCATCATTCTATCCAGCACATACATATACATAAATATGGGAAATTCAAAGAATGGATATATTGAACTATAAAACTTTTTATAACTATAAATCTTTTAAATGTTAATGTATCAGGAGCTCTTAATTGTTTACTTGATAATATGTTGATATTTACCGTATCTTCAGGTCCACTGTCTTCATCAGTAAGGTCATTTTCTTGGGAAGGTGGACAAATACAAATGTCAGCTTCTTTAAATTCTTCATCAGATAGCTGATGTAGTAATGCCACAGATTCTTCTACTGACAAACTAAAAAAAATGTAATTATTTTTAAAAATATGTTAATCAACTTCGAATAATTCTTAAAAAAATAAAATTCTTATTCAAATAGTTATTGTTGTAAATGAGAATGAATTAAAAAATTTTTTGTGCTCCTATAAGCTATAAAATATCATCTGTAACAAAAGCACATTCAAACCAATTTACAGAAGCAATATTTAGCTTAGGAAGCCAGAACACAACACTCTTCCATATATTTTAATTAAAGTTTCATTCTTAATTTTTGTAATTTTAATTCAACATAAATTATTTTGAAGTGATTTAGTTTTCATATTACAAATTATTTCATAAATTCTACAGCAAAAATTATAAATTAATCATTCATATAAATTCAAAAATTTTCTTGATTCATCTTAACAAGGTATTATTTTGTTATTTCTATCTTAATCTCAACAATACAATTATTAATTATCGATCAAATTAACAATTACATTAAACTTTGGCTGAGCTACTGAAATCTGTTTAAAAAAAATCTTTAAAAAAAATTATTCATTTTCTTTCTCCCAGTTTAGATGAAATAAGAATTCTACATCTTTATTCTTAGTCATCCGAGCTACACACTCACTCAGTAAAATTTTCAGAATATTCACTGGTAATATTAGATTGTTCCAGTTAATCAATGGTGGATCTTGTATAAGCATTGTTAGATCTGCCTTGTTTTACTTTTTAGGAAAGGGGCTAAGCCAACAAAGTTTTATTGAACATGACATCTTCCTGTGCCAAAATCTTAAGGAAAGAAAGAGCTTGTATTACTGGGTCCGGATGCCAAGATATTGTTTGTGAGATAGCTCCCCAAGGTTCATGAAAAGAGGCAGCAAAATCTTATGATATGTGATAATAATCTTTGTAATTGTATTTTTGAGAGCAGGGTTCCAGTTTGGTGGCAGTTCTAAGTCTCTTGCAAAGGAATAGTAAGATTCCATCAAGATTATTGTGTATGCTAAAATTGTGTATGCTGCAGCTTGACCAGAGGTGTGTATAGTTGCTGATTTACTCTCACAAGTTGAGAAAATCTCATTGACCTCAAAATAGTACACTCTTCCTATTGTCTTGAGGGTGCCAGGTAAGAAAGCACTCTTCACTAAAATTTCTTTTCCATAAGTGAAGACATGGGTACTAACCAGGTTTCATCCCTTTTTATTGATAATCCCATCTCTTCTGATGTTTGTATTAGGATATCCATAAATCTCTTGATTTGCTCTTTTATAAGCCATTCGTACTGTACCATGTATTGACTGTTAGGCATGCTAACTTTCTCTTTTGGAAGGTATATCTTGATAACTTAATTATCACCTTGGCCTATTTATCATTTTGAAGCCTTTCCTTGCACATAATATGACCATCCAGCATACTCTCGCTCTTGTCCAAGTAACCTGTGTGTCAAATCAATTTCTGACAGTGTCATTGTTTGCTAAGGGATAAAGGCATGATATGCTTAGCAACATTTGCCTCTGTTACACAAAAGTAGAGCCACATTTCTAAGACCATCATGGCAAATAGTCTAGGATCCAGTTTCATTTCACGCTTTTTGGCATGTACCAGTAAATTATCTCATTCTTTTGGGGTTTTCCTTCGCATGATAGTGTCATGTATGATCTTAATATCAATTTCTGGCTTCTTCAAACATTCTATACTAACTCGCTTACTGGATGTTAACTCTTTAATCTTCCACACAGATAAATATGGTGCATTGGCTTTATCTTCAATTAATGGCTCCAATCATCCCCTAGTAGCAAAATGTTATAGGCCTTTGAATGGCCTCTCATCAAAATCCGATGAAGTGATGAGAGCCCGATCATCGTATTCTCATCAGACAGGGATGAATTGTCATCGGAAGTTGCTCAGAAATGTCTCTTCGGCCTTGGATCCACGATGATCGAAATCCGATGAATTTTAGAAATTAATATGATGAAAACCCGAGGAGTAAGATTTTATCACGATGAATTGTCTTCTGAAAATAAGACACCTCAGGGGAGCCAAATTTGTCTTTTATTTGGAGGTGACTGCTATTCTTCAGAGGTAGAAATGTGCAAATATTTCAATAAGATTTTTTCTTTTTGGTCTGAAAATAAGACACCTCTGGGGAGCCAAATTTGTCCTTTATTCAGAGGTAAAACTGTACAAATATTCCTGTTAAGCTTTTTTTTTATTTTTCTTTATCTTGTCTTTTGAAAATAACAGGCACCTCGGGGGAGCCAAATTTGTCCTTTATTTGGAGGTGTTAGCTATTCTGAGGTAAAATGTGCACATATTTGTTAAGCGTATTTTCTTTTTTGTCTTCTGAAAATAACAAGACACTTCAGGGGAATTAAATTTGTCCTTTATTTGGAGATAACTGCTATGCAGAGGTAAAAGTTTGCAAATATTTCAGTAAGATTTTTTATTTTTGGTCTGAAAATAAGACACTTCTTGGGAGCCAGATTTGTCCTTCATTGAGAGGTAAAACTTTGCAAATATTCCTGTGCAGCTTTTTTTTATTTGTCTTCTGAAAATAACAGACACCTCAGGGGAGCCAAATTTGTCCTTTATTTGGAGGTGACTGCTATTCAGAAGTAAATATTAATATTAAAAGGCTACTCCACTTGGGCTAAAACACCTGCTCGTTAATATTAAGCCTATGAAGGAAAAAAATTACGATATCTCATTCACATTTCAATATTTTTAAATGAATTTTTTTGCATTGGATAGCTGAGGTCAATCTCTATGCACACTCCTTTGTACTTTTTCGAATTTTGTTGCAGTGTTTTTTTTTTTTTTAATTATTGAGGATACTTTCACTCTCGAAACCAGTTCCGAAAGTGAAAGTATCTTAATAATAAAAAAACTTGTAATCAAAATCGAAAAAGTACAAAGGAGCGTGTATAGAGATTGACCTCAGCTATCCAATGCAAAAAAAAAAAAAAAAAAAAAAAAAAATTAAAAATATTGAAATGCGAACGAGATATCTTAAATTATTTTCCCCATAGGATTAACATTAGTGAGTGGGTGTTATCACCTCAGTGAAGTAGCCTGTTAAGCATTTTTTTTTTGTCTTCTGAAAATAACGGACATCTTAGGGGAGCCAAACTTGTCCTTTACTCAGAGGTGTCTGGAAATGGAGCCCAAAAGCATGCAGTAGAAAAGTGGTAACACTAAAATTGTTCTAACAATGATATTCTCTTTTTAATCTTTTTTAATAAGTATGAATCCTAAATACTCCATGATGACAATGTTTCAGAATTTCCATGTCTTCGAAGATCTCTTTAAAATTAGCAAACTGTTAATGAAACACCAATGGCAGAAATTTGCAAAGGTAAATTTTATCTTAAAGCAACATACAATAAAAAAAAAAGTTGCTTTCTAGTAATTCTGTAAAAAGACTTCACAAACAGAAAATAAGTATAGACAAGGGATATTCCACAGCTTCTGTATGCATTAGTAACACTGTTCCATATAATTTCCTGTCAAAACACAAGTTTTATTTGTAGTCAGAGCTGTCTCATCTGTAATGAGGTTTAATCACAGCTTATTTCTTTTGTTCTGAAAAGAAAAATATTATATATTTTTTTATTTAATTCATCTGACAAATGTTCCATGATTAAGTAAAACCAAATTAACATACAGACTAATTTATTTTAACTGCAAATTTATTTTCTATCACCTTAATTTACTGTATACTTTATGACTCATTTATATTTATTATCCATACCCTTTCAGACTGGCATGCATTAAATCTATTTATACTTACAGATACACATTCATTAACCCATTTGAAGCATCAAAAGTAACCTAACATCAAAGAATTTCTGCGATTATAAGGCTTTAGATTTAATTAAGCAATTTTTGTAATAAAAATTATTGGTAAACAATTACCCTATATTTTAACTTGCACAGAAGAGAGCTAATCATGTTTAATCTTTTAAACTACCTATACCTGTATATACATTTTTCCAAATAAGATTCAAATTTCATTTTCTTGCATTTTATACTTTAAAAAACTCATTAATTTCCAATCGTCCTTATGTATACATTTTTGATATTCACATCATTCCTTATTAATTGGAAGCTTGTAAAGAAATTTTAAACACAAAACTTAAATTATAAAGTAAACTTTATTAAATTACAATTTTTTTTATTATTTCCATTACTGGGATTCAACAGTGTTATTATTCACAGGCATTAATCCTCGCATTTTTCTGCTTCCCTCGTGATCCTTCACATGCATCAACCATTTCTTGATAACTTCATGAACTTCCATTTCAGTTGCTGCAGGAGAAGAAGCATTATTCCTGACTGCACCTTAAAAAATATAACACATTTACTGTCTTAAAACAATTATATACACAACATTTATTGTTTAGACTTAATTTTGATGTAAGTAGAGAGAAACACTTAAAAATTGAGCAAACTTTCTGAAATAAAGATTTTATATTTGCAGAGGCGGGATATTTTCAGAAAAATCTTACCAGCCAGCAAGAACGAACATACAGTTGAAAATTGTGTGGACAGAATTTACGCAACTGCACAAATAATTCATTACTACGAGGGTTGTTATCTATATTTCAGGTCTAGCAATGAAAAAACAAATTTTTATGATCGACATTGGATTTATTGTTTTTCAAAGTATTCTCCATGAAGATCAATACACTTTTGCATGCGTTTGAACCAATTTTCGAAGCAGTGTTTCCACTGCGATGGCGGTAACTCCAAAACACACGTTTTGAATGCATCAAATGCATCTTTGGGTGTCGAAAATCGTTGTCCATGCAATTTATTTGATTTGTGGGAATAAAAAGAAGTCATCATGTTTTTCTTTTCTAAAATTTTTTTCGACAAAGTTTTGAATTGTGTGGAAAAGTTTCCACACACCAATGGATCTATAGTATAGAACTCTGTCAATCGGTAGCAGAAAAAGATTACGAAATTCATCGATCAGTTGATAAAAGTAAACAGATTTTCGCTAATCAGTAGCAAGAAAAAACCACAAAATTTGTTAATTGGTTGACAGAAAATATCTTAAAATTCAAAAATTGAGTGCAGGGAAAAAGATGTGAAATTTGGAAGTGGATCGTCAGAAAAATTCTGTAACTAGTCGCAGAATTTTTTTTCCCCGAAATTAATCTATTCGTCACGAGAAAAATATTGCGAAATTTGCCAGTTTATTGAGGGAAAAATCTAAAAAATGTTGCAAAATTCGTCAACTAGATGCGAGGAAAAGTTGTAAAATTCATCTGTAGATTGTGGAGAAGGTTGCTAAATTCTTCAATTAGTCGCGGGGAAAAAATGCAAAAATCGTTGATCAATTGCGAGCTAGTCAGTTGCAGGAAAAATGCAAAAACTTGCACTTCTGCAGCCATTATATTTGCAGAACCTTGTGCATTTCTTCGTATATTTTCACGAATTCTTTTGATGCGCACTTATGTGCTAAGTGAACATGGACGACCAGATCCAGGTCAAACTTTACAACTATATTAGTAACCAATAATCTATTTATAGTTCTATATCTAAATGATCTAATAAAACCAAGGCATTTTAATTGCTTAAAGATTTTACTCGCGGAAAATCTGCAAACAAAGAGCTGTTTAATCAACATTCTTTTGGCTTTTAACTTTAAAATAAATTTAAGTATTTGCTTTATACAAAAATCGTCTGCACTAATAGAAAATTGCCAAACGTTGAAATAGAGAAATAAATTGTTTTACCAAACAATTAATAATAATTCTTATCTTTTAGAGTGTAACAGTATTTAGTAGCCATCCTGTAGATCACATTACTTTCTCTAATTTTCTCTTCCTTATGCTTTTTTAAATAATGGCAGCCAGTCCTGATATCAGAAACAGTCGAAGGTTATTTATAATTACAATGCATAACTATTTTAAAGAGATTGTTGATCCCCTGCATGATTTTGGGACAAATGATGTAAAATTAATTTGAATTATACCCCCCTCCAAGAGCAGGAATTATTTTAAACTTATAATTTAATTGAGCCACACTTATCCCTCCTCCCCCCTTTTTTTTTTGTTAGTTTTAAACAATTGCTCATGAGATGGGCAATGAAAATGTATAGATGCATCTCCGATTCAGATCAGTATTACTAATTGCACATTCATGAAAACATTTTCATCTGTAACAGCTTAACAAGTTCTTATTACTCAGGTTGTAATGAATGGAATAAAGAATCTAATATGAATTTCAATCGACCCCCCCCCCCCCTTAACCAACCCTCCAGGGCACAAATTATTTTAGACGCCATTAACAGATTTCATCCAGTCATGTTCCTCATCCTTTTTTTTTTTTTTTTTTTGGTTATAAGATAATTTTTGTGAAATGACAAATTAAAGGTGAATCTTTGATTTTAATTTGAATGTATGCATTACTTATTACACATACATAAAAACTTAATACATGAAGGTTTTTTTTGTTACCCAAATTTCAATATATGGAACAGCATTTATAGTTCTGTCATAAAAAACTATGTATTCTTCAGAAAATGCTGCAAATAAGCTATTTTATATATCTGCTTCATGACAGCCACAAATTTTTAATCAGTATGTTTGATGAAGATAGTTGTTTTAGGTGGGATTTTTAAAAATACTCTGCAAATCTCGATAGTAAATTTAACAAAAGCAAGACTTCATGTCCTGCTACCATCTTCAGGCATTTTCAAAAGTATTTATTTTGTATGGATAGAAACCTTGCACACTTGACTCTACCAAACCTAAAACACATTACTAACAAACTACATAAAGTAAAATTACTTAAAATCAATTTCATTATGGATGTGAAGGTGCAGAACCCAAGTTTTACACCTCTGGTGCCCTTCCAGTTATATTACAGAGATAATGAGTTTGAGATTATATGCTGCAGAATCCTCCTTGTTGTATCCTTCACCGAGCTAATGGTATCAAGATAATTGCACTAAAAGAAAGGGTTAAAAAAAAATATATATAAGCACATAATTTTAAGTCATGAATGTAATATGTCAATCATGGGTGCAAACATGAAAGCGAGAGAAAAAAAAAAAGGTGGACAATTTTTTTTTACTTTATTTACATGAATTTCAGATGCTCATACCATAAGCTGACCTTTGATTTGATAGCTTTTTTGCACAGCAGTTCAGAAACTCCAAGGGTTTAAGACAAAATGTCTGAGGATTAAATTAACCCCCCCACCCCCATACACACATGTATGTGTGTGTATATATACATACATATACGCAGGCATCAGATCCATCCGCGGTTTTCTGCTTTTTTGTCATTTTCCAATTTTTTGCCATTTTCCGAAAAACGCGAAATTCACCTAAAGATCTCGAAAATTTTCATCTTGGTAAAATAGACTTTTTATTAATCAATAAATAATTTCTTTTTAATTTACTCAAAGCTAAATATAGAGATATATATTGTATGTAATATATATGTACTAATACCAATTATAATATTTGTTGCGCTTTTGAAATTTATAACTATTCTTGCTGAAACATCGTTCGCACAGTTTTCAGCTTTTTTGCCAATCTCATCCCTGTATATATGTACATATATCACTGGTGCCTGGCTAATCGAAAAGTACCGAAATATGCTTTTATTTTTAATTAGCTGCTTTTAAATTAAGTATTGAAAATGTTACAGATTTTTACATTGTGTAAGCAATTCCTATAGATATAAGACACTAGATTCAGTCCAGCCTACTCAACTGATGAAGTGAAATAATTTTAAGCTTGTAATTTACATCCTATTATACTTGAATTAATTTAGCAAGAAGTTAACTAAAATATTTGATGGTGAGAAATACCACCATCTAGATCTAAACTAGCACACACTATAAAAAAAAAGTATTTGGTTTTTTTTCTGCATATTAACAGAGTATTTGGTATCATTTTAATCAGTGAACAGTGAACAATACAAATTAATGATCCATTTTAGGATCAGCGCATACAGATAGATAATTATGGAACAAAGTGAACCACGGCAGTCAAGGAAATATTTGGTTTTCCGTTCCCACGAATGATTTAACTACACCTAATAAAAATGTCATGGAGAAAATTGTCAGAACAATAATATGACACATTTATTTATGAGAGCTTAAATAGGCACGAAGACCTCCCAAGTAAAAGCATTTTTACCTCCCAGACACAGCACGGCATCAAGAGGAATCGCTGTTGTACCGACGGACCTATGAAACACTCAAGTGGAGTACCAAATTTCTCCCGCCTGCCAATGGTCATCTCTCTAAAATCAGAGGTATGGCCGAAACATGCAAATTTTCAAGAAGTTAAAACGTATAAGGCCTTAATTTTATGTGAAAAGGGAAAAATGGTTCCATCCCTTTTTTTTTGTTCCACGAAAAGAATGTGATTTTTCTTGAGAAGAGAGATTCAAAAAAAAGATGGAAAAGTAGAAGGTTGACTGCTCTCTAACTAAAAAACAGATTTTTGAGTGTGTGCCGATAGATGGAAATGTAGGCGCTAAGAAAAAGCGAAAACGCGTCAGTCATTACCTCCTGCTGTCAACGTTATCTAGTAATATAAGGTAACAAACAATCTTCCTTCACCATTGTTCCATTTTATTTAATTAAGCTATATTCTTTTAATAATACGAATTTACGTGTGTATGAAGATCCTACCCCGATCTAAACATAAAAAGGCTAATCAAATAAATACTTCTAGGGTATGGAACTCTGCCTTTCAAAGTCGAATTTGTTAATTCAGTAAGATAAACTGTAATTCTCAGAAAATAAATGTTGAGAATACAGTTCTCAACTAGGATTGAATATATTTTTTTTAAAACATTTATGTTTGTTTTTAATTACATGATTATAATTACCTTGTAAATAAACTCAATTTTATATTCAATTAATTTTAGTCAGTTTTCATTTTGTTTACTTAATTTATTGAATTAATATTAAGTCTTTTATTTTAGGAAATGTTTTCTTTAATATTACAATCTAGGTTTTAAAATAAGCCATTATTTATTTAATGTTACATAACTCTCTGCAGGTAACCTTTGATGATTGTAATTGGCTCAAAGAGGATCCGAACTTCAAAAATAATTCACAACGCAACTTTTTCTTTTCTATAATTAATTGATAATTTGTCTAATAAAATTCTCCAAGTATAAATTATCTTATCAGATCCTTAGAGTCATAGGTGCAAAATAAATACTATACGTCTCGGATAATTTAAAATACTCATATTAATCAATAAACAGCAATATAGTGGTAAATCCTATGCAATCAGACTTAAATTCAAATGCTCACTCTGTAGCATTCCATCAATATTAATTGAATGATTTATTTTTACTTACTACAGTCTCAAATTTTTTTAAAAATTATATCAGTATTTAGTATTTTCTAATTTTTTTAAATTATGCGACCTTTAAAATTTTTAGACTCTAAAACCCAGAGAAACCATGGATATCAAGGTGATTTCTTTTATAATTCTTATATGGATATTTTTGCTTCTTTCTAATCATACTTTTCTTAATTCAAATATATCTTATTGATAATGGACATATAAAATAAAAATTTAGTTCACTTTATTTAATCGATAACTACATGCAAAATCTTTTAAATTAAATAATATAAAATAAGTAATTAGTAATTCAAACAAAATATTCTTGGGTGTTAAATTTTACTTAATTATATAAAGCATTCAAATTAAAAAAAGAAATACAAATTATATAACTTTTCCTCCTGAATTAAATATGGCATTATTAAACTGGATAGGTTCCAGATTTAATTTTATGCATGCACAAATGGGTCATTTTCTTATGAAAAGTAGAATTTGACGAAAATCCCTTTTCGCTTTAATATATAAGATGGTTCTATCTAACAGGTTTTTTAAACTCCAATGACAATTTGTTTTTTTCTTTAATTGAGTCTATAGTAAACTACAAAGTTGAAAATAAGGTTGTCTGATATTGTTGAAAATGTTGTTCTCTTTTAAATTATTAGATTTGCTTCATGCATCAAGAAATTTAAAAAAAAGGTGAAAGCAAAATAACTTTCATAATTCTTTTCAGAGTATATGCACTTTTAATTAATTACTTTGTAAATGTACTTACAATACTGTTGAAAATATTTCCATCTTGCAAAATCCTGTCCGACTCTACCAAATCCCCTGGATTTTCAAAGGGGAACTTTGGACAACCACTGGGGAGCTGTGGGAGTGGATGTTGAATCTGTTTAGCCGTCTTCAACTCCTTGACATCAGCACTCAATGTTTCTAACAAACGCAAAACTTTTCTTTGGAAACCTGAAAATTAACATTTATAAATGGATTTTCTTAAAGAAAAAAAAAAAGCTATGCATGTGTAATATTTGTAAAACCTTAGCTGGCCATTTCGTATAAAGAAACAATTCAATACATTCATTTGGACTGATTTAATTAAGAAAGAAAATAGAATATATTACACAAATACACAGGCAGTATATTCGTGTAAGTCAAATTTTCACAAGATTGAAATATACTATTTTCATAATATTTTGATAAAACGTGTATAATATACTCAAAACCTAAGCTTCCAAAACTTTCATTAAAATGTATAAAAAAAAATATATATATATAAAAAAAAAAATTTATATATATAAAAAAAAAATTATGCCTAGGCATTTAATGACTTACTTTCTTCTTTGTCTTTTCTTTGCACCAGAGTGCCTTCTGGAATGCCGTGAACTGGCACAGGAGGACAGTAAACAGATTCACTGCTGCGATGAGAGGTGGGAGATTCACTGCTGGGATGAAGGGAGGCTTGAAGCGATGTACTGCTGGGATGAAGGGAGGCTTGAAGCAATGTACAGCTGGGATGAGGGGAGGCTTGAAGCAATGTACTGCTGCGAGGGGTGGTAAATTGGAAGTTTTGGGCAAAGGAAGGATTGTGTGTTCTTGAAACTTTCGGAAAAGAAGGAAGTGCAATTTCTTCCTATTCTGACGAATTCTTAGGCTGTGGGGCTATCTTTTTCCTTTTTTTGCTTTTCTTCTTTTGCAGCTGCATATCTTCACACTCTGTTCCAAGATTGGACTTGTACATCGCTTCCTCCTCATATTCAAGCACTAACTCATAAGTGGCTGAAATAGAGTACAAACATATCTGAAATAGCTTTTCTATTTTAATTTCATCTAATGTCAAGGGAATGTGATGCCACAATTATGCACGTTTGATGTTAAATCCTATAGTTTGCCAAAAAAAAGTAAAAAACTGCCATTTTTTTTTTTCTAGTAATTCTTGAAATTAATTGATAAAACTAATTTTACTGGGGCTTCCTGTTTCGATGATTTCATTTAAAGTAGGTCATTTTAATGTTCGATTCAACAGCATTAGAATAAATACATTAACATGTATTAATGTGTGTAGCTTCATTCCTTCTTTGCGAGGCCTGATTTAAAATCTTTAGCTAATATTTGACATTATGTTGATATTGTGTTGCAGTTCAAAATAGGCGAGTGGTTCAAACTGAAATTTTAAAGAGAACTGCATCTAACATTGGTAACTAGTACAAGAACATTACTAACGAAGAAAGATAAAAATATTTTGACAGGATTATGCAAGAGGTACACATAAGTGAAAAGTCTAAGCAAGGAGTATGTGAGAGAAAAAAAGTTGGGAACTGCTGTTATAGAGAGCATACAGACTGTATTGAGCTCATGGTATGGCCAATTTTCACAAGCTTACCGTAATTTAGGGAAGAAACGCCGCACCCGACGTAAACGCCGCACCCTTGAAAATTGGCATCGTTTTGTAAGAAATCGGCGTAATCGCCGCACCCATCGTAAACGCTGCAGTAAAAAAAAATATTTGCCCTATTAACGCGGCAATAGGTACACAAAAATAACATGAATACGGCTAAATTAACGGAATTATTAAAATAACTAATTATCTAAAAATGTGTAGAATTAAAATATTTACAAAGTGGAATCGATTATCCGAAACTCCAAAATCCATAAAAAACCGAAATTCGAACTTTTTTCTTGAAGCATTTTTTGAAAAAACTGTTTTGATCTGTTTTTTTTTTTCTTTATTTTAAATCTTAATATATATACAATAAAAGCTCAACTAACCGGCATGCTTCGGAATCGCCGATTTCCTGGATACTTGAAAAGTCCGGATAGTTGAGCACTACAAAATCTGTCGTCAAAAAGGGGGGGGGGGGGGTGCATCGATGTAAGTGAAAAAGGAAATGATTTTTTGGCCTATTTTCTTGTCATTGGGAAATCGATCAAATAATTCTTTCATTATTATTAAATTTGCATTTGATAAAGTTAATTTTGACGATTTAAAAATAAAGATAAACAATATTTTGTGTTAGGATATTATTTCAAATTTATTTATTAATCTTTTATAACGTTACTTTATTTATAATTAGACATTTCAAAGATTTTAATTTAGGACAAAGATGATTAACAGATGCTTCTCTTACTTCCTGTGCTAAAAAAGTAAACATCAACATAGGAAATAACAAAATTTACTCCGGCAAGAAGGTGAAACAAGTCACCATAATAATGAGTCCTTTCTGCATGGCTAAAAATGTTATCAGATGCAAGCTGTAATGTCCGATTTCGCCTCCTCTCCGATCGCGATAAAAACAAATTAGTTGTCAGCACTTTTTTTGAGTGGCTGGGCTCAGGCAGTGGCTTTTTTTGAGGGGGGGTCTATTTTTCTGAAAACGTATTGTATTTAAATAGAAATTTGGTAAGAGGCCTAATTTATTATTATTTGAATTTGCTGAAAATTTTGATACAATTGGATGATTAGAAACAGAGATATCATTTTTTTTAAAAATAATAAATAAGGAAAAGAAAAGGGTATCATTTCGTTACTTCTGTTTGCTGTTTATTCTGCTGAAAAATATTTTCTGGGCAGACGGCTGGAAAGAAAATGTTTGAAGTGATAAAAATACAACAATAAAACAAAAATGAAAGAGAAACTAACTTACCCTGCAGTATCTTTTTTTTTTTTCCAGTTAAGTGTATATATTTTAAACATATTCAGTTAACGGGTATTGTTATAACAGATACTTCAAAATGCATTTAAAAAATAAACTTCTAAAATATTTATTGAATAAATAATCAAAACGATTTTAGAAAAATCTTCACTATGGGTTCGTCATTAGAATGGGAATTGCAAAATTGCGCATTAACGGGGAATTGTTATAACAGAGGATTCGAAATGCATTTTAAAAAAAACTTCCAAAACTATTATTGAATAAATAATCAAAAAGATTTTTAAAAAAATCTTCACTATAAGTTCGCCGTAAGAACGGGAATTTCATTAACAGAAGATCGTTATAATAAAAGTTGAAAGAAGCAATGACAGCAACATAGTCTTTACTTTCCAATGAATATAATGTAATGTTTTAATGAGTAATATAAAAAAATAAACAAAAGAGTTAAATTTCCATTGCTAATGTCAGAAAACAGCTTTCTTATTCTATGTTTGTAGAGTGCAGTGCAATAAAAAGGAATTTCCATTGTGGCTCCCTGTCCCTCCTTAATCCATTCACCATATTTTCTCGTGTATTGCAGGTGTGTCGGGACTCGTGTATTGCATTCCTTGGGTACCATCGGAACTTTCACTTACCATCGGCAACATCACTTCGCGATCGAGACGAAAATTATTCAAAGAAAAAAAAAAGGATGAGTGAAAAAAAATCCTAAACACTGAATATTTTACACAAAATTTTCACAAACGCCGCATTTCGCAAATTTTAAACTCGTAAACGCCGCGGCGTTTCTTCCCTAAATTACGGTAAGTACAGAAGAAGTTCTTTATAACACAATTCTATATAACGCAATTTTCCATATAACACACAACTTCTTAGATGTAAACAATGGATTTTGCAGCTGAAACACACCTGCATTCCACATTTTATAAAATTAGCTACTCTCTAGAGGACTAAATTTAATATAGTATTTCATCTCTATCTCCTTAATTCAGATCTTTTTAATGAAAAAATTGCTATTATTGCAATAAAAGTTTTTGAAAATGACTAATATCAGGAATGATTTGGTCCAGACATATTTGGACAATATTTATAAAGTAAATTTAACAATGTGTAAAATTATTTATATTATGCAAAAATTTATAATCTGCACAGCTTCTGGTCCCAAGGAATGCAACATAAAGATATTCTGTTGTATAAGGTAAATTTCATAATGTGTGAAATGTGATCTATAGAACACGGAACTGTTTTCAGGTTTGCGTTATAAAGATCTTCTACTGTATAAACAGTGAATTTATCCAAAACGATTTTAACCAAATTTATAATAAAAAATTTACTTACCAGTTTTTTTCATAATCTCAATTTTTATCCATTGCCATGAAGCTTGAGGCGATGCATGATCTTTTACTGCACTTTCCAGTTTATGGGGAGCCCTGAAAGGGGGTCAAGCACAAACATATTTAGAATGCTTCTCTTTTACCCAGTTAGTAGGTACCGCCGTCACTGAATTTTCTTTGAAGAATTTCGCAACAAAAAAACTGAAAATGAAAATCAGTAGCATAGCTGCCTTTTCATATAGTTTTTACATGCTAAACATTTTGCAGATACACATTTAGCATCAGGTTCCATCCATTTTGTGCAATCAGGATAACATTCTTTATATCAGTCACAGTTAAATACAAATTGCTTTGTTATATTTTACAAATAATAAATATTCAATAAACAACTTAATAAATATTCAGCTAACAAATGTTCAGTCCCCAAACAAAAATAAGTAAACAATCTGAATTGCAAACATTATTAAAAATCTTAGTTCCTAGGAAGGACTGAAAGGGAGGGGAGGGAACCAAAATGAACTACATGAGAGGCAAGGTTACTATATCATAAGGTTGAGACATTTCCCTCTGCAGCCAATAGGGAGCCACTCACTGTTTGACGTCACTCAGCATGCTCTGTTCAGCTTCCCAATTGATTTGAATTAGAAACTCGCTATTTTTAATTGAAAAGTATCGGTCCAAATTTTCATGTGAAAAGAAATTTTAAAATTAAAATATATCCTTTATACATAGGACTTACATCACATCTAAAATTTAAACTATTATCTCTTTTCAATTTGCAGAAATTTGATTGTTAAATTGGCTATTTTTATCATTACATTTCGTTTGCGCCTCAATATGAAAAGTTTATTTTCATAAACATAAAAATGCAAAATGGTAATTTTTATAAATAAAATCAGACCTACAAGAGCATCAAATTTTATGTTTATATGACTGCAGTCAATAATTTTTAATATAGTATATTTATAAAATTAGATCTGTATTCAATTTGAAATCTATAATATTTCTAATATTATTGTAATTTCGGCATGTCTTTTATAAAAAAAAGTATAAAAAGTTTAAAAAAATAATCACTCGGATTTCAACCTCACACCATAGATACACAATATTGAGTTTTGCATGATTAGATTTAAAAGACAAATAAAACAGAAATTTTAATAAGTAAACAGCTGAACATTTAATATTTTTAAACTAAAATATTCATGCGATATAATTATATGATTTAGTGGAAATAAAATTTGAAATGGCCGCCAAAAAACTGGCAATTTCATCGAAGGATCGTGGAAAAAACTGCTAATTTCGTTGAAGGATCACAGAAAAATGGGCAATTTCATCGAAGAATCCGAAAAAATGGCGAATTCTGTCGAAGGATCGCGAAAAAAACGGGGAATACTTGTCGAAGAATCGCGAAAAAACAGCTAATTCTTTTCGAAGGATCGCGGGAAAAACGGCAAGTTTCGCCGAAGGATCTCGGAAAAGGCGAGTTAGTCGAAGGATTGCAGAAAAAACACGAATTTCGTCCGAAGGTCAAGGAAAAAATGGAAATTCATCAAGGATCACATAAAATGGCTAATTTCGTTGACAAATTGCAAAAAAAAAATGCGTCAAAGGGCCGCAGAAAAATGTGAATTTCGTCAAAAGACCGTAAAAAAACCCCAAAAAGACCCATGAGTTTTGTTGAAGAATCACGGAAAAATGCGAAGTTCGCCGAAGGGCCATGGGGGAAAAAAAAATTCATCAAATGGCCGCAGAAAAGAACACCAATTTCGTCAAAGGTTCGTGGAAAAAAGTGCTAATGTCTTTGAAAAATCACAGAAAAACGGCCAATTTCGTCATAGGATTGCGAAAAAACATTGAATTCTGTCGAAGAATTTCGAAAAAAAAAAATGACATATTTTGTCGAAGGATCTTGAAAATACGGCATATTTCCTCAAAAGATGTAAAAAAAAAAAAACGGCGAATTTTTTTTCCGTCCTCGGAAATTTTCAAAAGACGGAATTCTGTCTGTTAACGGAAAACTTGCACTCATGTTTCTGATGAATATATGTTTTTATTATATTTTGTGCATATTTGGAAAAACAGTTGGACTTTTTTCCACACATTTTCGATAACATTAAATTCGTTCGAAAGTGAGCTGCCGTGAATCTCATTAAAATATAACCTTATATACCCTAGTATGTCTAGGTGTTTCTTTTATGCTTGGAGAGGTACTGCTGCAAGAAGAATTAAGTGAGTCTGAAGAATCAGAGTGAAGTTTCTTTTTTAAAAGTCACAGCACATATTTCTGGCAATTTTAAAGTTGGCACAGCACTTTATGCAATATTCTTTTAGCAGGAGTATAACCCAAAAGTTTTGTTTTCAAATTTCTCATGTAATCATTCATTTGCATCTCTTTTGCATGCAATGATCAATTTTTTCTTTATATCAGGTTTCTTCGGAAATGTATGATATAGAACATTTTGCGTTTTTCTGAATGATTAGTACATGTTGCAATAGCATGAGAACTGGGCATTTTCAGGAAAATCAATGCAAAGAATGTGTTATTTAATATTAAAATACTTGCAGGAACAGTCGAAATACTTGAATTTGAAGTTGTCATACTGTCAAATTCCATCCAAATGGAATCTCCTCAAGTCTTTCTGTAAAAAGATCGTCAGTTTGCTTTTCCGATATTGTCTGTCTTATTGATATTTTCTCCATTTCCACCTTTAAGCAATTTTCAGCATTTTCATATGATGAATTATCACTGAATGCCAATTGCTTGAATCTAGGATCCAAAAAAGCCACTTTTACCAATAATGTGTGTCATTAGCTATCTTTAAAAGGACTGTTAAATTCTGCGATTAATTTGTCAAGAACTTGTTTCGACACTTCACTGTTTAAAGTGCTATGCAAATTATGCAAAATTCTTGGCTGCCAATTTAATGGCTGCCAAAAAGAAAATTCTTCTGTTAGTTGCTTAAATGGTTTCAAAATTTTATTATTTCTTGCAAAGCCTGCCATTCATCTTCTAATAAATTTTGCACGGGGTTATGTAGCATATCAAGTGTTGCCTTTAGAGGTTCTTGCAGAATTGTTACTCTTTCTAGCATGTCTAATGCATTGTTCCAGTGAGTATTAATATCTATTTTAAGTTTTAATGGTTTCTGTCCAGGTCTAAGTTGTTCTTGTAGCACAATAAGTTTGTTTGTGGCCAGAGGGATTCTGAGAAAGTGTTTTACAATAGTCTTATCATATTGAGACCGGCCCAGACTATAAGATTGAAAGTATGATCAGTGCATGGCAAATGCTCCCATTCAGTCAATTTTATTCTGTGTTTCATGTTTGTTGGATTGTCTGTAACACACGCAAAAATTTTATTTTCTATTTATCATTCATTTGCAATTTTATGTAATCGGCAGTGTGTTGCTCCTGACATTCGAAACAACCTAGAATTGCCGCTTGTAATTCCCAAACATCATCTACTATGTAATGTGCTGTCACAGTTTGATAAGAGGTTGTTGCCCTAGATATCCATTCATCAGTTGTTATACAGGAGGGGCACTTCAACTCATCTTTAAGTTTTTCTTTGGCCAATGTAAATTTAGCATCAAGCAAAATAGTGCTGAGTAAATATCTGGAAGGGATTTTCTAATTTGGCTCTAGGTAACTAATTAAATTGTTAGAGCTGAAATCGTCTACAATAGAAAATAGTTAAAGATCTTAACAACCCTGTTTAAAATTAAATCATTATTTTTTTTTCACGGGCAACACTAATAGGTTTTTTTTTACTTATCTTAAAAGATCCGTTTGTTTTTTTGTGGTTACACATTGAGATTGGGATCATCAGGGGAGTTAGAGCACTCGGCAACAATTTCGTCATTACTACTAGGCTGTTGGCTCATTAACGCCAACAACAATGGCTTTGATGGAAACAAACTAACATATGATGGACTATGATTTACTAATAAATGTTTTTTTTTATTGGTTGTTGAACCACCTGTAACTGAATGCATCGATTGGCATAAATCACATTTTATCTTATTTGATGCTTCAGAAAAAAATGTCCAAAGATTGCTTTGCTATCTTTCCATAATAAATGAAATAAATAAATCTACAAACATCTACGAAATCCAAATCATTTGAGAACAACTGATAGAAACGAAGTGGTACAGGAAACTGAATGGCAGGAAAACTTGGCAAAATTTGGGATTGGTTTTATAATAACCTAGATTTCTCCATGCGTATAATAGCTATCCTCATAAAAATGAAACAATTTATTACTACGTGTCTCCTAATCATTCCCTAAAAGTTTCAATGCTTTTCCAACATTAGTTTTTACAGTGTAATCCAAAAGCTATTTGTTTTTCTTTCATTTGTATACAGTCCCCAGAGTTTCGGAGAAAAAAATTTCGTGGAAAGACATGTCTTCTATGCTGTTTACACACCTAAAGTTTCAGGATAATCCTTCATGTATTTTTTTCGATGTTTAACAAAATGTGTGAAATCGCAAGCATCTGTTCACTAATGGCAATGTATAGTGTAATATATAAGCAAATACATGCTTAAAATGCATGTTATTCATTTTAAAACCATCTTACTTTAAAAGTACAAACGAGTGATTTATCTTTTTACTTCTTCTCTGCATTTTAAACAGATAAAATATATGCAAATAACATATACAATAATATCTGTACATAGCTACAACTTACATAAATAAGAGAAAAAAGTATAAATAAATAAATAAATAAAAATAAAACAGAAAAAATAAATAAACATTTATATGGCACATTTTGTTTAATTACATTACAGGTAAATTACCCGAAACATATGACCTGTGATGGGTAATTTATGTTTCGCGGTATGTTGTGGTTGCATGTTGTGGGAGTCATTTGTATTATATCCCCTTGTGGCACGCATCTTCGCTTCTTCACACAGAACCCAATTATGAATCCAAATACGAAGAATAAAGTGCCACTGCTCGCGACAGCAATGGCGTGTAATTTGTAATCATCTGTAAATAAAAGCAAAAAAAAAGTGTTTTAAAGACAATAAAGTAGACGGAGAGCAGGTAGCACAGGAAATCACCTCATCGATTTGGAAGCTGAAATTCTAGAATTAGTTAAAACTCGATTCGCAATATTAAAAATGTCTGTCAAGTCATATCTGGATGAAAAACACTTTAAAACCCGATTTTAGTGGTTGATTCATAGGTTTATCATAATGTTTTCCTGCACCCAAAGGTATGAAAACATGGAAGATTGGGAGGAGGAAAACACAATGATAAACTTACGAGTCAACCACTAAAATCAGGTTTTCAGGTAGTTTCCACCCAACCCAGATATGACTTAACACACCCACTGCGTTTTAATTTTCTGCGCTGCCGCCTCCCGGTCTATTTAGATTGCAGCATGAAGACTCATTTCAAACATCGACACGGATAATGCACAACATATACATACAGGTATACAGGGTTCATAGGAAAGTCCCTTTAACATGAAAATACTCGCGAACGGATCCGAAATCGATGTTTGATGATTCTACTCCGTAAGTTCACTTTTGGAAGCGTAACAGTGCCCAATTACAAGCTGTGGCATTAATGGGATACTAGAGAACTATAGGCTACTAGCAGCGCCATCTAGTGTCGATATTTGGAAATAACATTTGCAAAACGAAAATAAAAGGAGATAGAGCAAAATTTCCAATTAGAAAATTTTAGAACATATATTAATTAGTACAAAACAACATGTGATTTTTTAAAAAATAGTAAATATACGTAATCATGTGTGTTATTTAGTAAATGCTTGCATTTGGACTTTTTTAATTGTATAGTAACTTAATTCCACTTTACCTGAATTCTGCTCCGGAAAAGGTGAAGGTGTAGGCTGAGATTCTTTGACTCTCTTAACATTCTTCTTGCAATCGGCTAGCATTTTCAAATACTTTATTTCGGTTGCTAAAATAAACATAAAAAAATATTTTAACATAATGAACTATCAGTAAGAAACTCAACATAACCAAATTAAACATGCATACAAATATTATTACAGACATACAAACATATATTACAAACATATACAACTAGTATATTTAAACAAACGTAGATATCTACTACGAATTTTAATCAGAGTAAATATTAATGTTTAATTGTAGATTATGGCGATTATAGGGGGAGGGGGGAAATATACTAATACTAGATACAATTGTACTAATACTAGATACAATACTTTGTACAAACCTTGCAGCAAGTCGCACGTCCTTGTACTGTTTCGGGGCCACTCGGCAACAATTTCGTCATTACTACTAGGCTGTTGGCTCAGTAACGCCAACAACAATGGCTTTGATGGAAACAAATTAACATATGATGGACGATGCTTTACTAATAAATGTTTTTTTTTATTGGTTGATGAACCACCTGTAACTGAATGCATCGATTGGCATAAATCACATTTTATCTTATTATTTGATGCTTCAGAAAAAAATGTCCAAAGATTGCTCTGCTGTCTTTCCATAATAAATGAAATAAATAAATCTACAAACATCTACGAAATCCAAATCATTTGAGAACAACTGATAGAAACGGAGTGGTACAGGAATACTGAATGGCAGGAAAACTTGGCAAAATTTGGGATTGGTTTTATAATAACCTTGATTTCTCCATGCGTATAATAGCTATCCTCATAAAAATGAAACAATTTATTACTACGTGTCTCCTAATCATTCCCTAAAAGTTTCAATGCTTTACCAACATTAGTTTTTACAGTGTAATCCAAAAGCTATTTGTTTTTCTTTCATTACAGTCCCCAGAGTTTTGCGGAAAAAAATTTCGTGGAAAGACATGTCTTCTATGCTGTTTACACACCTAAAGTTTAAGGATAATCCTTCATGTATTTCTTTCGATGTTTAACAAAATGTGTGAAATCGCAAGCATCTGTTCACTAATGGCAATGTATAGTGTAATATACAGTAGAGTCTCGAAAATCCGCAAAACTCCAAAATCCGTGTGCGTTGCAAAATGTAAACAGTGAAATTTGCAGTTAAGAAGTAATCTTTATAATTTTTGCTAGAAATATTATTGAACGAAAATAAAATTATTTTTAACAAATTTATTTCAATAAATAATAATATATATATAATGGCACAAGATATCACACTGTTTATATTATAAATGGCCAACAACTCTTTCCACCCTATCTTAAAACAAACACTTGAAAAATAAATATAGGGTTTGAATTTCTTAAAGACATGACAAAGTTTAAAAACGTAACTATAATTT
The DNA here is from genome assembly GCA_963931845.1 of Maratus michaelseni. Lineage (NCBI taxonomy): Eukaryota > Metazoa > Arthropoda > Arachnida > Araneae > Salticidae > Maratus > Maratus michaelseni. Next base: position 20,523,283 of record OZ007597.1, read on the forward strand.
ATTGAAAACATAATAACAAATCTAAGAACTTTAATACAGCTAAACATTCTCTCTCTACAAAAATATCGGATAACTCCCGAATTACAGCAATCGTTCATAAGAATGCAGCAGAAAAGCATCAAGAAAGCAAACGCAACTGGGTGAATCACGAAGCAGAATTCATGTCACAACCTGGTTAGACATTGTGGATCCACGAAACACCAGCGCCATCTATAAGTGATTGAGAATAGAAGGTTTCTTGCTATAAGCAACCGCGCAACAACTAATCTCGTTTGTTATCTTGGATTTGCTTTCATCCAACGTGTTTTGAAGCCATTGCAGTTGCAAATGTTCAATGTTTTATTTGTAATCGTTCTTTTTTTTCAAAGTGAATTGGATGCAAGATTAGATTATTTGTGATCGTAATTTTAAAGCATGTCAGGTGAAGGCACTAGACGGAACATGTTGCACTTTCTGTCATGGAAAAAGTGGACATTTTAAAAAAATTGGATAATGGTACTACACCACGTCATATCGCCGACAATTTTGGTATTGCAGTACGAACTGTTTAGGATATAAGAAAGAATAAAGAAAAACTATTGAAATATTATGCCAATACTGACTCAAATAAAGGATCAGAAAACAGGAAATCGCTTCATGAAGCTCGATCAGTAAATCTTGATTCCATACTTTTCGAATGGTTCAAACAGTGGCGTAGTGAGGGTGTGCCTATCAGTGGACCCATTTTGCGTGAAAATGCAAAAGAAATTCACCGTCAGTTAAAAATCAAAGAAGCATGTGAATTTTCAGCGGGATGGCTGCAAAAATTCAAAAAACACCACGGAATACGATACATTAAAGCATGTGGTGAGAAAAATTCTGCAGATGAAGAATCTGCTGAAGAATTTGCTGAGAAGTTGACAGAATTTATTTCCGAAAACAAGCTAAGTCCTGATCAAATTTACAACATGGACGAAACCGGACTATTCTGGAGATGTCTACCCAGAAAAACATTAGTATGTTCTGATGAAAATGCACCATCTTCACTGAAGGAAGCAAAAGAACGAGTCACAGTTCTCCTTTGTGCAAATGCAGCAGGGACACACAAGTGTAAATTACTCGTAATAGGTAAGAGTGCAAACCCTCGTGCACTGAAAGGTGTAAAGACTTTGCCTGTTACATACAAAAGTAATAAAAGAGCTTGGATAACAGGTGAACTGACCATAGATTGGTTCAAAAATCATTTTGCTAAGGAAGCTCGACAGCATTGCATGAAAATGGGGTTGCCAGAAAATTGTAAAATTCTTTTACTGATGGACAACTGCGCTGCTCATCCTGAATTAAATGGTATTTCAGATAATATTATTACAATGTTTTTGCCTCCCAACACTACCTCGTTAATTCAGCCTATGGATCAGGGTATTATCCATAGTGTAAAATGCCACTATAAATCAAAATTTTTAAAGCAACTTATTAATGCTGATTCACCATTTAAAACAATAGAAGAGCGCAGAAAAATGTTCACCATAAAAGACTGCATTTACTTAATTGATGAAGCATGGGCGTCTATTACAAAAGATACCTTAATCAATGCATGGCATAAAATATGGCCAGGATCATTATTTATTGAAAATGAGGATGAAGAAGAAGAATTTTCAGGTTTTCCCAACACTGCAACAAGCTAAAGCTTCTGAATTGATGAAATATGCAAAAGATTTTACCCCAGCTTCACAAGAGTTGGATGAACGACACAGATGAAGTTTTAGTAAACTATGTTGCAGATGAAGAAATTATTTCTGCAGTTATTAATCCATCAGAAGACAGTGAATCTGAATCTGAGAATGACTCTGAAGAAAAAAAAATTAAGTTCGAAGAAGGTTTATATTATTGTGAAAACTTTTTGAAGTTCTTGGAGCAACAGAGTTGCATAGACCAACAAGAAATAATGACTGTTTACAGGATCCAAAAAAAACTTTTTAATCAAGAAAAAGGGAAAGTTCTGAAGCAAAAAACTATACAGGAAATGTTCAAAATTTGTAATAAAAAATAATTTTGTATATTGAAATAATAATCTGCAGGTAAATTAAAGGTATTCAAATTTTGATTTATTTAAATTGAATTATTAAATCTTCTTTAAAATGGACACAGGTAAGTCGAAAAAAAATCATTTAATCCAGAATCTGCAAAACTCTAAAATCCGCACAGCCTCTGCTCCCAAGCTGTGCGGATTTTGGAGACTCTACTGTACATTTAAATTAATTAATGAAGATTTAAATAAAACTGCAGTAATACGCATATAAAAGTACTACATCAAAGTCCATTATAAAATTTGTATTAGCAAACGAACGTGTAAATCAAAATGCCCCCTTTTTGTAATTTTTTATGTCTTTATATTTTGGTATCTTTTCAATTTCAACAATTCATCTTGATTTATATATTCTTATGCATTTTGGTATCGTATATATTTTAAAATATATATAATGGAGCTAATTGATTTTAGCAATCTTTTAAATATATATATATATATACACAATATTTAATTTTTAGGTTCCCGGCCGGGAACCTGAGTGGAAAAAATATGTTCCCAGAAATGATTTCTGGGTTCCCCGGCATCCTGGGAATGCTATTTTTCGAGCCCTGTCTTATATGTTCAATGTTTTATTTAAAATTAACTGTATAAATGCTTTACGATTTTGAAACAGTTGCCAATTTTCTTTTGTTAGACCTTTTGGAAACAGCATCACATTTTGATTTACAGTAGTTATTCAACAAAATATTAGTTGATGTATTAATATGTAATAAAAGACATTACTTTTATGCATGAATGATTCTCACATGTGTCAATAAAAATATCTTTTGCATTAAGTGTACTCATGGTTATTTTAAGAGCAATTTGCTTTTGGTTATTTTCATTTAAAAATTCGATTTCTAAGTCTGAAATTAACTTCTTTATCACTATAAAATTATGGGCTACAATATTTACAATATCTGCAGTTGGATATTTTAAACCTCCTATATCAAAATCATTAATGACTTCAACATGGGGATCAGTGGCTAATTCTCTATTAATAGTTAAATTATCTTTACATATTTCACATTTTAATTTTAAGTGAATTACTGAATGTACACAGTAACCTGTCGAAACAGCCAAATCATTCTGTACATTATCAATGTCGTTATTGGTTACAAAAATAGACAGAAAAAGCTCTTTCAGAGTAACAGCCTCATTTAAATCATTTTCAACATTTACAAATTCATTTACAAGAATATCTTCTTTAGATTTTGTCATTAATTTTAAAACATTACACGTTCGTAATTTCTTTTCAATTTCTAAAATTTGCCTCATTGAGATATGATAGTTTGTCCCTCCCATTCTCCTATATAAACTAAACCTATATTCTAACTCATCAGTCTGTATTTTTCCTGGTAATAGATAAATCATTTTTAGCTCTTTTGAAACATAATACATGAGATCTATGCTGCAATTTGTAGTAATAATGAGAGCAGAATAAGTTTCTTTAGTTAACCGGCCAGTTTCGCTTTCCAAAGATTCCCATTTCTTTAGCCATTCCAAAAATGTATGTAAAAATAAAAAATTATCATCATCTTCATTGCATGTTAAAGGATTACAGCGGTTATCATTCAAACGTAACCCTTTATTTGGAGTTTTTACATTCATTATAGAAAACCACCTGTGAAATATTTCAATATATTTAGATGTTCCAATGTTATTAACAATCCTATGTTTTTCCCCATACAATAATAAACTTTTACTTACCATCCCATTTATTAGTTGAAGTGCAAGGGTGACATTTTGTTTTTCTAAACTAGAGGGCCATAATGCCTTCTGGTATAGTGAATAGCCATGTTTTAATAAATTTTCGAATTCCAATTCATACAACTGTTTTACAAATAAAAGTGATGCAGTAATAACTTCAGAACAATTTTGATCAAAAAAGGAAAATACATTGCCTGTTCTGAATTTTTTTGGTTCACCCAATTATTTCTAACTCTTTTAATGACATGAACTGGGTCAATGCAATAAAATAGCATTCTTTTAGGATCACAAGGATGTGGATAAACATACTCTGGATGAACAAGCTTTGGATCTTTTAGAGGACTACGAAAATTCTTCATGCACTTCCTATTTATTTATTTAGTTGTTGTCAGTGACTATAACTATAACTTTGTAGCCGAATGTTTCTAAGGTGACAATTATTTTTTTCAAAAATGAAAAGAGGATATCAGAGGACATTTTTTTACTGGCAAAATATATACAACATCTTTAAATTTAGAAAAGAGGCTTTGCAACATGAAGACATGTGCACTAGTTGCACATTCAATGCCATCATGTGCAGATCCAACTATATTGCCCCCTTTGTAATCTTTAACATGAATCTCATCAATCATTAAAGAAACATACAAATCTTTATTTTCTAAGCTTTTTACCCTTTGCTTAGCATATGCCAAAAAGTTAACCCATTGAATTGAAATTAATGATGACAACATTAAATTTGGCACTAAGCCTATGAATAGTTGAGGGATGTAGCAAAATAATAGGTCCACTTGCTCTAACAAATTTATACGCAGAATTTGATATTGAAAAAAACATTGATGAAAATATCAATGTTTCAGGTGAATACCAGTACTTTTCAGGCTTACTAAATAATAACTTGAGCTGCTCTTGTAGAAACTCCAAAGAAGATTTCCTATCTTTAACTACTGCAGCTAAATTACTCAACATTGACAAAATTAAGTCTACTTGTAGTTTAACTTTTGATTTGTTTTGATTACCCTCTATTACATTCAAAATATTATATAAATCATTTGTATTATTTAAATTTAAGGGGAATTTATAAGGATTGAGAAAACCAACTTCTTCTCCTTTATATGACACAGATAATTGTAGTTTAGAATTTACTTGTACAGAATACAATAAAGCTACACTAGAATGAATCTTTAAATTTAGAAAACACACATAACCATCCCAGTAAACCACATCCCAGAAGTTTGACAAATTAAACGATTTCAAACATTCCTTAAGTTCTTCAAGTGTTGCAAATTTTGTTTGTTTTTCATAAGCCTTGTAAGATTCTACACTTTGCCTCATGGCTTCTTGCAACTGTTCGGTATCATTCTTCATTTTTCTTTCTTCGGGACTTACCCTGTTTGCAACACTGTTATTCATATAAGACTGATATGAAGGAAAAATTGCCGGAATTGCACCTTTCTTAAGACGGGGCTGCTTTAACTTTACTACAATCTACCTACCATTCTTCTCATCCACCACTTCTTCATGAGTCTCCCAATATGTTGCTTCAAAATGATGTTTGCAAACCTAAAATAAAAGAGTGATATATTATATTATAACAGTGAGAATAAAAATAATGCAATAGAATAATATTTACAACAGAAAAAAATAGCTAATAATCTTCCACCCATCCCCCTTAATAACAATAACTGTTTTATTTACAAAATTTTTCTGCTCGGCAATACTTGCAAAACTGACATATTTCCTGACTCCATACATGGAAAAAAAAGAATGGTAACATAACTTATTATTGGATAGCAGTAATCACTTGAACCAAAGTAAGCAAAAATCGTGATTTTTTAAAAATTTATTTAAATTGATTACCCCTGTGGCAGAAAATTAATATCTTTCTGTGACAAACTTTATTACAGCAAAATCTTTCTGCAGAAGTCAAGGCGAGTTATAAAAGACAAACTAAAAAAAAGCTTAATATTTTGTCCCCTCCCCCCCCCCTTTCCATCCCTGTATTTAGAAATCCCCCTTGAGAAATTTAAAATGATTATTTTTTGTTTCTTCGAAGTAACAAATAAGATAACTAGGGCACTAAGGTAAGCAGGGTTGGTCCCTGGTAAATACCATGGTAAAAACGGGATGAAGTGCATTTATTTAAATATTTACACACAACAAAGATTCCCAAACATTTACCAATCGTAATCGTATTCATATTCTTAGTCTTCCACGTTCACATTGGATTTTAGCATCATATAACAAAATACTAATTTAGAGACTTTTTGTAAACCCAGTCTGTTTCTAATCATGTTTTGGAGGAAAGAAAAATTAGAAAAAATACACTCCAGAGATGCTGATGATGATGCAGGATATCCCTGAGGATGTTCCATTAATTGGAGAAATTCTGCATCTATTCCAGTTTTACTAAAATTCTTCTGCCATAGTGCTTGTAAAATAGTGATTATTGCTGTATATCTTTTTTGTTAATTATTTTTGAATGGAGCTTGATAAGTTTTTTTTAAAAAGAAAATATGAATTGGTCTTTAAAGACCGATTCTTAAAGCATTCTATTATAGACTAGACAAGAATCTGGTAACAACAAAAAATGCAAACAAATATGGTAGTCTTCTGGTACTGATGCTGTAAAAGAACATTTTGTGTAAATATTACACCAAACCAAAATTGTAAAAGTGTTTTAATAGTTTAACTTAATAAGTAATAACATTTTTATTTAAATTTAACACAAATTATTTATTGCTTCTCTTGATGACACCGATATTTTTAAGTGTAATCATTTTATTTTATTGTGTTCTAAAATATTTATTTAGGAAATATATTATTAAAAATTTTATGTTTTATATGTAATAATTCTAATTTATTTATATTCCTTTCCTACAGAATAATTTTAAACCTAAGGGAAATTTGTAATAACTGTGTATTTCTAACTTTAATTTTACACATCAGATTCAGAAAGCCAGAATATTTTTTACACATTATCATTTGGAAGTTTTTCCCGGTGTTTACCACTTTTTCCCGGTGGGATGGGAAAAACAAGTTTTTGACGGGATTAAGCCAATTCTGAAGGCAAGACAGCAGACAAATAAGGCAATTTTTTTAAAACTTTGTATGTTGTAGGGGAGAGAGAAGGTGAAGTAGACATTTCACAGAATAATAATAACAATAAAAAATATATATACCGTAAAATCCCGATTGTAAGCCCCCCTTTTTTCAAAATAAAAAAAGGTTAAATTTGGGGGGGGGGGGCTTATAATTGGGATTTTTTTTAAAAAATCATTTAAAAACCTGTTTTTATCATTAATTTAGAAGTAAAAAAGGGGCGAGAATCTTCCTTATTTCGGCAGATTAAAAATAATAATAATAATAAAATAAAATAAAAATAAATCCTCAACCCTAAAATCCTGTCCCCCCCCCCCCCCAAAAAAAAAAACAGAACAACAAAAAAATCATTTTTTAAATATTTTTCTTAATTTCTTATTTTATTGTAACAATAAATACTATCTATCTAAAATCAATCTAGATCGGCTCTCAAAATTACTGCCCCCCCCTTTGCCCCCCTCCTCTCTGGTACCAAAACTGTATAGTTTAACCTTTATACTTTTTAATTTTAAACTTCTTTTCAGACTTATTAAATACTCTATATTAAAATAAATAAATCCAACCTACCACCTAAATTAACCCCACCTCCTAAAATCTCTGCTTCTCTCCCCCTGCCCCCCCCAACCTTATCTCATGAAGATCCCCCCCCTCCAAATGCATTGCGTAAAATTTAAAATATGTAAAATTAAAAAAAAAAGAGCGAGAGTCTGCCGAAAAAATCCCCCCCCCCCCTTTAAAAAAAATTAAATCATTTTTTAAAACTTTTTCTTTATTTCTTAATCATATAAATCTGCTCTCAAAATTACTGCCCCCCCCCCCTCCTCTGGTACCAAAAATGCATAGTTTAACTTTTATAACATTTTAACTTTAAACTTCTTTTCAGACTTATTAAATACTCTATATTAAAAATAAATAACCCCAACCTACCACCTAAATTAACCCATCTTCCTAAAATCCCTGCTTCTCCCCCCTGCCCCCCACCTTTATCTCATGAAGATCCTTCCCCTACAAATGCATCTCGTAAAGTTTAAAATCTGTAAAATTTAAAAAAAGGGGCGAGATACTTCTGTATTTCGGTAGATTAATAAATAAATAAATAAAAATGAAATCCCCACCCTAAAATCCACCCCCCACCCCCCAAAAAAAAATATAAATAAATAAATAAATAAAATAAAATAAAATAAAATAAAAAAATTTAAAAATCATTTTTTAATTTCTTATTTTATTTTATAAAAATAAATAATCAATAATCTAAATCTGCTCTCAAAATTACTTCCCGCCTCCCCCTTTGCCCTCTAGTACCAGAAATGCATAGTTTTCTTAATTTTTTCTGCTCTATTTGTGATTTTTTCCCAGCTATATTTAAATAACGATCTACATTATACCTCCTCCCTTCCAAAAAGTTCTCTATTTCCTTTGTCCCCCCCCCCCCCCCCAGTACATACTTAAAAGTCTTTAAAAGTTTTTTTAAATCTATTTAGAACTTTCTTGCAGCTATAATATAATTAAATAATTATCTAAATTGCTACCCTCACACCCCCTCAGCACACAAACTTAAAAATCTTTAAAACTATTTTTTAAAGATTGTATGTGGTTTTGTCACTTTGTGATCATCTAACTCTCCCTTTAAAGTTCCATTCTCCATCCCCAGAAAAAGGACCCCAGACATGGAGGGGGGGAAGGGTAAATAGAATATTTTAGTCTTTTTGTAGTTTGGCTGTTGTCACAGCTGATATTTTGTTGGGGAGTATTGAAGGGGAGTTATTTTAGAGCACTTATTTATTTCAAAACATAAAACATACATGTGATTCAGGGAAGAACAGCCAAACTGCAAAAAAAGATGAACATTTTTGCTTTCCTTTAACATATTTAGAAATCCACTCCTCTTCTTTGGGAGAATAGGACAGAGAAAAAATTTCAAACGGAATGATGATTTTAGATGAGTGATACTCATATGAGATGATGTAAATGAGATTAGTTACCTTACTACAAAATAAGAAATAGATCAAATAATAATATTAAATATTTTAAACTATTTGCTGGGTGAGAAGACAGAGAGGGAAGTGGAATTTTTGGAAGAAGGGGGGGGGGGTAATATAGATGATTGATTATTCATTAATATTGTTACTAAAAAGAAATAAATACAGCAGTTTAAAAAAGAAAAAGAGTTTTAAAGATTTTAAAACTTTGTTTGTGTGTGTGTGTGTGTGGGGGGGAGAAGACACTTTTGGAGTAGACAGAAAGTGTAGGTGACAAATTAGAAGGCTACAAGTAGGACATAAAGTTTCTTCACATAAGAGTTTTGTAAATTTTAAACTTTGTACTCTTTGGATGAGAGGAAAATATGAATTTCGATGGAAGAAGTTTGTAATTTAGATGATTCGTTATTTATTTATTGTTAATAGAAAGCAACAAAGAGGACAGAGGACTTTTTTTTATAAATACCGTAAAATCCCGATTGTAAGCCCCCCCCCCTTTTTTTAAAATAAAAAAAGGTTAAATTTGGGAGGGGGGCTTATAATCGGGATTTTTTCTAAAAATCATTTAAAAACATGTTTTATCATTAAATTAGAAGTAAAAAAGGGGCGAGAATTTTCTGTATTTCGGCAGATTAAAAAAAAATAATAAAATAAAATAAAAATAAATTCTCAACTCTAAAATCCTGCCCCCCACCCAAAAAATAAAAAAAAATTAAGAATCATTTTTTAAATATTTTTCTTTATTTCTTATTTTATTGTAACAATAAATACTATCTATCTAAAATCAATCTAAATCTGCTCTCAAAATTACTGTTTCCCCCCTTTGCCGTCCGCCCCTCTGGTACCAAAAATGCGTAGTTTAACCTTTATACTTTTTAATTTTAAACTTCTTTTCAGACTTATTAAATACTCTATATTAAAATAAATAAATCCTACTTACCACCTAAATTAACCCTACCTCCTAAAATCTCTGCTTCTTTCTCCCTTCCCTCCCTCAAAAAAAAATTAAACATATTTTTAAGTATTTTTCTTCATTTCTTATTTTATTGTAACAACAAATAATCAATCATATAATTCTGCTCTCGAAATTACTGTTTCCCCATTTGCCCCGCCCCCCTCTGGTACCAAAAATGCATAGTTTAACCTTTATAACATTTTAATTTTAAACTTCTTTTCAGACTTATTAAATACTCTATATTAAAAATTAACTCCAACCTACCATCTAAATTAACCCATCCTCCTAAAATCCCTGCTTCTCCCCCCTGCCCCCCACCCTTATCTCATGAAGATCCTTCCCCTACAAATGCATCTCGTAAAATTTAAAATCTGTAAAATTGTAAAATCAGGGTTCGTACAGACTCCTTAGAAACTCCTTAGAAATGAAAAAGCTTCTAAGCAGTGCTTAGAACTCCTTAGATATACAAAATACTCCTTATAAACTGCTTAGAATTATCAAGAAGCAAAATTAAATGATTTCATGCTCTTAATTGAAGCAGACAAGATTAGAAAATAGAGACATGAGGATTATTATTGCTTGTATATAATGATCTTTCTTAGGTAGGGCATAAATCAAAATAAAATAAGAATAAAATTTTATGTTTACAAAAGAAAAATTAAAGTGATTACAGGTGATTTTCTTACCATTCTAAAAAAAAAGCAATATATTGTGAATACTGTGCAGTTGGAACACTGAACCATTAGATTTTAATAGTATAAGATCTGTTTGAAAGTAATTTCTGTTAATTTTCTTAATTAAAAATTGTGCATGTTACAGTGCAAGGTACAGTAATACTAATATATATATATATATATATATATATATATATATATATATATATATATATATATATATATATATATATGTAGCATTTTGACGAGGTTGAGATATTACGATGAATAATATTCGATGAAAAGATGGCAGTCCTTCAACGATATAGCAAGTTGCAGTCGATCTTAGCGAGTATGGCGAAGTAGAAGGCAATGAAATGATTCTACCAAAGTTTTCCAATAAATCCAGACGAATAATTTTATTAGAAGACGAACAACACAGAAACAATTCCCAACGGTCTAAAACTTATAGCCCTCGGGCTAACGTTGCTTCACTTCATTGAATTAAGATGTTACTGGGCCAGATGAATATTCTACAGAATTAAAAATACCAGACACATATTTGTTTAGCTTCCGAAAACGTCAAAAATCTCTCGCTCCGACCGGTGCGGGTGAGTTTTGTTCTCTCCGCGGAAACATACACAGAATTACGTCACGAGCGCACAACCCAATGAGTGAGAAGCTAGCTCCAGCCCAACGAATGAGGCTTAAAACAGTAAAGAATCCCTTACTTGGGTGTGGACCAATTTTGAAGTTAAAATCCCAAGCGCGCGAAAGAATCAGAGCAATAATAATAATAATAATAAAAAGAAAATGGCTTTTAAAAAACATTCGAAATGAGAACGCGTCTCAGAATTTTATAGATTGGGGAACTGATAAAAGCTACGAATGATCTTAAATTTTAGATTAAGATTTGGAATAAAATAATTATTAATATACGGATATTTACTTTTAAAAGGACTTTAAATAGGATATATATTATTATTAAGGATTACTATTAAGAATTAAGGAAATACTGACTATGACAGAAGTTAGATTAAATTTAAAAGATTAATGCGAATAAAATGGAAGGATACGAAGGATATAAATTTTTTATATAACATATATATATATATATATATGGTAAGTTCTTTAAATTTTTTGGACTCCTTAGATACTCCTTGGATTTTTTCTTCTGAATTCTGTACGAATCCTGTATAAAGAAGTTAATTTTTTAATTGCATGAAAATATTTTTTAAAAAAACATACAGAAAAGTTCCTAAAAATTTTTTATAGAATAATTCTTAGTTATAAATAATTCAAATAAATAAAAAAAACCTCCTCCTGTTAAACCCAGGCTGGGAACCTGCAATTAGCAGAATTACACTCACAGGATTTCTGTCATTTCTCTAATATGACACTTTTCTATTAACCGGTACAACAACGAAAAATTGTATAAGATTGCAATAATTTAAAAGAGTATTTTGTTTATCTGCTTAACAAACATACTCTAGAATTGCCTGTAGGCATAAAATCTTTTCTTGATATTTTCTGCAACCAAATTTTCTTCAATTCCTCACCCTGTGGAAATTTAAAGACTCTTGCTTTATTATCAGCATCATAATTGCCTCTACAGTGAGGCACACTACATTTATAAATGCTGTGCTGCAAAAGAAAAAAATAATAACATTAATTTATGAAATATAGAATATCACAGAGAAATGTGTTGAAAAATGATTTGCAATCGAAGATAAGAAAATAATAATAAATTATATTGCCTACTTTTTTTTTAAAAGTGGCATTTACCCGTATTTGAGCAAATCTCATGATTGTAGACAAGATATTTCCTTTCACTGGCATCATATTGCGTGTCTTTTTCCGAAAATAAGGTAAAACACCAGGCTTTTGTTTTTACGGATCAGGAAAGAACAGAACCATTCACGTTCATTTCACATTTTTTATATTGAGATACGTCATGTCAGAAATCAAACTGAATGACAGAAAAAAATCACTGCATGAAAGCTGGCATTATGCCAAAACACTGGGTCAAATCAATATTACTTTCCCGCGTCATCTCAATGTCCCAAAATCTTAAAATTATGGTTATTAATTGACTTAAAAAGTTGAGTGCTTATGGACATTAATGATGATTTAGATCGATCAGTTGGATGCAAAAATAATTTTTTTTCACCATATGTACCAATAAGAAATGATTTGACTATGCGACTATCTGTAACTGCATCATCTATTTCAGTAAGCGTACATCCACTTAGCCAAGTAAGACATTTCAAAAGAATGGGAAGAAAATTTATCTTTCGTTTCATCAATTTGTTTCTTAAAAGCATTTTGCTTGAAGGTCGACCTGCTGAGCTTGTAGAATTCTTCCGTAATATTAAATAATCTCTGTAAAAAATTTTGTGATATCTAAAATGACCCAAATCATTATATACAGTATGGAACCAGTTATCCAGAATGGCTGTGTCCAAATGTATTCCAGATAACTGGTTGCTCATCCACACACACCCATTATTCAAACTTGTGTGTAGTATATTTGGCTCTGGCTTTATTTGTGAGTCAAAGGTTAATCAGAATATTAAAGAAGGGTAATTGTAAAGGAATCCTTTTCAATAAATTAAATAATTTCATATAAAAATCAAAATCTGCCCTTATTAAATGCTTCAAATCCTGATTAATCAGTGATTTTTAAACATGAAATATTACTAAACTTACAAATTACAATGAAAGAATGGAAAAAAAAAACTTGCTTGCAGGTTAGAATAGTGTGTGTGCTTCCTCACCCCCTCCTTACAAAAATTTAGTTATTTTTATATTTTTCAAGCTAGTTGAAAATGTTGATGTTTTAATTTGATTCTCTTTGAACTCAATCTTTTACAAAAATGCATAGATATTCATGAATTTTTTTTAATGGTTAAGATTTGTAATAAATAAAAAAATAAATAAAAAGTAGGGCTTTACAAATATATTTTATAAGATAATTAAATACTCATTTGTTCAACAATTTTTATTTCTTTAAGATTAGTTTTTGTTTCAAAAATAATTCCTGCATTATAAACAGCCATGATATGAGTTTTATCTTTGCTCCATCCCATTGATAAATTTTTGTGTTAAAATTTCTAATTCAAGATGCACTGATTATCTTCGGTCATTTCATCTGCACTTTCATCATCCTCAGTGTCACCGAACAATTTCGGAATCAGACAGCGTACTAGTTACAGGGACATCATTGTCGAAATGAAAACAGTCATTAATGTCGGCTTCAGTTAAGATGTCACGTCTCAATGTAATTTCTGCATATTCTTTCGGTTCTTGCTGAAGCATTTTTTCTTTAGAAGCAGCTAATCCTTCAAAATTACTGTCATTGTCTTCTTCCTGGAATATAGAGGTAGGCATCAAGTCATGGGTGATTCTGGTCCGAATTTTCCGAAAAATTAAGGCAATGATTTCCGAAAATTAAAAAAAAAATATCGGACATAAAATCTATCGGTATTTCGGCAAGTGATCGCCGGAAAAAATCAATCTCGTCATTCGTTCGAAGAAAAGTTGCGAATTTTGTCAAAGGATCGCGGGAAAAACATGACTTTCGTCAAAAACATTGTGAAAAACGGCAAATTTCGTCAAAAGATCGCGAAAAAACGGCAAATTTTGTCAACAGATCGCGAAAAACGGCAAATTTCGTCAAAAAATTGCAAAAAAACCGCAAATTTTATCAAAAAATCTCTAAAAAACGACAAATTTCGTCAAAAAATCGCGTAAAAAACGGCAAATATCGTCAAAAAATCGCATAAAAAACGGCAAATTTCGTCAAAAAATCACGAAAAAATGACAAATTTTGTCAACAGATTGCAAAAACGGCTAATTTTGTCAACAGATCGCGAAAAACGGCAAATTTCGTCAAAAAATCGCGGAAAAACCGCAAATTTTATCAAAAGATAATGAAAAAACGGCAAATTTCGCCAAAAGATCGCGAAAAAACGCAAATTTTGTCAAACGGAAGCTAAAAAAAATCAAAACAAAAAAAAGTGGCGGGAGTGACCCCCCCCCCCCTCCCCCCACTGTTGTAACTTTTCAGAAAATTTGTTCTAAATTTCAGAATTTTTTTTTTGCTCAGAATCACCCCTGCATCAAGTTATGCCATGCATGGGTTAATGTATTTCTTGATATATCTTCCCAAGCCTGAGCAGCTAGCCAAATACTTTTCTTGATAGAGAATTCCTTCTGACATTCTTGCACAGATTTATTCTCATTGAATGCCTCCAACTGGTCTCTTTAAAAATGAATCTTGTATTTGCATTTTAAGCTGTGTAAAACCCCTTGATCCAAAGGTTGAATCAAAGAGGTACAATTAGGAGGCAAATATTCAACAAACACATTATGCTCATGTGACAGACTTAGTGGTGGCTGGACTGCACAATTATACAACAATAAAATTATTTTGCAATCAGATAGGAGTCCAACTGATAAACAGTGTGCTCGTGCTTTTGGCACAAACTGTGTAGTGAACCATTGAATAAATAATACCTGGGTTACCCAAAAGCTGATTTGTTCGCTTTGTAATTAATAGGAAATATTTTTATATTTTTGAAACATTGGGGTTTTTTGCTTTTTCCTATCACCATTAACTTTATTTTACAAGTGCCAGCTGCATTTGCACAAGCTAGCAATGTTACTCTTTGCTTTGATTCTTTCAGTCCACTGCTTGGTAATTTCTCGTTTGAAGGCACATATGTGTGCTTTGGAACATACAGTGCAACATCTTAAATCCGGACTTCCAAAACCCGGAGTTATCTAAAATTCGGACTCTCGAACCTTCTTTGTCAGTTTAGTTATTCACAACAACAACAGATGGTGCCACAATACAAACCACAAAAGTAGTACTTTGTTAAAACGTTTTTCTTTTTCTTTTCTCTTCTACTGTGTGGGGAGGAAAGAAGAAAGAAAGCTATGTTCTAAATGTGCAATATTTTTTATTTAAATTACGAAACGAATACTTTTTATTTTATTTTTAAGCTGTAATTTATTATTTTATTTTCATTATTTATTTATTTACTAAAGTTTAATCATTTAAGTTTTTAAATTTTTTAAGTTAAATCATTTTTGGGCTTCATAATGTAATATGAAAAGTCCAAATAAATATTTAAATATATATATATATATATGTATATTTTGTGAAAATATTTGCAATATAAAATATTTATTAAAGGTCCCGATTGAAAAAAAATATAATAGATTTCTGCAAGCAATTTTTGACGAAAGTTAATGAAACTTGGAAACATGTATATTGATGTAAAAATGAATTTATATTTTTCTTCCACCTGAAAGCTTTTTTTTATACATACTAAAATAAAAATAATGAAAATGAGAAATAAGAATTTGAATTTCTGATAGATGAATAATAATTTCATGTTTCTTTCTTTTACGGATGCAAGTTACTTTGTAAATAAATACAAAAATAGAAAGTTCAAAAACAAGCCTTGATAATTCCTTTTGAATAAATTTTATTGAGTTTAGCTATCACGGAAATAATTGTACAAGCAACTGATTATTATATATCTCCACTATTTTACATTTAGCAAAATTTTTTGAGCTAAAAACATTTTAGAGCCATTTTTGAAAAGGTGATTGTATTGCTTTTAGAATGATGGTTTCTGAAACATTTAATTCGTAAATTTAAGAAATTGTGGTATAAAATGCAATTGTTGGCATTGAAAGTAGCTTATAGAACTTAAAATTTCAATAGAAAATAAACAATTTTATTAATAGTTAATTGCAAATCCGATCGTATAAATGATTTGTATATATTAGTTGTATTTGTGTAAAATTTAAATTAAGTAGATTCTTTTGTTTCTAAGAACTTCACTAGATGGCGCCACAAGACAACTTCCATTATCCGGAATTTTCTAAAATTCGGAATCCCTAATTCCGAATGAGTCTGGATTTACGATGTTTCACTGTATTTATAATATAATGCAGTTCCATATCATTAAATATTTGTTCTAAACTGATCTTTTCTTTTTTCACCAACTCCATAACATAATTAATGTAATCTTCTGCACTTTCTGTATCTGCAGCAGCTTTTTCACCTGAAAATTTCAAAAGATTTAGCCTATGCCACTGTTTGAATCTATTAAACCATCCATGGGAATAATCACAGTTTTTTTCTATGTGCAATTCCTTATGGATTTCTTTGCTTAGTTCATAATAATGCTGCTGTGAAGCGGGAAACTTTCCAATCTTCTTTGCCTGATCTCCATAAGAACTTTGTCCACATCGTCATTTTTGGCTTGATGCATCATTTTTCTCAGATAAAAGGGTTTGGATGATCAGTGTCTCCATAAAATTTTAAAATATCTGTTTTATGCTTTTCTAGGTCAAAAGTTGTTGATGATCCAACTTGGTAAGTGTCACATACATTTTTTACTGAAGTACCTTCATCAAGATATTTTTCAATTTGCATTTTAGGTTTGATGCTCTTTATGCTCAAAACTACTCTTTTTCTTTTCACATCTCCCAATTCACACGTCTGTTTTAAATTGTTATTTAATTCTAAATTTTTCTCAATAGATTATAAATTGTTATTTGATTATGAATTGTCATTAAAAGATTTCAATAGATTATCATACCTAACAATTTTATGTTTATTGGTCTTTGTGAAATGGGATTTACTTGTACTATCAGAACCACTTAGAAGTTAAAATATGACTGTGATGCCTACTTGGGTGATTTCTGTGGTTGTTACTGGAATTTCCAAATTTCTTCCACCATTGTTACTTCTAGGGATTGAAATATAATTAGGATTTTGATTGGAATTTCAGTTACAGGAATTTCTATCCTGTGGAAAATAACAACATTTAGTAGTTTATATGATTTTTTCCAGATATATGGCATTAAATTTTCTCTCTAATATTTTGTAGAAAAGATTTGCTAGAATAATTTAGACTTTTTATTCTTTCTGATTCCTTCTTTAACTCCTTAATCTGTTCATTGCCCTCTAGCTAATTGAATTTAATTCCCAATTCTGACACATATTATTGTTGATAATGACCTCCTGTGCCTTGAGAGCTTTCTTTACATTACTTGCATATTTATTGAGAACCAATGAGCTAAAAACTACTCATTTAGGTGCTGTGCTGGCTTCTACTAAGATTGTAAATATTTGTGAATTGATGTTTGGCACATTTGTTGATTATTCAAGAGAACTGCGCTGTATTGAAAAAGGTTTTTAACAAATACACTAAAGAAAGTAAAACCTCACAAATAATACGAGTTCTGAAAAAGGAAAGAATAAAAAAATATATAACTGAGAATAATCAAGGCCCACACTTTTATTTTTTCGACATTCTAGTGTTTGACTTGTGTTTTTTTTAAAGCTTAATAAAAGTAATTAAAGGAACTTGTGTGTATAATCTGAAATAATGCAGCAATGTCGAAAATTTAAAGTTACAGTATGGGATCCGTTGTCCAGCATCCCCGTATCCAGAACGCTCCGAAAACCGGAATGCAAAACGATAACCAAAGTTTATTTTGTTTTATTTCAAGAGCATAAAAAAATCTCAAAAATTTTCAATCAGTCATGGGAAAAATCACGAAATTTGTCCATCGATCGCACGAAAAACTCTGCGAGTTTCGGCAGTAAATCATCAGGGAAAATGCTGAATGTGGCAGTCAGTTGTGAGGAAAAATGTGAAATTCATCTATTAATAAAAGGAAATTATCGCACAATTCATCAATCAATTGCGGAAAAAAATCACAATTTTCGCCAATCGGTTGAAAGAAAAAGTCGCAAAATTCACCAAGCGATAGTAGCAAAATATCCCGAAATTTGTTAATTTATTGCTGTAAAAGTAATCTCGAATTCGTCGGTTTATTGTTGGAAAAAATTGTGAAATTCTTCAATTGGTCCCAGAAAAATTATCGCAAAAATTCTTTGATCAATCGTGGGGGAAAAATAAAAAAATGTGTCTGTAAATCGAGGAGAAATATCAGATATTGCAATTAAAATTCGTTAATCAGTTGCAAGAAAAAAATCGCCAAATTCGTCGATGAGTTGCGAAGAACTACTGATAGAAAGGGACTTTAAACAATCGAGCTCAAAAGATGTTTTACGGTGCAAGGTGCAAGAATGTACTTTTTGAGAACAGTGTGCCATTTTTCAAGAATTCCCACGCAGCAGCCCTTTTGTTCCTGGGTCAACACAACGATAAAAATAAATGGTATTGTTTGCATTCATCAATTTACAAATTCAATAAATAAATATAAAACTTATGGTGTAAAAGGTATGATAAAAAGCATCAAAAACAGATGAGTAACTGATATGTTTCATTGAACAACTGATTTGTGGAATGCAGCAGTGAAGCTACTTCCATGAACAGCAGATCATGTCAATGTACAGGATACATGAAAAATTAGTGCAAAAGACATGCTATAAGTAAACAAATTTAATAGAAATATTCCAAAAATCCACATCAAAGGATTCTGCTCCCAAGTCCCAAAACTAATTGTTAACGTAATATTTTTATAATTTGAATTGTAATTCAGAATGTTTTTTTTATTCTATGTAAATAAGTTATCAAATTAACAAAATTGTAAGTATGTATTTACATTATATTATTTATGTTTATTACTAGCTGTGAAATTAGTTATTTTGTACATTTCTTATACTTATGATAAAGTGTTCCGAATTATGGAAAAACCCCTTATTCAGAATACTGTAGGTCCCATGTATTCCGGATATCAGATCCTATACTGTATTTCCTTTTATGTCTTGTCTCAGGCGAGTATTTCACTCACCATCAATACAGTTGCATGTTCCTTATTCTCAGTATTCGAAACAACAAACCCCCTGGTTGAAATCAATTAAATTTTACTCAATAATTTATCCACAACATTTTATAATTAGATAATGCAAAGGCTGAAAGAAAAAAAGAGCTAAGATTAACTTACATATGTTTGGGATATCAGAAATGGGGCAATTCTGTTGATTCATCTTTTTGCCGAATTTCATATATCTTTAAAAAATCATTTATTCTTTCATATTATTGCTATTTTTAGCTGCATCTGATGTAACTGACAGAAATGCATGAATTGAAATGAAAAATCCTTGAGTACAAAGATACTGATACTTGACAGTTCATACTAAAAATCATATATATCTAAGTCTTTTATAAAAATCTGTATAATGCTTAAATATTTACTGTATACAGTAATAAGTTACCTTTAATTCACATACAGCATCTTCAGGAGAGACTTTAATTACTTCAACTACTGCCACATCAGGTTGAAGATTGAATGATAGTTTATTTTTTGCTTTTTGGCGCAAACTCTGCATTTTCCTTCTTTGGCTGAGTCAGTACATAAAAGCAGCCTGAAATAGTGAATTGGGTAGAAAAATTTAGTCTTTTGACAGATGCATAACGTTTATTAGTATGACTGAAAAAAAACGTGTACTATATAGCTGTACTTTAAATAAATAGGAGCTTTTCCTTTCAAGTTTTTTCTTTTGTCTGTTGTTTGGCAAATCAAACAGCATTTTAGGATAACTTGAAACCAGTGTTCACCTAAATTCCTATACTGCCATTGTAATGTACTGCTGTTCCCAGTGCATATAATATAAGGTTTTCATGACTGAAAGAAAAAATGCAAAGAATAAGAAATATTCAAAATAATAATGCAATGCAATTTGAGCTCTAAAGGAAACAGAAGAAACTTTAGATATGAGATCAGTTCTTCTTTCAATATTGAACTCAGAGTTGAATGATCTTTTTAGACAATATCTCACCATCTAGTAGAGGTTTCAAAACATGTGAAAATTTTGGCAATGGGATGTCTGTAGAAGGTTTAATCCTTTTTTTTTGCTAGAAGTTTTACAAGATATGTAGGACTGTCAACAAACTGTTGCTTCTTTATCCCAAAAAATTGCAAATAATTGCATATTTGAAAATATTCACTCACTGACAAGATTTTGGAAACTGAAATATTTTTTTTTTTTTTGGCTATGGCATTTTTTACTTCCATACGCATAGTCCAGTGATACCTTGTTGGACCATCTTGTTCGATTTGTTCTGGAAGATGAATCATTATGTGCATTTTGGGAATGAGATTCTCAGAACCATAACACCTAATAAACAATTGTTGGTGCGTGGCAATGAGGTTTTCTAAGTTATCGAGCATTTCAATGTGAATAATGGGAGAAAAAATAAACTGGATAATTTGAATTAGTTTTATAAAACAAATCAAAATGTCTGGAGATTCATTTTTGAAGCAGTCTTTTAAAAGGGATGGAAGGTGAATAATCAAATTGTAATGAGCACTACTTGAAGCATTGAGTTGCAGATTACTTAAAAAAAACTCTTGGCTATAAAGATTTGCTGACTGAACAATGGAATTTCAATTTGGATAGCTAAACATTTAATTTTTTTCTGGTAAAATAACCTTCATCAATGCATGACTTTAGAAACAATGTTTTTTCTTTCGGTGCAACACCTTTCAGGAAAATGTGCATGGGATCGTATAGCAAGTCTTTTGTTAAGGATACGTATGGCAAGTCACCAAGAATTGAATGTGAATTTAATCCAAATTCTTTGGATAAACTTTCTCGTTCAGTGTTATTTTGTACATTCCCCAACTGCTGTAATTGTTTGCTAATTTCCAAGTTCGTTCTTAAGTTGCATATTGTATGACACATGGCATATTGTAAATCTTGTACTTTTGCTAGGAAACTTTGCAGGTGCGACATGGTTGTTTCACAACAGCAAAAAATCCTTCCTTGAAGCGACCAATGTTATGACAAGCTACTGAATCACCAATATATGCCAATAAGCAGCCATAAAATTTACGAGTGCCAAATGCATTTAAAAGTAAGCCCTCATTTGCTAGAATATTTAATGTTTGAAAAAATCCTTTAGTAGAATTGATTTAGCTTTTGCTGTTTTTACAAAACTGGCTTGCGCTACTGCCAAAAGATGAATATGCACTAATTGTGAACGAAGGTGAGTTGGGATGTTCAAAAATACAATATAAAACATTGTTAATTTTTCTTTTAGAGAACATTTCATCCCCCTGAAGTAGCTAATTCAATATCATCATGATAAAGCATCATAATTAAGACCTTGTTTGGATGCTTTTGTATCAAACGATGAGTCGAATATCTCAAGCCATTAAAAAAATCTAGCAAAACCCCATTCTCTACTTTACTGTCTCCTCTATTACAGAAGTATGGATTACAGAAGTATTTGCCATAATCAGGCCTCTGTAATAAATTTGTAAGTATTGATTTGAGAACCTTTTTTAATAGTAATTGATTTAATAACCTTTTTTGGAAGCATTGTCACTTCCTAACAACAAACATTCTTCTGGCTTTATATACAGGCCTAACTTAGTGTAGTGTTTTTTTCGAGAATAATTTGAGGCCATTTCATTGAGGGATAGATCTGAACCACACTCCTCTAGAACATTTTGGACTTTTGACGCTACAGTATCAATTAACTTTTTTGAATCCCTGTGTTTACCCTCCAACTCTATACCAAGAGATTTGCTTTTATTTGGTTCAGACTTGTTTTTTGTGGGCTAAATATCTACTGCTGCTGTTTCCATATGTGGAAGAGCTAGAATAGGTTTCGCCTGACATTTGTTTATGTGTATCCTATATGCATCTTTAGAATATAAATTCTGATTTCAATTTACGCATTGAAGAAAATATTTTCCATTGTGAAACTTATTAATGTGTCAATTGAATGTATTAAAATTATGTGTTTCAAATCCACAAGGACCACATTTATGTTTTTTTTTGCATCTGTATCAATTTCCATTCTCACCTGTGTTTCATGTTGAGTGGATGTTCTTTTGTTTGTACTTGAATTCTGCTCTACTACTAATAGATAACTACGACTAGTGTCTTTACTAGCAGATTCTGCTCGTGGGGGATCAATAGGTGAATGTAATGCATTTGCAATAAATATTTTAATGTAAAAAAAAAGTTAAAAAATATTCAGTACTGAGAAATCAAAGGCTGGTATAGAATTTTTAGCATGCATGCTAACATATAACAAATCACAACACCCATAGTAAATTAATTCAATAATTGCCTTAAGGTGTTACATAAAAACTATAAAAATAGTGTAAAAGGTTTAATAAACTGTTTACATGTTTTGGATCCACCGAAGTCATTATCAAAACAGAAATAAATATTCTATATAGTTGCATAATCTATGAGGTAATTTCCAAATGCCATTATTCAACCAAAACACACTTTATAGTTATTGAATGACTTTTTAACATCAGTATGCATATACAGTTGAACCTCGAAAATCCGGAATTGTCGGGAGTGTGACGATTCCAGATTTTTGGAGGTTGTTAAAAAATATTTTCCCGCAGTCTGCCATTTTGTTCCTTAAACAATATCAATATAAAAGGTAACATCTGGCTAAAAGACATACAATAATCAAAATTAATATTATCTCATAAATACTTCAACTTTGAAAGTAGATGTTACTTTCTGAGCATACAAGGGCTTTGTTTCATTGAGTATGGTATAAAAATTCAATAAAAAACTTTTTATTTCTATTTTGCATAATTTTAGTCAACTTTACAAGATTTATGAAAAGATTTTATTTATTTGGCACAGCTTGTGTCGAAATATTTATGAAATAATATATGTCTTTTAGCCAGATGTTACCTTTATTTTGATAACGTTTGAGATACAAAATGGTGTACTGCGTAAATTAAAATATAGTAACTTCCTAAAATTATTTATATTCATTAAAAAATATTCAAAAATGGCGAAAATGACAAAGTATTTTTAAGTTGATTTTATTTAAACATTTCAGTTATTGATAACTGTTCCATTGATTTTCGTTTGTGACTGATTTGTTTTTCTTTGATTTGGTATATACACATAGTTTCTTGTTCATTTATAAAATTCCTTTGCTCAAAACCTTTGATAGCATTATCTAAGTTTTGAACAATGTCATCAATAGTTATTTTTGTGACTAATTGTTCATCACTTTCATTTACCTCTCTCAAAGCTGTTTTACATATTTCGTCATCAGTCAATTTATTGACGATTGGTGATTCATCATCAGCATGGATAACTTCATTTATGTCATCGGCAGTTAATGAAATTCTGAACGTATTTTCTTTGCAGTATGAAAGAAGATCAGAAATTATGTTTGAATCTTTAAGAATAGGAAATCCTTCAAATTCCTGATTGTCGGATTCCACTTCTCCGTCCACACAACTTCGAAATAAATCCGGTCTTTTGATATGCTGCCACCACCGATATGAATACGTGATAACGGGCACGATACTTGATGTATATTCAAGAAAAACCTAACTCTTTCAATTCAAGTTAAAGTAACAATTTATTAACAATATTTACACTTAAACTCGTATGTAAATTATCCGGTTTAACACTAAATCAAAACAATTACAGAAAATGCTCTACGTGTACCGTTAGACTACGTCAATTCATTCCGCACTGAGATTTCTATTCATCTCACACCCGCTCTCTCTTTCTTTCGAGAGATACCGTTAAACACACGTGGCTCAGATCGTCAACTCTCAACGACCTTACACCTTCACTACCACGTTTCAACTAATTTTTCCTCTGGTCATTCCCCAGCGCACCCGCTCTCTCTCTACGGGGCTGCTCTTTTATTTCCAAGGGTCGCTTGACAACCGTTCCTCCCTCTTGACTGATCTGTCTTCCTAAATAAAAGGGTGCACTCTCTTTCTTATCTATCAAAGACCACATTGCAATGGAAATACCTCTTTCATTATGTCGAACTCGTTACTCTCCGGATTAAGATTTTTCTTAAACCAGACTCTAACGGTACACTATAGATACAGATACAATATGCTAATCCCTTAAGAATAGCTTTCAACTCTTGCAGCTGTGAGAGAAACCTGACACCCCCCACCTTAGCGGAAAATGTGCCTTTTAGGGGCTAATTTTCCTCAAACTATGTAATGTCAGAGAAGAGTTCAACAGTTCCTTGATAGGTTTCTTCATTACTACAATTACATAAATATTTCAAGGTGTCTGAAAATTACCTACTGACATCTGTAATGAACCATATACTAATGTGATAACTACAGAAAAAGAATTATACAATATGCTAATACACTGTTATAAACACAAGATGCAAATACAATTATAAATACACACAAAAAATTTTTTAAACTTGATGATTACACCTTTCTAAGGGTTAATTATTTAGGGATTGACGCAGTGGAGGCAATCTCTACTTGTTCCTCCCAGCTCTTCCTATGTAATCTAGAAATTGCGTCAGCATTCAAATGTTGCGCTCCAGGACGATGAGAAATCCTCAGGTTCCAGCGTTGCAAGGCAAGAGCCCATCTAGTGAGTTTGGGGGACCTTGGGGTTGTTTCAGTTAGAAATTTTAATGGGTTATGATCAGTGATGATCTCGATTTGTGACCCATATGTCCATTTTTCAAACTTTCGCAACCCAAAGAGAATGCTCCAAGTCTCTTTCTCTATGCTCGGCCAAGCACGCTGAGCCCCTGATAATTTCTGACTAGCAAAAGCTATCGGTTTAAACTGACCCATTTAATCTTTTTGAGTAAGGCAACATCCTACTGCCATGTCTGAAGCATCGGCGTGAAGCTGATATTCCAGGCCCACAGTAGGTGTGGCCAAACGCGTCACCTTACATAATTAGTCTTTAAGGGTATTAAAAGCTTTTTCTGCCCTTTCATCCCATGGTACCGTATTTTTAACCTTCCCTTTCGTTAGTTCAGTAAGAGGTATGGCAATTTCAGCATAATTTGGAATATAACTTCGGTAAAATCCCATTAATCCCAAAACAGATCTAACCTCCTTTTTAGTTTTTGGTCTCTTTAAACCCTTATTGCTCCTATCTTCTCCTCATCCGGTGCATGGGTTCCACCCCCTATCACATGACCTAAACACTTAGTTAACTTCTCTCCAAATTTACATTTATCTAGTCTAATTGTCAAATTTCTATTTTTAAGTTCCTTGAAGACTGCTCTAACATGCTCGCAATGCTCTTCCCAAGTGTCGGAGAAAATTATGACATCATCAATATATGCTTATGCATATCTCCGATGAGCCTGCAGAACCTCATTCATATCTTTTTGGAAAGTAGCTGCCGCCGCTGACAAACCAAAAGGCATAGTTTGCCACTGATAAGTCCCATTATCAGTAAACGCCGTCAAGGGTTTACATTCCTCCGCCATTTTAATTTGCCAATAACCCCTCAATAAATCAATTGAAGATAAATATTTAGGTGCCCCTGCAGTATACATGATTTCCTGTGAATCTTTCATAGGAAATGTTGGAACCTGCGTTACTGCATTTAACGCCCTGTAATCTATGCAAAGTCTAACAGTTGTATCCTTTTTTGCTACACAAACAATCGGATGACTAATTTCGGCATTTGACACTTCAATAAGGTTTAATTCTAATAACTCTTGGACTTGTCTATCGACCTCCTCTTTCCACCGGTACACTGTATAATTTTGGCTTTTTCCTTTCTACACCCGGTTTCAAATCTATTCGGTGCTCACCTACTTCTGCTGGTCACACAGGACCCATGAATACTTCTTTATTTATCCTCAGAATGGACTTTATATCTTTGACCTGATTATTAGATAATCCTTTTATTTCAAAATTTTCTATGTCTCACTCTACCTCTTGTTCGCGGTTTAAAATAGGGATTTCCCCAACTTCTCCATATTCCTCATCACTTTCAAAAACAATATTTACAACATTGCTTCTAGCGATAAACTCTCTAATTTTATTTTGATGCGCTTGTTTTCTACTCCCGTCGGCTAATTCAACTAGGAATGAATGCTGGTTTCGTTTTTCAATAATAGTCGCTGGTCCTTGCCACCGAGAGTTTAACTTATTAGTTGAATCGGGGATCAGCAATATTACTTTGTCGCCTGCATCAAACGTCTTTTCTTTAGATCTCAAATTGTAATGATAGGCCATTCTGCCTTGTTGTACTTCAGACGATAATTTTGCCTCATTCGCAGCTCTTTCCAAATGTCTCTTAAGCTTATTCAAATACTCATGAATAGGCATAGTATCTAATTGAGCCCCCTTGTTCTCCCCTGCCCAGGATGCTTTTAGAACGGACAAAGGGCCCTCCGGCGCTCTACCATATAACAGTTGGAAGGGTGCGATTCCTGTCGTAGAGTTTGGGACTTCTCTATAGGCCCACAGCATAAATGGTATTTGCTCATGCCATTTCCTTCCTTCTTCTCTAATAGTATGATGCAACATACGTTTGAGCGTCTGATTAAAACGTTCCACAAGACTGTTAGACTGTGGATAATGTGGGGTTGAAAATCGTGGACTAGCACCTAATCTTTTCTCAAATTCTGTTGTTAAATCTGCCGTGAAATTGGTTCCATTATCACAGGCAATTATGTTCGGGTTCCTGTCCTCGTGAATATTTGTAGTAATGCATCACATGCCGCTTCGGCCGTAAACTTTTTAGAGGTGTCGCTTCCGCCCACCTGGTATGTTTGTCAATAAAAGTTAAAATATATTGATGCCCCTGTGAACTTTTAGGTTCAATAGGCCCAATTAAATCCACATTGACTACCTGGAACGGAAGTTCTGGACGTGCCACCGGGGAAATGGGTGCTCTATCATTCACTTTAACCCTTCTGGTTAATTGGCACTCTAAACATGCCTCACAGAATTGTTTAGTTTCTTTCGCCATACCATTCCAATAAAAAGAATACCTGATTCTCTGTAACATTTTCTTGGCCGCATGATGCCCTCCAAATACTGAAGTATGAGCTAGTTTTAGAATTTCTTCCCTTCTTACTTTAGGCGCTACTAATTGCGCTATAGTTTCGCCTAACAATTTCTCTTTATGATATAACAATCCATTTACAATATAAAAACCCCCTTTTTCCACTTTAGCTAACTCCCAAGCTCTCTCTAAATCTTTACATTCGAATTGGGATTTCTTAAACATATCTGAATTACATATGGTAACTTTGCTAGTCTCATTTTCCTCTACCTCCGTCTTCTCTTCGTCTTGACTTTGTAAAATTCCCGATCTAGTTTTTATTGCATAAACATTACAACTATCACTACTGATATTTTCCTTTTCACTCAGGTTATCAATACAAACTTCCATGCTTTCCAATTCTAGAGATTCTAGCAATAACTCCTCGCAATTGACTCCTGACAACTCATTAATCACTTCGGGATGTAAAATTACTTGCTCACTAATATTATCAGTTACTGCACAAAGCACGTCCTGGGGAACAACATTAGTTTGTCCAAATTGTGGAATAGCTAATGGCAATTTAACCAACGGTGATTTAACTGCTTCACCGAACAGTCCTTGTAAATAAATACTCCCGGCTCCTATTAATTTCTCTTCCGGTACCAAATCTTTATGAACAACACTGATCTCACATCCTGAATCTACCAATCCTTTCGCTTTTTGTCCATTTACACTAACATCAATTTTTTCGAGTTTATTTAATTTCCCACCAATAACATTAGTTCTCTGTTCGTCCTTTGCCGATATCCTCGCCACAATAGCTCCTTTAGGTAACTCTTAGTCTTCTTTCACGGAAATCTTATGTACACCCGCCTTTGATTCTCGCCATTTATTGGTATTATTATATCCCTCATTATTCACTTTAGTACAAAAACGTTGGTAATGACCTCTTAAACCACACTTGAAGCATTTAGGAGTGGAATCATCATTTGGTTTCTTAGAATCAATTTTCCTACCCGAAAAAGAATTAGTCTCATTACTCCCGTTTTGTCTCCAGTTACCACTATGTTTGTTCTCCTCCTTGGGTCTAAATTTTTCCTTGTTTACATAACTATCTTTACCCTTAAAACTTTTATACGTAACCGCATAAGATTTGTGCTTAGCATCGAAATAATTATCACATTCTTTAGCAATTTTAGAAACTTCTAACCAATTATTTTGCTGCGTTAATCCAATATGCGTCGCGGTTTCCTCATCTAAAGTATTTAACAACTTATCCGTGACAATTAACTGATTAACCTTCTCATACGTATCTGCACCTCTAATCTTACAGTAATTTTCCCACGTTGCTATTAAACGTGACACAAATAATACATGAGTTGCATTTTGATTCCTTCTAGCCTTCTTGAAATTTTCCAAACACGCCTTCGGTCTCGGCTCGTGTTCCCTTAGAACTAATTCCTTTAACTTCTCATAACTCTCAATTTGTTCCCTAGTCGTGTATATTAGCAAATTATCGGCCTTATCCCCTAGCATATTTATTAAAATTTCGGCCTGCTGGGTTTCCGGTACATTTTTTGTTTGGAATGCTCGTTCTAAACTGCTAAAAAACAGATTCCATCCCTCAGTCCCTTCTGGAACCTTGATAGATAAAGTTTTAACACTTTTAATCAATTTCTCTAGGCTACTCTCATGATTAGATTCTCTAGTCCCATTAGAGTTATTTGCCGAACTTTGAATCTTTATCCTTTCCAACTCTAACTCATGTTCCAATCTCAATTTTTCAGCCCTTTCTTCTCTATCTAACTTTTCTCGTTCTAACTCCCTTTCTAACTTTTCTCGTTCTAACTCCCTTTCTAACTTTTCTCGTTCTAACTCCCTTTCTAACTTTTCTCGTTCTAACTCCCTTTCTAACTTTTCTTGTTGTAACTTTACCTCCCTTTCTAACTTTTCTCATTGTAACTTTTCCTCCCTTTCTAACTTTTCTCGTTGTAACTTTTCCTCCCTTTCTAACTTTTCCCGTTCTATTACTAACGCTTCTTGTTCTAAGCGTTCCGTAACAATAGTGCTAGATAATTCCATAACGGCCCCCTCTTCATATTCGTCGCTCTCCACTATCTTTTTCTTAAGCTTAAACCTGGTATCATCTTTCGATACTTCAATTCCTAACTCTTCACATATCGCCTGAAGATCCACCCTTTTTATTTTTAGTAAGAAAGCCATACCTTCTACCGATAATTATTACCACCCTACAATAATACTTAAGCACAATATCAAATTAATACTTCCTCAAATCCTACCCTCACAAGTTACCTCCACATATTATACTATTTAACATATTTCAAATAAGTAATAATAAAATGATAAATTTCCTTAAACAACGTTACCCCGCGATTTGCTTCCAATAACCAAGTAACAATAATTTCAATTTGATTAGTATGCAATACAGATATTAAATTTATCATAAATAATAAAATACAATTTACACAATAATACTGATACGTTGCAATTTGAATAAAACACTGATGCCAATCACTACATAAAAATATCCACCCAACAAAAATTTGCATGAAATACACATAAATTCCTAAATTTAATCTCAATAAAATATTTCAATTTCAAAATTAGTTCTCACCTTAAAAAGTAAATCACAGCACTTTTTTTTTTTCTCTGGGCCTTCAGTTCTTCCTTGAAGGTTATTTTAATTTAATTTAAATTCTACACAAATTTGCTTTCCTCATTTACTATCAATATTTCAAACTTAAAGCAAACAATATCCCTTAATTTCAATATTACTTTAATAATAATTTAAATTTAAGAAATTTCAATTATTCCTTCCAACTATTAACACAATGCATTAATTTTAATCATTAATCTTATCCGTTAAAAACAATTAGAAAATCATTTCTAGTAATTAATATAAGATCCTTTTCTTAAAACAATAGTGTAAAATGGTTGTTAATATCTCATTTGATTTAGACCAATTATTATATTGCACATAAATTATCAAAAATTAACCACAACATTAACTTAAATTATCATCAATTATACACAATAAAAAAAAAAGTAGGTTCGAGAATGTCAGTAGAGTAAAATGATCAAAACACCTTACCTCGTACTTCATTCGCTGGGGCAATTCTCTGCTCACTTTTCCACAGGGTAAATTTTGCACTCTCGGGCAACAATCACTGTAACTTGAATCACTGTGTACACAAACACTGGAACTAACACTACACACAGCACCAACACTTCCGCTGGACGATCCGGCAAGGCACTCTGTAACAAGGCTAGCTGGCACTGGTCTACGATGATAGGGCACACACACTTCCGCTAGATGATCCGGCATAAACTGACTGTAACACGGCTAACTGGCACTGGTGGTCTACGACGATAGGGCACAAACACTTCCGCTGGGCGATCCGGCACAAACTCTCTGTAACACGGCTAACTGGCACTGGTCTTCGGTGATTCAGATCCTGTCGCTGCCAACATTGTCGGATTCCACTTCGCCGTCCACACAACTTCGAAATAAATACGGTCTTTTGATATGCTGCCACCACCGATATGAATATGTGATATCGGGCACGATACTTGATGTATATTCAAGAAAAACCTAACTCTTTCAATTCAAGTTAAAGTAACAATATTTACACTTAAACTCGGATGTAAATTATCCGGTTTAACACTAAATCAAAACACAGAAAACGCTCTACGTGTACCGTTAGACTACGTCAATTCATTCCGCACTGAGATTTCTATTCATCTCACACCCGCTCTCTCTTTCTTTCGAGAGATACCGTTAAACACACGTGGCTCAGATCGTCAACTCTCAACGACCTTACACCTTCACTACCACGTTCCAACTAATTTTTCCTCTGGTCATTCCCCAGCGCACCCGCTCTCTCTCTACGGGGCTGCTCTTTTATTTCCAAGGGTCGCTTGACAACCGTTCCTCCCTCTTGACTGATCTGTCTTCCTAAATAAAAGGGTGCACTCTCTTTCTTATCTATCAAAGACCACATTGCAATGGAAATACCTCTTTCATTATGTCCAACTCGCTACTCTCCGGATTAAGATTTTTCTTAAACCAGACTCTAACGGTACACAATAGATACAGATACAATACGCTAATCTCTTAAGAATAGCTTTCAACTCTTGCAGCTGTGAGAGAAACCTGACACTGATCATCCTCATCATCAAAAAATATCATTGTTGGCATCAAGTTGTGCCATGCATGACACAAAATGTCTTTGCTTATATTGTTCCATGAATGTGCAGTACACCAAATTGCATCTTTAATATTGAATTCTTTAACGAATTCAGTGATGTCTCTACTGCTATTTATGAAACTTAACATACGATGCAAAAAATAATTTTTATAGCAGCTTTTTTGCAGCTTACTCTAAAGTGTAATATATCAGAATCTTTCATTTTTCCCATCTTTTTGTTGGCTTTTAATATTGAACTTTTCGTAGCAATACCTACCTACCATACTTCATACGTGTTTAAAAGTTCAAAATATCGGCGATGCGGCGCATACGCAAGGGCGGCGAGTACAATTATTATTTTTTTTCTCAACATAGCAGTATCTGGATATTGTGAAAAACAAGCCTTCATTTTATATTTTTTTTAGTCTTACTGCCTCAAATACATGGATTCATTAACATTCATTCATATTTCACCTTTATTTACATTCATTTAATCTCAGTATAAAGTTCATAAATGTCATGTACCATGTACTAACTGTTATCATAACCCCAATTAATCATAATCGATTTAAACTATTAACTGTAACCGTCCCCTTAACCGTTTTGTAGTTGTTATTCCTTAGCTATCTCCCGCACAACCATGCTGCTGTCTCTTGAATAAACTCAATCTTCTTCAATCTATTTGTTTCATCTATTTGCATCTTTTTACATCTAAGCTGCAAACGTGACATGGTGTCATTTTCTGTTCAATATTAATAGCTTACTCTTTAAAAGTATTTATTGTATACTTTACAATAGTTGGTAAATTACATTTATTTTAAAAACATTCAAACGCCACACTTAGTTATGTTTTGCTATTCTCATTCACGGCATACGGCGATTTTCGATTTAAACAATAATCGATTGACGTAGTATGCTTTCGTTCCGACAGATGGCGCCAGACAAGTCTTTTTCTGATTCGCCAATCTCGTGATTATTCATGTCATGTTTTGGGCACGCGTCACTTCCGTGATCTTTCTAGAAAAGGGTTTTCATTGGCATGTGTATGTTTGGCAAAGTATATATATGCCTTACCTCGATTGTTTAAAGCAGGGTTTTTGTTTTGATTAACTAATCAATCTCGTAAGCAGTCGTTTTAAAAATGGCTGCGGTATGTATTTAAATATGGAATCTTATCACTTAAAAAACGGCAGCTTGGTATTCAATTATGGTATGTTTTATTTGAGTTTTATTTATGTTCTGTTTACCTTTATGATTTACAATAAACCAAGAATGTGTTTTTCTAAAGGGAAATTCTATGAATTTTTAATTAGTAATTCAAGCCTAATCTTCTTCAAAGCATCGATCTTCAAAGTAAGCATAGACAATTTTGTTAAATTGAATTTTTCGTACGATTTTTTTTCCTATTGTATTTTAAGATAACCTGTGTTTTATTGTTAATTCATATATCTTGTAAAATTTTATCGCTATTCTTGTTACTTTTAATCCAATTTTGCCAATCGTTTTTTTTGTGACTATTTCATTTTTACCGATTTTTCAATGATGCAGCGCTTCTAATGGGTGTGGCGCATACGTGTATATATATATATATTTTTTGTACCGATTTTTCAATGATGTGGCGCTTACGATGGGTGCGGCGCATATTCCCGAAAATACAGTATATCTATTTCTCCAGCAGAAAAAACATTTTTTTCAGGAATTTTTAGATCCTTTAGTGATCTGATTTTTTCGATCACTCCAGACTTCACAATTCTATTGACATAATGAAATCTTTTAAAAAGCATCCTTATGTCTTAGCCATCCTGGATTTTTATTATAAATTGACTAGACGTGGTTATAATATTTTATTTTGCTGGGTACATGGACACATGGGTATTCCTGGCAATGAAAAAGCAGATGAGGCAGCAAAACTTGCTCATAATCCATTACACCATAAAATTCCATTCTCAGATGTTAAACTATTTATAAAACACTTTGTTTATAATAAATGGCAAGAAAGTTGGAATTTGGAATACAATAATAAGCTGCACCATATCAAACCCACAATCATGAGCTGGCCTCCGATTTATCCAAGAAAAACAGATGTTCTTCTGACTCGTCTGAGAATTGGATATTCAAGGATCACTCATAAACACCTCTTACTTCGGGAGGATGCACCCATGTGTCCACATTGTCATTTTGATTACCTGACCATTTATCATGTGTGAACGGACTGTCCATGCCTCTGTCACTTGTATAGAATATTTTTAATTCATCATCACCAATCTTGACAAACCTTATTGGGGAAACACCTCATGGGGCACTTTTTCATTTTTTAAAACATTCTGGCTTTTATTTTGAATAGTTTTGATACATCCTTCATGTTCTAGTTATAACAATGTTAATTTATACTTGTTTAACTTGACATCTGGATGGGGTAACCCCATCCAGATAGTATTTCTTAGTGTATTACTTTTATACTTTCCTTTTGTAAGAACTCATAATATTTGTTTTAAACATTAACTGTATTTGGATGGGTGACCCCATCCAGATGTTTTGCTCATTATGCTTTGTTTCTTTTTTAGTTTTGTTATGGATTTCTTAAATTAGTTTTTTCTTAACTTTTACTTTGGCGCAGCTTGTCCCCAATGGGACCTTGCGCCATTAAACCTTATACAACCAACCAACCAACCAGACTTCACAAATCTACTGATTTGTGTCCTTAGCAATGCACTGAGTTCTTCATATAAAAATGGCACTAATGGCTTATCGCTCTGGAATTTTTCTAGGAAGGGCTCAATATCAGAAGTTAGACCTCCTGAAAAATTCAAGCTTTGCTGAAAGCAATGGGTCTGAAACAGCTTTTGACACTATTTCAGAACTTTGTGATGAAATAGTTTTAGTTTTTTCTACTTCATCAACAAATAAAATTAAATTGGGAATGAGCTCAATAGCCCTCTGAGCAACATCGACATTTTGTAACCACTGCACAGCACAGAACTTTTTTGCAAAGACAGATGAAGTGGTTACATTTGTGAAAAGGGCTCTACGAGCAGCACTATCATTAAACAAATTATATAATGCTCTATCATGCATATCATATCCCCCAAATCTTATACAATCAGTCAAACGTGTCTATGCCGAAATCTACAAATTTCTCTGCATTGTTTTGTCCTTTTCAAAAAACTTGTACATAATTTTTTTATTTTTTTTTTGCTCCCGAAAGATTTGAGATAGTCATGTTCTACTATATAAACAAATAGTTAAAATAAACTTTGGAAGTTTCTTTTAATTACAAATGTAACTATATTACCCTCTAATTGCCTTTTATTAGATTTTTGAAAATATATTATATTAATATTTCTTTTTCTTTTCAATAATTGTAAGTTATTGAGTTTTACTTAAGATTTAAAAACACAAAATCACTGCTACCCAGCATCAAGCCTAAAAATATCATAAATCATGGTATTTAAGTGAAGAAAAAATTTATTTACCACTCCATTCAATACTAGCTGGCCTAATATTAAATATGTGACAAGCAAGTTAATGCTATAAAATTTGTAAAAGCTTTTAATTATACACATATCACATGCTTCATTTGCAGGCATGGGATTGACAAAATCTCAAGAAAGAGGAAGCATATGTGCAAAATACAAAGTTATTCATTTAGTTCCTTAAATTAAAAAGGCCATAGGATCAAATATAATGTTTCTGAAATCGAATAATGAGTTCAAATGAAAGAGCAAACAAGGTTCATAAGGTTAAAGGTTCATATTGTTTAAAATATCAGATATTTTCAAAATAGTCAACTTGCTGATGATTATAAATGTTTTGGCTTTTCAGACTTCATATAATTAGAAACTACAATACATAGCACTTAACATGAAAACTTAATAAAACAATATTCTAGATGTCTTCAGCCCTCCCATTTACAACAAAACTCAAGATCAACTAATTGAAAGCAGAAATAATTTGCTTTTTATACTTATTGATAAACAAAATATAGAATACAAAATATCAAGTACAGTGAAAATTTTATATTTTGTACAACAAAACTATTAATATAAAATATTCTTTTTTAATTCAAAATTTGAACATAAATTTAAGCTTGTGTGACTACAAAATGTCATAGTTCATAAAAGTTGGAAAATTAATGTACACCCGTTTTGCATGAAAATATGATATATAATATCCATTGATATTTATCACTAAACACTGAAAGCAAGTTATGAGCCATCAAGACCATTGAAATTTAAGAGGAAACTAAAAGAAATATATATTTAAGATGCAAAATAGTAATTTAACTTGAGAACAGTTTTAGAATAATTTACAATATGTTACATGTATACAAATATACTTTAAAATTTTGGCATAGATGCACATAAATCCACCATATTCATAAATATTATTACTTTAAGGAAACTGCAATTAATTGGTCAAGCTTATAGATTCTAGTTATTTTCAAATCTATGACATTCATTTTAGATAAGTACATTTTTTCTAGTAAATATCATACAGCATAATAGAGAAGACATGACACAGAAGAATACAAAAATATGACAAAATATGTTACTGATTTTTAAATAAAACTAACTTATTACATTTGTGTCATACATTTTTCCCTTTTAAGGCTAATGCTAGTTAATTTACATAAATGATGGAATCTTAAATTTAAAAAACAATCTGCTATAGCTTTTATTAATGCATAGATATGGTTGTCAGGAAATACACTTTCTAATGAATGGGGTATTAGACCACTAAAATAATCTGTATCTATTGTGGATTTTAACACTTTAGACATAATTCTAACTTTCACATTCCCATGATTAATTAAAACTTCTTCTCTAATACACTTCTCAGTAAATAAGCAAACTGCTACAATACCATCTGATGGCTTTTTTAAGCCTCCAAAAAATCTCTTAGAGCTTAAAAATCACCATTCTTTAGAATTCCATTATGATGCAATAAATAATTACTGCATTTGGGACACTTAATTTTTCTTAGCAATTTTTTACGACAAATCCAGCAATATAAACAATTATTTTATTTCTATATTCTGAAAGTTGCAGGAGTGTCAGCAATGAAGCATTTTCATTACTTGCTTCATCGATAATAATATTACAATTTTTTTCTGGTGAAGATATATTTATTTCATTTTCACCAGTCAAATCAAATAACCTCTCAGCAGTAACATTGTTGAAAATACTTTCTGTGACACTAGTGACAGACAGACAAGATAAAAGAGGTGTTTCGCACTGGCTTAAAACATTTGCATTTTTGCTCGCTTTGATATCATTCCGAACAAGCAGTTGTTTATAAGCAGTGCGAAATTGTACTGCTCAGGGGTTATTGTTCCAATCTCCACGCTGTCTAACACGAGAAAAAAACATCTCCAAGTGGTCTTGACTCATTTTATACAGAGTTATATGTATTTCAGCTTATCACTTAGTAGTAAATCCTGAAAAAGACCACGTACACTTCGCCCTAAACAAATAAACCCAATAATTGGAGTTTTACGTTGAATCTGGTACAAAAATTTGCCACTTTGTGAATCTTTTAACTTCAAGAGATAGTCTTCCATGTTTTTCAAAAATTGCTCCAAATAATCTTGATTGCTTACCTTTATAGCAGCCTTTGGACCTTTAGCTAGAGAATTTTTAGAGTTTAGCAAATCAAAGAATGAATTAAATCTTGAAATAAAGTCTATAGTGTTTTCACATCCTTTGAATTGGGAAATTTTTAAGTTTAATAGAGCTTTAGCTACAGAATTACTGAAAACTTGCACAGACAAAGATACTTTCATTTTATTTTGAATAAAATTAACATGAGAGTCTCTTAATTTATTTGAACGGTGCAAGCCCTCAGAATTCTGCTTATCAATAAGTTCCCTAATGTACTTCCAGCTAATACTTTTATTTTTATAAATTAAATTAAAATCAGCAAATACATTACTCATTAATTTGATCATATGACATGCATCAGGCATGATATAAACCTTTTTTTTTTATCTGCAGAGGATGATTAAGTACAAATGTTAGTTAAAGCGTTCAAAAAGATGTTATTTTAACACCTCAGCTTTCTAAAAGATAATGCGGACGCCAATTAATAACTTAAAGCATACAGAAAGAAGTCAATTCTCTTAAGCTTTCAAAATACTCATAATTTATTCAGCAGTAGAAATTTCTACCTTATTCCATGAAAATATTTAAAAACAGTTGTAAACAATTTCTAATTCACGTTACATATTACAAAAAAATGCATCACAAGAAAAAAAGATGAGAGGATAAAAAAAGGAAATAAATAAAACATGGACAATAGCTTTAACATCCTCCCACCTTTTGATTATGTCGTATAATCAAAACTTCACATTAAATAAATACATTTACATGAACATTATAAATCGAGTCTCTCTGGCATTTTTATCATTCTACCAGATCTAGTCTTTTTAACTTGAGATTCGTTCTTTGAAGGCTCAACCTGAGTTTCATTCAAAGTTGGTTTAGGAAAATTAATTTTGGTACAATCACTCGATGACACTTCTAGAGGATAAATTCTTTGAACAGGACGAAGTATCTGCGAATGAGATGTTTGTAACTTTAAAAGCCGAACTTTTCCATCTTTACCAGGAATGAGCTCTGTAACAAGTCCTAATGGCCAGTTAATTCTTTTCTTGTTATCTGCTCCCACCAAGACTATATCTCCTACAGCCACTGAACGTTGGAATCGTCTCCCGATCGGCCGTTGGATAAGTAGACCTAAATATTCTGATCTAAATCGATTTCTTAGATCCTTTTGCAGTTCTTGCCTATATTTAAGTCTCCTAGTGAGAGAGTTTTCCTCGATTGCATCAACATCTGGTAAATCACACTCATGAATGTCTTTCAAAAACATGTCTGGAGATATGGGTTTGATAGATTCTTTCTCTGACATGTAAGTTAGTGGTCGAGAATTTATAATACTTTCACAATCAGCCAATACAGTTATCTCTTAAGAGTTCAAACAGGCTTGTCCTAAGACTCTTTTTAATAGATCTTTCATCACTCTGATCAGTCTCTCCCACCATCCGCCCCACCATGCAGCAGTCGGTGAGTTGAATTTCCATTCAATTGAATTGGTTGCTCCATACTTCACTATGCGACTCCAATTCAATCTTTTCAAAAAATTAGCTGCACCAATAAAATTCGGACCATTGTCGCAATATATAATAGAACATCTTCCTCTGCGTGATACAAATCTTCTTAAAGCCATGAAAAAAGCCTCTGTAGATGCTGAAGTAACAAGTTCAAAATGTACAGCTCTGTAGATAGCGCATGAAAATATGATAACCCAACTCTTTTGATTATTTTTAAGAAATAGAGGGCCAGCCATATCAAGACCGATAATTTGAAATACTGCTGCACCTTTTACTCGATTTTCTGGTAGAGAAACAGGAGAAGATTCCAAATTCTTAGAATTAAATCTTTTACAAATGGTGCATTTGGATAAAACAGAAGTCACAGTTCTTCTTCCATTCAGAATCCAGTATTTTTCTCTGAGCAAATTTAAAAGAATCTGAGGACCTGTATGACAATTTTTGAGGTGAAAATGTAAAATTAATCGCTTGGTAACTTCATGATTTGAAGGAACAACTATAGGGGTGAGGAAATCCATATTGTCTTGTCTATACATAATTTTAGTCTTTACACGTATTATTTCTTGTTGATCTTTAAACATCTCAAGAGTTTTCAATCTCTCATCACTTTCATGGGAAAAACATTCCTGTTGTATCATCCAAATTATCTTCATTTCAGCTTTCTTAAATTCATGACTTGTCAATTCTCCTCTAATTTGTTCTTTTGGATTAGAAGAATTATGTCTGAAACGTAGTATCCAACGAACAAGACGCACGATTTTTTCATAACTGGAAAAATACCGGTAGTACCAGGTTTTCTCTGTACTTTCATCAACATTAACCAGTAATTTTGTAGACTTCAATTTCTCTTTTTCAATTTCTTCTTCATTTATGTTTTGACATGTGAAATTCATATATTTATAATATTCTTCAGGATTTCGAAGCCAAGATGGACCCTCCCACCATTTGAGAGATACCAGCTTCTTTGCTTTACAGCCAGCCTCTAGATGGCAGATCTGCTGGATTCATTTCACCAGGTATATGTTTCCATAAAACAGGATCACTCAAATTTTTGATTTCTTGAACTCTGTTTCTAACAAAGACAGACCAGTTCTCTTTTCGGGATATCCATGCAAGAACAGTCGTGGAATCGCTCCAAAAATACCTTTCCATATCTTCCCAGCCCAATGCGTCAGTTACTGATTTAGCCAATCTGGCACCAATCAAAGCAGCTAAAAGTTCCATTCTAGGTATGGTTGCGCATTTTAAAGGACCTACGCGGGATTTCGAAGCAAGAAGGAATAATTCAACATGATCTGTACTTGCTATCCTCAAAAATATAACAGCAGCATACGCATATTGACTTGCATCACAAAATGTGTGAAGAGTACAATCTTCTACATTATCTGGGGTGAACTGAATATATCTTGGAATCTGAATTTCTTGTAAAATATTCAATTCACGAAACCATTCAATAAACTCATATTTTAGATCACTTGCAATTTCTTCATCCCAGGCGAAACCTTCTTTCCATGTTTTCTGCAACATTATCTTGGGACAAATCATAACAGGAGACTTAAAACCAATAGGATCAAAAACTTTATGTGCAATTGATAGCATGATTCGTTTTGTTATTTTTTCTAAATTTATATCTTTCGTCCAGCTTACATTAACCTTCAAAATGTCTAGAAATCGGTTCCATTGTAATCCTAGTACAGCAGTTTCTTCGCAATTTCCACTATTTTTTCTTTCTTCTGTATGTTCCCATCCTCTCAAATCAAATCCACCTTTAGCCACAAGACACTTAGAATCAGCAATAAACTTTTCTAATTCCTTTTGCGTATGGACACTAGCAACGACATTGTCAACATAAAAGCTTCTCAGCAATTGCTCTTTAAGATGCGGATTGTATTCTTCATCGTTTTTTATGTGATATTCTATGACGGAAGCAAGAAGAAACGGGGAACTTTTGACTCCACACACGACTCTAGCATGTCGAAACACTTTAATATTTCTCTCTTCTGGATCGTTCCACCACAAGAAACGCAAAAAGTCTCGATCTTCTTTCCGTACAGCGATTTGTAAAAATGCTTTCCTGATATCAGCTACAACACCAAATTTCTTTTCTCTAAAACATAAGAGAATATCAGGAATTAATTCAATGAGATTTGGTCCAGAATGTAAACACTGATTCAGAGATGGATGGTTCTGTATTCTAGATGATGCGTCGAACACTGGACGAATGGGAGTTGTACTGCTTTCTTTTATTACTGGTCGATGAGGCGAATAGTTTCCATAAAGATTCATTTCAGACTCGGGAATTTCCTCAATAATTTTATCATCAAGCCAGCCTAAAAGCACTTGTTCATATTTTTGATAAAGGTTATTGGTAAGCAACTTGTTTGTAACATTAATTAATCTTTTCTTGGCTAAATTGAAATTATCGGGTAAAGGTGATATATCTTCCACCCACGGCAAAGAAATTTCATAACGATTATCTTCATTCATATTTACTGTCTGTAAAAAATGCTCTTTTACCTGACGATCAATCTCCATTTTAGATTGTTTTTCAATTGGATCATTTATTCCAAGTAAATCTAGTTTCCATAAATCGCTAATTTCTGCTTCATTCATGAACATAGATGTAACTGTTAAAGCTAAGTTTTCTTTAGATACGTTATCTTGAGGCACTTTTCCC
Organism: Maratus michaelseni; assembly: GCA_963931845.1. Lineage (NCBI taxonomy): Eukaryota > Metazoa > Arthropoda > Arachnida > Araneae > Salticidae > Maratus > Maratus michaelseni. The sequence goes on from OZ007597.1 coordinate 20,564,451, forward strand.
ATTAAGGTCCATCCTAAATGTGTTTCCAGTGCTGCTAGTCCAGACGACAACATTTCTCTATGACCTGTCAGTAATTTTCCAATTACATCGGCTCCAATCAATACTTGAATAGATTCAGGAGTCTCACCAATATCCGTCAGAGTGATGCCTTTTTCCGACAATTCTTTATACCAGGATCCTTTCCCTACAGGCATAACATTTTCGCAGATAATGCTTTGGCCCAAAACCTCAAAATTGCATTTAAAATTTTCTTTCAAATCGCTTAATCTTATCTTGTAGTAGTTATGATTAAATTCTTTTGTTATGACTCCGCCAAAAAGAGAATGAGCGACTGTTTCTTTTCGAAGAGGTAAATACTTCATTTCTTCGGCTAAATGCTTTAAAATATACGATCTCTGAGAACCTGAGTCTAAAATCAGTCAAACAACTTTCTTTTTGTTATCTGAAGTGATTTTTGTTTTGAGTGTCTGAAGAAAGACCTTGGGATTTCTACTGACATTAGCCATATTTACTTCACTTCCTTTACTGACATTAGCCATATTTACTTCACTTCCTCTACTGACATTAGCCATATTTACTTCATTTCCAGACAATTTTTCTTCCCCTTTTCTTTCATTTAATTTATTTTTATCGAGCATTTGACACATCACAGATGCATGTTTTTTATCACAAAAGAAACACTTCAAGATAGCTTTACATTGTTTCGTTGTGTGGCCTGACGTCAAACATAAAAAACAACACCTTTTATCTTTCAATATATTCTGCTTCTCACTAAAACTCTTCTTCTGTGCTGAGAAACATTCTGAACTCAGATGTCTTCCGTTAAAAAAAACGCAATTTTTCCTTAAGTCTTGCTTTGAATAAGTTGTTAATAGAGTAGCAGCAGTTGGTAAATGTTTAGAAACATCGGTGTAACCTTTCCTTTTTCTAAAGTTTCTATCATCATCTTTTTTCGCGAAGCCAAAACCTGCCACTGCCAAATTTATTCTTTCATCGCCTTCAACTTCACTTTTGATAAACCTCATTAAATTATCTAGGCGTTCTTTCGGATCGGAAATAGCAGAAGACGTATAGGTTCTGTTCCACGCTTTCAAAAATTCAGCAGTAAAAAAGATACTACCATTGGATATAATATTGAGGCGCATTTATCTGTTGTGACTCCCAATGTCTCAAGAGCTCTTAAATACGATTCAAGTTTATCATACAAGGATGTAAGAGAAAACTTTTCTTTTGACTGTACTGATATTATTAATTTCAATAACTCTCTAACATATACTTCAACTAAAAGATCTTCCCGACCAAAACGAGCCTGAAGACTCTCTATAGCTTTGGCATAGTTAGCGCCAGTTGGCGGAAAACTATCTACAACTTCCCTCGCTCTAGATCCAGCTACTCTGGCTTGAATCAAATACTGGAATTTATTTTCGGGCACAATATTCTCATCAGTATGAATCTGTTCAAATTGACTCCAAAACGGTAGCCACTCTTTTAAATCCCCATCAAATTGACGAAATTCTAACCTAGGTAACGTAAATTTTCGTTTAGAATCATTAGTTTCATTAACAGTTGAAATGTACTCACCTTGTTTTTGCCCTTGTGAATGGATTTTTGCTAATTCTAATTGATGGTCTAGTTGTAATTTTTTCAACTGTACTTCTTGATCCAACTTCTCCTTCTTCAACTGTAACTTCTCCTTCTCTAATTGTAAGTTTTTTTCATTCTCTAATTTCTTCTCAGCATATTTTTCTTTTCTTTCAGCAATGGCTGTTGATAAAATTTCTTGTACAAAATCAGGATCTTGCGTATATTCCTTACTATTCAAAATTTATCTTTCAGGGTTCCAATCGTATAATCTTGCGGAATTATTTCACCAAGTTCTTCTACAACAAACTTTAAATCGGCTTTTTTAAAGCCTTTCACGGCTTGAAACATCTTGCTTCAATAAATCTAGTCCTGTCGCGGACACACCAAAATGTTAGTTAAAGCGTTCAAAAAGATGTTATTTTAACACCTCAGCTTTCTAAAAGATAATGCGGACGCCAATTAATAACTTAAAGCATACAAAAAGAAGTCAATTCTCTTAAGCTTTCAAAATACTCATAATTTATTCAGCAGTTGAAATTTCTACCTTATTCCATGAAAATATTTAAAAACAGTAGTAAACAATTTCTAATTCACGTTACATATTACAAAAAAATGCATCACGAGAAAAAATGAGAGGATAAAAAAAGGAAATAAATAAAACATGGACAATAGGTTTAACACCTTACACCCCAAGATTTCTGCTGCTGCTAAATTTGCAGAAGTGCCATCGAACGTCACAGATACTGTAGTTACTTTCATGTCATGTAAATTCAAAATTGCCTGTTTAACAATACTGGCTTTCTCATTAGCAGTAACTTTATCAGTTAGAAAGTATGCTATTGGTATGGACCATGGTACATTTAAGCCAACCACCATAAATAATAATACTTCCTTTGCTTCCGAATGCCGTTCAGTACAGACATTCGAGCCAAAACTTGTATAGGACATTTCATCAAACATAAGTGCCATGTGCACTTCATAATTACAGTCATTAATTCTTTTCTGTAAGGCAGTCAATGCTTCACGTGTCAAACCTGGTGAATCATTGATTATATTGTATCATCTTCTTAGGGATGATGGGCTGGGAAGGGACTCAAAAGATCTTACATGTTCATAAGCTTTTGCAGAATAAAAAAAAAAGTGAAAGAGCAAAGGATTTTAGTTGATCACTGTAATCTTTTTTTAGACTTGAACTGTTTTTTTAAGATTTCAACACTTAGATCACTGAAGTTCTTTTCTAAAAGCTGTGCAAGATTGGAATCAAATATCTTTTTTTCTTTCAAATCTTTAACTACATCAGACATAGATGCTATTTTCTTATTTTTTCGTGTGACCTGCATGTTGGCCATTTTCAGCTTTTTGCGCAGCTCATTTATTTCTGCAGCTTTCTCTTCTATAATCATTTCATACTTTCTTTTAAGCTTTTGTGGGCTATCTTGAATGAAATAGGCATGATCAGTGCTACTTGTTTCTTGAATCCTTTGATTTATGTTGTTTTGTGATTTTCAGAATCATTATCTAAATTTGAAAAAAAAACCTTTCTATTCTCTATTATGACATCTTGTTTTTCATCAAAAGCAATTTTAGCTTTTATGTTTATCAGTTCATCTTCTTCGTTTCTCCAAGGATAATACAGCATTGGCAATTCTGTAAAATTGTCTGGATCAGTTTTTTGTATTGTAATTTCTGTACCTTATAACCTTTGGCTTTCTTCTTAATTTTAAATAGCCATATTGATTTTTTAATTCTAAGATATTTGTCTCATAATTGCTGTTTAAATTATCATTAGTCAACTGCATTTCGTCGTCGCTTGAATTTGGTGTCTTTGCTCGTTTTTGATGTCTGTGAAAATTGTAACATGCGGCAAATTTAGCCAAACATACATAGGCGTAGAGTTGTATGGGCCCATGGGGCTCGCCCCCCCCCCCCCCCCCCAATAATTTTTTCAGATGGGCTGGTATTTTTTATATAGAAAAAAATCTCAAATTTTGGAATTTATAATGATTTATCGAATTTTTCAGCGAATATTGTTTTCCAGAAAAAATTTTCTTTCTCTAAATTTGTTGTTTATTTTTATTCTTTATAAACGACTAAAACAGCCTAAGAAAACTTTCACCATAATGTATGGTTAAAACGAAGCACTCTCCACGGGTTTTTTCTTCTTTACATGGAAAACATAGGTTTCAGGAAGAATCACCTTTTCTGATTCTGACGTCCTGCACAGGGGGCAATAAATTAACACTTTTAACGTAGACGACATGTCCGATACTATCAAATTACACAACCTCAGATAAGATGGTTAGCCTTTTCCCAAACACACAATGAAGGGGTCATCCGGCTTTGGATAAAAAGGTCCTACAGGCATTTTGAAGAATTCGAGAGGTGAGGGGGAGTACAGAGGGGTTTTAAAGTTTTGCTGCAGTGGATGACCAAACCAAAACAATCAGTAGTGTCTTTAAGGCAAAGAATATAGACGGGAAAATTTCTTTGTCCTGAGTCATGCATAAAAATAAAATTTTTATATAAATAGATGGACAAATATCTATTAACATTTTCTAAAGGTACCAAGCCGTCCATTGCAGTAAAGGATGATTCTCAAGGATCTAGTAGTTCCAATAAACAGTAAGTATTCAATTGTTCCTACTTATTATTTTAAAGAATTTATTTTTGTGTTGTCTTAAGTTGTATGATTAAAAGTCTGCACAGACCTGGGCCAGGCCCGAAACTCAAACTCAGGCCGGTTTTCTTTCACTAACCGCAATTACTATTATCATTTCGCTGTTCATATAAATGTATCTAGCTGTACATTCATGGAGAAGATACGGGCCAACTTTTTCATGAAATATTTTTATTATACGACGTTTGTTTTGCAAATTGGAATCTTTGGGAAATCTTTTTGGAAGGTTATATACCGATTGCTGTATTAAAATATATTTTGTTTCTATAAATTACAGAAAAATACTTTTTCTTCATTATATTTTCAGCTTTAAAAGTATGGTTTTCTTTAATCAATCTTTTATTCCTCTTTTAATTACTATTATTTCTAAATTAATCTGGTGTATGCATATGCAGTTGTTTAAATATTCATCAGTATTATTATTTCATATTACGATTGCTTTCAGACATAAGAATCTTAAAAATACTGAATTTCAAATTATTGTATAAAAACAGATGCAATATTTCTTTAACCCTTTCAGGGGTAGGTGATTGTGTTTCTGTAATGTTGAATTCACACAGGATTTTTTTTTTTTTTTTACTAGAATGTCAGTTGTAGAATCGTATTGTTAAAAAAAAGTATCGGCTTTTTATTTTATTTTCATTTAATTTGTAGAAATTGAGTTGTGTTTAATTTCGTTGTTTTCCTACAAGGGCAAGTGATTAATTAACAAAACTAAACAGATCGGGCTCAACTTTTAGTTTTTATTTCTCGTAAGACCGTGGAACAAATATTAATCATACAGTATATTCCTTTTCTAAGGATAGGACTTGTGCAGACCTCTAAAGGCGGTTCTGACAAGCAGCCTGGAAAGGTAATCACGAGTGTAGATTTGATAAAAAAATTTCCGATAAGAATTTCTGCTGCTCCCAGGCGCCACCGAAAGGGGAGGGGAGCGTCATTTATTCTTAGACTTTAGTTTAAATAAATAAATAAAAAACTTTTGGTAGGGGCATGGACTAGGATGGGGAGTTCTTTTGCTGACCACCTCCAGTATTCATCACTGGTTGTAACATTAAAATTTTCTGATAATGGAAATGGTACTCATATGACTTAGTAACTTAGTTAGTAATTAGTACTATACGAATATTATCTGCAATCTAATCGTCGTATTTCGATTAAACTTGCTACATAATAAATTACATCAATTTATTCGATTGACTTCAATTTAAATAAATAAAACAATATAACTCTCATTAACTTCTTCGATTATTAATTCATTCGTGCAATGAACTGAGTCAAAAAACAAACTTCTTATTTAATTATATAGAAAATGTAATGGTGAATATTATGAATGTTTTTCAATGGACCTAATGTTATTTTAGTTGATGGTGATTGTATTTGAATTTTAAGAAGTGAATTTATATTAAAAGGTAATCTTTTAAAACCATGCAATTCTTTGAAAAGTTTCATCTATTATGCATTTAAGCGGCAAAAACCTTTGAAACCATCGATATTGCTGCTGTTTTAGTCACAGGTGTCCGAGTGAATATAAAAAAGAATTTAAAGAAATATTTAATTTTTTTTACTCCTTAGATCTTTGAAATTGCAGATATTTTTCCAAATGTATATAGAGAAATATATAAAACATGTGAAAAGATACATGAAAAAATTTATTTATCTCTTTCAAGTTACCCCATTAAAACTGCCCTTGGTAATTTTTTTTTTTCAAAAAAATATTAATTTAGTCATAACTTTATGAAATATTATTAAAATAACAGCTATATTTCTGCAACTAAAAATGACATATTCTTACTTTTATTAGGAATGTACAAAATTTGCTTTAGTTTTAAAACTATTATTTTTCAACTATAAATTTTCCTTTGTTTCTTGTTATTGTTTATTTATTTTATATGTATGAAAAACTGTCGTTAAGCTTATTTGTATTATTATTATTTAAATCTTAAATTTCATTTTACCGGATGATTGAAAATAGACATAATAGCGATTATGCCTAAGGACATTAAAAAATATAGCGAAGGACATTTAAAAAAAAAAAATCAAATCTTTCACGGTTAAATATTACCCAGTTATGTTATTTCAGAGATTTCCTGCACTAAAAATGGCAAGACGGGGTTTCGGTATCTAAAAGGTTTGAAATTTCATAAAATTCGAAATATACTAATTAGATAAATTTTTGTCAAAGATGAGGAATTATTTTAATGTCCTTTCTTGACTCAGGAAATTTTTTTCTTCAATTCTAAGTTAAAAGATAAGGAGGCCGTGCTATATATTTATATATATAAAGAATCTTTCTATAAAACAAATGCCATATCTAAAATCTGTTCACAATTTGTATACTTTTGTGATTAGAAGTATGTTTCTAGTATCATCGGTACAGGAGATAGTTTCCATTATATCTATTTTAAATTATCCGGTATATGCATACGTATATATATATATATATATATATTTCTTTTCGTTAACTACTTTCGCACTATTCAGATTGTTTTGTGGCTAGTCATGGTTAAATACGTTTTAGGGTTGTACAGAATATTTTACGTGTGTGTGTGTGTTCCTTAAGGCTACCGTTCCATCCGGCAAAGATACTCGTGAGCTAATGTTAAACCTGTGGGAAGTTTCTTTTCAAATATTTCATTTGCATTTCGACATTTTTTATTCTAAATTGTTTTAATAGTCAGACTTTCCAATGTTATGCCTTTACTTTTTTTTTAAATGAGTCAAAGTAAGTAAACAAAACAAAAGTAAAGAGAAAAAAGAAAATACATTCAAATGCAATCACTAAAGAATAATATGTTTTTGACATGAAAAAAATATATACATCAGCTACAATTAAACTCAATCTCTCTTCCCCTGTCCCTTTCCTAAAATTGTTTAAGAATAACTCGAAACCCAATTAAATAAGTAAGAAAGAATCAAATAGATCTCATGAAGTCCTGGGGTGGGTTGATTATTGACGGCCAATTATCTACACTTGGGATATAGGCCCGGGGGGGAGTGCCCTTCGTGGGGGTCTTTCTAAGGGAACCTAATCCGTATTTACGCATGGAGAAATCCACGGCTCGAAGAAAACCACTAAACTCCGAACGATTAGGCCGACGGGCGCGATTGGGAACGAACCCAGCACCTCCCGTCTACCAGCTTCGAGAGCAGAACCTCTCTGCCACTGGTGGGGCCATGAAGTCCTGGGAAATAATGATATTAATGTAATTTGTTAATATATTTAATACTGATCTTGTCAACTGCAGCTTTAAGAATAAAAAATATTTGAAGCATAAAAAAAATACTGTATGATCTCGAAAATCCGGCATTAAAATCATCTCTTCTTTTCACCTTTTTTTTTTAATTCTTCAACTGTACGTGAGAAAGACAAATATAAATTTTTTACAAATGAAAACTTCGAGATCGGAAATGATGGAATAGCAGGCACCAAGATTGTTGCTGCGGTGCTAAATAATAACTGCAGATATCGCTGGTAGCAGCTCCGAGGAACGTGGACGAGAAACTCGTAGAAGAAAAACATGTCATGGGAAAAATACATAAATTTGACAGGAAAATTAGTCTTCTTTAGAGAAAAAAAAATACTATTTTCGAATCCAAAATATTCTTCACTTATATTAAAAATCCAAAGAAAACTTGTTAAAGAACTGCCAAAAAAATTGAAACAAATAAAACTGACATTGATGTTTCGGAAATTATACAAGAAGAAATGACTTCACTGTTGACTAGAATTTTCTTTGTAATAGAAAATATTAATTAAAGTAAGGTTACTATTATTATTTATTTTCTCACATAAATATCACTTGGGTGTAAATTAAATTATGAATAGACACCATTAAGAACACCGGAAGTACTTTTGATATTTTTTTCCAGAAATCCGAAATTTTCATAAATTCGGCTCAGTTTTGGTCCGGACAATGCCGAATTTTCGAGGTTTTACTGAATTAACTGAAATAAAATAATTGTAGTTGATTATTTTAAATTAAAATGTTAAAAACGAAAGCAACATTACTTCAAACTAAACTTTCGAAATTAAGAGTTAATAATTCATTAATCTTGTACTAAATATATACAAATAAAAGTAAAATGTACTTACTTTTTTTTTTCTCCAGAGCTCTTTAACCTTAGCTGCAGTGATTTGTAAATCAAAAGGTTCGTATGACCCTTGACCTCTCATTCATATGAGCTTCGATTTCGAAGACGGAGTGTGTTCCTAGAGATATGCTCCTCCTCCAATCTAACGTCATACACAGACAGCCAATGGAACAAACTGCTTATTCCCGCTGTTTCGATTACAGACGACTTCCCGATCGCTTGTGGAACGAAGAAAGATAAGAATGACGGGCCGACGTGGAAGTTGAAAAAATTTGTTCGAAGTGGAGAAAAATGGGGGGAAAAATAGGAAAAAACAGGAAAAAAAGGCAAGGGTTCTAAAAAATAGGAAAAAGTAGGAAAAATAGGAGCTCTGCGGGGTCTGCATTACTGGGCTTTGCCATAGCATAGAATGCACCGATTAGAAATACAACAATTTTTTTAATATTATAAATGGAACACAGAATAGGCCACACCTGACTCCCTGAACTTTTAGCCAAAGGCAAACCATCTACATTTATCAAAAGTTTCAATTCGGGAGAAAATGATAAATCAGCATTTTAACATTTTTCTAAACCTGAGGCTAACCCAAAATGGCAGTACAGACCAGGAGAAACAGGTCTAGTTAGAATATGCCTCCGAGTTCCACATAATGTTCGTCATCTTTGAGCAACAGGTTAAAACTATTATGTTTACATAAAATTTTAAGTATGCTACTTAAATGCTCATGTGGAATATTCACTTCATCTGCCCATTAAAAGAGTTCTCCAGAAAATGAAGTAACCGAATTATAACATGATCCAGATAGCTCTTGTCTAACATACTTGAAGTGTTGGACATACTGCTTGAAGATTCACTTAAATTACATGAATCTGCAAATAGCTGATCATCTGCACTGCCATCATAATTACAGCTATTAATGTAACTTGCATTACCGTAAAATCCTGTCAATCTGCCCTCCCCCCCCCCCCCCCCCCTCCAAACATAAAGAAAAATCGTAGAATAATCAGGGAGGCACTTACATGGGATTAATAGAATAGTTAGTAATATGTATGGGTGGGGGGGGGGGGGGGTTATGCTAATTGCCGATTGTCACAAGGTATGTATTTTTGCATAAATTCTGGAAAGAAGAAAAGATTATACATTATAATGAAAATACAATATAGAAAAACATCAAAACTTCACAATTAATGGTGATTTCAGATTATAGAAAACTCTGAATTTCAAAAGTTTTGAAACTAGAATCTATTTACATAAAAAAAAAATAATATCTGTCATCTGGGGAGCCTTGACCCACCCTTGAATTTTCACATTTAAAAATATTTTAACTTTTCCTCACTAGATGGCTGTCAAAGCTACTGATGTATATAGATCTTGAATAGAGAGAGATTGGACATTGACGAAATATCTGCCATATTAGTTACAAAGCAGATGGAACGCCGTAGAATGCAATGCATTTTCATCCGCGTCCAACACTTTTTATTACTATGCAATTTTTTGTAGTGTGGGTATTTATTTTTTACTTTCCTCTGTTTAAATGGTCATGACTCATGACATAGATTAGTTAGGTTACTTTTTTAAGTAAATAAATAAAATGTATTAGAGGGAACTCTTAATTTTATAAGAAGGTTAAAAATATATCATTTAGCAGCAATAAGAAATTAATAATAATAATAAAAAAAACAATTACTAAAATATTCAGAAAAGTATACATTTTTGAAACATATTCCTATATACCTTCTTTATTAATATATTTACATTAATAAATTTAGATAGTTTTAAAAAAGCTTCAATTCTCTAGAATAATACACTTAGTATACACACATACAGTAATACACACAGTATATCTAAATATGCAAAAAAAAAAATACATTCCAAGAACTGAATAAAAAATTTATACACATATGCTTAGTAATGTTTATTTATATAGAGGTTTATATATTGTAAATTTATACATTTTTGCAAAAATTTTTTTTTTTTTTTTTTTTTTTTGTGGAAAATTGAAATTTTGAAATGTTTTTGTCTTTTGTGCCCTCAAATTCTGCAGATATTAAAAAATGAATATTTTAACAATTTATAATTTATAAACAATTTCATATTTTAAAAAGAGTGCAGTGTGTACAGTTTTATTCTGTATTACGTTCTTCAAATAAATGTTTCAAAATGTAAACAAAAATTCACCGCCAACAACGGTTGCCAATTACCGCCAACTGTCACACTTCGAAATGCCAAATTATTTACACGTTTTGCTCACTCACTACAAAAATATTTAAATCAAAATCAATGTTAAAATGTAAAACAAGAGACACAGAAACGAAATTTCTTTGTTTGTGTTACTCATTTCGATAGTTATTATTTAATGAAACTGTTTAAAGTTGACCGCATACACAACAATCCAAATTTTTAAATTAAAACCCAAATTTTCTTCAGAAAGCAATACCAGCGTATCGATACGACGTAACTAAAATAGCGGATTTGTCAAATCTGCCGGTGACACAGTGTCCAATCTCTCCCTATTCAGGATCCCTACTGATGTAATCAGGTATTCATCTTAGTTTCATTCAGCTAATTCATAGCAATGTGGATATAATGAAAATAGAAAGTTTTTCTACATAAAAAGTAAGTATTTTAAACATAATTTGTAAGATTTTTTTCAGACAGACGAATTGAGTTAACTTTAAGCAACTAGGTATTTACAAATACTGTCATATTAAGCCAACCAACCATATTAAGCTTTTATTAAAGTTATAAAGTTTATACATTGAATAGGCTTAAAACTACCATGTGCCATTCTTTACAAAATGGACAGGTAGGGAGGCTTGACCCACCCTATGTAAGGGAGGGTTGGCAACTGGGTCAAGGCTCCCTTAATTAAATAGTTTTCAAAATCTACAAATAGTTTTTATATAAGTATAGTTTATATGTATAATAACAACTTTATGAAGATCATAAATATGATAATGAATATTTTTACCTGTTCTCAATAAAACCAAGACATTGGTTTTTGACAAAAACTAACCTATCAGTTATTGTCAACAATGAAACTTTTGTTGAAAAAATTTAATTAAAAACTAATTGATAATTAATTCAGGTATGATAATTCTCCAGGTTTATTCAAAAAGATTATCAAATTTTCTTTTTGGGAAAATCATATCTACTTATTTTATCTGAAAAAGTATTAACTTTTGGATGATTTTTTTAAAGTTTTTTTTAATTGATTCATTTTATTGTGAGTCCTTAATTGAGATAAGTTTTAAATTGCAACATTAAGGATACAATATTATTTTATTTCCTTAGGATGTCTTTTTTCAAAAACCAAAAAGAAAAGCTCATAAGAAGCATTCCACAGAAGTTATGAAGTCAGCAGTGTAGAAGGTTGTTGATGAAGGTTTTAGTATTCGTAAAACAGCCCTAGATTACGGTATTGATATAAAAACTGGAGAGGTATGTAAAAAAATATAAATTGATTGAAAATAAAGAAGACATGGATATGCAGCCCAATTATAAAACTATGCAAATTTTTACTGTTGAAGAAGAAAAGCTTTTGGCTGAGTATCTAATAATGTCATCCAAATTACATTATGGATTTAATTCCAAAGACTGCTAGGCAATTTGTATATGAGTTTGCAATTGCAAACAATAAAAGAATTCCACACAAATGGATTTAATGTAAAGTAGCTTCTTATGATTGGCTGCGTGGATTTATGCATCAACATAAAGAACTATCTCTGAGAAAGAATGAAAGTACAAGTTTGAGTAGATCGACTGCATTTAATAAATTCACAGTGGATGAAGTTCCAGGATAATTTGAAAAATATTCTTCAAGAATTTAAATTTGGTCCAGAATCAATTTATAATGTGGATGAAACAGGAATAACCACTGTGCACAAACCTAAGAAAATAATATGTAGCAAAGGAGAAAACCAAGTGTCAAAAGTTACATCTGGTAAAAAGGGTAGCTTGGTTACATTGTGTGCTACTGTGTGTTCTATAGGAACTTCTATACCACCTTTTATGGTTTTCCCAACAGTTAGAGTGAAAGATCATATGGTAAAAGGTGCTCAAGCCCAAAAATTACAGCTCACCAAAGTGGTTGGATGGTAGGGGAAAATTTCAATCTGTATTTGAACCACTTTATTAAATACTCCAAGTGTAATAAAGATTTCTCTGTCTGCCTTATTCTCGATAATCATGATAGTCATTCATATAACACCTACCGGTTTGCAGATTTACAGGGATAATGGAATTGTTTTACTAACTCTGCCCCCGCATACTAGCCATCGTTTACAACCATTAGACAGAGCAATATTTGGACCATTTAAAACATACTATAATGAAAGTGCAAATTGTTTCATGGTAAGCAATCCTGGTGAGCCAATTACTATATATGACATTGCAACATTAGTTGGTAAAGCATACCCTAGAGCACCCTGACTTATATTTAACCCTGTAAACATAACAAAAGGTTTTGTATCAACTGGCATTCATCCTTTTGATACATCTATATTCAGTGATGTAGATTATCGTGGTGCAAATGTTACATATAGACCAGATCTTGCATCAAGTTTATTTTTTTATAATAATACTGTAAGAGATGATTCAAATGATGCTAATATTGCTGGACCTTCATGTGTACATGCACTATGCTGCTCTTCTCATCAGTCATGCCAGAATAATTACTACCCCAGAACAGCTACATCCCCAGGGATCGCAGCATATAGGAAACATTTTATTTTTCATACCAGTATCCCTAATCAATAATCTTGAGCATAAATTTCTTTACCGTATGCAATAGAAAATATATCACGAACATAATTTCTTCTAAAATAGTGGTAGAAACAATAAAATTTGTCCTATACGCTACGAGGCCTGCATCCCTTCCAAAAAGCTGAACCTAGAAAGTCTCGAGGAGGAAAAAGACCAGCAAAATCAAGAATTTTAACTCATTCACCAATAAAAAGAGCAATTGAAATTGAAGATGAAGAGAGAAAAAGGCGGAAAGAGAATAAAATTCAAAAAAGAAAAAAAAACGAGTCCAGAAAGTTTTAAAAAAATTGTTCCTAGTAGAACGGAGGAGTCTGATATTGATATCTCTTCTAGCTGCACTGATGAAGATAGAGAAGAATTTGATAAAGAGAGTAATCAATTTAATGTTGGCGACTTTGCTGTAGTGAAATTTGCAACAAAGAAAGATTTATGCTATTTTGTTGGACGAGTGACACGTGAATTAGAAATGTATGAGTATGAAGTCACCTTCTTACAATGATGTGAAAATCATATACTTTTATTTATCCAGAAAATGAAGACTCATCTGTTGTGTATTTAACAGATACATTTCTATCAAGTTCAAGCACAGTTGGGAATATCTGGAAGAGAATATTGTGATTTTGTAGTATGGACTGGACAGTCTGTGTTTGTAGAAAGAATTTCTATAGATGATGCATTTTGGCATATAAATGTGCAGTCTGCCAAAACTTTTTTTCATTTAGTTGTTTTGCCTGAACTAATGGGAAAATACTTTACTAGAAATAAAGAATCATTGCAAGATGCAAGGCATTTGCAGCCCATAGTTGTGCGTCTTAATAATTAATTATTTTTAGCTATAGTGGATGCTTCCATCTCTGAATTGCATTATTTATAATTAGATACAATGTTTTTTAATATTTTAGTTAGCCTGATATGTTTATATTTTTGTAGAAATTGTAATAAAATAATGTTCATATTAATTTGTGTTTTTCTTGTAGCAACTTTATTCACCCTTTTCATTCTCAGATTTTTATTTTATCAGAAGGACCCGTGCGAAGCTTTCGCACAGCAATCTTTGATATTATTTCCTGGTATGCTTTAGCACTAATTTTTTTTAAAAAGTCAAACAACGTGTTTTAACGAAATGTGGGTGTTACTATCTCAGAAACTTGTTCAAAAACTTTTCAAATGATACCTCATTCATTGTTGTATGTTTTCTCTAGGTTGCCAAGACACCTATACTGAAAAAAACTTATGAGTTTTTTTTTTTAATGGAAGGAGTTAAAAAAAAAAAGTGTTAAAGGCATCCATTTTAAATGAAAGTTATGTATTTTAAATAAAAGGTTTATATTTTAAGTGAAGTAAATGCAATACAAATGATAGCGATGGGACAATAGTTGGCAATTTATCATCTGTGCCCAGCTAACATAAAAGTACTAAAAAATCATTGCACATCCATAAATAAAAACCTTTGGTTTGTATGTATGTGTTGTATCTGAGAAAAAAAAAGGATAAATCTCTCTTACTAATCCACTACAAATAACTGTAGAAAATTGAAGCCAGTACCAATCAATGGGAATAATGTTTACTTTTACTTAAATTTTTCTTAGGAAGCTTTTTTTCTTATTAAAATGAACACTTCTTTTTTTTCCCAAAATGGTAATCCCCAAATCTGACGCACACAAAACACCTTTCAATTAGCCTAATTATAAATTTTTATTATGTTTTTAAGATTACATTCAGCTTTTAAGTATTGGGTACTCTCTATTATCCCACCAACCACTTTTCATAACAAAAAACTATCGTTGTTTTTAATTCGACATTTGCATGTATTTTTCATTATGTTTTACTGATTTATTAGTTATTTCATTAATTAAAATAACAATTGTGTTCTTAAATTCTTATATTTTATTTATTTTGATATTACAATGGCAACGTTCTCCCGTTTATTGGACGTTACAGTCTGGCGATAGTTTTTTGTTATGAAAAGTGGTCGACGGGATAATAGAGAAGTACCGTATTTTTAAAAAGACGTATTTTATGTCTAAGCAAAACCAAATAACCCTTTTAACATAACAGGATGCTGTGGGTTACACAAAACCTAGAATAGTCAGAGGAAAAAAATTATAAAAAAGTCTGGAAATTTTAATATTTTTGATAGAAAACTTGGAAAATGAAATTTCTTATCACCAATTTCATTTGCCGTCAAAACAGGAGGCAATTATTGTACAGGCATTTTCATATTTTTGTAGTAATAGCAAATGAGCAAAATGACATTCACACTTTCAACGATTACTTGCAAAGAAATGTGTACTCTTCAATTTGATAAATTGCACAAAATGTAGAAGGTACACTAGTAATTTACATCAAAACCATAAAATTACAAAATTTTATTTGATGGTTGGCCAGATTTAATAAACAAAAAAGCTTGATTAACACATAAATATATTTGATAAAAAGATCAATCACCACTAATATCAGTGTTATCTTGAAAATTTTTGGAAATAAATTTATACTTCTTTTATGAGAAAGCAAGAGTTCAATGATATTAACCGGACTTACATAAAATCCGTACGGATTGATATAAAAAAAAAATCTTGAATTTCCCCTTATATCTTAACTGTAAGTTTCACTGTTTACACCTGAAACAATGTGCGGATTTTAGAAAATTGCAGATTTGAGGGAGTCTATGCTTGTTGAAAAAATAAGAAAAAGTCTGGAACTCTCAGAATTGCTCAATGGATTTTTTTTTTTTAAATACTTGTTCTTAAAAAATCAAAACACTCATTATATTTTAGCCACAGTCAAAAATGAATTCTTAAATTGTGCATAAAAGTTTCTAAGATTCTAATTCACATAATTTTTTAATTAATAATTGTAATTATTATATTCCAGTTATTTAAAATACTATATTAATCAATCTCAACATTATTGAGCTGGCGGTATCGTGATACAATATTCTAGCAACTGTGCGCCACCAGAATACCAGTATACACAGCCGCAAACATCGTCTGCAGACAACTTTTAGTCTCAACCCAGGTTGCATGCATAAAATTTTACATTATAATTTCATTTGAAACATTGAATTAAAAATGATATGATAGTTTTTAAATATTCTTTTTTTTTTTTTTTTTTAGTTTTGTCATATTATGTACTTTTAAGAGACCCCCCCCCCCCCCCCCCAAGAAAGGTTTCACATGTAAAAGTGTGCGTTTGACAGGCATGAACATTGATTTGAAAACAAATAGTGTTTTTTTGTTTTTAAACAAATTCATTATATATTTACGTAGTTATAAGCAATTGCTGTCTCAAGACTCCAGAAAATCAGTTCAAAACAATAACTTTTGCTTTTCCGCAAGTTACATTGGCTTTATTAAAAAATGAAAAACACTATTCAGTTTCAGTTTTTGAGTAAGAGAACCTGCCATTTTTATGCATTTACAAATAAAAATAATTTCAGGAATGTTTCAATAAATATCCAGTTTGAATTTAAGAACAGCCTTAATATACATGAATAATAAATCTGTTTCTTTGGTTACTTAAGGTGGTTCTCAAATTCCCTGCTCAAAAACGCAAAACTTTAACACATTTTTAAACACAAAGGAATAAAATTAGCAGGTCTGACTACTGAAGCGATTTGAAATCGAATAGTATTTTCCATATGTTGATAAATAACGAGTTATAAGTGATTGTTGTCATGTTATGAGTTTTTCTCTTTTTTTTTTTCCATGCTGGTGTATCAGAATTGGATTCAAAATGCCGAGTTTGATATCTTAAATATCTTTTGCTTTTACCAAAAAATGGAAAACATCTTTCGATTACATAGCTTCTGAATTAGAACGCCTGCCAATTTTATGTGTTTCATAATTTTCTACTACTTGAAAACAGGTTCAGCTGTAGACAGAAATATTTTGAACAGAATTTTATTTTAAGAAATATATGAAATGAACTAATTTATATGTATTTGATACAAATCTGCAAAACAAAATTTTATTTAACCCGTAACAGGTACTGCCGGTCTCACAGACCTTTAGTGATATTTATTCGATCACCCCTCTTTTTTCTTTGGAGCGATTGAATAGATGCTTCCGGTATCTTCCTCTTTTGCAACCTTGAAAAATCTCCCTTATTGGCTAAAAGTTTTCGCGCGTATTTTTTTCTTTTATTAAGGTTATTTCTGTGAAACAGGTCTGGCAGACCGCGCCGTACTCTTAACGTAGGGAATTTTTGCCGCCGTGTCGGAGAATGGCGTTGAAACTCGGACCTAGAAATATTTTGCATCCTTCTGATGCATGCTATGCGGAAACGATTCAGAGACTTTTAGATGAAGTGGGAAGCGATTTTTCTGATGAAGATGATTGTGATGAAAATTTCTGTAATGAAAGTTCGCATTCTTCTGACACTGAAATTTCTGAATCCGACAACGAAGATACTTGTGATTCAAATAATAGGTGCTCTCAGTATTACTATGGCAAAAATCGTTTTAAATGGTCATCTATTGAACCAACCAGAAATGTCAAAACTCCATCTCATAACATTGTGCGCCTTCCTGCAGTACGTTCATTTGCAAAATTACCGGATATAGCAGATTTACAATCATATTGGAGTCTACTTTTTACAGATGAAATGCTGCAAAATATTATAACTTGGACTAATATAAAAATAAGAAAAATGAGGGCAAACTTTTCTGACCAAACAAGTAAACAAATCGCTGATACAAATTTGAGAGAACTGAAAGCTTTTCTAGGATTGCTTATATACACGTCTGTATTCAAATCAAATAATGAAAACATTGAGTGTATTTTTGCTACAGACGGGACTGGTCGAGATATTTTTCGAGCTGTTATGCCAATGAGAAGATTCAAATTTTTACTCCTTTGTTTAAGATTTGATAATCCTGATGACAGAGATGTTCGAAAAATAAATGACCCTGCTGCTATTATCTCTGAAGTGTTGAATTCTTTCATTTTAAATTCGCAAAAATGTTATACGATTGGTGCATATGCATGCATTGATGAAATGCTTGTTAGCTTCAGAGGTAGATGCCGTTTTAAAATGTATATGCCAAAAAAACCAGCTAAGTATGGTTTAAAAATAATGTGTCTAACTGATGCTCGAACCAACTATGTGTACAATGCATATATTTATTGCGCAAAGATTCTGACTGTCTGGGTATGGATGACAGCTTAAAAAAATTTACGAAACCAACTCAATCAATTTTACGACTTAGTAAGCCTATTTTCAAATCAAATAGAAATATAACAGCCGATAATTGGTTCTCTTCGATCGAAGTTGTTTCAGAATTGAAAAAGAATGGCCTGACATATGTTGGAACAGTTAATAAAAATAAAAGAGATATTCCTAAAGAGTTTCTTCCTAATAAATCAAGAGAAGTCCAGTCAACTTTATATGGCTTTACAAAGGATATTACTTTGATGTCTCATGTGCCGAAAAGAGGAAAAGCTGTAGTACTTTTGTCCTCAATGCACCACAGTAAAGAAATCGACCCTGAAACTCAAAAACCAGAAATTATTGCGCTCTATAATAGAACAAAAGGTGGAGTTGATTCTTTAGATGAAAAGTGTACTGTATATTCTTGTAGCAGACGAACAAGGCGATGGCCTATGGCTATTTTTTATAGGTTACTGGATATGTCAACTGTAAATGCATTCATCTTATATCAAAGTTCAAAAGATCCCATCATGAACAGAATGCAATTTCTAAAGGAACTGGCAAAAGAACTGGTTACTCCTCATATGCAAAGCAGACTTGAAACTCCGAGTATTCATCGCGAATGATAATAAAGCGAATTTTAGGATGCGATCAAGAAAACGAGCCTCAAGACACATCAGTAAAATGTGAAGAAAAGTTAAAGAAAAGAAAAACATGTCATTTGTGCCCTTCAACAAAAAATAGAAAAACAGCATATCTATGCATTTGCTGTCAAAAACCTGTGTGCCTAGAATGCACCCGAAAACTATGTCATGAATGTGGAAGAAGTTTTCAAAAGTAACTTCAGTGTTGCATTAAACGTGAGCATATATTTTTTCTGGCACCAATTTCACGCTAACTTGTAGTTGTGTCATTTTTTATATAATTAACCGAACCTTTAATGTTTTGCTATTAATTCATTAATCATACATTTATGTAACAGAATAACATATAAAAGTAAAGTAAAATATAATATTTTTTATTCATTATGTACATAGCTCATTTCAAGTGGTTTTTGATCAAAAAATTTATAATATTGAAATAAATTCCACTATACTGCATTTATATTTTTATAAATGGTACAAATATAACTTGTATTGAAAATACACATTCTCAAAAATATATAGATCGTATTTTATTGTAAATATTTCATTTATAACATTTTTTAAAAAATCAAAATAAAGCGCGGTCTGGGAGACCTTGCCGTACTTGTAGTGTACCAAAATTTCACTGTACCTGTTACGGGTTAACCAATATTTTTAATAAAAAAGCAGGAAAGCCCTCTGATGCTCAGAAGGTTAAGTTTTCGTGCTTACGTGTCATAATTTGAAGATATAAAAATAAATAAATATAATTAGTTTTAATATATGTAAATATCAGATGTACAAATGTGCTTGTAAAAGCAAAAATGGTAATGTTTCAGACATATGTATCGGTATTTATTCATCAAGCAGGGCGATCGCTCTGCCAAGCCAAGCTTAAAAAAAAAAAACGCCACACAAACAACGCCAAGAACTGAACTAGACCGCTACTGCTTATTTACAGGAATCAACTTCGCAATGTTAAATCGACAAAACATTCCAGATTAAAATATCAGATATATAATAAACCAAGCGTCGCAGAAATAAAAAACGAAAACTAGAAGAATCTAATGAAGAATTTCTTCAATTTAAGACCAAACTCATCTTCATAAGTGATTTATAAACAGAGATATAGATTTTTTTTTAAAACGTCGAGTTACTTAAAATGATCACTTTTTTCTTCGTCAAACTTTTTTTTTCAAACAACCTACAGACCTTAATATTCGGCCGAATAAAAAAAGGATTGCATTTTTGGACAAGTAATTACGTAATCTATGTGCTTTTATAAAATTCAGTGTAAAAAAATATTATTTTCTATCCTTAATTAGCAAAAAACTGTTAATTAACTTGGCGATTAAAAAATTATGCCAAAACAGAGATAAAACCCGCCAACGACCATGTACCATCTCTATAATAAAACTGTAAGTCATGTGACTGTCCTCAACAGTTCCGGGATGCCGCATCGCTTTTTCATATGCCAAGCGACCATTTTTATTCAAAATTATTTTTTCGAATAAACTGCATAAAAGTTACATTTTAAGAAAGATCGTTCAAAATAAATTAATATTTGAGAGATGACTTGCGTTCAATTATGTATATATTCTGCAATAACTTCAGTCGAAAGATTCGCAGTTCAAATTCTCTATTCATAAAAGTAAACAAAAAAAAGATTGATTCGTCGGGAACATTTAAAATATTAAATCATGGAGGTAATCATTCGCAAAGCAAGTTCTCCGCGAATGAATTTTTGGACCGCTGCCTCGCGTCAAAAAAATAATTCGCACCAGTGAGACAATCAAAGTTTACCATAATTATGTGCTATACAACTCAACTTTCGGACCTTTTCTAGACGTAAATTGAACTCATGTAATAATATTAAATGAATCAGATTTTTAGCATTTTTAAAATCGCTAATACAGCTTTTATTTATCGCGTGTACAAATTAGAAATGATACTTTGATTTTGAAATCAAATGTTTTGATTTATGATATTATTTCTTATTTATTTATTTATTTTCTCTTTTAAATGAAAAGTGTGAAGTATTTTAAATTTATGTAATATAAGCATTTTAGATTAAAGTTAAGTATTTTAAATGAAATGAGTGACAGGTTTATAATTTAAAATTAAATTAATTGTAGTATAAATGACGGTGATGGGAACGATATTTGGCGAATTATCATCTGCTCTCGGCTAACAAAAATACTCATAATTAAAAAAAAGAATAAAAATAAATAAATGATAGTTTGTTGTAAATAAATATTGATATACATATCAAAAATAATTTATAGAATTAAAATAAAAAATAAAAGTAAATAAACAACAATTTCCATAACAAAGTTTTCGCCAAATTGGCGGGGGAGGGGGGGGGGAATCGTGCCAACGTGCGTATGTGACATTTGTGCCCAAAAAATATGCGAAATGCTACCATGATCGCAAAAGTTCATGATTTGTCTATTAGAATCTTCCGATTTGGCGAAGGATTAAGCGAAAATTAAATTATGAATAAATGTAACGTGTTGCAATGTTTAACATACATTTAAGGGAGACCAAACTGGTCGCCAGTGGCGGCTAGTCTCTATAATAAAACCGTAAGTCATGTGACTGTCATCAACAATTCCGGAATGCCCGCTTCACTTTTTCATATGCCAGGCGGCCATTTTTATTCAAAATTATTTTTTCGAATAAAACTTAATAAATGTTACATTTTTAGAAAGATCGTTCAAAATAAATTAATATTTGAGTGATGACTTACGTTCAATTATGTATATATTCTTCAATAACTTCAGTTGAAATTAGCCTCGCAGTTCAAATTCTCTATCCATGAAAGTAAAAAAAAAAAAAAAAAAAAAAAAGTTCCATTCGTCGTGAAGGTTTAAAACATAACCGTTAAACCATGGAGATAATCGTTCGTAAAGTAAGTTTTCCGTGAAAAATTTTTTGGAGCGCTGCCTGGTTTAAAAAAAATAATTCATACCAGTGACACAATCAAAGTTTACCATAATTATGTGCTATACAACTCAACTTCATTCTGTATCTTTTCTTGATGTAAGCTGAATGTAAACAAATACAACTCCTGTAATGATATTTAATGAATCAAATTTCGAAACAATTTGTCAATTAATTTGGTATTTATGTATTATACGTGCAAGGAAGAGAGACCACTGAAAATGATTGTTAATCACCAATCATATTTACCATTATTAATGACCAATCGCTTTCAAAACAGTAATTTAAGATACATTTACAAAATACATAACATCATTAAGTACTTTTGTGTCATTTGGGCGCAAATCTCGCCAATAGCATATTTAAAATTGCCAATACCAGCTTTTATTTTTCGAGTGTGCAAATTAGAAACGATACTTTCATTTTGAAATCAAATGTTCTGATGGAACAGCTGTCGTAGACGCACCGAGGCACTATATTAACTATAGAGTTGCAATATAGAGAGAAAAAACGGGTTGCTGTCATTAGAATTATAGGCGGTAATGTTGGCGTGGCGTATTTACAAGTTACGGATCTTAATAGTCAGTAGACACTAAGCAGAAATGCCAAAGTAAGGGAATTATGCAGTTATGAAAACTCCTGAACTATATCAAAATAGGAGAGCAGAGAAAAACAGAGTCGAACAGAAACCGGCATCTAGAAGGAAGTTCGTGAATTTTACCACGGGTCAAAAGTGCTGACAGCAAATATGGTTTAAAAGGAATGTGATTATCAAAACTGGCTTCCAAAAGTTCAATGTTTCACCAAACCATACTCGAAAATTACGTGTTATAATATGCACCCCGATTATGTCACATTATTCAAGACGTTTTAAATGAGAATAATGATAGATTTTCTAATCTTCCGTAATCAAGTCTACAGCCAAAGTTAGCAAGAAACAAACAAACAAACAAAAGAATATTGGCAACAATATATTCAGTGTAAATGTGGATATCATTAAAGACTTTCACAAAATAGACTTCAATGCACCAAATCGTATTAACTAAAATACGCCATTTGGCAATGAATCCAATTACGGAAAACTACTTAATATGTTCAAGAATCTCCTCATTAGCAAACATATTGCGACTGATAAGCAAACGGATATGAAGCATAAACGCTTAAGTTGGTTAAGCGGTTTTTGTCAAGAAAGACGAAATACATAACAACAAAAAATATGCGAAATGCTACCAGGATCGCAAAAGTTTCTGATTTGTCTATTAGAATCTTCCGGTTTGGCGAAGGATTACGGAAAAAAATAAATTATGAATAAAAGTAACGTGTTACAGTGCTTAACATACATTTAAGGGAGACCAAACTGGTCGCCAGTCGCGGCTAGTCTGTATTATAATAGCATAAAATCAGTTACAAGTTATAACAACATCAAATTTCATCTGCAAGTCAGCCATTTTCTTCTGAAGATATTTAAAAAAATAATAAAACTTCATAATTATAAGAACACACATTTTATCAAACAATTAAATATGACTGCAAACTGTGGCAGATGACTGTTTCCAACAAGAATAAGTATGAGAAATTCCCGTCAAGTGTATTGATCTGGGTGGCTCAGTCGCAGAGCGTCGGCACGGTATGCGTAAGGTCCCAGGTTCGAGTCCTGGCCCAGGTCAATTTTTCACTCGTGTTTGTTTAGTGCATTTAATTGTCTGATAAAATGAGTGTTCGTAAAATATTGTAAAATAAAGTAATCAGACGTAGTGTTTATGCTTTAAAAAATATTTTAAATATATAATATACGCTTTTGAAAGATCTTTAAAAATAAATTAGTTTTTGAGGGAAGATGTACCTTCTAAAATGTATACATTAAGAGTTATCGGCATTTAAAATTTCTTTCCAAACGTAAACAAAATTTTTGAAATGAATTAAATGTGATTCATTATGTCTAAAAAAAAAAAAAAAAAAAAAAACACGGTAAAGGACAGGCATTTCGTTCGCAGGAATACCTTTCTTGTCATTTTTCTATAAATTAATGAAATCCAGTTGTTAAATTATTTTTGTTTTAGAAGTGAAGTTTCCATTTAAATTTATTGTAACAGTACAATGTTTAATTGAATAAAATAATGTAAATCTAAGAAATTCCAAACATGCACAGGGCAATGCAAAATAAATAAATAAATAAATAAATAAAAATAAATAAATAGATAAATAAATAAATAAATAAATAAAAATCAGCTTTCATAAATTCTAAAAATTGTTCATATATCTCAATTACAATCTAAAGGAGGGTTTATTTCTATATTATTCTACATATAATAGTAATTTCAGCAAATATATTAAATTCCAATGCGATCTGTTTTAAACTTTAAGATGGTTTATAACACATGATAAAAAAAATTATAAAAAAGAATGGCGCGTCACAGTTCGGGGAGAGGATGGGGAGGAGCGTGAACAAAATTAGGAAGTATAATAAGGCTATCTGTTTGAAACTTTACGATATTTTATAACACATAACATAAATTTTATAAATAAAGCTGCGTCAAAAATTATAGGAAGGGGTGGAGCGCATTTTGCCTACACAAGGGGGGGTGACACTTTTCTAAATTTTAACGATATCTGTCATGTCACATATCGTTACAAAGGACTGTGACCACTTATTCATGTTATGCACCACAGGTGAAACCCCCACATTTTGCACCCCCCCCCCGACACTACTCATGTGATATATTGTTCGAAAGGCCTGTGACCGCTTATTCATATTATGTATCTTCGGGGTCCATCCTCCCACTTTCACCCCCCCCCCCAAAGGGGGCACTTTTCTAAATTTTGCCGGCAGCTCTCATGTGATATATCGTTGGAAAGGTCTGTGAACGCTTAATCAAATTATGCGGGGGGGGGGGGGGGGGGGTATTTTCTGAATTTTGCAGATATCCCTCATGTGATACATCGTTGGAAAAGTCTGTGACTGCCTAATCTCTTACGCATCTCCGGTGTTTATCCCCCACTTTGCCCCCCCAAACGCGATTAGCTTTCACCACCAGTGGGCGCTTTCCTATCTCTGTTTCTATGGGTCGAATCACGACGAGGTATGGCTCATTCGACTCGACATCTATAGAGCTTTCCGATTTCAGTTCGTTTTTTCACCACCAAGGGGCACTTTCCTATCTCTGGTTCTATGGGCTAGATCACGACGGGGTATAGCTCATTCGACTCGACATCTATAGCCTTAACGATTTCAGTGCCCGAGGTTTGTATAGAACAGATTGCGCTACCTGGTGGTGGAAGATAAAACTTGAGCGTGCGCAGCACGACTGCTATACGGTGCCGAAGGCAGCTGGGACCCGTGTCGGAAGTTCGTTTGTTTAGATGTTTATACAAGTCGATGTGCAAATTAAGGGATTATCCGGTGCTGAAAGCACCGTGGAACCAGGTCGGAGGTTCGTGGTTTATCTTATTCGAGGTTTTAAAAGGATTGAGGCCCCGGTGTAAATTAGGGGCCCGCTAGCGGGCGAAGCCAGCTAGTGCTAATAATAAAAGAGCGTGATATCACGTTTGATTTCAAATGCAGCACTGACACACTATGTACGTATTCAATTTTTATTCATTTAGTGGATTAGTCAGTGATATTTTTTAACGGAAGATAACAAGTATTATAACAAGCCACATTTAGTATGTTGTTTTTAAGAGTGTAATTAATTTAATTGAAAAATCTACTGTTATTTCTAGTTAACCCTTTAAACAATGACTGAAAGTAAAATGTAATTTTAAATTATTTCTCATGTTTAGATTATTTAAATTATGTTCAATATATTTTTAAAAAAAGAAATATCTACAAAAACAACTTTTCAAAAGTAAAAAAAGGCCAAGCGTAAAAAAAAAAAAAAAAAAAGTTGTGGCTAAAAAATGGTGTGATATCAAATTTCCAAGCTATTATATTGCTTATTTAACTTTTTTCCATTAAATAAGTTATCATATATATAAGTCGAGTGCCTACGTATATGTTAATAGAAATCGTTTTCTCCTGTACTAAATACATCCTAACGAGTTTCTGAAAATGCAATTTTTTTCAAATTATGCATGATGGGCTTGGCGGTCATCTTTCCATATTTCTAAACACCCAAATTTCTAAAGTAAAATCGTAATATGTTTACAATATAATATGTTTATAAAAATTTCGAACTTCAGATTCTAGGACAGATAAATTAGATAAGACTGATATTTTGATAAATTGATTTTTACTAGTTTGAAATTAATAATTACTCTAAAAAATAAATCATAAGATGAAACTTTAAGATAAGTCATCATTATCTTAAGACACAATTTTCAGAGCATACAAGTCTATAAATGAAACTCTTAAATATTTGCTTAAATAACAATTTTGAACTTCGGATTTTAACTACGGATTTGGGTGGTTAGAATTTTGTGAATAATATGCAAAGATGGCCGCCAAGCCCATCATGCATAATTTGAAAAAAATTGCATTTTCAGAAACTCGTTAGGATGTATTTAGTACAGGAGAAAACGATTTCTATTAACATATACGTAGGCACTCGACTTATATATATGATAACTTATTTAATGGAAAAAAGTTAAATAAGCAATATAATAGCTTGGAAATTTGATATCACACCATTTTTTAGCCACAACTTTTTTTTTTTTTTTTTTACGCTTGGCCTTTTTTTACTTTTGAAAAGTTGTTTTTGTAGATAATGCATACAGTAGAAGATCTTTATAACGCAAACCTAAAAACACGAGGTTGTGCGTTATATAGATCACATTTCACACATCATTAAATTTAGCTTGTAAAACAATCCCAAATATGTGTGAAACATATCAAAATACATTAGAGTATCTTTATATTGCATTCTTTATCACCAGGAGTTGTGCAGATTATAACTTTTTGCATAATATAGATCATTCCACACATTGTTAAATTTACTTTATAAACATTGTCCAAACATACCTGTATCAAATCATAGCAATTTTTTCAGTAATTAGCTCTGAATTAAGCAGATAAAGTTAAACTAATGTATCAAATTTAGTCCTCTAGAGAATAACAATCTATTTATAATGTGGGAATTCAGGTGTTTCTTAACTGAAAATTCATTGTTTACATCTGAGAAGTTGAGCGTTATATGGAGAATTGCGTTATAAAGATCTTCTACTGTATTTACTATAATTATTGTAAAGTTATATTTATTTACAATTTTTTTTTTAATGCAACATAATTACTAATCAAATGACATTTGAGATGTTGACAAGTTCACTAAAGCAGATGTCACAACAACAATTTTATCTAATGCAGAAGTCTCATAGTAGGAATTGCTTGCCAAAGAAATTGGAATCTTGCCTTCAAAAATTCGATATTTTTGGTGTAGCACACCAATAATTCTTTCAACATGGATTTGCACTTTAGCAAATGATCGGGTTTCTTCAACTTCTAAACTACTTAACTGCTTTTTACCTCTTGTCGATGCTGGAATTTTTACTTCTGCACAATAGAGGTTTACAGCATCTTTTATGTTAAAGCCTCTATCTACCAATATCAGATCATGTGGCACAACTTTTCTAATATGCCACTATTTTCAGTGATATAGTTATCGGTAGCTCTCCCACCAAATGCCTTGGACACAAAACAAATTGTGCCCTGAGGGCATATTCCAATTAAATACTTTATAGTACGTCTTTGTTTATAATTCGACCAAGTCTGTGCAGCAGCAAGTACATTAGACGGTTTTTCAATTTCAACTTCAAAGCAGTCAATAATAACAGTTACTTTTTTTCCAAATACTTCTTGAATTGTTGGAGGTACTCTGCACTGCACCACATCCCTTTCTGGCCAGACAATTAATTTTGACATCCGTCGAAACATTATGTTCAAACATGAATAAAAGTTTCTTGAAATCGTAGCCTGTGACACAGAAAATCTGTATGCTAAGTCATGAAAATCCAAATTTAAACGCAATTGCATCATTGTGAACATAAATTACTGAAATTTTGTGAGTACAGATACAGAGCACTCATTCAAATAGGGTGCAACTGACTGAAAAACTCTCATTAACATTTGAAATGACAATAGCCCTGTAAAATATCTCACTCTTTTATTATCACCCGTAAACATTTCTTCATTGATCTCCCTTCTTTTTAGTTCTTTCCGCAAATCACAAATATCTTCGACATAATTTTCTCCTGCTTCAAACATCATATCTATTTGCTCCATTGTAAGGGAAGTCTGGGTGCTGCATGTAGCAGTTATAGCCAAACTTTCTGGAACGCCTGGAATTGCATCATCAGTTTCTGGAATGTCAGAGGGAGTTTGGTTATCTCCTCCTGGAATATCAGCAGGAGATAAATCTACTATTTCTGGGTCATTGACAGTTTCTTGGCTTTGTCTAGCCTTGCATCGCTGATATCGAGCTAGAGCTGGATAACTCGCACCTTGACGTTTATATCCCAGATTGACATTTGGCACCCAATCTGGATTATTTTTATCCAATAAATCAGCTGGCCTTCCTAAAAAAAAAAAAATAATAATAATATTATTATTATTAAAGTATAAGTCAAGATTTGCAAAGCAAAATATTTTATTATGTAAGTTTAGTTACATGAGCTTAGATTTGATATACAGAATCACCGATTTCTGTAATTATTATTACGGTTAAAAAAAGATAAAACTTGCTACATTTTAGGGATAATCTGCTATTATGGTACCCCTTATTCTTTTCACAGTCTTAAATTGGCAAAAACTGTTTGACGCATTTCTAGAATCATGCCAAGAAAAATCGGTGTGTCCGTATATCAAATCTGTTCCATTAGTTTTTACAACTTAGTTTTTTTTTTTCTTTAGAAAACATGATCAATAAATCATTGGATAGTGTTTTTTAAATACCTTGGATTATATATTTTTACAAAAAGTAATGTTTGGACAAATAGTAAACACGTACAATTCACTCTTTTTTAAGAAAAAAAAAAAAATATATATATATATATATATATAGTGTCTGCTTTCTATCACTCTCAATGAGTACTAATTTGTAGTCATATACTTTTATTTAAGAACATTATTTTATGAATAGAATGTGGCATAAATATTTACAATTATATTTTTGCTGGTATTAATAGCATGTAAATAACATATTTTGTGTAATTTTTCAATATTTATTCATCACAAACTGCGTTTAAATTTGCCCTCCCCCCCCCCCCCCCCAAAAAAAAAATAAAATAAATAAAAATAAAAATATCTGATGTTAAAATAGTATTTCAAGTGAAAGAATGGCTCAATGATTCAATAATGATTAACACGTTATTAAAATTACTGTATTGAAGCCATATTTAAATAAGGATATTTCCCAGAAAAATGCTTTTTATTTTTATATAAAATCTTACAATCAGGGTTGGCAAGTTTTTGACAGTATCACGTTTTTATCCGGTTATAACCATGGTTTTAAGTCATGTCAAAAACCCCTTTTTGACAACAACAGTCAAAAACCTAAAATTGAGTCCCAAAACTGTTTCAAATTATTTTTACAACAACGTTAAATTTACAATTTTTCATAATTTTAGTTTTAAACACTTGGACACTTTTCACATTTTAGACATTAAAAGCCACATATCCTGTATAAAACTCAAAACATGATTTTGGTTTAATAAGGTGCTTAGAAAATAGAAAACAATTGTAAGCTATAAATATAAAAAAAAGAAAATAATTAAAAGTATCATTACATTAACCTTCCTACCCTGAATGGGTCTAATCGACCCATTTCTATTATTTATTTCATGATAGCTCCCTCGGGTTTTAATTAAATACTTTTATATTTTAAGTATTCCTCAAACAGATAAATATCTTCGGTTTATAATTTTTTCAGACTTCAGGAATTATTTTTTTTAGCCAAAATAAAAAAAGTCACATATTACCTGAATGGGTCTAATCGACCCATATCACTAATCGCATATAAATGCATGAAAAACAATTAGATAGTGTGTATTTCGAATAATGATCGGTAGATGGTGCTACCATACTGATATACTCAAGTTATGTTCTTCTTGTTTTGGAGTGTTTCGCCATATTTTATGCAATGTGGCACGTAATAAGCGTGGTCTTACTGATGATGAAATCAGAAAGCTTTGGCAAGAGCTCCCAGTGATGAATCTGATAAAGGGACTGATAATGATTTGATTGAAACAGATGAATCTGATCATTTATCCATCGAAGAGGTTGATGAGAAAACAGATGTATCCGATACAGAAGATGAAACGGTGGAGTCTCCATCCTCCTTTATTAGTTGCAACAAAACTGAATGGTGTAAATTCCCTCCACCTACATCAAAAGAACTATATGTACCAGTACATAATTTATATTTGTTGTATTCAATATTTATTAGCCACACACAGGGTGGCTTATTCTTTCAATCTCTATCATTTTTCATGTTTATGAAAAGTCACAGCAATCCATCGTTGCTACAGATTAATCTCGGAAATAGAAACATTTGAAGTTACTTAAAAAATTAATAACTCGAAAAGTATTTGTCACAAAATTGTTTTACAAACTGCGTTAGAATGGTAAAAAATTGTATTTTTCTTGATATAAATTTTAAATCTAATGATTATGTCGTTTTTTAAATATTAGATTTCAAAAATTACAGAACTTCACAATGGAGTACCGTAGCGAAACTTTTACGCATAAAAAGATAATGATAAAGGCATTGTGGCTCGACGTGTATCGTGTATACTGGCCATAGCATGAGTAACGAATTATAGTAAACTTATTATTCTGTTAAAATATAAAAGTGAATTATGTATATACATTTTTAAAAAATAAAGAAAAACATTTTATCACAAACATCAACAAAATTTTTTCTTCTATTTATTCCCTTATTCCAAAGATATCGTTTTATCGTCTGCTGCTATAGCAACATGAATTAAATTTCATTAAAAAAAATTGCTCAGTGGTAGAAAAATATTTTTCTAAATCGAATGGTTATTGAACAACTCAACACTTTAACAGGGGAATTTTTATTTGTTATTTAGATATTTTAAAATTGTTTGTTGTCATTGCGTTTTTATTCTAAGTTACAGCTAGTTTATTTATTTTTTAAATAAAAGCCGTGTGTGGCAATCTATATTCTGCCTTATAGCAGAATTTCCCCCTCTTGTTTTATATAATATGTTCATATTCAGGGGTTGTACCAGCTTTGGAACCCGGACCCCCCCTCCCCACCCCCTTCCACCATCAGGGCAAAAAAAATTATCATCGAGGAAATTTATAGAGATTTGTTCGGAATTTATATGCTAGGAAAATAAATAAATGCCCTTTAGAGGAATCTTAGTCCCCCCCCCCCCCCCTGTCATGCAGACTTTAGCACTACTCCTGTTCTTATATATTTTACATTCATTTGTAATTTCTGACTTCTATTATTATTTTACAGACAACATAACATTATGCAGTTAACCCCTGGTCTTGCACGTTTTGCAGTTCAGAGGATAACTGAACACCCAGTGTCAGCAATGAAGCTTTTCTTTACAGATGACATGTTCAAATTAATTTTAGAAGAAACTAACAGAGAAATGCAGCAAGTATGCTCAGAAAAGAATAAAAAATACACATTGGTTTCTGCTGAGGAACTTGAAGATTACATTGGTTAAAACATTAAACTTCTATTACAATAATTTATAGATAAATTAAAATAAATGCAAATGATTCCGAGGTTTGAAATTTAACCATTTTTTTTTCCTTTTGAAGTTATTTTTATAATTTTTTTACAGGTTTGGTAATTTTAGCTGGTACATATAAGTCAGCAGGATAATCTCTCAAAGAGTTATGGAGCGAAGAAGATGGCCGCGACATTTTTCGTGCAACTATGTCTTTGCAATGTTTTGAAATTATTAGAGAGTTTCTTAGGTTTGACAACAAAGAAAGTAGAGTAAATTGGCGTCGCTTAGATAAGCTAACTGCAATAAGATAATTATTTGATGTGTTTGTTACTCAGTTGCCAAAGATGTTCATTCCTTACGAAAATGTTACAATTGATGAACAGCTTGTTCCTTTCTGTGGTAAATACTAATTTAGGCAATATATACCGTCCAAGCCAAGAGGGAAATACGGTATTAAAATGTGGTTGATGTCTGATGTCAAAACAGCTTATGTTTGCGCTGCTGAGATCTATACTGGAAAGCCTTCAGATGGTGAGCGAGAAAAATATCAAGCTAGAAATATTGTGTTGCGCCTGATAAATTCGATTGATGGTACCGCTCTAAATATTACGGTTGATAATTTTTTTACGGGTTATATTCTTGCTAAAGAATTATTGAAGAAAAAATTTATTTTTATTGGTACTCTTAGGAAAAATAAGCCCTTTATTCCTTCTGAATTGCAGTCATCACGTGAGCGAGAAACATTTTCCTCATTATTCGGTTTTCATCCAGATATTTCACTTGTTTCATATGTGCTGAAAAAAACAAACAAATCGGTAATCGTTCTTTCCATGCATCACGAAGCCAAAGTTTCAGATGAGAAAGAAAAGAAACCAGATATAATTCTATATTATAATAAAACTAAAGGTGGAGTAGATACTACAGATAAATTAGCTGCTGCGTTTAAATGCAAAAGGTACACTAGGCGATGGCCTTTGTGTTTATTCTAAAATTTAATTGACTTAGTTGCAATAAATGCATATGTTGTTTTTGTGCATGTAAACCTTTCTTACAATCAAAACAAACTATACAAAAGGCGTCTTTTCCTAAAGGAACTTGGCAAACAGCTGACCGAACCTCACAGAAATATTAAGATGAAACAAAATATCCGAGTAACTATAAAGAAGAAATTGGCTAAGGCAGAAAGGATAAAAAAAGAAAGTATCAGTTCAAATAAACGGGGAAGATGCAAAGAATGTGGTCCAAAGAGAGATCGAAAAACGCATACGAGATGTACTTCATGCTTATCTTTTCTTTACCAGGAGCATCTAAATGTGTACTGTAAATCTTGTTATCATAAAAAATGTATCCAGAACAATGTAAATAAAACAAATTTGTAATAATTTTTTTATTATTATTTTCCAAGTTATTGCTTATACAAACAAGGCAATGGAAGGAAGAGGGGAGGGGCGCAGTAAAAATGGGGGGGGGGGGGTAGGGATTTATAATTTTTTTTGTCTCTAATAGTGAATACAAAAATAATATACGAAATAAAACTAGATAAAAATACTTGTTTTGAGCTAGAATAAATATATACTAAACTGGGTCTAATCGACCCATTCAGGTAAAACGTAACTTTTTTTCAACAGGGTAGGAAGGTTAAAAATATGAACTAATCAAACT
Source organism: Maratus michaelseni (assembly GCA_963931845.1). Lineage (NCBI taxonomy): Eukaryota > Metazoa > Arthropoda > Arachnida > Araneae > Salticidae > Maratus > Maratus michaelseni. The sequence goes on from OZ007597.1 coordinate 20,597,595, forward strand.
ATCAAATACTTTAATTTTTAAAACTGAAGTACATGGTGAATATACTTGTATAATTTAATGTATAAAATTTCATATAAATAATATACATATTTTTATATTGTTTTAATGTTAGTCCCAGATTAATAGAATCCAAACAAAGAAAAAAGGGGTACTTTTCGGTTAGCCGGGCGCCAGTGATATATGAACAGAGATAAATGTATATACATATACATATATATTTATACATATATGTGTATATATATATATGTATGTATAAATATGTATATGTAGATATATGTGTATATATATGTGTGTGTGTATATACATGCATATATATCACTGGCGCCCGGCTAACCGAAAAGTACCAAAAAAAGGTTACACCTGTTCTTTACTAGCAAATAAACATTCCACAAACAAATGATTAAGGATTAAGGCTAGACTTACAGCTACAAACTTGAAATAATATACACAAAAAAGGGGCATTATTTTATAATGTATAAAAATAAAATTTAACATAAACAAATTGTTCTAAATAATTGAAGTGAAACTAACATAATAAAATGAAGATATATTAAATATGTGTAATTATTGAAACTAACAAACCATTTACTTATAAGTTATTGTTTTAAAAAATGTTTAATTATATTTATTTCATATTACAATCCATTTATTTACTCAGAGAACATTTGTGTTGCAATTGTGGTTTTATATCTAAAGTACAAAAACAAACATTTAAAATCATTAAAAATCTCGATAACTTATGACCAATCACTGAATAATGTCCACTTTAGCTTTACACAAGCTTTTTTTTTCTTTTAGCATAAATTAGATTGCTAAAATATTTTATAACAAACTGAACACTTAATAGTAATTAAGATATATAAATAGTACCTTGAAAAATGCATTTAATAGTATTTTCAATATTTTTAGCTATTTTTCCTAGCATGACAATTGACAAATAATTTGAACTATGATACATACTTTTATTACAACTTAATTATAGTATAACTAAATAAAAATTATTTAACATATTATAAATTATTATTTAATCAGTTTTTAGCTTAATTTAATATAAAATATCACTAAGGATTGCTAAAAATAATGTGTATAAGGTTTTTGACACTTTTCGGCAGTCTTTTGACATGTCATGTCAAAAACCCAACCCTGCTTACAATACAAACTTTTGTTTATATCATCATACAAACTATAATAATAAAAAAAAATTAGTTTTGTGCGATTTACTGCTGACTAAATCTACAAAATATACGATAAATCTACAAAAACCGCCGAAAAAAATTTCTGGTGTAATATAAAAAGAAAAAATACTGTTAAACAGTAATTGAAATCATGAATAGAGAAACATTGTGTGTAGCATTTTTTTAGCATAACAGAGTTTTTAGAATAACTTAATACTTTATTATTTTGTTCAAATTTAAAGATGGAAGCAAGTTATTTTTTAATTTATTTATCAGTGCTCAGTGGATATCCTTTAAGATAATGTGAACAGTATTTAAAATAAGAAACTTAAACAATTTCAATTTGAGAACATTTTTAGTCCATAACCAACGTCTCTCAACCATCAGTGACTGTTTTCTTATCTTAATACGTTAATAATAGAAAAATCAATATTAACTTACCTGAAATAAAATGATTTTCATAAATCCACAAATACTTTTTCTTCGTCTCGGTAAGGTCATCTCTTTTAATGATGTCCAACCATCGTTGACGTCAAACACGAGAAAATTCTTTTTTTTTCATTACTTCCTTTTGAAAGTTCAGCTGGCAAACGAAAAAACGATTTTTTATCTCTGTCAGCTCTACTTCCACAGCCGACAATACCACAAAATCTTGGCATTTTGTATTTTAAAACTTCAAACTATCGTATGTTTAGGTTGAAAGAACGTACTTGTGTGTCACTCAGAATCACACCAAGGTAGGAAGTAAACGCCCAGTGATGTCACTTGAAACATCTCTATAACAACAAAAACTTGGTTTAATGTTGAAAATTGTTCAAAAGTTTCAGAGTTAAATTATAATGTTCAATAAAAAAAAAAAAGCTCACAGTTCGAAATATAAAATTGTCTATGTTTCATAAGATCAGCAGCACTCTAAATTACGTTTGGACCATTACGGTAGCCAATTTTTTTCATGTTGTATCATTTCTTTACTTTCACTGTAGTAATTTCATAGAGACCAGAAATTTAGGCCTAAACTTCATACCTGTACTGGTTGGTTGGTTGAAAGGAATTATATTTTCAGGGCTAGCACTAGGATTTTTCAAAATTTTAGGGAGGAATTTTAGGAATTTTTTCCCAAATTTTAGGAAAATTTTAGGGGCATTTGCGATATTTTTAACATTACAAGTATGTAATAACAGTATTTTAGTGCTAGTCAGGCACATGTGGTACACTGCCAAAGAATATTTCCATCATTCCAATGAATTCAGCCCTTGTTCAATGTGCTTGTGTTGTTTGTTGCGAATGAGCGCATTTAGATTTGTGCAATAACCGGCTTCATATTACAAACCGTTTTGAGAGCTTATGCTTACTGCAATTGTATTAATTAGAGTTTTGAGTTTCTGGATCATTGAGCCTAACCAGAATGAATGCTCTCCTTCTCTCTCTTTTGGATGTTCTCGGTGAACCTAGAGAACAAGAGGCAGGAAGCAGGGATGATTATGAGAAAAAAAAAATTCTGAAAAGTTTTTTGTTTTTTTTCACACTTTTTTCACGCGTTTTTTCTGCGATATTTTAACGAAACATGCATTTTTTTTTTTTAGATTCTTTCACGAAATTCGCCTTATTTGCACGATTTATTGACAAAACCCCACGTTTTTTTGTGATCTTTTCACGAAATTCGCTTTTTTTCCCCCGCGATCTTTTAACGGAATTCGTGTTTTTTTTTCGCGATCTTTTGACGAAATTCGCTTTTTTTCCGCGATTCTTCGACGGAATTATGTTTTTTCCTTGATTTTTGGATGAAATTTGAGGGGTTTTTCACGATTTTTTTTAATCGAAATTCACGTTTATTCTGCGATCTTTTTAAGAAATTCTAGTTTTTTTTCCCCCGAGATGTTTTTAAAAAAATTGCGATCCTTTGAAGAAATTCGTGTTTGTCACGATCCTTAGAGTTTTTTTTTTTCAGGATTGTTTGTCAAAATTAGCTTCCCCCCCCCCCCCCATGATATCCTTGGATGAAATTAAGTTTTTTTCCTCGATTCTTTGTCGAAATTAGCAATCTTTTGACGAAATTTGCGTCGTTTTAGCAATCTTTTGACGAAATTTGCATCATTTTAGCAAACTTTTGACGAAATACGCATCTTTTTTGGTGACCATTTGTCAAAATTCATGATATTTTTTGGTGAAATTTTGGCAATCTCGAATTTTTAGGAACAAGACGAAAATTTTAGGAGAATTTTAGGAATTTTAGGGGATAAAATATTATTTAGGAAATTTAGGAATTTTAGGGGGAATGCTAGCCCTGTATTTTGATAGAAAATTTTCAAAAATGGCTTGTACTGTTACGTGCATAGACACAGCTACAATGACTGTGAAACAGTACATTGAACTGCCACATTTAGACCGCAAAAAAGATCCCTTGGATTTTTGGAAATTGCAAAGTAATACATTGCCACTACTTAGTAAATTGGCTTTGAAATATTTGAGTATACCAGCAACATCAGTACCCGCAGAACATCTATTCAGCAAAGCTGCAATTATCATTAATAATAGCTGTAACAGACTGGATCCAAAAAAATTGGATGAACTTCTCTTCATAAGTGAGAATGCAAAATTAAATACTTTTTTTTTTAACGTAATTTTATAATATCCAAGATAAGACTGTATAGAACTATAGAGTATAGACTTTTAAATTTGACTGTATTATAGATGTAACAGATAAATATTTTTAAAATATTTAAAATAAGTTCAAATTCAAGTAAATTGATTTTTTACATATTATTAATTTAATATGTTGATTTTCATTTAATTTTCTTAGAAGAAAAAATTCAAATAATTTTACTGTCCTAAAAGAATGATAGACGTTGCTTTATTAACATAAAGTTATTGATAAATGTATGTATAATATAAATATGCAGCTATGCAAGGCAGATACATTAACTATCTTTAAATATTTATATATTAGTTCCAATTATTGATTTACATTTTATGTTATATATACAAATATATGTGTATTTTATTGCTTAAAAATTTATTATTTTTCCTAGTTATGTCTTTTTCCAGTTATATCCAAGTGTCATGTTTTTATTGTTTCAGAAGCTCAAACATTGGAGCTAGTATTGTTAATGTTAAAAGTAATTTTATTATAAAAAATTGTTTGTGTTTCAGAAAATAGAAAACAGCATTATCACAAATTCATCTGCTTTTCCATTATATATATGTAATACATCTCAGATATTCGCTTGATCATTGTCGTATAATGTTCCTTTCAAATTCATTTGAAATGCTCGTTTAGTAAAGAGTTTTATTTCGTTTTATGATTTCCCTATATGGAAGCTTTAGACAAGACCTTTCCGCCATCCTAGCACTAGCGAGATAGTTCCTTCATCATCGACTATTAATTAGATTCCACAAGAAGATAGTAGTAGTACTAATGCTGAAGATATCGAAGAGGATTTTTGCTCAATTCCCGCACCTAAAGAAGACACTGCAGACGATTTTCATTTAAATTACGCACTCGATGATAAACTTATCTAACAATTTATACCCCTAAAGAATTTTAAATTTCTTTAGAAAACTGATGGTATTCAGTTGGCCGCAGTTGTCAACATGGATGGTTTGAAAAATTTACCTGGCTACACTATAACACTGCAAAGGATTCTCTGTCGTGTTACACCTGTATTTCAGGTAATTTTAAGAAACAGTCAATTTCTTCAAATGATAAAATTTTCAAAATTTTTCTGCCACCTCCTCTTTTTTATATATAACACTGATGAGTTAAGTGGGAAAAAAATGACAGATTTAATTTTTTATGAAATTGATTAATATGTAATGTATCACAATGTACATATAATGATTGATTGTTGTGTCAGAATAAACAATTTCCCGAATAACTGGCGAAATGTTCATATGATTCCGTTTTCTAATAATGGCAAGCTTGTGTCTAAAAAGAGGAAAGAGAATTTGCAAGCAGTTATATTTATTAAGGATGTGAGGTCGGCACCAAAACTCTCTCTTAAAAAGTAATGGTTTATTCTTATAGATTTCACACTACTAAATTGAAATATGATAATGAAGCTGTTGTATCACGTACCATTTTTTAGGTAGGAGGGCGGCTTACTTTTAAAAATAAGGTATTTTATGTCTTGCTAAAACTTTATTATTTGCATAATTTTCACGTAAATGTATTTAACGATATGTAAATTATCTTTTAATAAATGTATTAAAAACATTACCAGAGTTGAAGCGGCATAAGGAATGGAAATATATTAGTAGATAACAAAAAGTAACACTACAGCTGTGAATTGTGCAATGCAAACTTTATGTACACCTATCAATCAAAAGAACATCATCTCACTCACAATATGGAAAGACCCTTCTCTTGCGAATATTGCAACAAATGCTTTATTCGCAAGCAATATTTAAACATACATCATTGTGTACATACTGGAGAAAAACCTTTTCACTGCACTATGTGCAATATGGCTATTATCTCAAAAAGCTATTTTAAAAATACACAGTATCTAGTTCACACCCAAAATGCCTGATGTTTGTGATGTACGCAGTTGCCAGATGACTACGATCTAAAAAAATTTGGCAAACAGTTATATTTATTAAGGATGTGAGGTCGGCACCAAAATTCTCTCTCTTAAAAAGTAATGGTTTATTCTTATAGATTTCACACTACTAAATTAAAATAGGGTAATGAAGCTATTGTATCACGTACCATTTTTTAGGTAGGAGGGCGGCTTACTTTTAAAAATAAGGTATTTTAATGTCTTGCTAAAACTTAAATACATTTACGTGAAAATAATCAACGATATGTAAATTACCTTTCAATAAATGAATAAAAAACATAACCAGAATTGAAGGGGCAGAAGGAATGAAAATATATTAGTAGATAACAAATAGTAACCCTACAGCTGTGAATTGTGCAATGCAAATTTTATGTATACCTATCAATTAAAAGAACATCATCTCACTCACAATATGGAAAGACCCTTCTCTTGCGAATATTGCAACAAATGCTTTATTCACAAGCAATATTTAAACATACATTGTTCTGTACATACTGGAGGAAACCTTTTCACTGCACTATGTGCAATATGGCTATTGTCTCAAAAAACTATTTTAAAAATACACAGTATCTAGTTCACACCCAAAATGTCTGATGTTTGTGATGTATGCAGTTGCCACATTAGTACGAATCTAAATAAAAACTTCCCTGATAAAAGTTATGCATTTTTTTTTGTCCTCAACGGAAGGCTAGGTCGGGCAGTGGAACTCTCTTAAAATAACAAAAGTGCAGCGTGAGAATACATGAAAAGAATATAAACGAACATGGATTTTCAGGAATTTTAACAAGAGGAGTGGTGAATAAGAATGGCAATGCGAATTTTCACGGGAGAAATTTGGGATCTCCTTTTTTAGATGTAACTTTCAGGAGTGTGGAGTATTCAACGGTATCGAAAAAGGGTGAGGAAATGAAATAAAATATATGTCCACAATAATGAGAAGTAACAGATTAGGAAGCCCGATGCACAATTAAGTGAATTTATAAGTTGAGATTCAGGCACGTACAAAAACACCCTGTGCCACCTGAGTTTCAGAAGCCAGTTTTGCACAATTTTGGCAGGAAAGAGTCCCGAGCATTTCTAGAGTCCTAAGGAGGGATTAATTTCAATACAGTAGAAATCCATCCAATAATTTCATCTGGAGGCAGGATTTTACACAATAGTAAATTTCTAGTAGTGTAGAATTAAAGGGGGCTTAGAAAAGAATAGAAACTGTAGAGATATGCAAGTAGCTTTTTGCGTTGAATTGAGGGATGAGAGCCCTCATAATGGTAGTAGATAGTAAATAGTAAATTCAGACACGAAAGGGAGAGGGAAAACACTAGAAGAAAAATGCATCATACAAGTGTCAACAAATAGATTTCCTTACTATATTTTATCGATTTGTTATGCAAGACTTATAGAATACTTTTTTCATGTTTTCAATTTTATTTAGTATTGGAAATTGATAGGATAATCCTTCATTTTTTGTTATTATTATAAAATTGTTTCCTGAAAAAAATTATATGTGCTAGGGCAATTTTGATGTCATATTTAGATTTAGGAATATTAGATTTGTACAATTTACATATTATTTTGCAGAGAGGAAACATTTTTAGTTTTTGCCGACCAGTGATTTATGACCTACTGTAAAAGTACTTATTTTCACGAGCCGTAATTTTTTCGAAAATGAAGGTTGGTTGGTTGGTTGTATAGGATTTTATGGCACAAGGTCCCGTTAGGGACAAGCTGCGCCAAAAAAAGAACGAATTAAAAAAACTACAAAAGTAACGGTAAAAAAAACTAAAAAAGGAACAAAGTTTAATGAAAAATTATCTGGATGGGCAACCCCATCCATATATAGTCATACAGTGTATAAAACAAATATAAAGAATTCTTTAAAAAAAAAAATAAGGTATAAAAATACTACATTAAAAAATATTATCTGGATCGGGTACCCCATCCAGATATAGTCATACAGTGTATAAAACAAATATAAAGAATTCTTAAAAAAAAAAAATAAGGTATAAAAATACTACATTAAAAAATATTATCTGGATCGGGTACCCCATCCAGATGTCAAGTTAGAAAAGTATAAAATAATATTGTTATATATAAACCATGACGGGTATATAAAAACTATATCTCAAAATAAAAGCCAGTTTGTTTTAAAAAATGAAAGAGTGCCCTATGAGGTGTTTCCCCAATGAGGTTTGTCAAGATTGGTGACGATGAATTAAAATAAATTCTGTACAAGTGCCGGAGACCCGGACAGTCAGTTAAAATATGATAAATAGTCAAGGTATCAAAATGACAGTGTGGACACATGGGATCATCCTCCCGAAGTAAGAGATGTTTATGAGTCATCCTTGCATGTCCAATTCTCAGACGAGTCAAAAGAACTTTCGAAAATGAAGATATCAGTTATTTTGTGAGCTGAAAATTTTGCGAATTTTATATAAACAGAACCGAAAGTTGAAAAATTCCGAAATTACCTAAATAGAATTCCTTTTGCATAAGGCATTTAAAATACTTTCTTTTCTCCGAAAAGTTTGTCCCCCCATCCCTCTTACCATCGCTCTAAAAACAATGCGCGGACACACAACACAAACAAAATGTTGTTCCCCCTGATATGTTCATTAACTTTGATCTGACAAACACAAAGTTTGTGCCTACATCCGAATACACATTGGAAGAACGTGGTTCAAAACAAATGTCCATAATCGGCATGGAAGATAAATGAGAGATGACTCTTTTATTAGCATGTTCCCTTTCTGGAAACCTACTTCCACCACAATATTTGTATGCTGGAAAAACAACAAATTGTAATCCAAAGTTTACATTTTCCGTAGACTGGGATGTGTGGTATGGCATACAGATTCGTACTAGAGCAATACAGACACAATGACTCGATGCATCGAGAATGTTCTTGTACCTTATTATGAGAAGCAGAGAGAGCTTCTCGGGCTAACCCAGAACAAACTGGTGTAGCATTGTTTGACATTTTTAAGGCACACCATGATCATCTTTTTCTGGCTGAACTTGAGATGCGGAATATTATTCCAGTTTTTGTGCTTGCTTCCTGCACAGGAAAGCTCCGGCCTTTGGACTTAACTGTAAAAGGCGAGTTCAAGCGTTTGGTGAAAAATGAGTTTATTGAGTGGTATTCTAATGAGCTTAAATTTCTAGAGGAAAAAGAATCTGTGGACCTGCGAATATCACGACTAAAATGATTCACGCTTCTTGCCTTGTGCACATATTTAACGGTGTTGAAGCCAAACATGAGATAATTTTGAATGGCTTCAAAGAAGCTGGTATAAATATTGTAAGTGAATGAGCTCCATTCTATTGTATTACTGTTTTATGCAAAAAATTTTGGATAAGTGAAAAATTTCCGATTTTTTATTATTTTTTTGGGGTTAAAAAAAAATAATTCACGAAGCTTAAATTTCCACAATTACGACGAGCTTGCGATAATTGCTTTGACAATATACAAATATTAAAAGAAAATCCATGCCAACTTTAACTTACTTTAATAGTCAACACTAATAATTGACTTATGTGGAAAAAAGAATTTCTGATTCTGAAATGAGAATACATTTCTCATTTATTTTAAATTTAATGTATGAATTTAACCACAATTTTTGATGAATTTTTTTTATATATCTTTTTGTGTTTGCAAGGGTACCTGTGAAATTTTAAGAAATCCTAGTTGTATAGATGGAATATATATATATATATATATATTTTTTTTTTTTTTTTTTTTTTAACGAACTTCGTAATAATCTCTCCCGAGCCTTGAAAACACCCTCACTCTTAAAAGGTAAACCATTTTTTAACTTTTTCTGCAGTAAAATCTAGTAATGATGGCTAAGAATTGAAAAGTAATACATTATATTTTTTTCGTTAGATCTTTTACCTCTACCCTCAGTCCCTCTCATAACCAGATAATACGAAATGTTCTTTAAAAAGCATTCTTTAATTCAAAATTCTTTAATTCATTTCAAAATGCTTTAATTTCATAAATGTTTACGAACAATATTTATCAATATAAGGTATTGCTTGATTGATGGAAATGAATTTTGGGAATTATTCCCAAGGAACTTATTAAAACTTGTGAGAATTTTTTTCAAAGATTGTTCAGGACTCAAAATCTTCAGAAAATACGTTATTATTCACTTTATTATTTTATTTCATTTTTCAATTTAATTACGTTTTTTTTTTCCCCATAAAAGTTGACATAAAGAAGAAAATGGCAAAACAGTTTAATATGTTATTTTTTTTTAAAAAGAACCGGATAGTAAATTGCAGCCATACTGGAAAAAAAGTATAAACGTGGGAATGCGAAAAGAATTTCTGACACACTGTCATCAAAAACTGTTTCAAAAAAATATTTAATAAAAGTAAAATAACTCGCAAATTTAACAAATATATAAATTAATACATAAAAATTAATGATTTGATGATACAAATTATTGTTTTATTCTATTTATATATTTATTTGCTTATTTATTTTATAAGAATCCTGACACTAACTGAACTATTTTAATAACATAGAAGAAAATTAAAAAAGATAGATAACTTTTAATTTTTCTTTTTTTGGCTGTTTTCAATCCTGTTTAATATTATAATATATTACGAATGTATTTTTAATTGCTCAGCATGAAATATTCAATATTTAAATGCTTTTAAAATGCTCAATCTGTTCAATATATTTTTTCCTCAATCTGTTCAATATGTTTTTTCTTTATTAGAATTGAAATACACAATAAAACAATCGTATTCTACATTGAAATTTATATAAAAAATGTTTTATTTATAATTATTGTTACAGGTTACATGTTTCTTACTAACTGAGCTATAGGAGTCCAGCATACACTGCTGACTATTATTATTGCAATACCATGAAAGAAAGAAAATACAAAAAAAAAATATTTATTGTACGTAAACAGTATAGCATGAAAAGTAAATGATTAAATTTGTAAGCAGTTGGAGGGTTTACAGAGGTGCGAAATTAGTAGAAACAGCTGCCCCACCAGGCAGCTAAAACTGCCCTTACCCAGTTAGGCATGGAGTCAAACTGGGCTTGGATGACAGAGACAGGCGACTCATTCTATGCTACTTCAAGTCTATGCCATACTTCATCAACTGTATTAGCTGGAGAGGGGTGCTGGGCTAGTCTTTCAGCAATCCATAACCAGATGTTTTCAATGGGTAACAGATCTGGAGACCGTGCAGGACAGAGCAGCAATCAAATACCCTGTGTATCAAGGAAGGTCATATACAACGTGCAACATATGGTCTTGCATTATCTTGTTGGAAGATGACGTTTGGCAGGCCTCAAAGACAGGGTACAACCATTGAATGTACGATGTCAGAAATTTACCAAACTGCATTCAAATTATCGCCGATTCGAACTAGAGATGTGTGTGTTGTGTACTCAATGGCTGCCCAAACCTTCACACCGGGTGCAGGGCCCCTATGCCGATATTGAATGCAAGAAGGCGACGAGGGTTCTCCTTGGGCCTCCAGACACGTCAGAATACTGCACGCAGAACCGAGACTCGTCTGAAAAGAGGACATTCTGCCACTTCTGTATCCAGCTTTGTCGTTCGACTCACCAGAGTTGCCATCTCTCTCTATGCTGCATTGTCAAGGGAAGTCGTAGTAATGGTCGCCGTGCTAACAGTTTGCACTGCTAACGTCGTCGCACCGTACGAGCAGATACTGGCCACGCTGTAAACATGCCCATTTCCTGACTAATAGTCCGTGATGTGGTTGTTCGGTTTTGCAAGGCCGATCTCACAATATGTCTGTCCTCTCAGGCATTAGTTATGGGTGGGTGTTGTATCCTGCATGCCATTCTGTAAGACCCTCAGCAACCCATTGATTCCATATTCACATGACAGAGGCTAGATTTTGGCCAGTGTGACGGGCATTATCACAGAACGATAATCCACACTGTCGATAGGCAACGATCCTTCCTCTATCGAATTCCGACAATTGCTGGTAAGCATTTCTTATTATTATTCGAGGCATAACATGATATTCTGAGCAAACGCTGACCTTACATAGCACTTTCCGAATGAGAAATCTACTACGCAACTTTTCTTTTATGCAGTACTTCAGATGTTGTTTCCCCCCGCCTGCGACGTCTAAATGCACTGAAATACTAATCATTTGCATATTCCAACCTCTTTTTCCTTTCATATGATTTTGATGTTTGTCAGATCATTCCTTCCTGGTGTTGCAATTTTAATGGCCAGCAGTGTAACTATCAATTGTTGAAACACCCCGATTCCGTGAAATACAAGATAAAATATTGAGGGGAGAATTGCCAAGTCCCAAAAGACAAAAATCAGCAGATGCAGATTTTTAAAAGGAAATCAGGAGACTATTTTCAAGGATTTTTTTTTTCTTAAATGTAAACATAGAATAATAATAAATTAATTAATTTTAAATGATAATACAGACATATATATTTAAAAAAATTAAAAATGCTTTTAATCAAGGGCTTTAAAATGGTTTTAATTAAGCAAATGATATCAAATATGTTTCAAAACAATTTAAAGATTGTTATATATAATACCATGAATGGTTTTGTCTCGTCATAAAAATATACAATTATAAAAGTTATGTATGATAATTCTTTATTAATAAAGAAATTATTAATAATAATAATGAAATGGTACATGATGATTACATTAAAGAAATGAATTTACAATTTCCAAATAAAATTACAATTAATTCACTATCAAAAATAAAATTAATAGTATCAGATTTTATATTTAAGAATGAAAACTTGCTTAGGAAGAGCTACAAAAATCCATCATATATACTTGACCTGAACTGCTATCATATCAAACACAAAGAAGAAATAAACGTCTGATTTTTCTAGCATATATAATTATGAAATTAAAATCAGAAAAATAGTGTTAAAAAAATCAGGAGAAATATGTCAAAATCAGGAGTATAGAAAATCAAGCAGAAATCAGGATTCTCCTGCCAAAATCAGGAGACTTGGCAAGACTGTGAAGGTACTATAAATTATATAAAAATTTTTAGAACTACAAATAACAGAAAAAAACAAAAACAAAATCTTGGATTTATCAAACGAAAAACGAGGCATATTTATGTGAAATGCAGGGGGCATATTTTCAATATTTTAAAGTATTAAAATTAATATATAATACTTTCAAAATTTTAAATCATAATCTGACAGTTGTGTATCCTTGAATTTTGTTTAAAGTTTAAGTATCATTTTTAAACGATCACAAAACTTCAATACATTTAAAATTTCATCACCATGTGCTGTTATTCTATTTTACTATTAGTAATTCATAAGTACAACCCCCAAACAAATCTCCACTCTCCGTTTAAGGTGGAGGGTTAGAATAAGTTTGTTTACGCATATTGTACTCGCCAATTTACAAGTACTCGACAAGTACATCTTGGAGGGGAGATCGTGTATTGTAAGAAAGAAAGTAATGAAAACCCCAGCTCCCAGCGGAGTGAGTAGCATACCGATCCAAATTAAATTTTAGATGTATGTAGGCCAAGGATTCAAAATGTTTCATAAACTTTTTCTTACCGCAAGAAAACAATAAATATATAATAAAAACAGTGTGAATTGTCCCCTTATGTGACACCTAAATACTCTGGAATCATTTTGCTTCATTTAAAGATAATGTTTTTTTTATACTAAATGTTGAAATCTGAGAAATAAATGCAAGAAAAAAAAAATTTGGTTGCAGTTTACATTTGCGAATACAGGATACAATATGGTGAATTTTTGCTTTAGATACACTAATTTACATCAAAATCATAAATAAATAAATTTTATTTAGTAATTAACCAGCTGTAATAGCCAAAAGAACATTATTAACAAAAAAAATATTAAAAAAAAAGATTACAATTGCTACTGAATCGAGAGCCATCTTGAATTTTGTTCCTTCAACTTAACAGTTAAGTTTCACTGTTTACATCTGCAATTATACACAGATTTTAGGCTGGTTGGTTGGTTGGTTGAGTGGGGTTTTATGGCACAAAGTCCCTTTAGGGACATGCTGCGCCAGAAAAAAAGATTAAAATAAGAACATCAAATTGAAATATAAGATCGATTTAAAACTTTGTCATAAAAACAAGAAGAATGAAAATAACACAATAAATACAAAGAGTGATATGATGATAAATGTATAATTAAAATCATTCAATGAAAATGTACCACAACGTCTAATAGAAATAAACACATGTTTTCACAATTAAAATATAAACAAACAATCTTTAAACTAACAATTTGTAAACTGTTCAATAAACTAATAGTTGGTAAAATTTTTAAAGTTTCGAGCATTACATTTACAATCACGTAGGCTCTAATTCCTCAAAAACAGTATTATCATTATCATCATTTGAGTCAGAGCTGTAAGACTCTGAATTCATATCTTCTTCTGCATAGTGCAGCAGCTGTTTTGAATTCTTTGTAGTAGGAAGCGGTATATCAAGACAGAATTTCTTGTTGTTTTTGCCCTTCACAGTTTTCCACTGTGAAGAGGCTTGGGTTGAGGTTTTCTCTCTCTGTGCACATAATTTGAGTTTTGTTTTTTGTGTAGTGGAAATAGGTTTTTCCAAATTGTTTGCAGATGAAACAGATTTTTCACCTGACGCACGTTTAATAAACTGGTTATTTTCTTCATTATAATATTCTATTTTCACGGGTTCTGATGATGGTGACAAAAGTTTTAGAGCAGGCATAGGTCTTATTCTAGCGGAAACAGCCATGCTGCGGGTTTTTTTTTGTTATAGTGCTGGTTTGTGTAGTACAAGGATCTGGTGTTAAAGAGATATCAGTTTGGGTGCTTATATGTCTTAAGCATTTTATTTGTTGCTTGAGTAAACTAGAATAAGAAACTCCTATAGATGGTGTTCTAGATTCAATCAGTTTTCGAGCTTCAGGATAAGATAGTTTCTGAGTGATTTTGATGGCAAGAATTTCTTTCTCACGGATCCAGTTTGGACACGAATGAGAATATGCTGCATGGTCACCCTTGCAGTTTATACAGCGTTCGGATTTCTCACATGAGTTACTCTCATGGCCGGCTTCTGAACATCTTGCACATGTAACAGATCCACGACATGTATTTTTTCTGTGGCCATAACGCTGGCACTTAAAGCAACGGAGAGGGTTAGGAATATATGGTCGGACGGGGCAACTCAGGTATGCAGCTTTAATTCTAGTTGGTAGAGTAGGGCTATTGAAGGTCAGAATAATGTGCTTTGTAGGAAGTACTTGCTCATTTCGGCGGATAGTGATACGGCGTACGTCTATAACATTTTGATCTTTTAAATTCTGCAATAGTTCATCTTTTGTAGATAATAAAAGTTCTGGTTCTGATATTACGCCACGGCTTGTGTTTAGAGTTTGATGGGCCTGAACAGAAACAGAAAAATTTCCTATTTCTTTGCAATTAGAGAGAAATTGTGAATGTTTGGCTAAAGAAACCTCAACAAGTAAATCCCCTGACTGTAGCTTTTTAAGTGAATAACCGTCTCCGAAAACAGTTTGAAATGTTTTTCCGATAAGAAATGGTGAAGTTCTCTTATAAGAAGTATCAGAAAGGCTGTCAGTACGATGAATAACAAAAAAGCGCATTAATGAAGTCATCTGTTCCGTTTGTTGCTCTCCACATGGGAGAGAAGTAGAGTGAAGTAAATTTTTTCCATGCATAGTAAAGAAAACAGGAATTCAGACCCCGGCCGCACCACCCACCACCGAGCCCAACAAGGGGAAGCACATCCGTGCACCAGTGCTAACCAGGGCCCATACGTTCACAAGACACACCTATTCCAGTTTCTACCTTTAACGAAATGACTAGTATGTGCCCGCTCACTTGATCCCCAGCCAGTGACAAGTCAGCTGACCAGCCGATTGATGCATACGGGACCAATATGCACCTCCCGTCTACCTGAAGCAGAGGCCAAAGCAGTGTGTTGGTTTCCCTCAACTGCCAGGATCCCCCTTTCCAAGGACACGGGTCGCCACGCACGGCAAACGCGTGTGTGGTTTACAATTCTCCATAAGTCGATATAAACAGGATGATATCGGCTTATGCAGAATCGCCCTCACCTCAGAAGAGGAAACCACAATGAGAGTGAAACAAAGAAGAAAGATTAGACAAGAGAATATAGGGGGAAAAAGAAAAGAGAAAGATCGCTCAGGTGCCCGGGGTTGTGAAGCCCGTGAATACCTACACAGATTTTAGGCATTAGCGGATTTTAGGGTCACAGATTTGAGGGTGTCTACTGTAAATGATAACCTCCAAAAGTTACTATATTGTGGATTTTTATGTTTTTTTTTTATTGATGTTTGTTTTTCACGGGTCAAAATTTCCAGGCCCGAGTCCAGCCCAAACCTTACAAAATTATTCTGGCACGGCCCGGCTCCGTATAAAACTTTAAATTTTGACCTGGCCTGGCCAGTACAAACATTTTACTAGCCTTCTACGGTATAAAAGCAAAAATTTTGGCCGAACCAGGACCAGACCGACTCGGTATAAAAGCTAAAACCTTGGCTCGAGTCCGGCCTGATATAAAAGATAAAAGTTCGACCCGAGCCTAATTCAACTGAATTTCTACAAAACATGCCGATATTTCTAAAGCAAAATTATTCAAAAAGCATACTTACTTATGCATAGATTTTATTTTTAAATTATGGTCATAAGGCATGGAATGCAAAAAATCAACAATATTAAAGATCACTTAGACAATTACGTACATAAACAATGATTAAAAAAATTGTCTTAGACAGTTACAGTCAAATGAAGATTCAGTAAGAGAAGAAAAATCTGTTATAGACAGGTTCCAATCTTAGCAGATACTGTCTTACCGTAAGGAGAAAAACTCTGAGTAGGGTTGCTTCCTCAGAACATACCAAGTGGGAGAGGTGTGAGAGATAACAGCAGGTTGCAAACTTGGCACAATTAGCATTCGTTTGACGCTCTCAATTTTTACTATGCCTTCTATTCGACAACGCGAATACAGTAGAATTTAATAATATAATAAATAGAGAAATGTATTGGCAAAAACTATCACATTTTAAATCAAATCTTTATATGTTTTTATAGGCATTAAGATTGTTCTCAAATCCAAAAGACCTACTTTCTGACATATTTTTGAATTCATTTTTGTTCGGAAACGCATGAAATTGGCAGATGATGTTATACAGAAACTAGGTAATCGAAAGACGCTTTTTAATTTTTTGATAAAGGCAGAAGATCTTCCAGAAAATGCTGTGAAAGTCGGCGTTTTGAATCGAATTTAAGACACGGCAGCACGAGAAAAGGTAAAACCACCGTATCGTCACGTGACAGGAATCGCTTTTAACGCGATAAGTAATTTATTTATTTAAAAAAAATGAAAAACTCATTTCGATTCCAAATCACTTCAACTCGACAGCTTGAGACAGGTGGTCATGAGACATCAATCGATTATAATTTAAGATACATTATGCTTTATGACTATACGATAATACTATGATGTTTTAAGACTGTGCTCAAGCTCTACGTAGTTACTTTCTGATCCATGCCTTTTTTTTTTTTTTTTTTTTTTTTTCGCAAATGCATGACACTTTCAAGTTTCCATATTAAGAAGCTATAGAATCAAATAGCATTTTTCATTTTCTGACAAAGGCATACGATCTTTCAGAAAATGCTATCAAAATTGACGTTTTGAACCGAATTTCTGTATACAATAATCCCAAAAAGTTGTCATGAGAGAACAATTATTTATAACTCAATATTTAATACATTTATCGAAAATTGAAAAACGCTATTCGATTCAAAATCATATTTTATTTTGAGAAGAAAAAACTCCGGGAATGTTTACCGTGCTTGTGCGGAAAACTGAGAACAATCAAATGAACGTACTCAAAATCGTAACCGGGGTATTTCTGTCGTTTTATAAGTTTTCGTTTTATGCAGTATATGAGAAAAAAAATGTTTTATATTTTATTAGTTTTTATTGTAGGAATTAATTTTCTTTTTAATGAAGCACAGTTTTCCCTAGATTCCAAACGACAGTAAGGGTGTCATTTTTTTGATTGAGAGGCAAGAAGTGTGGTATTTTTCAAATCATAATGGCAAGCAGGGTGCAGCACCCTTTTGAAATCACATAAGGGAAACTGTAAATAAAAGTGTAGTGATAGCCAGGGCTTAAATTGCGCCGGAGCCCAACGGAGCCCGGCTCGGGTAATTTTGTACTTTTAGCAAATATTTAAATATTGGTCGGAATTCATCGGAGCCCATAAATATTGGGTTCCGGATCCCAGTGCAAGCGATAAATATATTTAAAATTTTTATTTTGCTTGAAAAAAAAATTGCTTTAAATTTTGCAAATACACATAGTGTATGGAATATAAATATGCAGATTGGAGTGACGGTGGAGGGGGGGGGGGACGCTACGGTTATTAGTACTGCAGAATATTAGGGCTCCGGTACTTTTTTTGTTAAAAATTAAGCCCTGGTGAAAGCTTAACAATGCAAAAAAATGAAAAAAAAATGCGTATTTATTTTATAGAATAAATATGCTATGTATGTATAAAAGTTACCGAGTGGATTATGTGTGTTAATGTAATTCTTATTTTTCATATTTTAGCCCTGGGAAGAGCTTGGTCCTTAAAGGGACCATTTGTAGTCCTCAAAAGGACTGTTTTGTTTGTTTGTTTGTTTATGAAAATGAATTTGACTAATCTAAAGGCCAGATGTCATCGAAATCACTTCCACTATCATCATTTGATGTTTCATAAGTGTCAGTATCAGATTCGTTATCGTCCAGCCTCTGCCTTAAAGAAATTAGACATGTTTATTATTTCACGCGCTTGAGAATGCAATGTTTTTCCTTTTTTTAATGTGGATGTCATTTTAGAATAGGAATATCTGCCGGTAGTATTTAATCACAGACCAAAATCAATGATTAAAGGTTTAATAAGCAATAAAATATATAACAGCAAACGCGCAATAATCAGAAGAGAACAGAAAAAAAAACCGTCTGTCAATGGCAAAAGCTCAAAGCAGACGGCTTGCTACCTTCTCCTCTCCCCTTTTTCGCGCCTAAAGCTACAAACAAAGCCAACAATACTCCTGACCACCCGAAAATTAAGTGGACGAGTCCGTTTCTATAGTGACCACAGAGAGAGAGAATTTTCTCAGAGTTTTTCTCCTTACGGTATGACAGTACATCGTCTGTTGTAGATGTAATATATATTGTGCGGAGGTTTCGTACTAGTTGTGCGAACTTAGAACAAACTGGACTGTATCAAAAAGTATAGTATTTATTTAGTTAATAAATACGATGAAGAGAAAGACAGCAATGGCGGCTTGTCATCACCGAATAAATACCTGACCGAGCACACCTGCTTCAACACACAAGGTTGCGTTTACAAAGTTGCCAAAAACAAAAAAGAGGGGGGGGGGGGAGTTCCATCGCCAATAGATACGGAACATCCCGCCCGGCGTTGAAATATTACAAGTATTTCAATATATAACAAATGTAACACAGATAATAAAGAAAACAACATGATACAATTATAAGCAATTAAAACCATCACCATAATTATACAATTAAGAATAATAATAATAAAAAATATTAAATAGTTACTGAGCATTAATTTCATTATCTATCATGGGCAAAATACTACTTTTAGATACAGATCTTTTAAAAATGCCCTTCGCGGTTCGTACCTCTACTACTCTGACATGTCCGTCAGCACCTGGGATTACTTTAGTAATACGGCCTAGAGACCAAATGCAAATAGGATGTTGTGATTCCTTTACTAATACCAACATACCTGGCAAAATATTTGGCTTTTTGAATAACCATTTGTTTCGTTGTTGTAAGTAACTAAGATAATTACTCTGCCAACGCTTCCATATAATTTGCACCATTTTTGGTGTTCTTTGCCATTTGTTTAATAAGTTATCCTTTACCTCAATTAAATTTGGTTCTGGAAGCGCATTAAGCGGTCTTCCTAAAAGGAAGTGACCAGGAGTCAATACTTCAAAACTGTCGGTATCTGTCGACAAAGGAGAAAGTGGCCGCGAATTTAATATGCCCTCGATTTGTGCAATTACTGTTAGAAATTCCTTTAACATTAAATGAGCTGAACCCACTACTCTCTTAAAATGATATTTAAATGCTTTAACTCCCGCTTCCCAAAGGCCACCGAAGTTGGGTGCTCTAGGAGGAGAAAATTTCCAGCAGATGCCCTCTGATGACAAAAGGTTAGAGATTTCTTTGCTATTCATAAGTTTTCGTAGACGTTTAAGTTCTGCTGAAGCCCCAACAAAATTTGTAGCGTTGTCACTAAAAATTGTTGAACTCTTCCCACGATGAGAGAAAAATCACTTTAAAGTAGCATTTATTGCTTCAGATGTTAAGTCTGAAACGAAATTCAAGTGTACAAGCCTTAGTGACCATACATACAAATATAGTTACATAGATTTTTTGGAGGGTACCCTTTCTCTGGCCCTTGTATTTTATTTCAAAGGGTCCACAGAGATCTAATCCGACATTAGAAAAGGGAGAGCTAAGTATTACTCTCTCAGGAGGGAGATCCCCCATCAGCAGGTTAGCCATTATGGGCTTAACTTTGAAGCATTGTACACATTCTTGCACAACCTTACGTGCAATGTTTCTGCCGCTAAGTGGCCAATATTTTAGACGTACAGTATTCAAAAGAGCCTGGGGTCCTACATGAAAATCATGAAGATGATAGTATTGAAAAATAAGTTTAGTTAACCTATCCTTTGCTGGCAAAACTATGGGATATTTGCTTTTATAATTTAAGTTCGCATGTGAGAGTCTCCCACCTACTCTGATTAGTTCATTACAATCTAAAAAAAGGATTCAGAAATTTTAACTTACTTGCAGGAGGGACTGAAGAACCTTTTTTCAAGGCATCAATTTCATGCGTAAAATACTTTACCTGAATGTATTTCAATAAGTAAATTTCTGATTTCTGGATCTTGTTGGCAGGAAGAGGACCCTTTAATTTATCGCGCTCCTTACAATTTCTAATAAATCTATAAATAAAGGCTAGAATTCTAATTAATTTCAAAAATTTATTGGTTAAATTAAATAAATCATTCATAAAATTAGAGTCATTAATGTTAAAAAGAGTCATTTTTTAGCAGGAGGTTTCAGTTCATTCAGATATAAATTGTCACACAGAATATCTGGATTACGAATAGTCTCTAAAGATTGTTCACTAACAGTTGAAAGTTGTGGACCTTGCCACCACAGTTCACTAGCAGCAAGAGCTTTTACGTCAAGTCCCCTAGAAACCATGTCAGCTGGATTGCTCTCAGTTGGTTGGTTGGTTGAGTGGGGTTCTATGGCACAAAGTCCCTTTAGGGACATGCTGCGCCAAAAAAAAGATTAAAATAAGAACATCAAATTGAAATATGATATCGATTTAAAACTTTGTCATAAAAACAAGATGAATGAAATTAACATAATAAATACAAAGAGTGTATGATGATAAATGTATAACTAAAATCATTCAATGAAAATGTAACACAACATCTAATAGAAATAAACACATGTTTTCACAATTAAAATATAAACAATCTTAAAACTAACAATTGGTAAGATTTCACAATGTTTAAAAAATACAAACAGATCTTTACATTATATAGAGTAACGATTATCAAAAAAAGTAAAATATCTAATAATACAGCACAAAACTGGTATATTTACAACACAGATATTAAATAAACAAAATAAAATCAAAATAAAATCATGTCGGCTCGAACTCATCAAAAATAGTATTTTCTGTATCTGAGTCATAGCTGTAAGAGTTGGACTCCATAGCCTCTTCCACATAGTGGATTAGCTGTTTGGAATCCTTCGTTTTCTTTATTAATGGGCTGAGGCATGATTTTCTGCTTTTTCTCTTCACAGTTTTCCACTGTGAAGAAGCTTGGATTGAGATTTCTTTCTTTGCACATGATTTTGGTTTTTCTTTTTGAGTAGGTGAAACGGGTTTTTCTAGTTCGTTTGCAGATGAACCAGATGTTTTTCCTGACTCGTGTTCAGTTGACTGTTTAAATTGACGATTATTAGCGTATTCTATTATCACAGATTCTGATGATGGTGCCCAACGTTCTAGATCAGGTATGGCTTTTTTAAAAGTCGGACAGTACACATCTCGGGTTTTCTTCTTTTTAGTGCTGGTTAGTGTCATAGAGGGATCATTTGTTGGTAATGAAAATTCAGTTTGAGTGCTTATATGTCTTATAGATTTTGTTTGTTGTTCAAGCACACTGGAATAGGAAACTCCTACAGATGGTGTTCTGGTTTCTACAAGTTTTCGAGCTTCAGGATAAGAAAGTTTTTGGGTGATTTTAACTGCAAGGATTTCTTTTTCACGAGTCCAGTTTGGGCAAGTGCATTGTGTATGCTGTATGGTCACCCTTACAGTTTGTACAACTTTCAGGCTTTTCGCATGACTTACCATCGTGGCGGACTTCTGCACAACGTGCGCAGGTAACAGAACCACGACAGGTAGTTGTAGTATGACCATAGCGCTGGCATTTAAAACAACGGAGTGGGTTAAGTATATAAGGTTGGACAGGACAGCTCAGGTAGGCAGCTTTAATTCTGGTTGGCAATGTAGGGCTATTGAAAGTCAGAATAATGTGCTTCGTAGGAAGCAGTTTCTCATTCAGGCGGATAGTAATACGACGTGCATCTATGACATTTTCATGTTTTAAGTTTTGTAGGAGTTCGTCTTTTGTAGTGAATAAAAGTACTGGTTCGGATATTACACCACAGCTTGTATTTAGAGTTTGATGGGCCTGAACAGAAACAGAGAAAGATCCTATTGTTGTTGAATTTGAGAGAAATTGTGAATGTTTGGCTTTAGACCCTTAACAAGCAAATCTCCAGACTGTAGTTTTTTAAGTAAGTAACCATCTTCAAATACAGATTGGAATGTTTTTGCAATAAGAAACGGTGAAGTTCTCTTAAAAGAACTATCAGAGTGACTATCAGTGCGTTTAATTATAAAAAAACGTGGGAATGATTCATTCTGTACAATTCGTTGCTCTCCAGATGGGAGAGGGATAGGAGGAGTTGATTTTTTTCCCATCCATATTAAAGGGAAAACTAATTCAGACCCCGGCCACACCACCCACTACCGAGCCCAACAAGGGGATGCACATTCATGCACCAGTGCTAACCAGGGCCCATACGCTCACATGACACACCTATATCAGTTTTCACCCTTAACGAAATGACTAGTATGTGCCTGCTCACTTGATCCCCAGCCAGTGACAAGTCAGCTGACCAGCCGATTGATGCATACGGGACCAATATGCACCTCCCGTCTACCTGAAGCAGAGGCCAAAGCAGTGTGTTGGTTTCCCTCAACTGCCAGGATCCCCCTTTCCAGGGACACGGGTCGCCACGCACGGCAAACGCGTGGGTGGTTTACAATTCTCCATAAGTCGATATAAACAGGATGATATCGGCTTATGCAGAATCGCCCTCACCTCAGAAGAGGAAACCACAGTGAGAGTGAAACAAAGACGAAAGATTAGACAAGAGAATGGAGAGGAAATAAGAAAAGAGAAAGATCGCTCAGGTGCCCGGGGTTGCGAAGCCCGTGAATACCTAAAGAAGGTATCCCCCTGGGGGCCTCAAATCCTGGGTGGGGCGAGAGTTGGCATGTCTTTCTGTGAGAAAGATGATGCGAGCGAGAGAAGGTGGAAGTCCTAGGTTGTCCGTGAGAAAGGTTCTCACATAACTTGAAAAGCAGAACTAGCATGTTAGGCAGAACGTGGGGCAGCAGTTAGAAAGTCACTATGCCCAAGTGAATGGTTAACTATCGTACCGATCTGCTTCTGCAGATCCCATTTACGATGACCAATAGAGGTTGCAAGCAGTATCTAACTGGTTTACATGTTTTACTGTACTTTAATTTTTTTGTCTAGAAATTATGTAATTTTCTTTAAAACAAATTTTAATTATAGAATAAAGACAGTTTAAAAATCTATGCATTTTTTCCAAAAATTCTTGTGCCAGGCCTCATTTTACTGCCTTTTGAACTGGCCTGTTGATTTTGGCCTGTGAAGACATTTAGGGAGAATGAAATCCAGGCCCAGCTTGGCCTGAAAAAAAAAAGTCCGGCCCAGCAAGGCCCAAGTCTGTAGAAAAAAAGTTAAGCCCGGGTCCAGCCCGAAAAGAGTGATGACTAGGCCCGGCCTCACATTAAAAACAACTGTTATACGATGAAATAGCATTCATGCAATAATCAGTTCAATCAAACAACTGTTTATATTTACATTTTTTTCAATATTTTTTAAATTCTTACTCTTTTGGTGGGGGAGGCTCCCTTGCGGTCGACCTCACATACACATTTGAAAATATTCTTCAGACTTTTTCCTCCTTGTGTGTCTTATCAATAATTTCTTATACAGGTTGTTACACAAAAGAATTTGAACACACAACCATCCGTAGCCATGGTAGTAATTGCCGAAAGAATATTTTCAAATATGTATGTGTGCTCGACTGCAAGGGAGCCTACCCCCCCCCCCCCCCCCCCACCTAAAGAGTAAGAATTTTAAACATATTGAAAAAATGTAAATATAAAAAGCTGTTTGTGATTGAACTGCTTATTACATGATTGCTATTTCATCGTATAACAGTTTTATTTTTTTAATATACTTTAATATACAAGTGTAAATCGTAATTTTATTTTAGCCTGATCCTTTTCATTCACTAAAACTGCTAACCATAACCATGGAATGTTTTCAATTTTCTACTGTCTGTCAGTTTTCTAAATTACTAACTATATTAAACAATAAAAAAAGCTTAAAAGTTCAAGCTCTTAGCGAGGATTTATTTTTTTTTTTTTAAATCAGAAGGAGGGAGGGGTGCACTTTTCCTTTTATGTTTGGTTGGTGGGTTGGTGTCTGTTTAAATTCTTTGGAATTGGGTAAGGTTGTAATTCGATGAAAATTGAATGTGCAGGTTCAAGTTGGTTTGAAAATTATTTTATCAGGCTCAATATATATATAGATATATGTAGGATTTGAATTAAAACATACTTCAATTCCTTTATGACGTGCGTGATCATCAAATTAACTGACGCTCTGGTATTTTTATTATCCATGATTTCAAATCACGAGTTATAAAAATTTTGGATTGCAAGATTAAGGTTTGAATATCTTCAAAATAAGTCTTCTGCCAGTTAAGGCACTGCTAGGCCTAATTGGACTCTGCGACAATAAGTATATTGTATGTTTTGGGTGAGAAGTGTAATATATTTTGAAGAAATAACCAATGAAGCGTTGTGCAATTGTTTTTCTAGAATGGTATTAAAGTTCACGTTTCTGTAATTTTGAAGTCTAGTTGTTCAATTAATTCAGTAAAGTAACTTTTAACATATCACCTTCCCACATATATATAATTTTCTCTTTTAACACTTTCAGGGGCAAAGTACTTTCAGTACTAAAAGATGGAAATAAATAACCTGCACCGGAATTTACAAACAAATTATTTAGGAATAAGAAAGAGGGCTATATTTCACATACATATTAAACGAAAAAGATTTTAGCAAAATTTTGGTGTCATTGTGGCATTTGGGAATTAAAATTAAGTGGTTTCATAAACATACCACTGCCCCAGAAAGGGTTAAACAAAGAGTTAATTAGTTGAGTTTTGCATTTTAGTTTGTTATTTATTTGGATATTAAGAATTTTATTTTATACTAGCAGGCTATGCCCGCTGCGCTGGCCAATTTTCGAAATGATCCTTGAATCAAACTAAATAGTGAATTCGATTAATAGTGAATGTATTTTAAAGTAATATGGACCTTCATCTGAAAAATCTTTCTGCATTGCTAAATACAATGTGAATGCCATTGTGCTATTATCTTATGTGTTAGACAAAATTCAGAGAAGCAGCTCTTTTATTTGATCATTTATAGTAGAGTTAGGTAGAGAAATGTGGCCGTTATGACCAATAGATATTAAAATGTTCTCTAGTCACCACTCTACTAAAAAAAGAGATCATTACAATCATGGAAGAGATTGACCATTGAATTTAAATAATGTTCATTTTCATTTGTTAGTCCTTGAACTCTGGGCCTCTTAGCTTGGTTGGTTGTATAATTTTTAATGGCGCAAGGTCCCATTGGGGACAAGCTGCGCCAAAGTAAAAGTTAAGAAAAAGCTAATAATTTAAGAGATTCACAACAAAACCAAAAAAGAACAAAGGATAATGAGCAAAACATCCGGATGGGGTCACCCATCCAGATATAGTCAATGTTTAAAACAAATATTATTAGTTCTTAAAAAAGTAATATACTAAGAAATACTATCTGGAGAAATATATCTGGATGGGGTACCCCATCCAGCTGTCAAGTTAAACAAGTATACATTAACATTGGTATAGCTAAAACATAAAATGTATAAAAACTATATTTCAAAATAAAAACCAGAATGTTTTAAAAAATGAAAGAGTGCCCCATGAGGTGTTTCCCCAATGAGGTTTGTCAAGATTGGTGAAGATGAATTAAAATAAATTCTATACAAGTGCCGGAGGCCCGGGCAGTCAGTTAAAATATGAAAAATGGTCAGGCAATCAAAATGACAATGTGGACACATGGGCGCATCCTCCCGAAGTAAGAGATGTTTATGGGTTATCCTTGAATGTCCAATTCTCAGATGAGTCAGAAGAACATCTAATTTTCTTGGATAAATCGGAGGCCAAGTCATGATTGTGGGTTTTATATGATGCAGCTTATTATTGTATTCTATATCCCAACTTTCTTGCCATTTATTATGAATACAGTGTTTTATAAATAGTTTAATGTCTGAGAATGGAATTTTATGGTGTAATGGATTAAGAGCAAGTCTTGCCGCCTCATCTGCTTTTTCATTTCCAGGTATACCCATGTGTCCAGGTACCCAGCAGAATAAAATATTATAACCACGCCTAGTCAAATTATTATGAAAATCCAGGATGGATGAAACAAAAGGATGCTTTTTAAAAGATTTCATTGCGTCAATAGAACTATTTGAGTCAGTATATATGATGAAGGATGTTTTATGATGATGATATATGTGTAACATGGCTCTCTCTATTGCAATCAACTCTGCCGTAAAGACAGAAAGTGAGGTGTGAAGCCGATAACTGAAGCTAGTTTTATCAACAAAAACCCCGCAACCGACAATATCCCAACACTTGGAACCATCTGCATAAATATCAGTAAAGCTGTTATATTTTGCACGATGTGCAGCAAATAATTGTTGAAAAACAATGGGAGCCAAGTTGTTCTTGTCATAACCTTCAAAAGGGTGGAGAGAGGTAATTTTGGGGGGATTCCAAGGAGGGAGAACATGCAAAGGACATGGACTCACCTCGATATTTTTCAATGGGCCATTATCGATAATGTTTCTGATTCTGACTCCAAAAGATGGGATGCAAGATGGTCGATGTTGATAAAGAATATCATTATCAGTATTTAAAAGATAGGTGTGAAGAGGATGACCAGGATGAGAGAGTACACGGTAATATAATTCTAATGAGAGTTTTTCACGAGTATGGTGTAATGATGGTTCATTACAGTCAACGTAAAGACTTAAAATTGGAGACGTACGAAATGCACCAGAGCAGACACGGAGTCCACTATGGTGCACAGTGTCTAGTTTTTTAAGAACAGATTGTCGTGCTGAACCATAGACCTGGCAGGCATAGTCCATTTTTGATCGTACCACAGCTCTATAAATTTTTAATAGAGAGGTACGATCTGCTCCCCAAGAAGTATTTGAAAGTACTTTAATTATGTTAAGGGATTTTTCGCATTTTGTCCTTAATTGTAAAACATGTGGTAAAAAAGTAAGTTTACTGTCAAAATGCAGGCCAAGATAACGAACATTGTCCACAACAGGAATTTGGGATGAACCGATAAAAATTTCGGGATCTGGATGCAGATCCCTACGTCTACAGAAATGCACACAAGATGTTTTGTCATGAGAAATTAAGAAACCATTTTTGTTAGTCCAGCTAAGAATACTTTTGATTGCAATTTGCAGTTGTCTTTCAATAAAATGAATATCCTGTCCCATACACATAATGCGGAAGTCGTCAACATAGAGATCTCCTTTCACAGAAGGTGGTAGTTGTTTCATGATGTCATTTATTTTAATAGCAAACAGGGTGACACTCAAGACACTGCCCTGAGGTACACCCTCTTCTTGTACATAAAAACTAGATAGTATTCCTCCAATTCTAACTTGAAATCGTCGAATGGCAAGAAAGTTTTTAATAAAAATTGGAAGGTTCCCACGAAAGTCCAGATTAAAAAGATCGCGAAGAATCCCCATAACGCCATGTTCTGTCATAAGCTTTTGCCATGTCAAAGAATACTGAGACCAAATGGCTGCGTTTTAGAAAGGCTGACCGTATGTGATGTTCCAAATGGATTAAATTATCGATAGTAGACCTACCACGTCGAAATCCGCCTTGAAATGCAGCAAGGCAATTGTTTGTTTCTAAAATATGCATGAGGCGGCAGTTTACCATTTTTTCAAGAAGTTTGCAAAGGCAGCTAGAGAGTGCAATTGGCCTGTAACCTCTTAGCTTGGTTCTAGTAGCTTAAATATATTCTCACTCTACGTTATATTATATTTCGTAAAATACTGTGACAAAAACCTGTCTTACAGAGAAAATTTCACAGTCTTGACAGAAGAAATAGTCATATAAATCATTCAGACTACAGGATTTAAGTTACTTAACTCTAAGTGACTTAAATGAACGTTCTCAAATGCCGTAGCAATGCACAAAGAAGTCAAGCTTCGTTCCGAGTGAGTCGTCCGCTTCAAAAACTTTTGTTAAGTCAATTAAATGGCCTAGTCTGACAGGGTAATACAATCACACCTACTAAGACAGAAACCTGTCTAAAACTGATTTTTTCTCTCGATTTCTACCAATTCCATTTTCAAAGATTTTGTAGGGGAAGAGAACGCCTTCCCTATTTCCCCCTCCCCTTCCCTGCAAGGATCCTGAATATGTTCACGTAAGAGACAAGTAAATCAGAATTTATACTGAATAAATACTAAATATATTTTATATAAGTATATTTCGAGGTGTTCATTATATTGTGAATTGATATACAACAAAACTTGATAAGATGATACGCAACGGACGGGATAAATTCAGTTTATATCTTTCTTTTAAATCATAGTTCTGTTTTAATGCTTTATTTGTTCAAAATAAAATGATAATGTTGATATAACGAATATTTTGATTTGGCAGAAAATCTGGCTGATTTGCAAATAAAATTGGCTGAATCTAGCAGGATTTTTCGTATGTTTTGGCAGATTCATCCCTCACTAATGTGGCAACACTATCTTGTTAACAAAAGTACTGTGAATATTGTGTTGCTTCCTAGTGTTTGAATTATTTTTGGTAAATAATTTTATTGATTTTTATATTCTTAAATACTTTACCAAATCATATGTATTGCACTACAAAAAAAGTAGCTTTAAAACAAACTACAAATTATTCATTTTGTTTTGAATAGAAAATGTCCAAATCATGGAGTTTTTCTGATAAAAACTTGAGGATGCAATAGAAGCGGTGAAAAATAGAAAATTATCAAAGAAATCAGTGCCAAATTTTTGAATGTTTTAAGATCTACTATTCAGTTTCGGTTTAATGAAAAAATGAAAAGAAATCTAAAGTTCCAAAACCTGTTCTTTCTGTTGAAGAAAGGCTTATCATGCGTGCCAAAAAAGGTTTTCCGAGAAGAAAAGAGGATCTTAAATATTCAGTACAAAAATTTTTCAATGTAAATAAGCGGGAAACTTTCTTTAAAGATCATTTTCCTGGTGATGGATGGTATTATGCCTTACAAAAACGCCATCCATGTTTGTCACTTTGAGAATCAGGAGGAGTTACAGAGGCAAGTGATGTTGTTGGAGAAAATGATTTGAAAGGCTGGATGAAACATATTTGAAAGGAGACCACTTTGGTATATTGAGTGATCTAACCTGTTTTTAATGGAGATGAAATGAGCTTTCAGATGAACCCTAAAACCGGGAAAGTGTTATCATTAAAAGGTTCCAACATGTCATTGAGATGGATAAAGGACCTGCAAAGTCTTCACTTACAGTTATGTTTACATTTTCAGCCTCTAGATTTCAATGTGCACCAATGGTTGGTTGATTGGTTGTATTGAGTTTAATGGCACAAGGTCCCTATGGGGACAAGCTGCGCCAAAGAAAGAATATATACAAGAAAACACACAAAATTTAATGCGAACAAAGGCAAAAAATAAACAAAGCTTAAAGAGAAAAATAGCTGGATGGGGTTACCCATCCAGATATAGTCACACAGTGTATAAACCAAAGATGAAGAATTCTTAAAAAAGTAAGGAATAAAAATGCTACATTAAGAGTATCATCTGGATGGGGTTACCCCATCCAGGAGTCAAGCTAAATAAGTATAAACTAGCATTGTTATATATAAAACATGAAGGGTATATAAACACTAGATCTCAAAATAAAAGCCAGTATGTTTTAGAAAATTAAAGAGTGCCCCATGAGGTGCTTCCCCAATGAGGCTCGTCAAGATTGGTGATGATGAATTAAAATAAATTCTGTACAAGTGCCGGAGGCCCGGACAGTCAGTTAAAAGATGATAAATGGTCAGGTGATCAAAATGACAATGTGGACACATGGGTGCATCCTCCCGAAGTAAGAGGTGTTTATGAGTGATCCTTGAATGTCCAATTCTCAGACGGGTCAGAAGAACATCTGTTTTTCTTGGATAAATCGGAGGCCAGGTCTTGATTGTGGGTTTGATATGGTGCAGCTTATTATTGCATTCCAAATCCCAACTTTCTTGCCATTTATTATACACAAAGTGTTTTAAATATAGTTTAACGTCTGAGAATGGAATTTTATGGTGTAATGGATTAAGAGCAAGTTTTGCCGCCTCATCTGCTTTTTCATTGCCGGGAATACCCATGTGTCCAGGTACCCAGCAAAATAAAATATTATAACCCCGTCTAGTCAATTTATAAGAAAAATCCAGGATGGCTGAGACATAAGGATGCCTTTTAAAAGATTTGATAGCGTCAATAGAACTATTTGAGTCAGTATATATGATAAAGGATGTTTTATGATGATGAGATATGTGCAACATGGCTCTCTCTATCGCAATCAACTCTGCCGTAAAGACCGAAATTGAAGGGTGAAGCCGATAACTGAATTTAGTGTTATCAATATAAACTCCACAACCAACTATATTCCCTATCTTGGAACCATCTGTATAAATATCAGTATGGTTATTATATTTTGCACGATGTGCAGCAAATAATTGTTGGAAAACAGTAGAAGCCAAGTTGTTTTTGTTATAACCTTTAAAAGGATGGAGAGAGGTAATTTTAGGAGGATTCCAAGGAGGGAGCACATGTAGAGGACATGGACTCACCTCGATATTATTAAACGGGCCATTATTGATAATATTTCTCATTCTGACTCCAAAAGATGGGATGAAAGATGGTCGATGCTGATAAAGGATATCATTGTCAGTATTTAAAAGATAGGTGTGAAGAGGATGACCAGGATGAGGAAGGATACGGTAATACAATTCCAATGAAAGTTTTTCACGAGTATGGTGTAATGCTGGCTCATTGCAGTCAACATATAAACTCAAAACCGGGGATGTACGAAATGCACCAGAGCACACACGGAGTGAACTATGGTGCACAGTGTCTAGTTTTTTTAAAACAGATTTTCTTGCTGAACCATAGACCTGGCAGGCATAGTCCATTTTAGATCGTACCACAGCTCGATAAATTTTTAAGAGATAGGTACGGTCTGCTCCCCATGAAGTATTTGACAGTACCCTCAATAAATTAAGCGATCTTTCACATTTTGTCCTTAAGTGTAAAATATGTGGTAAAAATGTAAGTTTCTTGTCAAAATGTATGCCAAGATATCGAACATTGTCCACAACAGGAATTTGAGATGAACCAATTAAAATTTCAAGATCTGGATGCAGACCCCTACGTCTACAGAAATGCACACAAGATGTTTTGTCATGAGATATTAAAAAACCGTTTTTGTTAGTCCAGCTAAGAATACTTTTGATTGCTATTTGCAGTTGTCTTTCAATAAAACGAATATCTTGTCCCATACACATAATGTGGAAGTCATCAACATAGAGATCCCCCTTCACAGAAGGAGGAAGTTGTTTGATGATGTCATTTATTTTGATAGCAAAGAGGGTGACACTCAAGACACTGCCCTGAGGTACACCCTCTTCTTGTACATAAAAACTAGAAAGTATTCCCCCAATTCGAACTTGAAATCGTCGAATGGCCAGAAAGTTTTTAATAAAAATTGGAAGGTTCCCACGAAAGTCCAGGTTAAAAAGATGACGAAGAATCCCATAACGCCATGTTCTGTCATAAGCTTTCGCCATGTCAAAAAATACTGAGACCAAATGGCTGCGTTTTAGAAAGGCTGTCCGTATATGATGTTCCAAATGGATTAAATTATCGATAGTTGACCTACCACGTCGAAATCCACTTTGAAATGCAGCAAGGCAATTGTTAGTTTCTAAAATATGGATGAGGCGGCAATTTACCATTTTTTCAAGGAGTTTGCAAAGGCAGCTAGAGAGTGCAATTGGCCTGTAATTATTGGGATTGGTAGCATCTTTTCCTGGTTTAGGAAATGGTATTATTATAGCTCTGCACCAAGCATTACGAAATGTCTGCTCCATCCATATCCTATTAAAGAAGGAGAGAAGATTATTCAAGGACAGAGCAGAAAGGTGCTTGAGCATAATGTATGTAATCCCATCGTGACCTGGGGCGGATAAATGGCTGTCTCTCAAGCATTTTATCATCTCTGATTTAAGAAATGGCTCATTATATGCATATGAGTGATGAGAGTTAAAATTAATCCTGGTTCTTTCAGTTTGTCTTTTGTATGTTAAAAAAGGTTCTGGGTATGAGTCAGAGCATGAGATAGATGCTAGGGTACTACCTATTGTCTCAGCAATGTTTTTAGGTGACGAAATGGTGTGACTGTTATGCTTTAAAATAGAAATATGATAATCAGAGTATAGGCCCATACATTTTTTTACTTTATTCCATAGTTCTTTACTTGATGTATTGGAATTAATGCTTGAGATGTACTTGATCCAGGATTCACGCTGGCTTTTGCGTCGTATTCTTCTAGCTTCAGCCTTCGCTTTTTTATATGCCGTATAGTTAGTATTAGTTGGGTACCTCCGAAATATTCCCCAAGCCTTCTGTTGTTTTTTCTTGGCATTTTGGCAATCACTATTCCACCATGGCTTTCTGTGCTTACGTATGGATGCTGTTTTTGGAATGCTAGAATCTGCAGCATTGATAATACATTGAGTTATATTATCAAGTGCATTGTCAATATCCCCCTGTATCATGTGAGCTGTGATGTTTGCAAGTGCAGTAAATGTTGGACAGTCGGCTCTGTCATAAATATAACGATTGGTAGAATTATAAGAATCCCTATCAGGAGTAGTCAGGGTAATAAAAGTCGGAAAGTGGTCACTGCCGTGCAGGTCATTAGAGACCCAGAAATTCCAGAATGGATAGAGTATTGGGGAGCAAATTGTAAGGTCTATTGCATGGAAAGTACGGGTTGGCTCATGAAAATAAGTGTGATCACCATTATTGAGCAGTTGTCACTAACTAAGCCGTTGTCAGAAATAAATTTTTCAATAATATCACCACGTTGGTTAGAGTCACGGTTGCCCCAGAGTTTGCTGTGTGCATTAAAATCTCCAACAAGGATGTATGGAGTCGGAAGTTGTAGAAGGGGATTATCGAGATGTGCTGATTGGATAGTTTGGTTCGGAGGTAAATAAATTGTACATATTGTTATGAGTTGTTTAATATGTACACGGACTGCAACTGCTTGTAAGTTTGTATTTAAAGAGAGATAAGAATGGGGTAAATTATTGGAGATGATAAGAGCCACTCCACCAGTGGCCCTTCCATTAACTGAAAAATCTTTTCTGTATGTAGCATAGTTACGTAGTTTGCATTTGTCATTGGGCTTCAGATGGGTTTCTTGTAGAGCTAGACATAATGGTTGATGGTCAGAGAGAATATTACGGATTTCAGCATGTTTATTATGATAACCACGGCAGTTCCACGAGATAATATTAGTCATGATTGGCTTTTTTTTTGTTTTTTTAGATAAATGATTCTACGTCATTTTGTTCGGAGGAGGTAGACATATCATCTCCTCCATCGTTCAATTCATCATCCGATTCTGGATGAAGCGCTACAGCGTCTTCATCCTGCATATGCATCTCTTTTTTTTTATTATGTTTTGGACGAGTTTCTGTTTTGAGTGGTTTATTTTTTATTTTCTTATTAGCTGGGTTTTCAAATGATACAGTGGATTTTATTTGTGGTAGGCCATGTTTTTCTGTATCCGATCTGCGACTTTGTTTTATAGGTGTAGTTTTGTTGGTATTTTGAGAGGATTTTTTATGGATTGGAATTTTAGGAAACATGGATTGTGATGACTTTGAAGAGTTATTTTGTGTTGATTTAGGAGGAAAAGCATTTACTGATTGAGAAGACACAGATTGTGTTGATTTAGTTGTAGTAGCAGAAAAAGTAGACAGGTTTTCTTTTGTTGTTTCTGTTTGAGTGGCAATTGTTTTATATTTTTTATTTCCAATTAATGCTGCAGAGTAACTTATACTTGTATTTGGTGTGCGAGATTTAACTATTTTCCTTGCT
Source organism: Maratus michaelseni (assembly GCA_963931845.1). NCBI lineage: Eukaryota > Metazoa > Arthropoda > Arachnida > Araneae > Salticidae > Maratus > Maratus michaelseni. The sequence goes on from OZ007597.1 coordinate 20,632,121, forward strand.
TCTGGATATGAAATATTCTGTTTTGTGCGCACTGTTTGGATTTCTTTCTCAATATTCCAGATTTCACATGATTTATAATAAGAAGGATGATCTTTTTCACAATTTACACAATGGGCATTAGCTGTGCAGCTTTCACTTTCATGTCCTTTTTCTCCACACCGAGCACATGCTAGGGTTCCACGGCAACTATTTTTGGAGTGACCAAATTTTTGACATTTGAAACATCGCAAAGGGTTTGGTATATATGGTCTGATTGGGCAATTTAAGTATCCAAGTTTTATGTGTGTGGGTAGGTTAGGTATATCAAATGTAAGTATTATATGTTTTGTTGGGATGATTTTATTATCTCTCTTAATTGTTATTCTTCGAACTCCTGTAACATGCTGTTCTTTAAGATTTTCAAGTATTTCTGATTCTGAGACAAATGTGAGGTCTTGTTCTGAGATGACACCACGTGAGCTATTTAAGTAATTATGAGCAGATACAGTAACTGGTATATTTCCAAAGAATTTACATTTCATTACATTTTCAGCTTGACTTGAATTTTTAACTACCATGAATAAGTCACCAGATATTAGTTTTTTAATGGTCTTTGGTTCACCAACAAGACCTTGTATAGCTTTTTGTATTAGGAAAGGTGATTTGAGGGCAAAATTGCCTTCAACACATTTTACGATAACGTGCATTTCTATATGACAAATCTAAGTGGCTACAAGCTTTCCTTGCATCAGAGGATGCACCTTCATTTTCCAAGTTGGAAGAAATATTTTCCTCGACTAAATTAGCCCAGGATTTATTTGGTTGTGGGGCCTCCACATCGCATGTCTTATTTCCTTTAGTTGTATCCATAGTTTAGATATTTTTTTTTTTTAACGCCAGGCGTCGGGCCTGGTCACCGACCCTTCTTCGTAACCTTACTTCTGGGCGCAGGTTTCAAAAGGGTGAAAACTATCAACAAACCTCCATGTTTTTCGAACATTGGATTAAACTCGATAGCACTTCCTAATATCTAGTTCTTTCACTTTGGAATCAGGTAGTCAGTAGGTAAGCCTTTACAGCTCTGTCCAACCTACAACCCCTTTCACCGAAAGGCACCAGTCTCCCGGTGTTGGTCCTAACAGCCACCATACAATGTATGGCATCCTCCGATCACGGAACCGGAATTCGGAAAATGCCCTGCACTCTGGGACTCAAGATCAGCCTAAAAAGGTAGAACCGAGTCGAAGAGATTAAAAAACCTCAGCACCCAGAGTGTCTCACGTGAAAATAAAAAAATCCTCTATTGTATAAAAAAGGAGTAATGTGAGAGAAAACTTGGAAACAAGGTGTATTTTTTGTGTTTTTCAATCTTTTTTAATTTTTTTTTTCTTTTTTTTTTTTTTTTTTAACAAAAGAACGAAAACAACGTTAGCAGAACAAAGAACAATATGATCAAAAGGGTTAGTAAAACAATCAAACATGAACAAGAACAAAGAGGTATAACAAACTGAAAAGAGAAGATTAAAAAGTGTGAAACAAAGAAAAAAGGATAGACAACTAAAAAGAGAAGAAGGCATGAAAGGAGAAAGATCGCTCAGGAATCCGGTGTCGCGAAACCCGTAAATACCTAAAGAAGGTATTCCCCTGGGGGCTCAATGTGCACCAATGGTAATTTACCTGTGGGTTCCATGTCAATTCAACCAAGCGATGACACCCACCGACACAGATTTTGATGAAACTTGGTGAGTTTAGTCCTTTTATATAGAAAAGTATTCACATAAATTTTTTCTTCTCAATCCGGTTTAGTTTTCATTTTACAGCCAATCGAAATTTTGAATGTTTGGTATTTTCCAAATTCTGACGATTCTGCTCTTTGATTGGAAATAATTTATATTTCATTTATTTTTCAATCAATTTTTATGAAAATTTACAGTAATATTAATGAAAACATGAGAATTCCAGAAAAAAATATGTAATAAAGTAATAAAGTAATATTTAAAAAATAGAAAAAAAATAATTTTCATGATTTTTTTTCTGAAAGTGTGTAATACGAAGTGTAATAAGTCAATGTCAACCAAAGGGAATATAATAACCAAAAAATTCTTTTTTCCTAATGATACTAGAAGTGTGTTGTCATTAAAAAAAAATTAATGGCTTTTTCATTTCTTTATATTTTTAGCTTAAAAATATATATCTGCTTCATTTTTTTTTTTTTTCATTTATTATTATTTTTACACACTATTACTAAATAAATGAATGTATTTAAAAATATAAATATCCTAAAAACTCGCTCATAAAATGCTTTTAATTTTTATTTTAATTAGAAAAATACTATTCCTTACAGAACCCATTACACAGCAGCCTTTTCAAAAGTGTTCTCTTGTAATCTTTCTTCCAGCTTATAAAATGTTTTCTCCTATTTCAGAAGTAAGACAAATCCCCTTTTTTCTACACCAATCATAATTCAGTAAAAAGGGTAGTCCCCTTTCTACTCTATTGGTAGAAGGCATTGTTCAGTGGTCAGTCAATCTGATAATATCAGTACTGTCTTATGCTTTTTCAGTGTGCATCCAGTTATCCTGTGTGTTTAGAGCTGCTCATGTTTATGTTATGTGTTTTGGTAAGATAAATGGAGGATAAGTGTAGTGTGGGAGAGTTAACATTAACTGATTGTCACCAATTTAGTTAAGGAGCACAAAAAGCTATAGAAAATGTTAATGATTTGTCTGAAGATGAAAAAATTCTTTTAAAGCTAAGAACAGAATCCGGACAAGAATTGCATACTATTTGTCTGCATCACAAAAGTATATTTCTAAAAAAGGTTTGAATTTCTACAAAAACTATGTTGTGATACTATCAAAAGACATACAAAACCTATTAAAAAAGCATTACGTGCAATAAATGTTCAACAGAGTGAAATCATAAATGTCAAAAGGATACAAAATCAAACCAGGACAGAAACTCTGTTCATCCTGTAGAAATCTTTTGTTTAAAAGCGAAGCTAGTACAGCTGCAAGTAATGATGAAAAGGAATGTTTAAGCCAAGATGATAGTGATGATATAGGATTACCACCCAAAGAATTTTCTGAAGTAGAAAAGAAAGAAACATTAAACATGTTAAATGCATCTTTTACAGAAGCTGGTTCTTCCCCTCTAAAATTGCATGCTCTCAGTAAACACAGTAAAAAACATGGAAAAAGAAAATTGGAACAGTTGCCAAAAAATTGAAAAAGTACTTGAAGTAGAACTGCCAATGGGAGACAGTGAATCAGAAGCAACTATACAACCAAAAGCAGCTGATATGGATAAACTTACCGAAATTATGAAAAAACAATTACAATTAACATCGAAAAAAAAAAAAAAATTTCAAATATTAACAATTTCTGCTTCTTTTATGAGGACAAGAAAGAAAATGAAAGAAACATTCAATGTATCTGATTATTCAATTCGAAAAGCTAAAAAACTTGTCAAAGAAAAAGGTTTTCTGGCTGAACCAAGTGCTAAATGTGAGAAAAAATTAAATCCAGAAACAGTTATTTTAGTTAGAAATTTTTATGAAAGCGGTGACCATTCAAGAGGTTTGCCTGGAATGAAAGACATTGTGAGTATGGGAAGAAAGCAATTTGAGAGAAAACGTTTGATCCTGGCTAACTTGATAGAGCTTTACTCGAATTTTAAGTGTGCTTATCCTGATGTTAAAGTGGGATTTTCAAAATTTTGCTCTCTACGATCAAAATGGTGTGTTTAAGCAGGTGCTAGTGGTACCCATTAAGTCTGTGTAGGTACAACACACCAAAATGTAATACTGCTTATTCATGCTGCAGAGATTAAAGAACAATATAAAGATCTAATAAACTTATTATTATGTGAAGGAAAGGGAATGTTACCTGAGGCATTGCAATGAATGCTCATCAAATCAAAACCTTATAAGTTTTTTAGATGAAAAATTTGGAGATTATGATGAAAATGACACTGTAGGGTATAAACAATGGATATCTACTGATAGGACAAAATGATAAGTTGCTGTATTCCTTTATTGAAGATCTGACAACCAAATTAGAAAAACTAATTCCTCACTCGTTCATTGCCACACAAGTCCCAATCTTCATATTTTAAAAGCCTTAAAGAAAGTTCTTCTACAGATATTGCCACTGTTTCATTGGACTTCAGTGAAAATTATACCTTTACAATACAGGATGAAGCTCAGGGGTACCATTGGACATCTGCTTTGTGTACTGTCCATCTTGTAATAATACACTGCAGATATGCTGATTAGGGCTGGACGATATCAGAAATTTAATATCGCAATATATCAACGAATTAATATTGATATTGGTGATACATCCCGATAACTACCTTAAAGTGTGTGGGAATAGAAAAAATGTTAATTTCCAAAGATAAATGGTATGGTAGCAGCAATTTAAGTACAAACAGGTGTAGAAAGCAACGAATCAATTCTCTATACCTATTTGCTCACACAGCATCGTTTAAATATTATAGTTTCATATTTATACAAATTAGAAATATTTTAGGGAAATGACACATTGTCCGATATCTATTTGGCATATACAATTGCTTGGATAGTGGTTTCCTTTCAAAATAGTATGCTCCCTATTCTTCCTATTTTCTGCACTATTTTGACTATTTAATATCCTCGTGTATAACTAAGAATATTATAAAAAAGAAACTAAAATAAAATGGTCTTAAATTTAGGACGTTGCTGATTTTAATATTATTAAAATAAGTAAAAAGCAACAGCAAAAACTGAAATTAGTTTAATGACACATGTCATGCTAATATACTTGTAATTAAATTGCTTTCAATGGATTACAGATGCTGCAGAAATGTTGTTTTTCAATCTTTCTGTTAGATATCAATGCATTCTTAATAGAAAAAAAAATTAAAAATTTTCACTGTATTTACAGCTTCCTATCTATTTACTATACATAAATACAACATTGAAATCTTTTTTGAAATATAAATATTCAAATCACATTTCGGAATAGTTTTATACTAATTAAAATGTACTTTTTTTACTTCGTTTTAAGCTAAAATATCAAGACAGCATATATTAAAATCAATCGCATTCGCACGCTCTCTAACAATAAAACGACAGAGGAAATAGGAATAGAAGAATAAACACTGGCTATTCAGTACTCGCAATAGTAAACGTTAATAGCTAGGAAGCTCTTCTCAAAAGAAATGAATCACAGTGAAAGAATGTGGAAGCTTTGCTTCACCAACGTGGCCGAAAGGCGAAATTTTACCATTTCGCACTCTGATTGGTTGATATGGACTTTAATGTATTACACACTTTCATAAAAAAATTAATGAAAATTTTTTGTTTCTATTTTTTTAAATATTACTTGGAATTTTTTCAGGAATCCTCATACTTTTACTAATATTATTGTAAATTTTTATAAAAATTGACTGAAAAATAAATGAAATATAAATTATTTTCAATGAAAGAGCAGAATCGTCAGAATTTGGAAAATACCAAACATTCAAAATTTTGATTGGCTGTAAAATTAAAACTAAACCATATTGGGAAGTAAAAAATTATGTGGATACTTTTCTATAAAAAAAGACTAAACTCACAAAGTTTCATCAAAAAATGTGTCAGTGGGTGTCAAAATGTCATTTTTTGGGTTGAATTGACATGGAATGACCCCTGTATAAAAGGAAGCAGAATAATAAATTGCTCAATATAATAAATTTTCTCTTCTGAAAGTTTCATATGATTGTTAGAGTTTCTTCTCGTTTTGCGGCAATCTTTTGATGTTAGTAAAAGGAAATGGGTTTCACTATTTCAGCAGTTTTTTTATGCAGTAAATTTTGACAATATTCGCGATTTTTTTTTTTTTTTTTTGACAAAGTTTTTTTTTTTTTTTTTTCAGATTAAAAAAAATTCTATTCTCCAGGAAAGTCCAAAGATTCTCCAAAAATTCTAGTTTCATTCTCTAGGAAATTGGACTCCAAGTTGTGTCTATGGTGTGTGATCAAGGATCTAATAATATATCACTCTTTAATGAACTCGGCCTGTTGGAAAATCGAACTATCTTTTTCACATTTGATCCACCGCACTTACTAAAATCGCTAAGAAATAACTTGCTGAAATATACATTGGAGTTTGAAAGACCGAATCTTGGTAAAGTTACTGCTCACTAGAAATATATCAAGGATTTCTATGAAATTGATAAAAAGAATGATCCGCGAGTAACTTCAAAACTTACTAGACAGCATATCAAACCTGTTGGCCGAGAAAAGATGAAGGTCAAGTATGCAGCACAGGTATTCAGTATTATTAGACTTATCTATTATAAGACTTTTTTTTAATTCTCCAAACATACCCAATATGTCTGACTTAAACATGCTTCGTAAAAACTTACAACCGGCTTTGTATATCTTTGAAGCACAATTACGGAAAGCTGGTCCTGCAAAATGAAGGTGCTGGACTGCTTCCGACGAAGCATTTGCTTTTAATATTTTCCTTAATGCTATTGCAGCATATAAAGTCTTGAAACGTTTCCTTATACTGCTATGTATAAAAACATTGAAATGTTCTGTACAAGGTGTTTGTGAAAATATGGGGTTCTGTGAAGAAATATTTATGGTACCTACTGCAAAAAAAAGTTAGCCATTTAAATGAAAAAGAACGACTCTGTGTTCTGAGTTTGGATGAAATAGCGATCAGACCATCTCTTCATTATTCATCTAGAAAAGATCTAATTATAGGCTATCAAGATGAATTATCAGTTACTGATAGTAAAAATATCAAAATAGTGACTAATGCTTTGGTTTTTGAGGTGAGGGGCTTATCCACTCAATGGAAGCAAATTCTAAGATATTTTTTAGTTCACCACAGCATGCCGGTACCATCATTCAAACTGTTAGGAAAATCACATGCCTCCATAATGCTTGTTAGTCTTATTGACTCAAGCAACTCATTAAATTAAATACTTACTATAAAGTATTTGATAATACTGTCAGTCATTAACATTCATGCACTCTTAACACTCTTCACATTTGACAATAAACATTAAAGTTCCATCTTTATTAAATAATATCTTACTTTTATAAATATATCGTTTTTACTCACCTTTTTGCACTTTAATATTTCAATGTTTTTAGCCATCCTTTATGAATAAATACTTTTTAATGTATCCAGTCTTGAAAATGTAAATACGGAAACACAGACATGCTTTCTCACTTTGTAAGGAACAGCGACACACAGCATACATCGTAGGTTCATCTGAATAGTGCCTTGGCTACTCACCAGATGGCGGCACACGTTGTTCGATCCGATTGGAAGATCAGACATCGAATCAACAAAGACACGTGTATGCTAATTACGGTAGATTGTTCTGGAAGTGGGTGTTTCCGGATATTAGACGATTCTTTTGCTGGTATATATAGATGTTAGGTCTTTTTATCGGTATATCTTATGTTTTTTGGATTCTATCGTGAATCAAGATAGCGACGATATAATTTTAGTTCTGTCGTTGTGTCTGTAAAATGTCTACACTGTTCTAGGAGTATTAAATAGTCGATGGCGTTCTTCTACATTCAATAGTTATTTTAATATGTGCAGCTTGGTGCAATAAGGGTGAAATATAATGTACTATGTCTAGTCAATTTACAAATCGTTTTGCCTACATGTTTATCTGTTATACTGTTACATTATGCTTAAAGATGATGTGCTATCTGGAACTCATTGGACTATGTTTATTACGATGCTATTTGTCAAGTCTTGTGAGTATTCTTCTTGTGCTATAATAAACTATTAGTGCCTGAATAATTGTTGTCTTCAATTAAAGAACTTTATCATTATACATTTTCATTGCTCTAACTTAATGAGACTATTCCTTAAACCCGCTAAGCTTCTATCAACGTAATATGCTCTGCTTACTTCAATTACTTCAATAACCATTATATTAAAATTACACAAACAACTGGTAAAGCTAGCCTGCGCCGCCAGGAGCGCCCACGGGGTCACCGGTGTTAGCATATATAAAGCTTTCCTTGATCACTTATACAATAATCAAATGCTTTCATTTCTTTTCTCTAAACTACTTTTTAACCTTAAGCTAAACAGCTGTCCCTTTTCCATTCAAACCAGCAGTTGTTTATTTAGATCTATCTTTCCAGAGATCGCAATTACGTCACTTTGTTTTTCATAACGTCATATCTGCTTGCTGTTTTTTCCTCCAACGTTATTAGCTTATCTGGATTGCATGTTTGTTATCTTTAACCACAAGAGGGCTTCTATGAATGAATGACTTAACGTGACACACCCTCCTTAGGTACTACAACTTTCATTCAGCTGTTGGTTTGGATGGGATGGTATAAAGGTTGTAACACGACATCATTAGCTGGTTTTTTTTTTCTTTTGAGAAGTTCAAGAAACCATTTTGCCTTGTCAGCATAATGGAGTTTCATTTTATTAGATGTTTTATTTGACCAGATGTTTCCAGCTGTAGTTATTCATTTTCCTTTTTGTTTGGTTGAAAGTAGAAGATGTTTTTACAAATAGGGAAAGATGTTTGTGCTACATATGTTGTATAGAGTTATCAAGTGGATTATAAGTTTTATACAAACATCGTTTTCCAGAATTAGATGTTAATGGATGTTATGAAAATGAGACTGAATATTTTTTGCCACGTTGTCATTGTCAGCCATTAAAATATTTCGTTATGTAAGTTTATAAGTTTATTTATATTCTGTTTGAATTTATTTTTAAATGTTTTTTTTGTTAATAAACGTTTAGTTTACTTAAAACTTAACTTGCTTTCTCATTGTTTATTTTACACTCTGCCAGACTCTGCCATTTATTTTTCAGCTTCCAATACTCTGCTTATAATTTAATTAAATTTTAGAAGCCAGCATTTTTGGTGTATGCACCGGCTGTCCCGACATACCGGGACTATCACGGGTTATGGGTCCGGAGCAAAGTCTTTTATTTTGTTAATTTAACCCTTTAAGGGACATACATTGGCAGAAGTGATTAGTTAGCGCCCATTAAGACCTCACAGTAAATTTTAGTTGGGGGGGGGGCGCATTTTTTCCTTACATTTAATGAATATTAATGAACATTTTGTTTTATTTTAAGTAATTTAATGTTTATTTTGGACTTAGAATAATTTGTAAAAAAAAAAAAATCCTTTCGTACTTTTTTATAATTGTTTCGTACGTTTTTTTTATGAAATTAAAGTCTTTTTAAAGGCTTTATTTGGAATTAGTTTTTTTTTAAACTTAAAAAAAAAAAAAAAAAAAAAAAAATCTTAAATTTCTGAATTTGTTTTTTTTACTATTACAAAATTTTTGGCGGCAATGACAACCATTCAAGTCAGCATTACGAAATTAAATGCTCACAATTATGGAAACTGGGCATCTGATGTTAAATATTTATTATTGGATAAAAATGCATGGTCCATCGTGAATGGTACAGAAACCAAACCAGATGCATCTCAGGCTACTGCATTGAAAGATTATGAAACAAGAGAACGTTCTGCCCTCACGATCATTTATTTAAATGTTGAAAGTGAATTTAGACGTATCATAGAGAATATTGATGACCCAAAAAATGCCTGGGATAAACTGAAGCTGCACTTCCACCCGGACAATAGAGCGAGACATATGCAGCTGTTTTCGGAAGTCTTATCCTGTCGAATTGAGCCCGAAGAGTCCATTGACATGTTTGCTGCTAGAATACAAAGAATTTCAGACCAATTAACAGCTATGAAGCAGCCAATGAAGGAAGATTATTTATCGTTCCAAATTTTACGGTATCTTCCACCTCAATTTGACAAACTGGTGCAGTCAATCCTACGCTGGCCGGATGATAAATTTAAATTCAAAGACATCTTAACTGAGCTGATAGCAGAAGAGTCCAGACTTAAGTTGAGAGACAGTGACCGGAATGGAGGATATAGTGCACAAGCCAATTACACCAAACCTAGACCACGTCAGAAAGTTACCTGCTTTCGATGTGGAAAATCTAGACACTATGCGAATCGGTGCAAATCTACCAGATCTAGACCTGAACACCCGTCAGTATCCAGTACGACAGCTTCTCGTGACTCCTCTTGTTCCAGTACTTCTGCATCCCGTAAATCATCTCCATCTAGACGCAATCCTAGGAAGCCTCGACATCGCCTGCAGAGAAACCTAAAGCCTGGTAACTTGAACAAACCTAAGCCAAACTGCAAGGATGATAAAGGACAAGTACATTACTTTGTTCAATCAAATTTAAGTAAAGTAAAGGAGGATGAGAGTGGCTGGATTTTTGATATAGGTGCTTCTCATCACTTCTGCAAAGACAAAAGTCTTTATGTTAAATTTAAACCCTTAAACAATCATGAGTTGACTGTAGCGATTGATGGTGCTACTTTTCCTATAAAAAGGACTGGTATGGTTGACTTAAAATTAGAGGGGAAGAATGTTCGCTTCGGCAACGTAATGTATTGTCCTAGTCTCAGGAGAAATCTTATCTCCAGGTCCCGACTAGATTCTAGGGGAACTAAGTTCAAAGGAGGCAATGGTAGAGTAAAGGCTTACAGGGATGATTACACACTGTTCAGGGCAAACCTTAAAAACGGGATTTACTACATTTACCCAGGGTCACAAAACAAAAACAAAAAGGTACAATTTGAGGCATCCACAGTCCACAAAGATGATTTAAAAATATGGCATAGGCGTATGGGTCACATTAGTCCTAGTTTAAATGAAGGTACATATAAGTGTAGTGGAGTTAGGGGGCTACCACGCATCACAAACAAAGATTTTCATTGTGAAACCTGTAGACTAAACAAACACAGGCATGTATCCTTTAAACCAATAGGACAAATAAGATCTAAACACCCTCTTGAGCTTTTACATACCGATGTTTGGGGACCTACCAACATATCAGGTAGAGGAGGGGAACACTTTTTCTTAACAATAGTGGACGATTATTCAAGAAAAACCTCAATTTACCCTTTAAGACACAAATTTGAAGTATTTAGAGTTTTTAGAAACCACATTCAAAGAGCAGAAACATTTTTAAATCGTAAAGTTAAGTCAGTTCGTAGTGATAACGGAAGAGAGTTCAAAAATGAAAATTTCACAAGATATTTTGAGGAACGTGGCATACATCACGAATTCACTAACACGTATCGCCCACAACAAAACGGCGTCGCAGAACGTCTAAATCAAACTATTGCAAACGGTGCTCGTGCTATTCTAAATGAAAGTAAATTGAGTTTAAAATTTTGGCCAGAAGCAGTCTTGTATTTCATTTATACCTGGAATCGTGTATGTCATAAGTACCAGAATAAAACCCCATTTGAATTGTACGGAGGTCGAAAACCTTCTGTTCGTCATTTGAGACCGTTTGGTACAGACGCATATGTAGGGATCCCAAAACAACTCAGAACATCAAAATTTGATCCAAAAGCAAAAAAGGGAGTTATGGTGGGATACGCCATGTCTACGAAAGGTTACAGAATTTGGCTTCCAGATTCAAATAAAATAATTGAAACAATAAATCATTCAATGAAGAAGCCAAATATCCCAGATTCCCAAATATCGTAACAAGGCTGAACAAGGACCAGCTTACACCTTAAACTCACCTGACAATGACTCTTTTGGTATTTTAGATAATCGCAGTGGAAACGACCTGGGCCCTACTTATATTTTAAACCCTACTACTCCTGAAATTGATCCTTACAGCGAAAACCAAGATGAATCTCTCACAGGTCCTCCTCAAATTTCAGATCATTCTTCTGAAAGTGAAGAAGGTGAGGAAGAAACCCGCACACTGAAGGAAGCCGTTTGGATAAGAAAAGCTAAAACTGGACCAGTAGGGGGACGAACAGATATTTATTACTATGAACAAGGAAAAGGGGAGAGACTAAGATCGATAAAAGATGTGAGGGAGTACTGTCTTCGTAACGGTATCAAATTTGAACCATATCTATTTTCTTTTAAAGGGGCAGACAAATATGAAGGTCTAGTTCAGGGTAAATCGGGAAGTTCAAGTTCAAGCTCCAGTCCTTATTATACACAAACATACGGTCAAATTCCAGAAAATAACCAAACTGATATATGACTAGAAAACCTAACCATACCGAACACACATAAACAGGCACTCAAATCACCACAATGGGAACAGTGGAAAGGTGCAATGGGGGAGGAGATGGCCATAATGTATAATAGAAAAGTATGGCATTTAACGAAACTACCAGAAGGGATACAACCTCTTGGATGCAGATGGGTATACACCATAAAATATGACGATAAAGGAAAAATTGCAAGATACAAGGCTAGATTAGTTGCTCAGGGATACAAGCAGATTAAGGGTGAAACATATGAAGAAACTTTCAGCCCAGTCGTCAACTTCAGCCTAGTTAGATTTTTCTTCTCAGCCTTAGTTTCAGTTCAAGGGTGGACTCATTTGCAGTGCGATGTAAAAGGAGCATACTTGTACGCTCCATTAACAGAAGAGTTTTACATGAAGCAACCCCCAGGTTTTATACAAAAAGGTAAAGAAAATTTAGTTTGTCGGCTGCTAAGGGCAATTTATGGCTTACATCAAAGTGGGCGTGTATGTTTTTAGAATTACATAGGGTTTTAATCGGTTTAGGTTTTATAAAATTAAGTTGGTGCAACTGTGTCTATACATTTAATGAAAATATTGTTTTTTCCTATTATATGTTGATGATTTCGTAATCCTAGGTACAGAAAAGAAGCACATTGACAAAATAGTTAACCTCCTAATGAAGCATTTTGACATAAAAATTTTAGGAAAAACCAAGAAATTGTTAGGAATAGAGTTTGAAGAAGACGATGGTAAAATATTGATCCATCAATTACAATATATAAAAGAAGTATGTTCCCGCTTCAAAGAATTTAATTTTCCTATATCTTCCTTACCAATTTGTAAGGGTATGGTTTATTCCAAAACACAATGTTCTCAAACAAACGATGAAATTAAAGAAATGCTTCAATATCCATACAGAAGTGTCTTAGGATGCTTGGCATTCATTACAAGTCGTACTAGACCTGATATATCGTATGCGGTCAATATTTTCAGCCAATTCCAAAGTAATCCTGGAATTGTACATTGGAATGGATTATTGAAATTGCTGGGTTACGTAAATCAAACAAAACACCTAAAACTTGACTTAACATGTAATAAAATGGAATCAGAATTTGTAGCCTTAACCGAGGCAACCAAAGAACTCTTGTGGTTCAGTAGGATTATCAATGAATGTTACGAAAAGAGCATATTCTCAGGTCAAAAAATTAAACCTACACTTTTAGTGGATAACATGGCTGCTATAGACTTCATTAAATCCCCCATTGAGAATTACAGAACCAAACACATTGACATAAAATTGTTCTTCGTCCGTGATTTACTTAACCAAGAACTTTTCACTGTTAAACACATAAATAGTAAAGCCAACTTAGCCGATATTTTCACTAAGCCCCTTACAAAATTTGATTTGAATAAATTTATTGAAGCTATATTTAATTCTAAATCATAAAATTTCTTTTGGTCTCTTGCAATGTCATTTCCCTAAAGTCCTCCTTTGAACTTCACATATTATAAACACATACTTCGGTATGAAATTTTTTATGTTAAACTTTGATGTTTAACTTTTTCTGAAACCTGCGAGTTTCAATTTGCAAAATATATTTTTTTTTTATAAATTGTTTGAATTTAAGGTGTTTATACAAAAGTTTTTTTTTTCAAAAAAAAAAAAAAAGTTTATTACTCTCTTTCTTTCCAAAGAGCATTTAATTTCCCGCTGGAATGTGGTTCAGACCCCATGTTAGTTCATCCTCCGGGGTCCGAGCGGCCCCAGGAAGCATCTCGCAGGGGTGAGAAATGTAATCAGCCAGAGTGGCCTGCAGGGGGTAGCGGCTTTCGTGGGTGTTCTGGCCACAGGAAGGCCTTATCGCGGGCACGTTTTCTTTATTTTGTAAGTCCCTCCTTATATATTCTGGGAGTGTCACATTTAGGTCCCGCTCATATGGAAATTTTGAGATGTAATAAGTTGTTAATTGTTAAGTTTATTGTTAAGTTTGTTACATGTTGTTGTTAAGTTTTTGAATTAGCATGCTATAATTATTACCAAGTCTTTATACATAAAATTTAAACTTACCTAGTATTATATATATATTTCTTATATGTATTGAATTATTTAAGGTTAACCTATATCTCTATTTTTGTTACTTGTATCATATTATTGAGTGTTTGGTATGAAAAATGTGGGCCCACATATGGAAGCCGAATGGATTATATGTCTGTTAAAATATGATATCCGTTTACATATGAATATTGAGTTTTTATTGTTTTTTTTTAATGGCCATTAATTACTTGATCTATTTTTACATATATATATGTCATATGATTGCTTGTATATGAAAGTATAAATTTCAATAATTTTTATAGTATATGTGTAACTTTTCTCCAGTGATTTGCATAATATAATGTAGCCATTTTTATGGTGAGGTAAGGTAAAAGGTGTAGCCATTTTTTGGTGAGGTATCCTGTAGTAAAATGTAGCCATTTTTATGGTGAGGTAAGGTAAAAGTGTAGCCATACTTAATATGGTGAAGTAAATCTGTTGTTCAATTTCAAGGTTCAAAGGTCAAGACAAAATGTATAAGATCACCATGTAATTTACTCTTCAAAATGCGACTGCACTTACTAATGTTAAGATTCAACTTGAGATATTCAAATTTATTTGCATAAATATAGGACTTTGTAGAATTTCTTATGCATTTTTTTTAATTGTATATTTTTGAATTTATTATACAAAGCTCATAAGAATTGAGTTTTCAGAAGTGAAGTTGTGCGTTTCATTGTAAAGTTTTCTTTACTTAAGTAGGTTGTTATACTGTATTGTCCTATATATATTTGTTGTTAATGTTGAAGTGGTTTTTTTTTATATGAAAATCTGTAATTATTGAAAATTGTGTTTATACATCTATCAAAGGTGGTAGATTTAAATATTTGGTGTATGAAGCGAGAATATTTTTCCAATTTGAATACGATTTTAGTTCTAGTATAAGTGACAAGTGGGGGGGGGGGGGGGGGCAATGTCAGCATATATAAAGCTTTCCTTGATCACTTATACAATAATCAAATGCTTTCATTTCTTTTCTCTAAACTACTTTTTAACCTTAAGCTAAACAGCTGTCCCTTTTCCATTCAAACCAGCAGTTGTTTATTTAGATCTATCTTTCCAGAGATCGCAATTACGTAACTTTGTTTTTCATAACGTCATATCTGCTTGCTGTTTTTTCCTCCAACGTTATTAGCTTATCTGGATTGCATGTTTGTTATCTTTAACCACAAGAGGGCTTCTATGAATGAATGACGTAACGTGACACACCCTCCTTAGGTACTACAACTTTCATTCAGCTGTTGGTTTGGAGGGGATGGTATAAAGGTTGTAACAGGACGTTATCATTAGCTGGTTTTTTTTTTCTTTTGAGAAGTTCAAGAAACCATTTTGCCTTGTCAGCATAATGGAGTTTCATTTTATTAGATGTTTTATTTGACCAGATGTTTCCAGCTGCAGTTATTCATTTTCCTTTTTGTTTGGTTGAAAGTAGAAGATGTTTTTACAAATAGGGAAAGGTGTTTGTGCTACATATGTTGTATAGAGTTATCAAGTGGATTATAAGTTTTATACAAACATCGTTTTCCAGAATTAGATGTTAATGGATGTTATGGAAATGAGACTGAATATTTTTTGCCACGTTGTCATTGTCAGCCATTAAAATATTTCGTTATGTAAGTTTATAAGTTTATTTATATTCTGTTTGAATTTATTTTTAAATGTTTTTTTTGTTAATAAACGTTTAGTTTACTTAAAACTTAACTTGCTTTCTCATTGTTTATTTTACACTCTGCCAGACTCTGCCATTTATTTTTCAGCTTCCAATACTCTGCTTATAATTTAATTAAATTTTAGAAGCCAGCATTTTTGGTGTATGCACCGGCTTACCCAACATACCAGGACTATCAACCGGCATCACGATAACGACCATCGCGCCCAAGCCTCTGAAGGGCTTATATCGTACCAGGGGCTTTGTCTCGCCCCGGCGCTGCGATCGGCCTGGGGCCGCTCCGCACTGTGGACCCCCAGGTCATTTTACCAAGGTCGATGACATTGGTCGTCACGGCA
The DNA here is from genome assembly GCA_963931845.1 of Maratus michaelseni. Classification (NCBI taxonomy): domain Eukaryota; kingdom Metazoa; phylum Arthropoda; class Arachnida; order Araneae; family Salticidae; genus Maratus; species Maratus michaelseni. The sequence goes on from OZ007597.1 coordinate 20,648,281, forward strand.
GTAACCCCACGTCTCGGAGGAAACTTCCGCAGAGACGAAACCTTGATGAACCGCCATGGAACCCCCGACGACTTCGTTCGCGAAACCCCATAGGGGGAGACGGTCGCTACGTCATATGTCGAGCTACCACAACGTCTGTTGCTTTACCACAACTCGAGGGGTGTGAGAAACCTACAAAGGTCACGTTCCCTCTTGCATCAAACATTGCATTTCCATTCTCCAGGAAATTGGACTCTAAGTTTTTTCTATGGTGTGTGATCAAGAATCTAATAATATATCACTCTTCAATGAACTCGGCCTGTCGGAAAATCAAACTATGTTTTTCATGTTTGATCCACCGCACTTACTAAAATCGCTAAGAAATAACTTGCTGAAATATACATTGGAGTTTGAAAGACCGAATTTTGGTAAAGTTACTGCTCACTAGAAATATATCAAGGATTTGCTTTGTATATCTTTGAAGCACAATTAAGGAATGCTGGTCCTGCAAAATGAAGGCGCTGGACTGCTTCCAACAAAGCATTTGATTTTAATATTTTCCTTAAAGCTACTGCAGCATACAAAGTCTTGAAATGATTCCTTATACTGCTATGTATAAGAACATTGAAATGTTCTGTACAAGGTGTTTGTGAAAATATGGGGTTTTGTAAAGAAATATTTATGGTACCTACTGCAACAAAAAAAAAAAGTTAGCCATTTAAATGAAAAAGAACGACTCTGTGTTCTGAGTTTGGATGAAATAGCAATCAGACCATCTCTTCTTTATTCATCTAGAAAAGATCTAATTATAGGCTATCAAGATGAATTATCAGTTACTGATAATAAAAATATCAAAATAGTGACTAATGCTTTGGTTTTTGAGGTGCGGGGCTTATCCACTCAATGGAAGCAAATTGTAAGATATTTTTTAGTGCACCGCAGCATGCCGAGACCATCATTCAAACAACTGATAGTTACTTGCATTTCCATTCTCCAGGAAATTGGAAGTTGTTTCTATGGTGTGTGATCAAGGATCTAATAATATATCACTCTTCAATGAACTCGGCCTGTCGGAAAATCAAACTATCTTTTTCATGTTTGATCCATCGCACTTACTAAAATCGCTATAAATAACTTGCTGAAATATACATTGGAGTTTGAAAGACCGATTTTTGGTAAAGTTACTGCTCACTAGAAATATATCAAGGATTTCTATGAAATTGATAAAAAGAATGATCCGCGAGTAACTCCAAAACTTACTAGACAGCATATCGAACCTGTTGGCCGAGGAAAGATGAAGGTCAAGTATGCAGCACAGGTATTCAGTACATCTGTTGCAGCTGCTATTTCCCTGCTGAAATCAGTTGGACAATTTGATGAACCAGCGCAACACACAGCATATTTTATAAACAAAATAGACAAACTGTTTCACAGTTTGAATAGCAGTGAAGAGTATGCTAAAGAGAAAATGCTTTATGATGTAAAAAGCGATTCTCCTCATTTAGCATTATGGGAAGAAATGCTACCTTTTGTTGAAAGTTGGACTTTCAAAAACGACAAAGGCAAATCTGTTCATATGCACTGCAGAAAAGGATAAATAGTAACTATAAAGTCTGCCATAAATATATGTCAAAATTTACTCCAAGAACATGGTTATGCATACTTATTAACCAAGATGCATTAGAAAATGCATTTTCTATTATAAGAGCAAAAAGAGGCAATGGTGAAAATCCAGATTGTTCGCAATTATCAAGCTGCTTACAAACAGTAATGGTAAACAATATTTTCAACATGTATAAAGCTACAAACTGAAGTAGACTTTGATGAAGTTATTATATCGTTAAAAGAAAACCTTCCAAATATACAAATTTGACATCCTTATTCACCAATCATGTTCAATTAAATGCTCTTCATGAAATTCCATGCCTGCCATCTGACACCATAAGGCAAAATGTCATTTATTATATAGACGGATATGTTCTAAGGGAAAAAATTTCAAAATTAAATTGCGAACACTGTCAAGATACTTAGTTTGATACTACATATAGGGAGAATGACAATGCTTTATTAACACAGTATAAAGACTATACAGGTAAGAGTCTAAAAAAACCTAGCAATGCATTATTTCATGTTGTGCAAAAAATGTATGATGTTGATACAGATCATATGTTTTGGTCTGAAAATGTTTTACAAAATATGGTTAAATTTCACTCTGAAGTAATTGATTTCAACAGTTTAAATATTCATGAAACTCACAAAGAAATGGTGCAACAAATTATTAGCATAGTGATTTCAAACATTCAAATCTATGACCACATGAAAAAGGTAAATGAAGATTTAAAAATTGAGTTCTATTCAAAGTCTATAAAAAAGAAGTAGGTATATTTTTTGTTTTTGGACCCCAAATGATTGGCATTTTTTTCTACAAAAAAAGAATCTTTCATCTGTACATCTCTTTTTACATCGGCCCTTCAACTGGATTTACTTTGGAATATACAGGGTGATTATAATTAAAATTTAAGTTTCAAAACGCTCTAAAAATCGAACCACTGATTAGAATGGCGTCAAAATTGAACGGCGTATTATTGAAGGGGGAAAGAACATGAACCAAAAATAAAATTAGTTCCAAAGTTTAGTGACAGATGGCGCTGTAAGCGTCAGAAGATGTAAATTAAAATACCTGGCATGCGCACGGCCATTTCAGGTGTTATAAATCGTTGGGTAAACGGCGTTTCCTCATTTCGCATCTCAGACGTTTGCCATGAGTGTCTCAATGAAGGACCGCGCTCTGCTTGTAAAGCTTTATTACAAGAACGGTGATTCTGCACCAGTAGCTTTGCAGAAGTTCGGGACCCTCAAGGGTATGAAAAAGGCATTGGACCAATGTCTGTCATGGGTCTGGTGAAAGTGATGAAAAAATTCGAAAATACAGGTTTGTTTGATGTGCAGTCTGATAGAGGAAGGAAAAGTTGTGATTAGTTGATGAAGTGGCCACAGCAGTTCAGGAGGAGTCGAGCAGTGGTGTGCAACCATGCAGTGCACGGAGAATTGCCCGAACATTGGACAGGCCTGTAAGCACAGAGATCAAGTACATTTTTGCAATATTATTTATATGATTCAAATACAACATTTGCTAAATGGTACATACATTAAAATCCTGAATTTACAACACAATTAAACATCAACGTTTCATTTCACTTCTGCGAACGTCATCAGGATGTTACAAAACAAGTCGAAAATGTCAAAATGAGCTTACATGTCAGAATTCTGGAGAAAACATGATCGGAGAGTGCGCCATCATCATCACAAACGTCATCAAGTTCCCATGGTAACCAAGTGGATCATACCACCGTAGTGAAAAGAGGGGTTGGAAAACAAAATGAGCAGATTGTATTAATGGATTATAACATATTATGCCAGATTTTATGAATGTTATAGGATAAATTATCGTTACATGTATACTGCCCAAGCTTAATAATCGTAAGGGACTCTAAAATTTTATTAACATAAGAATTCTTGCATGGGATTATGATTCTAGCCTCTTCAAAGTCAATTTTGCTACCTCCATTCGAAAAATAACACCTTGCGAGAGCTGTACTCTGTTTTGATTGTGAAATATCTCTCGTGCTCTTTTAATCTTTCTGAAAATTTTCGTTTTGTCTCACCAATATAAACTAACCGTTCGTTATTTGGGAGGGTAATCGGTATTTCATAAACTCCGGCTTTTTTATGATTCTGGATTTTATCAATATTGCTACTAATAATTTGTATAAGATATGGAGGGGGGATAGCTACTAATTTTATATTGAATATCTGAAGCACTTGTTTTAATTTTTCATATATTACCGGAACATAATGCATACTTCTGTAATTGATCTTTAAACTATAAACAAACCTTTGACCTGAAGGAGGGGGGGGTATTATACTGTCGAATAATCTTGTCAATCTGCAAAACTTTAAAACCATGATCTAAGGCAATACCTTTAATAAAATCTATTTCAGCGTTAAGCTGGTCACCTGAACAAATTCTATAAGCTCGTCTAATAAATGACTGAAATGCAGCAATTTTATATTTAAAGGGCATATTTGCACAAAAAGGTATTACTGTATTCTCTTTTAATGGTTTTCTGTATACAGAGAATGTAAAATGAGAACTGTTCCGGTTAATCTGAACATCGAGAAAAGGCAAATTTGCATCCTGTTCTATTTCGAGGGTAAATTACATAGAACAGGATGCAAATTTGCCTTTTCTCGATGTTCAGATTAACCGGAACAGTTCTCATTTTACATTCTCTGTATACAGAAAACCATTAAAAGAGAATACAGTAATACCTTTTTGTGCAAATATGCCCTTTAAATATAAAATTGCTGCATTTCAGTCATTTATTAGACGAGCTTATAGAATTTGTTCAGGTGACCAGCTTAACGCTGAAATAGATTTTATTAAAGGTATTGCCTTAGATCATGGTTTTAAAGTTTTGCAGATTGACAAGATTATTCGACAGTATAATACCCCCCCCCCTCCTTCAGGTCAAAGGTTTGTTTATAGTTTAAAGATCAATTACAGAAGTATGCATTATGTTCCGGTAATATATGAAAAATTAAAACAAGTGCTTCAGATATTCAATATAAAATTAGTAGCTATCCCCCCTCCATATCTTATACAAATTATTAGTAGCAATATTGATAAAATCCAGAATCATCAAAAAGCCGGAGTTTATGAAATACCGATTACCCTCCCAAATAACGAACGGTTAGTTTATATTGGTGAGACAAAACGAAAATTTTCAGAAAGATTAAAAGAGCACAAGAGATATTTCACAATCAAAACAGAGTACAGCTCTCGCAAGGTGTTATTTTTCGAATGAAGGTAGCAAAATTGACTTTGAAGAGGCTAGAATCATAATCCCATACAAGAATTCTTATGTTAATAAAATTTTAGAGTCCCTTACGATTATTAAGCTTGGGCAGTATACATGTAACGATAATTTATCCTATAACATTCATAAAATCTGGCATAATATATTATAATCCATTAATACAATCTGCTCATTTTGTTTTCCAACCCCTCTTTTCACTACGGTGGTATGATCCACTTGGTTACCATGGGAACTTGATGATGTTTGCGCACTCTCCGATCATGTTTTCTCCAGAATTCTGACGTGTAAGCTCATTTTGACATTTTCGACTTGTTTTGTAACATCCTGATGACGTTCGCAGAAGCGAAATGAAACGTTGATGTTTAATTGTGTTGTAAATTCACGATTTTAATGTATGTACCATTTAGCAAATGTTGTATTTGAATTATAGAAATTATGGTGCAATTGTCCTGTTTAAAAAAAAAAAAAATTATTTATATGAATTTGTTTACAAAACTAAACTTATTTTTTAGTATAACTTTAATATCCTAATCACCAAATATTGTCACCATCACCAGTAATTTATTTTTATTAAAATATAAACCTTTCATTCATTTCATTTAAAATGCAGTAGGGGAACCTGGGGAGCATTGACCCACCCTTGATATTTAGTATTTAAAAATATTTTAGCTTTTCCTCACTAGATGGCAGTCAAAGCTACTGATGTAATCAGACATCCATCTTAGTTCCATTCAGTTAATTCATTGCAGTGTGGAGATAATGAAAAAAGAGAGTTTTTCTACTTAAAAAGTAAGTATTTTAAACATAATTTGTAAGATTTTTTCAGACAGACTAATTGAATTAACTTTAAGCAATTAGGATTTTATAAATGCTGTCAAGCTTTTATTAAAGTTATAAAGTTTGTACAATAAATTAGGCTTAAAATTTCCATGTGCCATTCTTTACAAAATGGCCAGGTAGGGAGGCTTGACCCACTCTATGTAAGGAAGGGTTGACCACTGGGTCAAGGCTCCCTTAATTAAATAGTTTTGAAAATCTACAAATAATGTTTATCAAACATAGTTTATATTTATAATAACAACTTTATGAAGATCATAAATATGATTATGAATATTTGTATCTGTTCTCATTGAAATCAAAACATTGGTTGTTGACAAAATCTAACCTTTTGGTTATTGTTAGCAATAAAACTTTTGTTGCAAAAATTTTTTAATCAAAAATGTTTATTAAAAATCTACTTATTTTATCTGAAAAAGTATTAACTTCTGGGTGATTTTTAAAAAGTTTTTTATTTAATTAATTTTATTGTGAGTTCTTAAATGAGGTATGCTTTAAATTGCAATATTAATGATACAATGTTACTTTTTTCCCCCCTTAGGATGCCTTTTTTTTATAAACCATAAGGAAAAGCTCGTAAGAAGCATTCCACAGAAGTTATGAAGTCAGCAGTGAAGAAAGTTGCTGATGAGGGTTTTAGTATTCGTAAGACAGCCATAGATTATGATATTGATCGAAAAACTCTGGAGAGATACGTAAAAAAATATAAATTGAGTGAAAATAGAGAAGACATGGATATGCAGCCCAATTATAAAACTGGGCAAATTTTTACTGATGAAGAAGAAAAGCTTTTAGTTGAGTATCTAATAATGTCATCCAAACTACATTATAGATTAACTCCAAAGACAACTAGGCAGTTTGTATATGAGTTTGCAAATGCAAACAATAAAAGAATTCCACACAAGGTTGTGACGATATATGTTGAAATTAATACGCATTTACATTTGTTAACATACATACGTTTAATGAGGACAAGTTACACACAAACAAGAATAGAAGACAGTTAGAATGGGCACGAGCGGTTACAGTTAAATGGACGTTGTCATGGATACAATTATATTACATCTCCCTTTTCAAAATGTTATTTAAGTTCTATTTGAATTCTGTTAAAGATCAAGTCTCTTTATTGGCTTTACAACTCTTCCAGACCTGGTAACGATGGGTTTCTTGTCAGTAACGCTGGGGGCAGACACATTTAGATTTTTCGCCGGAGATACGTTGGAATTGTTATCAGCACTAGAAGGTTGATGGTCAATTTCTAACGGTAACTTCCTTTTCCTTTCAATTTGGAACTTCAACTTAGTTGGCTTGATTTGGATAGTGTTTCTTCTATATTCACCTTTAGGATTCAGCACATTGTATGATCTAGGAGCAGCTTGAGATGTTATTGTTGCTGGTATCCAATTCCTTGGTGCTTGTTTCAGCATCACATTTTGGTTTGGTTGTAATGGAGTGCTGAATGATGGTTTTGTATGAAGATCATGGTAGTATTTTTGCTTTAATCTAGCATTCGTTAGATGTTCTGTAGTTTGGGTCATAACTTTAGGCTTTAGCAATTCTTCAGCAACTGGAACTGTAGTGCGCATGCGTCTACTGAAGAGACGTTGAGCTGGTGATCCTAAATTTTCTCTTGGCGTATTTCTCAAATTTAGTAATGCTAATTGTATATCTTGACCTGATATCTTACATTTTCTTAGCAAATTCTTCGCTGTTTGGACAGCTCTCTCTGCTAGACCATTGCCTTTTGGATAGAGGGGACTTGAAGTTTGACGGGTAAACATCCATTCTTCAGCAAATTCCTTAAATTCAGAAGAATCATAATTTTTAGCATTGTCAGTTTCTAAAATTCTAGGAATTCCATGGACACTAAACCAGTCTTTGAGGATTTGTATTGTAGACTTACTAGATAAATCTTTTAATGGTTTGAAATCAATGAAACCAGAGTAACTATCTGTAATAAGTAGATAGTCAACATCCTGATAGGTAAATACATCAGATGCAAGAATTTCCCATGGTAGTTTAGGGATCTCCTTAGAAATTAATGGTTCTCTCGGAAGAGTCTTCTGAGTTTTCTGACAAACTACACAATTTTCGATCATCGAAATTATATCTCCAGACATTCCTGGCCAAAACATACACTCACGAGCTCTTCTAAGACAACTTGTAATGCCTAAGTGACCTTTATGAAGATTCTCCAATGCACGTCGTCTGTATCTTTCGGGTATAATTATCGTTATTCTCTTTAAAATTACATCTTTTTGAATCGATAGTTCATTCAAGAATGGTAAGTACTTCTTACACGAATCTGGAACTACATCTTTGTTTTTGGGCCAACCAGTAAAAATGAAATGTTTCAGTTGTATTAGATCTGGATCCGTATTTGTGAGATCTTGTAAAATTTGAAACCCTACGTCTGTGGTTGGAATTGAAAAGAGAATTTGGTAGTTACTCTCCTGTAACAAATCTTCATTATGACAGTCTCTGCTCAGCAAGTCAGCTACATACATTTCCTTACCTCTCTTATAACAAACTCTTGGAGCATACTGCTGAACCTCTAAGAAGATTTTACGGAGTCGTGGTGGAATTCGATCTATTTGTTTCTTAAAAATAGATTCTAAAGGTTTGTGATCCGTCTCAATGGTTACTTCATTTCCATATATATATATTGATGAAATTTTTGGCATCCGAATTTCATTGCCAGGGCTTCCTTTTCTATCTGGGGATAAGATCTTTGGGCGTCATTCATCGCTGTGGATGAGAATGCTATCGGTCTTCCTTCTTGGAGCAGTACTGCACCTAATGCGAAGGAACTAGCATCCACTGAAATTGTAACACTTTTGTTGGGATTATAGTATTTAAGTGACGGAGCTTCCTTCAATAATTTCTTGATTTCAGCTAATTCTTTATCTAATTCCTTATTCCAATTCCACTCTTCATTTTCCTTCAATAACAATCTCATATTATGTGTTTTGTCTGAGAGATTAGGGATGAACTTGTGTAGGTACTGAATCATGCCAAGTAATCTTTGTAGCTCTTTTTTGCTAGTTGGTGCTTTAATTCTATCTATAGTTTCAACTTTCTCAGGATCGATCATGATACCATCACCAGAGAGGATATGTCCTAAATATTTAACTTTCTGAACTTCAAATTCACATTTGTCTTTATTTAGTTTTGCTCCAGCATTTCTTAATGCTTGTAGGACTAATCGAGTATTTGATCGAAGAGTATTAATATCAGGCGCATAAATCAATATATCGTCCATTGATTTTCAACACTTGGAATGCCTTGTAGAATTTTAGTCATATGATTTTGAAATATTTCTGGAGCTGTCTTTATGCCAAACGGGACTCTCAGAAAAGAATATCTTCCCCAGGGTGTTGTGAACGTGAAAAAAGGTTGTGTGGCGGGTGAAACTCTTAGTTGCCAGAAGCCTTTCTTCAGATCTAATTTTGTGAAGTATTTGGAGCCTTTCACGTTAGCAGTGACTTCTTCAAGCGTTTTTAAAGGATAATGCCTTCGCAGCAGAATTTTATTAACTTCCGACGGATCGATGCAAATCCTTATTTTTCCTTTTTGGTTTGCTACGACCATTGGACTAGCTATGGGTGTTGGTTCCTCTACTTTCTTTATAATTTTATCCTGGACCATTTTGTCATGTTCCTTCTTTACTAACGGTCGAAGAGAAAATGGAATTCTTCTGGGGGGCTTAATGTCAGTTTGGGGACACTCTGTGGAAAAATCTGCTGTATATTCGAAATTTTTTATACATCCCATTCCTTGAAACAGGTCTTGAAATTCATCTTGCAGTAAATTAACTACTTCAATTCTTTGAATTAATCCGGCCTCCATGCAGGTTAATCAACCTAGGATTGGACTAATTCCTCCATGTGCAATTATTAATTTAAGCCGTATATGCTTATCTTTAATTTGACAGTGAACAATAGATTCTCCTGCCACCTCAATAGCATGACCAGAATATGAGAGGAGTTTACGGACATTTGTAGGTTTTATTATTAGACGTAATTCCTCTGCTAAGCGAAATGGTATGACATTGCACTGGGCACCGGTATCAAGTTTCATTGGGATAGCTTTATGATTAATTATATTGTTAATTATGACAGTCTCGCACCAATCTGATTTATTAGCTTCGATACTTGCTATCAGAAAACTATCATCCGTAATCGTATCTACATTTTCAATATCTTGCACTCTGTATTTTTTCTGGTTTCTGGATCTACATTTTTTTGCGAAATGGTTTTGCCTTTGGCAAATTTTACATTTTTTGCCAAAAGCGGGGCAATCATTAATTTTATGTGTATTACCACAATTTCTACAATCGTTTATCATTTTAGAGAATTTGGTATTAGAATTAGGCTTATCTTTCGAAGAAACATTTTTATGCGACTGAGTAAATTTCTTCGATATTGTAGAAATTATGGGTTTATTATCATCAGAAATATTTTTCAATTGCTGTGCAGCACTTTCAGAAGCAAGACAAATCTGCACAGTTTTATCTAAGCTTAACTCAGCATCGCTTAAAAGCTTTTCCCCGAACGTCATTATTTTCAATTCCGACAACAATTCTATCGCGAATTAATTCCTCCTCCATAATTCCTAGCTTACATCTAGAAGCTTGTATTTTAAGCCTTGTTAAAAAATCTTTAAAAGCTTCATCCTGCTTTTGTTTAATCTGGTTGAATTTGTAACGTTCAAAAGTATAATTGACTTTAGGAGTGAAATATTCTGTGAACTTACCTCTAATAATCTCCAAATCTTCTTGTTGATCGGTACTTAAACTGAAGGTTTTATAGATTTGTTGTGCTTCTCTTCCAATAACGGCCATAAATGTCGCAACTTGAACTTTTTTCTCTTTCTTGACAAGTTGAACAGCAGCAGCATACCAATCAAAACTTTGAATCCAATCTTCCCATTTTTCTTTGGAATCCGCCATAAGTAATGGTTTTGGAGGACGTATTCCGTTTTCACCCATTTGTATTTAATTCAGGTTGTCGTTAACGAAATTTAAAGTAAATATTACTTTTTGACACTAATTCCGACACCATGTGATGATATATGTTGAAATTAATACGCATTTACATTTGTTAACATACATACGTTTAATGAGGACAAGTTACACACAAACAAGAATAGAAGACAGTTAGAACGGGCACGAGCGGTTACAGTTAAATGGACGTTGTCATGGATACAATTATATTACAAAGGTAAAGTAGCTTCTTATGATTGGCTGCATGGATTCATGCATCGACATAAAGAACTATCTCTGAGAAAGCCTGAAAGTACAATTTTGAGTAGATCAACTGCATTTAATAAATTCACAGTGGGTGAATTCCAGCATAATTTGAAAAAAGTTCTTCAAGAATTTAAATTTGGTCCAGAATCAATTTACAATGTCGATGAAACGGGAATAACCGCTGTGCACACACCTAAGAAAATAATATGTAGTAAAGGCGAAAAACAAGTGTCAAAAATTACATCTGGTGAAAGAGGTAGCTTAGTTACGTTGTGTGCTACTGTATGTGCTATAGGAACTTCTATACCACCTTTTATGGTCTTCCCAAGAGTTAGAGTAAAAGATCATATGGCAAAAGGTGCTCCGACTGGCACAGCAATTGCAGCTCACCCGAGTGTGTGGATGACAGGGGAAAATTTCAATCTGTATTTGAATCACTTTATTAAATATTCCAAGTGTAATAAGGATTTTCCTGTCCTCCTTATTCTCGATAATCATGATAGCCACATAACACCTATGGGTTTACAGATTTGCAAGGATAATGGAATTGTTTTGCTAACTCTGCCCCGCATACCAGCCATCGTCTACAACCATTAGACAGAGCAGTATTTGGACCATTTAAAACATATTATAATGAAAGCGCAGATAATTTCATGGTAAGCAATCCTGGTAAGCCAATAACTATATATGACATTGCAACATTAGTTGGTAAAGCATACCCTAGAGCATTTAACCCTGTAAACATAGCAAAAGGATTTGCATCAACTGGCATTCATCCTTTTGATACATCTATATTCAGTGATGCTGATTATCTAGGTGCAAAAGTTACAGATAGACCAAATCCTGAATTGAGTTTACTTTCAGATAATAATACTGTAAGAGATGATTCAAATGATGCTATTTCTGGACTTTCACGTGCACTATGCTGCTCTTCGTCCCTTCCCAAAAGCAAAACCTAGAAAGTCTCTTGGTGCAAGAAGACCAGCAAAGTCAAGAATTTTAACTCATACACCAATAAAAAGAGCAATTGAAATGGAACATGAAGAGAGAAAAAGACAGAAAGAGAGTAAAATAAAGAAAAGCAAACATACAAGAGTTCAGAAAGTGAAAAAAAAATTGTTCATAGTAGTATGGAGGAGTCTGATATCTCTCCTAGCTGCACTGATGAAGAGATAGAAGAATTTGAAAAGGAGAGTAGTAATCAATTTAATATTGGGGACTTTGCTGTAGTGAAATTTACAACAAAGAAAGATTTATATTACTTTGTTGGGCGGGTGACACGCCAATTAGATGGTTGGTTGGTTGATTGGGGTTTTATGGCACAAAGTCCCATGAGGGACATGCCACGCCAATTAGAAATTGATGAGTATGAAGTCACCTTCTTACGACGATGTGAACAATCGTATACTTTTATTTATCCAGAAAATGAAGATACATCTGTTGTGTACTTAACAGATATGACTTAACTGCCATCCCCTGTGTCATCTGGTGGCACTGAAAGAGTAGTTATAAAAGTGAAATTTGATTTTGATTTTTCCCAATTTATGCCATTACGATAAATTAAAGTAAGGTTCTCACATGTTGTAAATTTTAATGTGTGTACAAATTGAATAAAATTTGTTTAACATACGTAAAAGGTAAGCCTATTTACTTTATTGTATAGAAAATGTTCTTTATTATTATTTTTATTATAGCAAAATATTCTAAGTATTAATAATTGTAGAATTTATTATCTTAAAATGATTGCAGAGTGTTCAATTATCATGCAAAAAATTTTATACTTAATGTTTACCTAATTAATAAAAAATATATTTACTATTTCTCATTTTAAAATGATACATTATTGACTGGGTCAAGCCTCCCATACTATGGGTTAAGCCTCCCTTATAAAGGGAGGCTTGACCCACTTGTCTGTTTTTAAAAAATAATAAATTTAGAAATGAAAAAACGCATTATTTACATTATCACAAATATATATTTGTTGACAAGAAAATTTCCTTCAATATGTGCTACTATATTTTGTTTTTATAGTCAAAATAAAATTTATAAAAATGTTTTTCTGAAAACATGGTCAACGCTCCCCAGGTTCCCCTACCTTAAAATATATTCATTAAAATACATGCCTTTCACTCATTTCATTAGGGGGTAAAAAGAATTCCATCAACCGAAACATCTCATTTCGACATCAAAACTTGTTTCTAATTTACACATGCGAAAAACCGAATCTATTAGTGACGAGGGGTGGAGGGGGAAGTTTTTAGCGAGATTTGCACCTGGCCTAAGTACAGAGTATAAGCTCTACACATATCTAAAATACCTGAATGATATTTAAGAACACTGATAGTAATGTGTCATTGTGAATCTAGTGCCCTTTTCTCATCAGCAGCACCCTTTTTTTTTTTTTTTTTTTTTTTTAATCTGGTGAAAACTTTGTTATTGTAAAATAAATGTTTGTAAATTAATTAAAGAAAAAAAAAATCAGTAAATTGAGTTACAATACGTTATTTGAAAGTGCATGTTGTTTTGTATTTGATGAAGTAAAAATTTAAATTATGCAATATTTAGAATTAAATGAATGATCAATATAAACTGAAAGAGCTACCACCATCTTTATGGCAGTTTCCCATTTTACACTACTAAGTGTACCATTTATTCCATGTTTATTTTATTTTGATGTTTGTAATATTGGATATTTCATATGTTAAAAGTAGAATACACTTACACTAACATAAAATTCATGTCATAAAATATTTGTGATATTAAAATTTTGTATATAAAATGTTCTGAATTCTTTAGTAAAGTAAATAGTTAGAAAATTTACATTCCATGTAATATTACTTTTTAGTTAATGAAAATTTGTATTTATGTTGAAAACATTCATAAATTTATCTTACTATAGAGTTGTACTTTTTACAAAATGTGCAATAAATTTTTATTTTTTAAATTGTCTCTTTAATGTTTTATGATGCTTAAGTAAAACTTTTTGTGTAAAAAAATAAATAAAAATAAATAGCAGTGTGTTTTACTGCAGACATTAAAATTGTGCAAATCGTATTTAATGGCGTTGTTTAAAATGTGGCACTAAATGGTATTTTTAAATATGTTATATTTATTACTTTTAAAATAAAAAATATTTAAAATCGTATTAAATAACGTTGTTTAAAACGTTTCACTAAATGAAAATTATAAATAAAAATTATTCAAAATAGTATTAAAATAACGTTGTTTTAAGCTGATTTTTTTTTTTTAATTATTTGACACGACACTAAATAGTATTTTTAAGTATGCTATATTTATATATTTTTTAAATAACCACATATACATCGTTAAGAATTATAAAAGTGGTTTTAAATACTTTTCATGAGTATTAGGATAACATAAGCAAACAAATTTTACAAGTATGAAGTCATTTAAATATTTGAAAGTTTCTCAGTTTAAATTATTAAGAAAAATGTGTAAGTCTGTAAGAAACTCGTGTAAATTAAAAGTTTTAGAACTGATTTACTTGATTTCTAGTATTTGTATGATAAAATAACATATGTTTGATGTTTTAAACAATAACAAACATAACCGAAATTGCAACGACGCATTCATATGGCGACACGCCCGGGAACGGTATGTTTAGGTTTCCGACTGTTGTCTGTTTCTGTTGCGCACTTTGGGCAAGGGGCTGTTCAGAAACGAAGTTCAGGCGGCGCGCGGGCGAAGGAGATATGCGTATGGAGTAGGTATTTCGGAGAAAGTTCGAGACGCATAATTTCCCTGTTCACCGCCGATCGACGATTGGGACTTTAACGCTTTCTGATTAGTTGTTAAACCGAACGCTTCTTAAGTCATTTCTGGTTGAACATGGTTTCTTATATAGATCAGTTTCAACTGACGTCACACCCTAGCAACCACCTTAGCAACTAGCTTGTTTTTTGTTTGCCCATCAAAAATGGTGGATTGCGATTGGTTGACTCGTAATTCAGGCTACAAATCCACGATTATGATTGGTTGATAACTTTTGGTGGGCTGGTGATCACGTGGTTGAAACTGATCTATAATATCTATTAATTTCTATATAATCTAATTAATTTATAACTGTAATATAATAAATATTATAGTAATATAATCTAATTAATTTCTATATAATCTAATCTCTATATAATCTATTAATATATATTAATTTCTTATATCATATATTCTTAAAAATCTTCATAATCCTCCAAAATACCGGAAATGACTTAAAAAGCGTTTGATTTTACAAATAATCAGAAAGCGTTAAAGCAGGGCTACACTACATACCGGGCTTGCTCATTCATTATGATGACGTCACAAAAGGTGGCTGACTAGGAGGAAAGACATACAGCGATTGGCACAAAACGATGGGCGCGTTGCTTTGGACCAATCGCTGGTCGCGGTCAGCCACCATTTGTGACGTTTTGAGAGTGAATGAGCAAGCCCGGTATCTAGTGTTGCCTTGGTTAAAGTCCCTATCGTCGATCGGCGGTGGAGACGGAAATTATGCGTTCGAGACTAACGAAAAAGAAAGGCTACCGCGGTGCTTTTTACGCGTTACTTTTTTTACAGACCGCGGGAGTCATGTGATGCTCGAATCCACCAATGCAGGTGTACGGAAAGCGAGGCTAACGAAAAAGAAAGGCTACCGCGGTACTTTACGCGTATCTTTTTTTACAGACCGCCGGAGTCACGTGATGCTCGAATGCACCAATACAGGTGTACGAAAAGAGCAACACGTCACTCTAGCGGTCTGCGAGGCTAACGAAAAAGAAAGGCTACCGCGGTGCTTTACGCGTATCTTTTTTTTACAGACCGCGGGAGTCACGTGATGTTCGAATGCACCAATGCAGGTGTACGAAAAGAACATCACGTCACTCTAGCGATCTGTAAAAAAATATAAGTGGGATGCACCGCGGTAGCCTGTCTTTTTCGTTAGCCTCGAGCGGTCTGTAAAAAAGATAAGTGGAATGCACCGCGGTAGCCTGTCTTTTTCGTTAGCCTCGTACGGAAAGAGTATCACGTCACTCTAGCCGTGACCTACGTTATACATGGCCGCATCATGACTCTTATGACGTCACAGGGACTGGATCATCTTTAAACGGCGAGATGAAGCACGAATAACGAAATACATGGTTTTTGGATGGACACAAGTAAAAAGTTTACAAATATACAACAGGTTTTTTTTTTTTAATCTCTTAAATTTACTAATGGCGATTTACAAGTAATCCCATATGTGTTGGTTGCTAGATAGCAAATTACACAAATTATGTATATTTGTTTAATTTTTTTTATATCTATTTACAAGCATCTGTTAATACTTTAAAAGGAATTGCTATTTCATACGCACCGTTGTTGGTGCAATTTTTGTTTTGCGCCATTTTGGCGAGAAAAACCCAGCTTTCGGGTACCTGTTTGTTTTATTTTATTATGAAACAGTTTATTTTATTTGGAAAGTTCATTTTATTATAAAACACACACAAATTTTTATTTTAAAGACACACAAATTATTTTATTATAAAACATACACAATACTTAATTTATTGTAAAATACACAATGTTTAATTTAATATAAAACACACGAAATTTGCTTTAACGGGTTACCATACAAAACAAAATATCGCCAATGTCGCCGGGTTATATTTTTATATTGTATTTTTATATTATTATCATATATATTTTTTATTACCCATATTTTTTTTTACAAAATTTAGGCTGTTAAAGACAACTTGTTTATTTAATCATTTACAGTAGGATTTCCCAAAGAACGGTATGCAATGTACTAAAACTATCCCTGAAAAATTAGCGATGCAAGTTTCATCGAAATTCATTCAGCGGAATCTTTTAATAAGGCCAATGTTTCATAATCGGGATCAATTGATTCTAGAAATTCCCCCCTAATTCTAAAACTAAGCAACATAAAGCGATATGTTATACACTAAAACCTTCCCTCAAAATTTAGCTAACAAGTCACATCTAAAATCCATTCAGCTGATTTCAAGTTATAAGTGGCCAGATCGAAATTCCCCTATGCATTATATATATAGTATACAATAGATAGATAAATGTATCTTTCATAATCAGCTTCCCCTGATGATAGAACCTTTTAAAAATTACCAAACTAACACTGAAACCCTATAAAAAATCTGTTCGTTAGAACTTGAGTTTTAACCGATCAGAATGAAATACGAATTTGCGCTTTATAAATATAGTAGATGATGATGACAAGATTTCTGGGTACTTTTCCGTTATACGGAAACCATTGTCGCCAAGCATACATTTACATACATTTAATATACATTTAGATACATACATTTACATACATTATGCATTAGCATACATTTTGGCATATTGTCCGTATAACGGAAAAGTACCGATTTCTGTAATCGGATTAGCTGCAAAGCTTTCGTTTCAGAAAAAGCAACGTAGACGACAACTTTGCAACAAACAATTACTTTAATACAAATATGATAATAAAGAAAAGATTTAGAAATTGACCTTGCTTTACAGGAGAAGCAATACACTTTTCAAACCTTTATTCCATCGATAAGGCGTATTTCTAAATGTAAACACACATTTCATTACGCATAACCCTATTTAAAATTTGATCTGTATTCTCTCAGAGTTGATCCAATAATCATGACGTCATTACCCTGACGTCAAACCATGATCGGGCCATGTATAACGTAGGTCACGCTCTAGCGGTCTGTAAAAAAAGATAAGTGGAATGCGCCGCGGTAGCCTGTCTTTTTCGTTAGCCTCGGGCAGTTGCAATTGACGTCAGGTTGGAGGTCACACATTACAAATAGGCAGTTCTGATAGGTGGAAATACCATGACCTCCAAGTAAAGTACAATGGTTGATCAGCTGATTGCAACGTCTCTATTTTATAATAATTTAATTATTTCATGCTTTTATAATTCAGATCAGGTAAAAACAATACTACATATAAGGAAAGGGCAGCTGACGTCACTGTTGGTTCAATTACGGTTGGTTAGCAAGAAAAACCTGTTTGTTCTTTATGACTCCTACTATACACATGAAATGAGGAAATTCGATTGGCCTATTTTAAACTGGTCTGTAATATGATTGGTCTATGTCGCCATGACGATTCCTGCAATGATATCTACGACAAAAATGAAGTGGTAGATTAGTAGATAGAACTGTTTGTTTGTAAACATGCCCTTTCCTTATACTTATCTTTCTAAAACAATGGCTCTCGTAACAGAAATACATGCCTATATTTACTTAGACAAAATCCAAAAAAATCATAAAAGTATCACGTAATCTGAGTAATCTGATTTAGCCGGATCAGCGTTCATAACCCGCAAAATATCCGCCCGCGCTGCTGTCGATCGACCCAGAAAAAATTCTGGGTTGTTTGATCACGTAACTAAGGCTTTTTGCGAGGCTAACGAAAAAGACAGGCTACCGCGGTGCATTCCACTTACCTTTTTTTAAAGACCGCTAGAGTGACGTGTTGCTCTTTTCGTACACCTGCATTGGTGCATTCGAGCATCACGTGACTCCGGCGGTCTGTAAGAAACGATACGCGTAAAGCACCGCGGTAGCAGGGCTACACTAGATACCGGGCTTGCTCATTCATTAACATGACGTCACAAATGGTGGCTGGCCGCTACTACAGTGCCTAGAAGTAAGTAGTGTGCTTATCGCCAATACAACCGCAATAAAAAAAATGTCCCTAACAGGAGGAAAACCAGATTCTCCGCGAGAGGGCGTCGAGTTCCCACCGCCGTTATTAACGTTTGAAGTTTCATTTAACAGGCTTGATCCTAATGTTAGTTTCAATGTAATTAACGCTGTATTTTCAAACAAACTATACGAATGTTTCTATTTCTATAATATTTTAAAGTAAACATATATTATGCCTGTTTAATGATAAATCAGTATGGATAAATCTGCAAATACTAAGAAAAGAAAAGCTTATCGAACATGCTCCGGGCTTAATTTCTAAGAAAAAAAGTGCCGGAGCCCTAATATTCTGCGGTACTAACACGCACCCCCCCACCCCCCCAACGTCACTTCAGTCTGCCTATTTATATTTCATACATTATCTTCAAAATTTAAAACACTTTTTTTTTTTTTAGAAAAATAAAAATAATTAAATACATCTATCTGCGTATACTTAGATATCAACTGTTCCATTTTTTTGTTATTACTACTTCCAAATAGAAACCTTTGCTTTACCTAATCTTAATGTTAATTAATCGCAGAATTCTGCGATTAAATAAGCTCAGGATTATGATTCGGAAATAGTGTTAACACAAAAAATTAATAGTTCGCAGCTATGCGGAATAGAAAAAAGACTATTTCTGTTTACTCGTTATTCTGATCAAAATAGCATTAAAATGATTTGAAATGGAAATAAATAAAATTTGAATTTAAGACAGATTGAGTTCAAGCCTCCCAAGACTGATATAAAAACCGAGCCCGTTTTATCTCAATCTCTTACTTGAGCGACACATTACCTCACTTATAAGTGTTTTGATACAAAAGCAGGCAAAAAATTGGGGATGGGAGGGAAAGGAAAGGGTAATTTAGAATTCGTTTTTCGGAAGCGTTATTGCACTGGGCTCCGGAGCGCAGTGTTTATGAGCTCCGGTGAATTCTGGCCAATATTTAAACATTTACTAAAAATAGAGAAGTACCGGAGCTGAGGTCTGGTGGGCTCCGGCGCAAATTAAGCCCTGAACATGCTTCGTTCCCGGATATACTAGTGGATATAAAAGCAACAAAACTAACATAACTCTATCCCCCCCCCCAAAGACTAAAACTAATTTGAAAAATGGTTAAAAGTCATTCCTCGTGTCGACAAAGATCTGAACCAACATTCAGTTGCATGTGAATTAGAGTCCTGCACTGGTCGGGTTGTACCCGACCCGAACTCGCAAATTTCATTTGAAGTCAACTAGCAACCCGACCCGAACCCGACAAAAAATTTACCTCGATTTCCTTAATCTGAAAAAATATTGGACATTCTTTTGAAAAAGCGGGTCATCCCGAACCCGACCCGCAAGAGTAAAAACCCAACTCGAACCCGAAAAAGTGAATGTCAACCGAACCCGCAGCAAAAAGTAGAAGTCAACCCGACCCGAACCTCAACAAAAAAAAAGAGCGCCAACCCGACCCGAACCGCGGGACGGGTCGAGTGCGGGTAACCCGACCCGATGCAGGACTCTAATGTGAATCGCATTTTCATGAGCGATTTATTGAGAGAAATTACAAATACACTATTGAAGGGAAAGAAGATTTGTTCAATTATTTTTAATTTAGTATTTTAATTTTTCTAATTAAAATAATTAAAATATTTATCTTGTGATAATGACAATAAATAATTTAAACAATGAATATTATCATAAATATTTTATTAATTATTGATATCCTAACTTTAAAATTTATTTTAACATGACTATTTTGTTTCATTAGTATGCTTTCATTCAATCATGGTTTTAAATACATTCACAAAATCAATGTATTACTTTTTGTAGGGTGTCTATTACTCGAAAAAAGCTGGAAAGTGTTTGATTTATTTCTGTTATTAAAATTTTTATTCACATTTGAGAAATGTGAGTATGAGAATGGTTAAATATTGTTGATAATGTAATAATAATAATAATAATAATATATAATAATAACAATTAATCAAAAATAATTTTTTAATAATTTTTTAAGGATGATTGGCGCATCTACCCTAATTTAAAGAAAATGCATTCTTGTCATACTTTCAGGAGAGTAATTATTTTTTTTTTCTAGATTTGAAAATATCATTAATTTAATGTTTGATGTTTGCTAGTATACCTTAAATTATTTTACTCAAAACTAAAGCTCCGAAATGTCAGAAATTTTTAACAACTCAATTTACTCTTAGTTTGTTAACAGGATGTAAACAAGTTATGTAATAATGAATACCGATTAAAAAGTTGTCAAAATAGGGACATGTTTTTGCAAGAATTCATCATAGTATAATGTATTTATCCAATATATTGTATTTATCCAATTTTAGAAATAACTAAATATTGTAGGAAGAAAAACATTGTCCTATGATAAAGTTTGTAACTGTTTGAGTTCATTACAATTAGTTGTTATGAAATCAATTACATTTCTCTTCAACTGTATTTTCATTATTAGAATTTTTTTCATTGTTTATTTTTTATCTAGAGCATTTTAAAGTACTGATTTATACAGAAAAAAATGGATTTAAAATGAGGTGTATGTAAAAACGAAAGTTACCATAGCCGCGGCGAGAACACTGGCGCCATCTATCGGCGTCCTCTATTTCTGAAGTATAATATTGACGCCGATAACAACACTATATACTTCTAGGCACTGTACCGCTACTAAGGCTCCTATAAGGGGAGCTGACGCATATCCATTATGTTGCCCAAAATAACCGCCATATTGTGACCTAGCTTAGTATTAGGAAACCGCCTGAGCAGGTGTTTGCCGTCCCTGTTACTGTCACTCGCGGTCCACTAGTACGGTAAGCAAACCGGTTTTAGCTTGGTTTTTGGTCCGCTGGGTCATTAAATGGCGGTATAATTCAGCCTGTATTATAGGAGCTCTAGCCGCTACCAGCGATTGGTACGAAGCGAAACGACAAAATGAAAGACATACAGCGATTGGCACAAAATGACGGGCTCGTCGATTTGCACCAATCGCTGGTCGCGGCCAGCCACCTTTTGTGACGTCATGACAATGAATGAGCAAGCCCGGTATCTAGTGTAGCCTTCCGTTTTCGTTAGCCTCGGCTTTTTGTGTTTATGTTTTACTTGGTTTGGTAGGTTGATTGATACAGCTGTACCAGCCTGATAGGATATCTAAAATTTTTCAACTTTTTAACATTCTAAAATGATTTTTTAAACCTTCATATTTTCTAATGATACAACATAAAAATAATAGAATACCGAAGTATGATGTATATATATATATATATATATATATATAAAGCTATAAATACAAATTTAAATTTTAAAATAACTAATCTAGATAAAATCATTAATAATCGACATATATTTCAATTTTATAAATTACTAAAAATTAAAAACTATAACTTTAATTATCCATACATTGTTGTTATACCTAAATTCCACAAAACTCCTTTAAAATTTAGAACTGTAACAATCGGTTGTAATACTTATAACAATAATGCAAGCAAATTTTTATTAACTATTCTCACTAAATTGTTTGAACTTACAAAACAAAAAGATAATTTGTATAGCATAAAAAATAGTTTTCAACTTGTCAATAATATTAAAAATTTAAATAACATAAAATACATGAAGACGTTTGATTTTAATGACTTATTTAATAACATTGATATTAACGATATGTTCAAGATAGTAAATTTATTATATAAGGAATACAAGGATTCTATTAAATTAAAAAATAAAATTTCGTTAAATTACTTTAAAACATTAACTAAATTTATTCTCCATTATAATTATATTGTTTTTAATGATACTATATATATACAAAGCTGTGGACTCCCTCAAGGTGGCATTGTTTCTTCAATTCTTGCAGAATTGTATTTATATTATCTACAAAAACAACTTTTCAAAAGTAAAAAAAGGCCAAGCGTAAAAAAAAAAAAAAAAAAAAAAAAAAAGTTGTGGCTAAAAAATGGTGTGATATCAAATTTCCAAGCTATTATATTGCTTATTTAACTTTTTTCGATTAAATAAGTTATCATATATATAAGTCGAGTGCCTACGTATATGTTAATAGAAATCGTTTTCTCCTGTACTAAATACATCCTAATGAGTTTCTGAAAATTCAATTTTTTTCAAATTATGCATGATGGGCTTGGCGGCCATCTTTGCACATTATTCACAAAATTCTAACCACCCAAATCCGTAGTTAAAATCCGAAGTTCAAAATTGTTATTTAAGCAAATATTTAAGAGTTTCATTTATAGACTTGTATGCTCTGAAAATTGTGTCTTAAGATAATGATGACTTATCTTAAAGATTCCTCTTATGATTTATTTTTTAGAGTAATTATTAATTTCAAACTAGTAAAAATCAATTTATCAAAATATCAGTCATCTAATTTATCTGTCCGTAGTTAGAATCTGAAGTTCGAAATTTTTATAAACATATTACATTGCAAACATATTACGCTTTTACTTTAGAAATTTGGGTGCTTAGAAATATGGAAAGATGGCCGCCAAGCCCCTCATGCATAATTTGAAAAAAATTGAATTTTCAGAAACTCATTAGGATGTATTTAGTACAGGAGAAAACGATTTCTATTAACATATACGTAGGCACTCGACTTATATATATGATAACTTATTTAATGGAAAAAAGTTAAATAAGCAATATAATAGCTTGGAAATTTGATATCACACCATTTTTTAGCCACAACTTTTTTTTTTTTTTTTTTTTTTTTACGCTTGGCCTTTTTTTACTTTTGAAAAGTTGTTTTTGTAGATATCATTTCTTTTTTTTGAAATATATTGAACATAATTTAAATAATCTAAACATGAGAAATAATTTAAAAATACATTTTACTTTCAGTCATTGTTTAAAGGGTTAACTAGAAATACCAGTAGCTTTTTCAATTAAATTAATTACACTCTTAAAAACAACATACTAAATGTGGCTTGTTATAATACTTGTTATCCTCCGTTAAAAAATATCACTGACTAATCCATTAAATGAATAAAAATGAAATATGTACATAGCGTGTCAGCGCTGCATTTGAAATCAAAGCTCTTTTATTATTAGCACTAGCTGGCTTCGCCCGCTAGCGGGCCCCTAATTTACACCGTGGCCTCAATCCTTTTAAAACCTCGAATAAGATAAACCACGAACCTCCGACCTGGTTCCAGGCTGCCTTCGGCACCGGATAATCCCTTAATTTGCACATCGAATTATATAAACCTGTAAACAAACGAACTTCCGACACGGGTCCCCGCTCCTTCGGCACCATATAGCAGTCGTGCTGCGCACGCTCAAGTTCTATCTTCCACCACCAGGTAGCTCAATCTGTTCTATACGAACCTCGGGCACTGAAATCGTTAAGGCTATAGATGTCGAGTCGAATGAGCTATACCCCGTCGTGATCTAGCCCTTTGAACCAGAGATAAGAAAGTGCCCCCTGGTGGTGAAAAAACGAACTAAAATCGGAAAGCTCTATAGATGTCGAGTCGAATGAGCCATACCCCGTCGTGATCCGACCCATAGAAACAGAGATAGGAAAGCGCCCACTGGTGGTGAAAGCTAATCGCGTTTGGGGGGCAAAGTGGGGGGATGAACACCGGAGATGCATAATAAGATTAGGCGGTCACAGAATTTTCCAACGATGTATCACATGAGGGATATGTGCAAAATTCAGAAAATACCCCCCCCCCCCACCTGCATAATTTGATTAAGCGTTCACAGACCTTTCCAACGATATATCACATGAGAGGTGTCGACAAAATTTAGAAAAGTGCCCCCTTTGGGGGGGGGTGAAAGCGGGAAGATGGACCCCGAAGATACATAATATGAATAAGCGGCCACAGGCCTTTCGAACAATATATCACATGAGTAGTGTCGGGGGGGGGCGCAAAATGTGGGGGTTTCACCTGTGGTGCATAACATGAATAAGTGGTCACAGCCCTTTGTAACGATATGTGACATGACGGATGTTGTTAAAATTTAGAAAAGTACACCCCCCCCCTGTGTAGGCAAAACGCGCTCCGCTCCTCCCTATAATTTTTGACGCAGCTTTATTTTTAAAATTTATGTTATGTGTTATAAAATATCGTAAAGTTTCAAACAGATAGCCTTATTATACTTCCTAATTTTGTTCACGCTATTCCCCATCCTCTCCCCGAACTGTGACGCGCCATTCTTTTTTATAATTTTTTTTATCATGTGTTATAAACCATCTTAAAGTTTAAAACAGATCGCATTGGAATTTAATATATTTGCTGAAATTACTATTATATGTAGAATAATATAGAAATAAACCCTCCTTTAGATTGTAATTGAGATATATGAACAATTTTTAGAATTTATGAAAGCTGATTTTTATTTATTTATTTATTTATCTATTTATTTATTTTTTGTTTATTTATTTATTTATTTATTTATTTATTTATTTTGCACTGCCCTGTGCATGTTTGGAATTTCTTAGCAATTTCTTAGATTTACATTATTTTATTCAATTAAACATTGTACTGTTACAATAAATTTAAATGGAAACTTCACTTCTAAAACAAAAATAATTTAACAACTGGATTTCATTAATTTATAGAAAAATGACGTGAAAGGTATTCCTGCGAACGAAATGCCTATCCTTTACCGTGTTTTTTTTTTGTTTTTCTTTTAGAAATAAATGAATCACATTTAATTCATTTAAAAAATTTTGTTTACGTTTGGAAAGAAATTTTAAATGCCGATAACTCTTAACGTATACATTTTAGAAGGTACATCTTCCCTCAAAAACTAATTTATTTTTAAAGATCTTTCAAAAACGTATATTATATATTTAAAATATTTTTTAAAGCATAAAAACTACGTCTGATTACTTTATTTTACAATTTTTAAGAACACGCATTTTATCAGACAATTAAATGCACTAAACAAACACGAGTGAAAAATTTACCTGGGCCAGGACTCGAACCTGGGACCTTACGCATACCGTGCCGCCACTCTGCGACTGAGCCACCCAGATCGATACGCATGACGGGAATTTCTCATACTTATTCTTGTTGGAAACAGTCATCTGCCACAGTTTGCAGTCATATTTAATTGTTTGATAAAATGTGTGTTCTTATAATTATGAAGTTTTATTTTTTTTTAAATATCTTCAGAAGAAAATGGCTGACTTGCAGATGAAATTTGATGTTGTTATAACTTGTAACTGATTTTATGCTATTATAATACAGACTAGCCGCCACTGGCGACCAGTTTGGTCTCCCTAAAATGTATGTTAAGCACTGTAACACGTTACTTTTATTCATAATTTATTTTTTTCCGTAATCCTTCGCCAAACCGGAAGATTCTAATAGACAAATCAAGAACTTTTGTGATCATGGTAGCATTTTGCATATTTTTTGTTGTTATGTATTTCATCTTCCATGATAAAAACCGCTTAACCCACTTAAGCATTTGTCCTTCATGTCCGTTTGCTTATCAGTTGCAATATGTTCGCTAAGGCGGAGATTCTTAAACATATTAAGTAATTTTTCGTAATTGGGTCCATTGCCAATTGGCGTATTTTAGTTAATACGATTTGATGCAATGAAGTCTATTTTGTGAAAGTCTTTAATGATATCCACATTTACACTGAACCATATTGTTGCTAATATTTGTTTTTGTTTTTCGTTAACTTTGGCTGTAGACTCGATTGCGAAAGATTATAAAATCTATCATTATTCTCATCTAAAACGTCTTGAGTAATGTGCCATAATCGGGCTACATATTATTACACGTAATTTTCGAATATAGTTTGGTGGAAAATTGAACTTTTGAAGGCCAGTTTTGATAATCGCATTCCCTTTAAACCATATTTTCTGTCAGGACTTTTTTCCCATGACGTACAATCTGATTAAAATTCACGAACTTCCTTTTAGATGCCTAGTACGACTTTGTTTTTCTCTGCTTCCCTTTCTTAATATAGTTCGGGAGTTTTTATAATAGCGTAATTCTCTTATTTCGGCATGTCTGCTTAATGTCTACTGACTATTAAGATTCGTAACAGGTAAAATACGCCGCGCCAACATTGGCACCTATAATTCTAATTACAGCAACCCGTTTTTTCTCTCTATATTGTAACTCTATAGTTAATATTACGTAGTAGAAATATAAAAGACTATTGAAGACGGTTCTATTGATATAGTAGATATAGATATGTATAGTATATTCATGGGTATATAATATGTGATTAGAATATATATATCTCATATTCATTCCGTTGGATATAACATACCCCAAATAAAATTTCCATCGTAAATGTCTAATCTAAAAACCATCAATATGATTTTATGTGTTTAGTAAGTGTATACAAAAAGAATTTTCTGCATTATTTTACTTTAATTCTATATTATTAACCATTTTTAATGATGGGTCCTTTTGGGTACAGTTGTCGCAGACGCATCGGGGTATCATTTTGGTGCCAAAATGGCGATTTTATGCCTGGCCAACCTGGCGTTTTAGGCTAGATTTTGCTTCGTATGGCAACCTGGTAGAGCAGATTCCGCATGCTTTATAATAAATTGAATATTGTGTGTTTTATAACAAATTAATGATTGTGTGTGTTTTTAAATAAAATTGTGTGTGTTTTTTTTTAATATAAAATGACTTATTTCATAATAAAATAAAAGTAACATGCTGTTTTAGCAATCTCTAACAGGTGTCTGAAAATGGGATTTTCTCGCCAAGATGGCGCAAAACAAAAATCGCGCCAACCCCGGAGCGTCTGTGACAGCTTTTCCAATTTAAAATGCATGCCGTTCACATTTTTCATTCAAAATAGAAAATAGATAAATAAAAAATAGGTACTTTTCCGTGATACGGACACCATGCCAAAATGTATGCTAATGCATAATGTATGTAAATGTATGCTTGGCGACAATGGTGTCCGTATAAAGGAAAAGTACCAAAAAATAATATCATAAATCAAAACATTTGATTTCAGAATCAAAGTATCGTTTCTAATTTGAACACGTGAAGAATAAAAGCTGGTATTGGCGATTTAAAAAATGATATTGGCGAGATTTGCACCCAAATAACATAAAAGTACTTAATGATGTTATGTATTTTATAAATGTATATTAAATTACTATTTGGAACGCGATTGGTCATTAACAATGGTAAATATGATTGGCAATTAACAATCATTTTAGGTGATCTCTCTTCCTGCCACGTATAGTACATAAATATCAAAATAACTGACAATTCGTTTCGAAATTTGATTCATTAAATATTATTACATGACTTGTATTTGTTTACATTCAACTTTGTCAAGAAAAGATTCCGAAGGAAGTTGAGTTGTAAAGCACTTCATCAAGCAGAATTATGGTAAACTTTGATGGTCTTACAGGTCCTGGTGCAAATTACTTTTTTGACACCAGGCAGCGCTCCAAAAAATCATTCATGGAAAACTTATTTTACGAACGAATATCTCCATTGTTTAATATTTTAAAACTTCACGACGAATGAATCTTTTTTTTTTGTTTGTTTACTTTCATGGATAGAGAATTTGAACTGCGAAGCTAATTTCAACTGAAGCTATTGCAGAATATATACCTAATTGAACGTAAGTCATCTCTCAAATATTAATTTATTTTGAACGATCTTTCTAAAAATGTAACTTTTATGCAGTTTTAATCGAAAAAATAATTTTGAATAAAAATGGCCGCCTGGCATATGAAAAAGCGATACGGGCATCCCAGAACTTTTGATGACAGTCACATGACTTACGGTTTTATTATAGAGACTAGCCGCCACTGGCGACCAGTTTGGTCGCCCTTAAATGTATGTTAAGCATTGTAACAAATTATTTTTATTCATAATTTATTTTTTTCCTTAATCCTTCGCCAAACCGGAAAAATCGAATAGACAAATCAAGAACTTTTGCGATCGTGGTAGCATTTCGCATATTTTTTGTTGTTATGTATTTCATCTTTCTTGACAAAAACCGCTTAACCCACTTTATAATAAATTAATCATTGTGTGTGTGTTTTTAATATAAAATAAACTATTTCATAATAAAATAAAAGTATATGCTGTTTTAGTAATCTCTAATAGGTACCTGAAAATGGGATTTTCTCGCCAAAATGGCGCAAAACAAAAATTCCGCCAACCCTGGTGCGTCCGTGACAGCTGTTCCAATTTAAAATACATGACGTTCACATTTTTCTTTAAAATAGAAAATAGATAAATAAGAAATATTATCATAAATCAAAACATTTGATTTCAAAATTAAAATATCGTTTCTAATTAATACACACGAAAAATAAAAGCTGACAATTTGTTTCGAAATTTGATCCATTAAATATTATTACATGAGTTCAACCACGGAGTTCAACTTACATCAAGAAAAGATCCGAAGGAAGTTGAGTTGTATGGAACAGAATTATGGTAAACTTTGACTGTCTCACTGGTGCTGATTATTTTTTTTTACACCAGGCAGCGGTCCAAAAATTCATGGTTAATATTTTAAACGTTCACAACGAATGGATCTTTTTTTGTTGTTGTTGTTTACTTTCATGGATAGAGAATTTGAACAGCGAACCTAATTGAAACTGAAGTTATTGCAGAATGTATACATAATTGAACGTAAGTCATCTCTCAAATATTAATTTATTTTGTACGATCTTTCTAAAAATGTAACTTTTATGCAGTTTTATTAGAAAAAATAATTTTGAATAAAAATGGCTGCCTGGCATATGAAAAAGTGAAGCGGCATCCCGGAACTGTTGAGGACAGTCACATGACATACGGTTTTATTATATAGATGGTACATGGTCGTTGGCATGTTTTATCTCTGTTTTGGCATAATTTTTTAATCGCCAAGTTAATTAACAGTTTTTTGCTAATTAAGGATAGAAAATAATATTTTTTTACACTGAATTTTATAAAAGCACATAGATTACGTAATTATTTGTCCAAAAATGCAATCCTTTTTTTATTCTGCCGAATATTAAGGTCTGTAGGTTGTTTGAAAAAAAAAGATTGACGAAGAAAAAAGTGATCATTTTAAGTATCTCGACGTTTTTAAAAAAAATCTATATCTCTGTTTATAAATCACTTATGAAGATGAGTTTGGTCTTAAATTGAAGAAATTCTTCATTAGATTCTTCTAGTTTTCGTTTTTTTTTCTGCGACGCTTGGTTTATTTGATATCTGATATTTTAATCTGGCATGTTTTGTCGATTTAACATTGCGAAGTTGATTCCTGTAAATAAGCAGTAGCGGTCTAGTTCATTTCTTGGCGTTGTTTGTGTGGCGTTTTTTTTTTTTTTAAGCTTGGCTTGGCAGAGCGACCGCCCTGCTTGATTATGAACGTAACTCTAATATTGCTAATTGTAAAATATACCGTTATATAGATGACATTATTGTCTTCTATTTTAATAGTAATTCAAATTATTTATTACCTATAAAATATCATAAAAATTTAACTTATAGTTTCAATGTTATGGCAAATAATGAAATTAATTTTCTTGATCTTAAGATAATTCTTAAAGATAATAAACTTTTGTTTGACATTTATGACAAGCGAAATGATTTTACTTTTAAGGTTAACTTATTTACTAACTATTTGTCATGTATACATAAATCAGTATTTGTAAATATTTTACTAAATTTCGCACATAGAATTAATAATCTTTGTTCAAATAACTTTAAAAATCAAAATTTAAAACATATCCTTCAAATTGCACAAGTTTATGGATATCCTTACTATTTAGTTAAATCAATTTTACACATATAAATATAGATTTAATTTGGGTTAAATGTCTGTATTGTTTTTTTTTTTGTTTTTTTTTTTTTGTTAAAATCTCCTTGATAAAAATGATAATCAACTTTTGATTGTTGATATATTTGGCTATCCTATTGTGTGCGTTGCTGCATAGGATTATCCTAGTTTAATGTCATTCATATTTTAAAATTTAACGTTAATTTTCAACTTTTGACTGTTGATATATTTCGCTAAATTATAACTCATATTAAGAGCATGTGCTGCATAGGATCATCTTATATAATATCAAATTTACATGTGGGCGAATTCTATAATTGTTGTTATGATTATATGGAGTTAATATTATTGGGGTTGTAACAAAAGTTAAAATTATCAAGGATGTTACAATGGGTTAATCAATACAATATAATATTAATATGTTAAACATATTTAATTTTAGCAAATATTAAATATTTATTAAATATAGTACACTAATAAACATATCTCTTAGTTTTATATTGTTGTGAGCTCGGAGTTCGAAAGGACTGATGCCAATAGATAATAACAATCAGCAAGCTTTATTTATTCTAAACAGCTCGATGAGAATATAAAATAACTTCTCAAAACACAAATATTCAGTAATCTTCAAATCCAATAAAAGCGCAGCAAAATTTCACACAGAAACAATGTGTTCCATACGACGTATCAACGACAAAATCAATCTGAGTAACACAGTTCTCAATGCAAAGCCTCTCGTATGAATTCAATCGCAGTTGACAGACAACTAACTGAACTGAACTGGTGGAGGTCCCTTATATAGACTTCAGCGATCTTTCCAGATTATTCCAGGGCTTTCTAATGCTAGAAATTACCAGAAGGTCCTTCAACTCTCGATAGAGTACTCCAAACGTGAAAGGATCCCAATGTAAATGTATAAGGGGGGGGGGGGGGGGGGTTGCACAAAAAGTCGCCAAATCCGTCGCCATCTTGGCGACATTTGGCGATATATCGCCAAATTTGGCGGCAAAAATAAGTCGCCAAAACCATCGCCAACTTGGCGATAAAACCATTCCTTGGCGATATTTCCATAGACTTCCATTATAAAGATGAGGGTGTAAGGTCGTTTTTCTTGCAAAGCACCTGAGGCATTTAGCATTGAGTTACATGATGCTCAATATTTCATGATGCTCAATACAGTTACATGATGCTCAATATTATTTTCATTGAGAATAAATGGACATTTTTTCGTATAGCATTTTAAAATGGTTAAATTTACTTTACCGTTGCTAATACTTTATCGTTGCCAAAACTAATTCAAAACCCGAAAAAATAATTTTTACTCAACAATTTATTTTCAATTGAAAAATTTTCACGGGAAAAATGAAAATGAAATTAAAAAAATTAAAGAATTAAGAAGAAGATTAAATAATATTATTAGAAATAAAACGTACTTTTTTTAGTTTTTGATAATAATAGAAGGTTTCAATATGCGTAACCATAGGAAACAGGCGAATATGACGTCATTTATTGAAAATAAAGCGGATATTCTTTGAATGGTGAAATAAAATGATCTTGGGTTTTTTCTTCACTTTTTTTCTTTTTTTTCTTTTGTATGGCACTTGCCGTTTTACCGTCTGCATACGGCTAATATAACTAACTATACCGTATTTTTTATTTAAATTTTAAAAAAGTAAAAAGAAGTTTCAAAAGAAAATGGTTAGCAAATGTCAATAATATGCTCCGCAAAATTATCCATGTCGTAAATGACGTCAGTGATTTTTCAGTCTTAAAACTAAAAGAAATAACTCGATTACCTAAAAAAAAATGACGAATGTTAATAGTTCCATTTTTGTTGATAAAACCTAAAGATTTAATATTATTTCGTTAAAGTAACATAATTTTCCCTATGCCAGTATTGAAATTAATTGCCTGGAAAATAAAATTAAGAAGAATTATGTCATTAAAAAGGAATTTCTCTGGCGAAAAAGGAGACGTCCTATTTGAAATAAAACGGGAATTTTCCAATGTATATTTAAATGAGTGTGAATCAATTACTTACATTAATAATACAATGATCAATAAGTATAGAAAGTAGATGAGTTTCACGCAATATCTATAACGAAAAATTTAAATGTTTTGTTATCTATACTGATTATTAAGCATGAGTATCCGTTATTTCGTTATTTCGTTCCCCATGAGTATCCGAGTTTTCTGCTAAAAATCACATCATAATTTTAAGAAAAGGAAAATGAACACGAATCTAGTATATTAAAATCTGACCGTGTGTTTGTATTTCGCAACTACTCATAGACTATCGAACGCAACGCGATTTACTACCGGTTAGTTTACTACCGGTTTAGCGACTACCGGTTATAATTGATCCGAGGATGTCACACAAACTCTCAGAATTAAAAAAATTAAATTAAATGCCATTTTTTTTTTAACGAAGTTTCTCTAAAAACGAAAAGTAACTTACTCCATATTTGTGTATAAAAAAGGAGAAATAAAACAGATCAGTATATTTTTTACACCATTTTCTCATTAAAACTGAAAACAGAATTTATTTTCACTTTGAATAGATGGTGAAAACAAAATCTTGATTTCAGTAAATTATCCGAAAAATACAAACATATTTTCACATATTCAAACTTCATGAATCAATTTATTCTGGAGAAGAAAAATTGCCTGCCAATATACTGTCATTTAGAAAACAAGATTTGTTTCAACTATATATTAAACCAAGGAGGTAGAATTGAATTTAAAGAAAAAGCATATACTATTTCTAATTAATGTTTTTTTTTAAGGATGGCTGTTAAAAAGTTTCACAAAGGCGTTAAAAGTAAAATTGTTTATCAGGTAAAATTGACATTTGTTTTTACCCAATTTGTCTATTTCCACGATTTTATTTGGCCCTCCTTTTTGCATTGGTTGCAATTTCATTTTCGCGATTATTTGGCACAAAATTTCACTTTTTTAAGACTGAGTTATGTCAAGGTCCCTATAATAATAAATACCATATTGTCTCCTATGAAATGTGATAAATAGTTAGTTAATTATTAACGTTTTTAATTATTGGGAGTGAAATATTTTGCTTAATTAATGTATTTATTCTTCTTTTAATGTTGCGTGAACGAAGTCACGGGTAACAGCTAGTAATATTATAAATCTGATTGTGTGCAAATGTTAGGCTGAAGCCAGCGTCAAAATGGAGCCTTTAATGATCCTGTACTTTTGCACATAAGTTGATTATAACCCTCAAATGAACATAGACTGGTTTTTGTTTATTTTATTCAAATATTTTTCTTAATAATTCAAAATTTCGTTATTTTCATAGAGAATAAATGGACATTTTTTCGTATAGTATTTTAAAATAGTTAAATTTACTTTACCGTTGCTAATATTTTATCGTTTCAAAACTAAATCAAAGCCGGACTAATAATTTTTACTCAACAATTTTCAATTGAAAGATTTTCACGTGAAAAATGAAAATTCAAAAGAATTCAAAAGAAGAGGAATTTCCGTGATATTTGAAACAAAAATATGGAGTATTTGTTATTATACATGAAGTATGAATATTGGTTACGTTGGGAAGATATTTTCTGTCAAAAACTGCGTTATAATTAGATGTGAAACTGAACAATAATCATATTATTAAGAAAAGATTTCGCTTGGACCATGGAACTATGAAAAGGATCCTCCTTGGCTTGAACAAATATGACGTCATAAATAAAACATGTATTTTCAAATATTCGTAACATTACAAGGAGCATGAATATCAGTGTATAATATAAAAGTATATACATAATGGACGTTGTATTTAAGATGAATAACTGAAATATGTTTTTTGATACTGATTAATAATAAGCTTGAAAATCAGTTACATACAGATGTGAGTTTTCTGATAAAATTCCCGTCATGATTGCCAGGAAAAGAAAATTAACAAGAATTATATCATTGAAAAGAGATTTCTCTGGAATCAAAGTGACGTCATATTTCAAATATGTTTCAAATGGTGCGTAAATCAATTTCAAACATTAATAATTACAGAGTATGTTTGTTTGTTTGTTTATTGAAAACATACATCAGACTTGTGTGCTTGACATCAAGTGCCCGCTTATAAGTCATCGTCAATATACAGGGACGGAATAGCCACAAGGAAATTTACAACACCAGAGAGTTACATCCGGGAGCTCCACAAAGTGTGTGCAATGGAGCTGGCGGGAGTCGAACCCGCCGACCTGACTCCTACGCTCACAAGCGATTAGCGGAATGGTGTCTTAACCACTCGGCCACAGAGGCCCCCTCAAATCGTTAGGCCCAAGGGCTGACTTCATTGGACGGGGAGAGGTTTTCAAAGCAAGCCGCCAGTTGTTTAGGCCAACTGTAGGGTTGCATTTTCAGCATCACGCCAAACATAAACATTTCATATATATTTATACTCTGAACTCTGCGATTAATAATACAAGCATCAGTAAGATTATTAGGAAAAGAAAATTGAACAAAAGTCTATTATTTTAAAATCTGACTGTCTGTTTGTATTTCGCAACTACTACTGCAATGCGATTTACTTAACACCATCATTGATCTAAAGATGTCATATAAACTCTGAGAATTTAAAATTTTGAATTAGATTCCGATATATTATTTATTTATTTATTTATTTATTTTGTAAATTTTAACGAAATTTTTCTAAAAACGGTAATTAAATTACTCCATTTTTGTGGATAAAAAAAAGAAGAAATAAAACGGATTAATACATTTTTATGCCATTTTCTCATTAAAACTGAAAAATAATTTATTTTCAATTTGAATAGTTAGTGAAAAAAAATCTTGATTACAGCAGAATTTCCGAAAATTAAAACATATTTCCACATATTCAAACTTTATGAATTAATTTATTCTGCAGAACAAAAATCGTCTGTCAGCATATTGTCAAGAAATCAAGAGTTGTTTCAGCTATCGATTAAACCAAGGAGGCAAATTTGCTGTTACATGCAAACGTAACACTTGCAATTTCAAAGCTTTTCGCAACCCCAAATTACATGCAAACGTAACATTTACATGTAATTTGCACCCAAATTAATTTTAATTCGAACCCTTATAAATGTTATTTTGCACTGAAAATTACATGCCAAAATAATGTTTGCATATAATTTTGGCATATAATGTAACTGTTACTGTTACATGCAAACGTAACACATGTAAATGTGTACGTTTGCATGTAATTTTGGGTTGCAAAAAGCTCTGCAATTGAAGTTCCTTGCATTTAGGTGTAGAATTATTTCTCCATCTTCACAAGAATTGAATTTAAACAAAAAGCATATACTATTTCCAATGAATTATTGTTAAATGATGGCTGTTAAAACGTTTTTCAAAGTCGTTAAAAGTAAAATGGTTTATCAGGTAAAACTGATATTTGTTTTTTGACAAATTGTACTTTTTTAAAACTGAGCTATGTCAAGGCCCCTATAACAAGGAAATACCGCATTTTCTCCTATGAAATATGATAAAGAGTTAGTTAATTATTTAGTTTTTAATTATCGGGGGTGAAATATTTTGCTTGATTAATGCATTTATTCTCGTTTTTTAATGTTACGTGAACGAAGTCACGGGTAACAGCTAGTAATATTATAAATCTGATTGTGTGCAAATGTTAGGCTGAAGCCAGCGTCAAAATGGAGCATTTAATGATCCTGTATTTTTGCATATAGGTTGATTATAACCCTCAAATGAACATAGGCCGGTTTTTGTTTATTTTATTCAAATATTTTTCTTAATAATTCAAAATTTTGTAATTTTCATAGAGAATAAATGGACATTTTTTCGTATAATATTTTAAAATGGCTAAATTTACTTTACCGTTGCTAATAATTTATCGTTGCCAAAACTAATTCAAAACCCGGAATAATAATTTTTACTCAACAATTTAGTTTCAATTGAAAAATTTTCATGTGAAAAATGAAAATGAAAAAACAATAAAATAAAGAAGTAAAAAGAAGATTAAATAATATTATTAGAAATAAAAGGCATTTTATTTTAGCTTTTGATAATACAAAATACCTAATAATAATACAAGGCTTCAATATAAGTAACCATAGGAAACAGGCGAATATGACGTCATGCATCACAAATAAAGCGGATATGCTTTGATTGGTGAAGTAAAATGATCTTGGGTTTTTTCTTCACTTTTTTTTTCTTTTGTGTGGTAACAATACTTGGTGTTTTACCGTCTGCACACGGCTAATATAACTATACCGTATTTTTTATTTAAATTTTAAAAAAGTAAAAAGAAGTTTCAAAAGAAAATGGTTAGCAAATGTCAAAAATATGCTCCGCAAAATAATCTATGTCGAAAATAATGTCATGGATAGCGAGAAATAGCTATTTTAATTCTTAAAACTAAAAGAAATAACTGGATTATCTAAAAAAAAAATGACGAATGTTAATAGTTCCATTTTTGTTGATAAAACATACGATTTAATATTATTTCGTTAAAGAAACATCATTTCCCCTATGCCAGTATTGAAATGAATTGCCTGGAAAAGAAAATTAACAATATTTATGTCATTAAAAAGGGGGGAAAAAGAGACGTCATATTTGAAATAAAACAGGAATTTTCCAATATGTTTTGAAATGAGTATGAATCAATTCCTTACATTAATAATACAAGGATCAGTAAGTATAAAAAGTAGATGAATTTCACTCCATATTTATAACCATATTTATATTATATATAACCATATTTATAATTTTTTTAAAAATCTATACTGATTATTAAACATGAGTATCCGTTATATACAGATGAGTGTATTCTGCTAAAAATCACATCATAATTTTAAGAGAAGGAAAATGAACACGAATCTATTATATTAAAATCTGACAGTGTGTTTGTATTTCGCAACTGCTCCTAGACTATCGAACGCAACGCGATTTATTTAATACCGGTTATTGATCCGAGGATGTCACACAAACTCTCAGAATTTAAAAAATTAAATTAAATCCCAAGGTTTTTTTTCTTTTTTTTGTAAATTTTAACGAAGTTTCTCTAAAAACGGAAAGTAAATTACTCCATATTTGTGTATAAAAAAGGAGAAAAAAAAAACAGATCAGTATATTTTTTACACCATTTTCTCATTAAAACTGAAAAACAGAATTTATTTTCACTTTGAATAGTTGATGAAAACAAAATCTTGATTTCAGTAAATTATCCGAAAAATAAAAACATTTTCACATATTCAAACTTTATGAATCAATTTATTCTGGAGAACAAAAATTGCCTGTCAACATACTGTCATTTAGAAAACAAGATTTGTTTCAGCTATACATTAAACCAAGGAGGCAGAATTGAATTTAAAGAAAAAGCATATACTATTTCCAATTAATGTTTTTTTGAAGGATGGCTGTTAAAACGTTTCACAAAGGCGTTAAAAGTAAAATTGTCTACCAGGTAAAATTGACATTTGCTTTCACCCAATTCGTTTATTTCCACGATTTTATTTGGCCCTCCTTTTTGCATTGGTTGTAATTTCATTTTCGCGATTATTTGGCAAAAAATTTCACTTTTTTGAGACTGAGTTATGTCAAGGTTCCTATAACAAAAAATACCGTATTGTCTCCTATGAAATGTGATAAATAGTTAGTTAATTATTAACGTTTTTAATTATCGGGAGTGAAATATTTTGCTTAATTGATGTATTTATTCTTCTTTTAATGTTGCGTGAACGAAGTCACGGGTAACAGCTAGTATTTATTATTTTTCTTTTATCCTCGCAAATACAGAGTTTCTCATTACTCTGTGCCTTGCCCCAGTGGGAGTTATTATCGACTTTATGACGTCATACGCAGAAGTAAAAGTTTTTTTTTTTTTTTTTTTTTTACTGGTGCCGGCTAATTGAAAAGTACCTAATTTGGATATAGTTTTTTTTCTTAATGGGGCGACAGGATAATGAAGAAGTACCAGAATATTATCCCGTCGACCACTTTTCATAACAAAAAACTATCGCCAAACTGTAACGCCAAATAAACGGGAGAACGCTGCCATTGGAATATCAAAATAATTAAATAAATAAAATATAAGATTTTAAGGACACAATTATTATTTTAATTAATGAAATCTATACTAATATTATAAAGGAGTAAATCTTGTTTGTTTGTTTGTAGGGGGTAATCTCTGGAACTACCGAACCGATTTCAAAAGTGATGGTGGCAAATTGATGGTGACAACCCCTGCTCCAACATAGGCTATATTTTATGTCGGTGCCACTAACCCCAGAGGGTGCAGGAGCAAAAAACGTTCTAAAATTGCGATTTTTCAGTTATCACAGTGGCTGTCAAGCCCTGTGAGCTTGGCAGCCGGTTCTGTATGTATGTATGTACGTACGTAATGCGATAACTCTTCATAGAAATATCCGTTTTCCTTCAAATTTTGTTTATAGGTTCACTGTGTTAAGGCGCTTCCCTGATTAGTTTTCGGGATTGATTGGTTAAGTATAAAAGGGGGGGGGGGCAAGGGGCTAATTCCCCCCCCCCCTTAATTTATATAAATGGGTTTTTCATGCAGAATTATTCCGTTTCCCTTTAAATTTTGTTTATAGCTTCACTGTGTTAAGGCGCTTTCCTGATTAGTTTTCGGGATTGATTAGTTAATATAAAGGGGAGGGATCGGGGGGCTAATCCCCCCCTTAATTTATATAAATGGGTTTTTCATGCAGAATTATTCCGTTTTCCTTGAAATTTTTTTAATAGGTTCACTGTGGTAAGGCGCTTGCATGATAATTTTCGGGATTGATTGGCTGAGTATAACGGGGGGAACGGGGGGGGGGGGCTAATCCCCCCCTTAATTTATATAAATGGGTTTTTCATGCAGAATTATTCCGTTTTCCTTCAAATTTTGTTTATAGGTTCACTGAGTTAAGGCGCTTCCCTGATTAGTTTTCGGGATTGATTGGTTAAGTATAAAGGGGGGGAACGGGGGGATAATCCCCCCCTTAATTTATATAAATGGGTTTTTCATGCAGAATTATTCTACTTGCTTCAAAATTTGTTTATAGATTCATTGGGTTAAGACGTTTCCCTGATTAATTTTCGGGATTGATTGATTAAGTATAAAGGGGGGGAACGGGGGGCTAATACCCCCCTTAATTTATGTAAATGGGTTTTTCATGCAGAAATATACCATTTCCTTCAAATTTTATTTATAGGTTCACTGTGTTAAGGCGCATCTCTGATTAGTTTTCGGGATTGATTGGTTAAGTATAAAGGGGGGGAACAAGGGGCTAATTCCCTCTTATCTATACTAATATATAAAGTAGTAAAGATTGTTTGTTTGTAGGGGGTAATCTCTGGAACCACTGAAGCGATTTTAAAAGTGATGGTGGCAAATTAATGGTGACAATCCCTGCTCCAACATAGGCTATATTTTATGTCGGTGCCACCACCCCAAGGAGGGTGCAGGAGCGAAAAACGTTCTAAAATTTCGATTTTTTGTGTACTGAAGGAGATAGAAGTATCAAATTTGGTATGGTAGTTACTTATAAGATGTAAATGCTCTCTAAGAACAAATTATAAAAACATTCGCAATTTAAAAGGGTGAGATGAGGAAGAAGCGTTCTAAAAACATTCTAAATTACAATTTCTATGGAATCTCTGAAACTACAGAACCGATTTCAAAAGTGATGGTGGCAAATGGATGGTGACAGTCCCTGCTCCAACATATGCTAAATTTTTTGTCGGTGCCACTGCCCGCAGAGGGTGCAGGAGCGAAAAATATTCCAAAATTATGATATTTTCAATAATGAAGGAGTTAGGAACTTGACATTTTGTATGGTCGTTACTTACAAGATTTAAATGCTCTATAAGAACAAAATCTAAAAAAATTCGAAATTTAAAAGGCTGAAATAAGCAAAAAATTTTCTAAAAACATTCTAAATTACAATTTGTATGGAATGTCTGGAACTACTAAAGCGATTTCAAAAGTGATGGTGGCAAATGGATGGTGACAATCCCTGCTCCAACATAGGCTATATTTTATGTCGGTGCCACTACCCCGAGGGGGGTGCAGAAGCGAAAACCGTTCTAAAATTGCGATTTTTGCGATGCTGAAGGAGCTAGAAACTTCAAGTTCGGCATGATTGTTATTTATAAGATCTAAATGCGCTCTAAGAACAATTTCTAAAGAAAAATGATCTAATGATTCTGCGATTTTTCAACTATTGAATTTCTAAAATTACCAAATTTCACAATAGAGTACCATAGCGAAACCTTCACGCGTAAAAAGATAATGATAAGGGCGACGTGTCCTGACGTGTATATTGACTATAGCACGAGTCACAAATTATAGTATCCTTATTATTCTGTTAAAATATAAAAGTGAATTATGAAATGTCAATATTTTGTTTGATTAAAGGTTCGTTAAGAGAAATTGACCAGCGTAGCGGGCGTAGCTTGCTAGTAACTAATAAATCAGTAAAACATAATTAAAAATACACGCAAATGTCGAATTAAAAACCACTTGATGACATAACAAACACGTATAATGCTTTTGACATCAAGGAAATGGGACTGCAGTTTTGGCGTTTAATTTAACAGTTTGGCGAAATTTTTTTGCTATGAAAAGTGGTCGACGTGATAATAGAGAATTACCAAAAATACATATTTTTAAGATTTGCTGAATCACTTATTTGTTTACTTTTTCATGCATTATGTAATTGAAGGTTATTAGTTCTCTTTTCTTTTAAATTATCCCCTACTTATATAAAAATAGCGTGCGTTCTCTGTGGTGTTTCGCATAAACGTTGTAAAATTCAGGTTATTAGATTTTATACAACTTTGCTGTCATAACTGCTGATGAAGCTGTCATTTTTGGCGATTTTCCTGTTACCTGTAAAATGTTTGTTTTTGATATAGACCGAACTAAGAAAAATTTGGGTACTTTTCCGTTATACGGACACCATTGTCGGCAAGCATACATTTACATACATTTACATGTATGGCATGGTGTCCGTATAACGGAAAAGTACCAAAATTTGCGATAGATCAAATAATTGAATTTCGTTAAGCATTAAATTTTCGGCACAGATGTCATATACGCACCACATTGGCGCGATTGTAACAAAATGGTAATTTTATGCCTCACATGGTAACCCGGTTATTTTGTTTATATTGCTGTTGATTTACTTTTATTTTTTATTTTAATTCTATAAATTGTTTTTATTATGTATATCAATATTTATTTATATCAAACTATCATTTATTTATTTTTATTTCCTTTTTTTAAATAATGGAAGCTATTTCATTTATTACGTTATTTTATTTTCTATATTGAAATAAAAAATCACGTGCTATTCCATGCTATTTGTAACTAATATTCAAAAACAAAGTTTTCGCCAAATTGGCGGGGTAAAAAATTCGCGCCAATGTGGTGCGTATATGACATCTGTGCAAAATTTTCTTATTTATAATCTGAGAAAGAAACAATAATCATGGATTTAATTAATTTTGCAATATGCGGTGCAACCAAAATAATTTGATTAAATCAGTACAGACATCGCAGACGCACCGGGGTTAAAATTTTTGGCTCCAAAATGACGATTTTTGCTTTGTATAGCAACCTGGTGTTTTATAATAAAATTAAATATGTGTGTAAATAAATAAAATAAAATAGGTACTTTTATGTTAGCTGGGCGTCAGGGATAACTCTCCAAATCTTATTTCAATTGGAATAATTTAAATTGCAACATTTTACATGAGATTTCTTATTCATATTGCTATGTTTATGTTTAGATATTTTAATATGATTATATTACAGCTAATTTTAAGTAAGTTTTTTAAGATTTTATATTACAATGTTACAATATTACCTAGTTGATATTAGCTAATGTCAAAAGATTGGCAGACCACGGAGTTCAGAGAATAAACTCTATTCCTCGCAACAGTGGGAGTTGCCGACTTTATGACGTCATAAGCAGAAGTAAAAGTTTAATTGAAAATTACGGCTAATTAATTAAATTTTCGAACAAACGAATGCACGATAACAAATCTGTGTCCAAATATCTTTCATTTAAAAAAATAATGGTGTAATTTGATGCAGTAGTTTGCTCTCACGAATTGTCGAAAGAAAATGCTTAGCGTTTTAAATATATAGATACTTAAAATTATGATAATGTTTTGAACTTTTTAGCTCACAGGCTATCAAAGCCTGAGAGCTAATGTGCCCGCCCGTTCTGTATATGTATGTATGTATGTACGTACGTAAAGCGATAACTCTTGATAGAAACATCCGATTTGTTTCAAATTTTGTTTATAGGTTCATTGTGATAAGGCGCTTCCCTGATTAGTTTTGGGGTTTCTTTGGTTAAGTATAAAGGGGGGGAACGGGGGGCTAATTCCCCTCCCTTAATTTAGATAAATGGATTTTTCATGCAGAATCATCCTATTTGCTTCAAATTTTGCATGTAAGTTCATTGTGATAAAGTGCTTCCCTGATTAGTTTAGGGTTTCATTGGTTAACTATAAAGGGGGAACAGGGGGCTGATCCCCCCCCCTTAAGTTAGATAAATTGGTTTTTCATGCAGAATTATCCTATTTGCTTCAAATTTTGTATACAGGTGCATTGTGATAAGTCGCTTCCCTGGTTAGTTTTGGGGGTTCACTGGTTAAGTATAAAGAGGGGAACAGGGGTGGGGGTTAATTCCCCCCTTAATTTATTATTGATTTCTTTCTTTTTCGAGGGGCATTATTCTTTGAAATAAGAGTATAATATACAATTAATGTGAATAGCCTGTGAGCTCAATGCCATCAGTTTAACTGGGCACTTTTCTTTTTTTATTATAAGATTTAATCATAAATTCCGCTGCTTGGAAAAACATATTAATTTTTAAATATTTTGTGTGTTAAAATTATTTTATTTATCTTATGCTCAGAGATAAATATTGAGCACATCTTATTTTTTTTAATATTTATTTTTCTACTAAAGATTTAAAAAGTTTTATATATTAAATAAAATATATATCCCATGACCGTATATAATTTTGGTGGAGGAAATATTGATATTTAGGGTATGAAAGCCCTGTTTGAATTTTTAAAAAATCAACACTTTTTTTTCTCCAAAATCTTAAATTGTTTCAATTTTAAATGTTGCATAAATTATATTAACGTAGTTTGTGTTATATTTGGTGTATTCATAATGGTTTGTAGGATATAAAGGGCTCAATTATTTTTTTTTTCAGTTTTAACAACTTTATACCTGGTTACAAATTATTTTGATTATTTACACTATTTCCGAATCATAATACTGAGCTTATTTAATCGCAGAATTCTGCGATTAATTAACACGAAGATTAGGAAATTCATACAAATTAAGCCCTGATATATATATATATATATATATATATATATATATTTATTTATTTCACTTTTGGCATTATAACTGTTTATAAGTTATTTAATTTAATATACTTAAAATTATGACAGTGTTTTGAACTTTTTATAAGATTTAATCATAATTCCGCTGCTAAGAAGAACATATTAATTTTTAAATATTTTGTGTGTTAAAATTGCTTTATTTATCTTATGGTCAGAGATAAATATTGAGCACATCTTATTTTTT
The DNA here is from genome assembly GCA_963931845.1 of Maratus michaelseni. Lineage (NCBI taxonomy): Eukaryota > Metazoa > Arthropoda > Arachnida > Araneae > Salticidae > Maratus > Maratus michaelseni. The sequence continues at coordinate 20,692,246 of OZ007597.1, forward strand.
TTTTAATATTTATTTTTCTACTAAAGATTTAAAAAGTTTCATATATTATATAAGATATATATCCCATGACCGTATATAATTTTGGTGGAGAAATATTGATATTTAGAGTATTAAAGCCCTGTTTGAATTTTAAAAAAAATCAATACTTTTTTTCCCTCCAAAATCTTAAATTGTTTCGATTTTGAAATTTTAAATGTTGCATAAATTATATTTACGTAGTTTGTGTTATATTTTGGGGTATTCATAATGATTTGTAGGATATAAAGGGCTCAATTATTTGTTTTTCAGTTTTAACAACTTTATTCCTGGTTACAAATTATTTTGATTTGTACTTAAAACTATTCTAGTTTTTAGAAATATATGTAAGATCATGATTCCGTTGCTTGGGAAACGAATTTTTTCAAATTAAAGAATGAATCGTATATGATAATAATCTAAGGTGGAAGCAATGACCTATTATAGACCAACTCAGACCGTGGGTATCACGTGACTACTATAAATTGGAGAAGCGCGGTAGCCCGTCTTTCTCGTTAGCCCTGGTACAGCGCCTAGAATACATAGTGTGGAAACCGGCAAATGGTGTAATGCTTTAAAAAGTGCTAAAAAGTTGTAGCCTATAAATGTGCAACGGTGCTCCTACGAAGCCTACGATAATGTTGCAACCAGAGACAAAAAAAATGCGTATCACGTTTTTTAGCCATGCTTTCATAATTAAAAAAAAACTTATAAAAATCTCTAAGTCAGAGGAGAAAATTATATAATTTAAGTATTTAAAATACTTACCACCAGCCGAAACATTCTAATACAATGTCAAGAGCTAGCAGATGGCGCTGCGAACCCATCCTAATATTTTCAGCAACGTTTTTGTAGCCGGTTTCCACACTATGTATTCTAGGCGCTGTAGCCCTGGGTAAAATGGTGGCGCGATCGTTTGTGTACGCTTTGGATTCATGAAGGTTTTTTTCGCTATTTCTGTTAGTTACATTATTTTTGTGTCACACTTATGAGCCCAGAAAGTAAATTAATGAAAATAAAAGTTCGTTATTTATTATTAGTTAATGAAAAATTTGATAAAAGCATGATTTGCAAAATTTAAATGAAAAAAAAAATCTGAATACTAAAAATTAACATTAAAATCATGAAATAAAAGTATATTTAAGTAAAATAAGTTTAATTTACATAATTTATAAACAAACCTTCATTTAAACACGTGAAATTTCACTCCTTGTAATTGGGAATTCAAGCGCTCGAATAGGCCATCTGGTGAAGAAAAGACATAACTGCTCGCTTCAGGAAAATCTCTTGCTATCACATGCATTTTTATCACATGCATCATTATTTTTTTGCACAATTTCAGATTTTATGTGATACTAGCCGGTCGCTTCCAAGTGGGGCCCCAGATACATAGTGCAATGTACCGCCCTGACTTCGCTTGGGGCTCAGAAAGTGCATTTTACATGCAACCAGAAAAATATAAATAAAATACTTTAAATTAAAAGTATATGAAAATAACTAATAAGAATATGAAAAAGCACTTAAATAAAGTCTTCGCGACATAAATATTTTTTTTTCACGAACCCCCTGACAAAGTAATACTGGGCTTTACCCGTGGTTATCTAGGGGTGGGGCCCAAGTAGTACTTTGTATCTGGACCCCACTCGGAAGCGACCGGCTAGACGGGCGAAGATCGGCTAGTATGACATAAAACTTTCAACCCCCATTTAACCCCTTAGAGGTTGAAAATCTAAAATCGCCTGAAATATATGTTTAACTATTCTTTAGTAGATTTGCTATCCCGAATTTTACGCTCCTACCTAAAACTGCTGCTGAGATACGGCGAAAAGACCTAAAAATTTCGACCCCACATTTACCTCCCTTAGTGGTTGAATTTCTAAAATCATTGAAACATGTTATTTTTTGGTAAATTTTTTATCTGAAATACTTTAAAAATTTTTTTTAAGGAGATTTGTTATCCTGAATTTCACGCTTTTTTCTAAAACTGCTGATAAAATATGGTGATAAGGTGAAATCACTGAAAAATTTCGACCCTTCATTTAACCCCCCCCCCCCCTTTGTAGTTGAATTTCTAAAATCGCCTGAAATGAATGTTTAACTATCCTTTAGTAGATTTGTTTTTCCGAATTTCACGCTCCTAACTATAACTTCTACTGAGATATGGTAAAATGGCGTAAAAAATTCGACCCCCCTTAGTGTCTGAATTTCTAAAATCGCTGAATTACGTGTTTAACTATTTTTTAGTAGATTTGTTATCCTGAGTTTCATGATTCTACCTATAATTTCTACTGAGGTATGGTAAAATGGTCTAAAATATTTGATTTCCTATTCAACCCACCTTTGTTGCTGAATTTCTAAAATTGCTGAAATACATATTTGTCTATATTTTTTGTAGATTTGTTATCCCGAATTCCGAGCTCCTAACTAAAAATGCTGCTGAGATATGGCGAACAGGCAAAATGACCTAAAACTTTCGACCCCCCCCCCATTTAACCCCCTTAATGAATGAATTTCTAAAATCGCTGAAATATGTGTTTAACTAACTTTCATTACATTTGTTACCCTGAATTTCGCGCTTTTAACCCATTCGGGACCATGGGTGCATATATGCACCCTCAAAAAGAGCATACAGAATTTGTTTTAGGCACCAGTAAAAAATAAAAGTAATATTTGCTTTCTCTAATTAGAGCATTTTTGTGATAGTTTAAGTAAAGGTAGATTTTTTTTAAAGTGGTGCCAACCGAATAAAATTTGTGCAAAAGCCGCCGGTCCCGGAGGGGTTAACTAAAACTGTTGTTGAGATATGGCGAAAAGGCAAAATGACCTAAAACTTCAGACCTCCTTTTAACCCCCTTAGTGGTTGAATTTCTAAAATCTCTTAAATATGTGTTTAATTATTTTTTTATTAGATTTGTTATCTTGAATTTCACTCTCTTACCTAAAACTGCTGATGAAATGTGGAGAAAATGTGAAATCACCGAAAATTTTTGAATCCCTATTTAACCCACTTAATGATTGAATTTCTAAAATCGCCTGAAATACATGTTTAACTATTCTTTAGTAAAATTGATATCCCGAATTTCATGCTCCTACTTAAAACTCCTGCTGAGATATGTCGAAAAGACGAAATTATCTAAAACTTTCGACTCCCCATTGGATCCCCTTATGCTGTGAAATTTCAAAAATCATTTTTTAGTACGTGCCTACATTGTGTAAAGAACATGACTTCCAAATTTCATTGTTCTAGGACAAACGGTTGAGGCTCGGCGTTGATTATGAGAAAATCAAGCTACTCCGTTATAAGTATAGATTTGTGTTTTGTGTTTATATGACAAGGTAATTTGAATATCTAACACTTTCAAACGCGTTTACAATAAATAATGGTTTCAATGGAGCTTTAGCATTAGTTAAAGAGACAATTTTCCTGTACCGACGGCTGCGATCAGCGCCTCTATAGGCCGTTTTAAGTCCCAATACACATTGGCTATAACCTAATTTGTTTTAACTTTATATTTCTAATAAATTCTATAATTAAACCCAAAATAATCTGAAATTGAATGAATATTCCTTATATTATTCAGATATTTTGCATACATTTCTGTCGTTTCAGTAGCTAATAGCAAAATAGAAAAATAAGCGAAACCTACAAGTGATTTTTCAATGTTTTTCCCAAGTAGATGGGAATCCCCCCCTCAAATCGTTAGGCCCAAGGGCTGACTTCATTGGACGGGGAGAGGTTTTCAAAGCAAGCCGCCAGTTGTTTAGGCCAACTGTAGGGTTGCATTTTCAGCATCACGCCAAACATAAACATTTCATATATATTTATACTCTGAACTCTGCGATTAATAATACAAGCATCAGTAAGATTATTAGGAAAAGAAAATTGAACAAAAGTCTATTATTTTAAAATCTGACTGTCTGTTTGTATTTCGCAACTACTACTGCAATGCGATTTACTTAACACCATCATTGATCTAAAGATGTCATATAAACTCTGAGAATTTAAAATTTTGAATTAGATTCCGATATATTATTTATTTATTTATTTATTTATTTTGTAAATTTTAACGAAATTTTTCTAAAAACGGTAATTAAATTACTCCATTTTTGTGGATAAAAAAAAGAAGAAATAAAACGGATTAATACATTTTTATGCCATTTTCTCATTAAAACTGAAAAATAATTTATTTTCAATTTGAATAGTTAGTGAAAAAAAATCTTGATTACAGCAGAATTTCCGAAAATTAAAACATATTTCCACATATTCAAACTTTATGAATTAATTTATTCTGCAGAACAAAAATCGTCTGTCAGCATATTGTCAAGAAATCAAGAGTTGTTTCAGCTATCGATTAAACCAAGGAGGCAAATTTGCTGTTACATGCAAACGTAACACTTGCAATTTCAAAGCTTTTCGCAACCCCAAATTACATGCAAACGTAACATTTACATGTAATTTGCACCCAAATTAATTTTAATTCGAACCCTTATAAATGTTATTTTGCACTGAAAATTACATGCCAAAATAATGTTTGCATATAATTTTGGCATATAATGTAACTGTTACTGTTACATGCAAACGTAACACATGTAAATGTGTACGTTTGCATGTAATTTTGGGTTGCAAAAAGCTCTGCAATTGAAGTTCCTTGCATTTAGGTGTAGAATTATTTCTCCATCTTCACAAGAATTGAATTTAAACAAAAAGCATATACTATTTCCAATGAATTATTGTTAAATGATGGCTGTTAAAACGTTTTTCAAAGTCGTTAAAAGTAAAATGGTTTATCAGGTAAAACTGATATTTGTTTTTTGACAAATTGTACTTTTTTAAAACTGAGCTATGTCAAGGCCCCTATAACAAGGAAATACCGCATTTTCTCCTATGAAATATGATAAAGAGTTAGTTAATTATTTAGTTTTTAATTATCGGGGGTGAAATATTTTGCTTGATTAATGCATTTATTCTCGTTTTTTAATGTTACGTGAACGAAGTCACGGGTAACAGCTAGTAATATTATAAATCTGATTGTGTGCAAATGTTAGGCTGAAGCCAGCGTCAAAATGGAGCATTTAATGATCCTGTATTTTTGCATATAGGTTGATTATAACCCTCAAATGAACATATGCCGGTTTTTGTTTATTTTATTCAAATATTTTTCTTAATAATTCAAAATTTTGTAATTTTCATAGAGAATAAATGGACATTTTTTCGTATAATATTTTAAAATGGCTAAATTTACTTTACCGTTGCTAATAATTTATCGTTGCCAAAACTAATTCAAAACCCGGAATAATAATTTTTACTCAACAATTTAGTTTCAATTGAAAAATTTTCATGTGAAAAATGAAAATGAAAAAAAAAATAAAATAAAGAAGTAAAAAGAAGATTAAATAATATTATTAGAAATAAAAGGCATTTTATTTTAGCTTTTGATAATACAAAATACCTAATAATAATACAAGGCTTCAATATAAGTAACCATAGGAAACAGGCGAATATGACGTCATGCATCACAAATAAAGCGGATATGCTTTGATTGGTGAAGTAAAATGATCTTGGGTTTTTTCTTCACTTTTTTTTTCTTTTGTGTGGTAACAATACTTGGTGTTTTACCGTCTGCACACGGCTAATATAACTATACCGTATTTTTTATTTAAATTTTAAAAAAGTAAAAAGAAGTTTCAAAAGAAAATGGTTAGCAAATGTCAAAAATATGCTCCGCAAAATAATCTATGTCGAAAATAATGTCATGGATAGCGAGAAATAGCTATTTTAATTCTTAAAACTAAAAGAAATAACTGGATTATCTAAAAAAAAATGACGAATGTTAATAGTTCCATTTTTGTTGATAAAACATACGGTTTAATATTATTTCGTTAAAGAAACATCATTTCCCCTATGCCAGTATTGAAATGAATTGCCTGGAAAAGAAAATTAACAATATTTATGTCATTAAAAAGGGGGGAAAAAGAGACGTCATATTTGAAATAAAACAGGAATTTTCCAATATGTTTTGAAATGAGTATGAATCAATTCCTTACATTAATAATACAAGGATCAGTAAGTATAAAAAGTAGATGAATTTCACTCCATATTTATAACCATATTTATATTATATATAACCATATTTATAATTTTTTTAAAAATCTATACTGATTATTAAACATGAGTATCCGTTATATACAGATGAGTGTATTCTGCTAAAAATCACATCATAATTTTAAGAGAAGGAAAATGAACACGAATCTATTATATTAAAATCTGACAGTGTGTTTGTATTTCGCAACTGCTCCTAGACTATCGAACGCAACGCGATTTATTTAATACCGGTTATTGATCCGAGGATGTCACACAAACTCTCAGAATTTAAAAAATTAAATTAAATCCCAAGGTTTTTTTCTTTTTTTTGTAAATTTTAACGAAGTTTCTCTAAAAACGGAAAGTAAATTACTCCATATTTGTGTATAAAAAAGGAGAAAAAAAAAAACAGATCAGTATATTTTTTACACCATTTTCTCATTAAAACTGAAAAACAGAATTTATTTTCACTTTGAATAGTTGATGAAAACAAAATCTTGATTTCAGTAAATTATCCGAAAAATAAAAACATTTTCACATATTCAAACTTTATGAATCAATTTATTCTGGAGAACAAAAATTGCCTGTCAACATACTGTCATTTAGAAAACAAGATTTGTTTCAGCTATACATTAAACCAAGGAGGCAGAATTGAATTTAAAGAAAAAGCATATACTATTTCCAATTAATGTTTTTTTGAAGGATGGCTGTTAAAACGTTTCACAAAGGCGTTAAAAGTAAAATTGTCTACCAGGTAAAATTGACATTTGCTTTCACCCAATTCGTTTATTTCCACGATTTTATTTGGCCCTCCTTTTTGCATTGGTTGTAATTTCATTTTCGCGATTATTTGGCAAAAAATTTCACTTTTTTGAGACTGAGTTATGTCAAGGTTCCTATAACAAAAAATACCGTATTGTCTCCTATGAAATGTGATAAATAGTTAGTTAATTATTAACGTTTTTAATTATCGGGAGTGAAGTATTTTGCTTAATTGATGTATTTATTCTTCTTTTAATGTTGCGTGAACGAAGTCACGGGTAACAGCTAGTATTTATTATTTTTCTTTTATCCTCGCAAATACAGAGTTTCTCATTACTCTGTGCCTTGCCCCAGTCGGAGTTATTATCGACTTTATGACGTCATACGCAAAAGTAAAAGTTTTTTTTTTTTTTTTTTTTTTTTTTTTTTTTTTTTTTTTTTTTAAGTAGTACTTTGTATCTGGACCCCACTCGGAAGCGACCGGCTAGACGGGCGAAGATCGGCTAGTATGACATAAAACTTTCAACCCCCATTTAACCCCTTAGAGGTTGAAAATCTAAAATCGCCTGAAATATATGTTTAACTATTCTTTAGTAGATTTGCTGACAATCCCTGCTCCAACATAGGCTATATTTTATGTCGGTGCCACTACCCCGAGGGGGGTGCAGAAGCGAAAAACGTTCTAAAATTGCGATTTTTGCGATGCTGAAGGAGCTAGAAACTTCAAGTTCGGCATGATTGTTATTTATAAGATCTAAATGCGCTCTAAGAACAATTTCTAAAGAAAAATGATCTAATGATTCTGCGATTTTTCAACTATTGAATTTCTAAAATTACCAAATTTCACAATAGAGTACCATAGCGAAACCTTCACGCGTAAAAAGATAATGATAAGGGCGACGTGTCCTGACGTGTATATTGACTATAGCACGAGTCACAAATTATAGTATCCTTATTATTCTGTTAAAATATAAAAGTGAATTATGAAATGTCAATATTTTGTTTGATTAAAGGTTCGTTAAGAGAAATTGACCAGCGTAGCGGGCGTAGCTTGCTAGTAACTAATAAATCAGTAAAACATAATTAAAAATACACGCAAATGTCGAATTAAAAACCACTTGATGACATAACAAACACGTATAATGCTTTTGACATCAAGGAAATGGGACTGCAGTTTTGGCGTTTAATTTAACAGTTTGGCGAAATTTTTTTGCTATATGAAAAGTGGTCGACGTGATAATAGAGAATTACCAAAAATACATATTTTTAAGATTTGCTGAATCACTTATTTGTTTACTTTTTCATGCATTATGTAATTGAAGGTTATTAGTTCTCTTTTCTTTTAAATTATCCCCTACTTATATAAAAATAGCGTGCGTTCTCTGTGGTGTTTCGCATAAACGTTGTAAAATTCAGGTTATTAGATTTTATACAACTTTGCTGTCATAACTGCTGATGAAGCTGTCATTTTTGGCGATTTTCCTGTTACCTGTAAAATGTTTGTTTTTGGTATAGACCGAACTAAGAAAAATTTGGGTACTTTTCCGTTATACGGACACCATTGTCGGCAAGCATACATTTACATACATTTACATGTATGGCATGGTGTCCGTATAACGGAAAAGTACCAAAATTTGCGATAGATCAAATAATTGAATTTCGTTAAGCATTAAATTTTCGGCACAGATGTCATATACGCACCACATTGGCGCGATTGTAACAAAATGGTAATTTTATGCCTCACATGGTAACCCGGTTATTTTGTTTATATTGCTGTTGATTTACTTTTATTTTTTATTTTAATTCTATAAATTGTTTTTATTATGTATATCAATATTTATTTATATCAAACTATCATTTATTTATTTTTATTTCCTTTTTTTAAATAATGGAAGCTATTTCATTTATTACGTTATTTTATTTTCTATATTGAAATAAAAAATCACGTGCTATTCCATGCTATTTGTAACTAATATTCAAAAACAAAGTTTTCGCCAAATTGGCGGGGTAAAAAATTCGCGCCAATGTGGTGCGTATATGACATCTGTGCAAAATTTTCTTATTTATAATCTGAGAAAGAAACAATAATCATGGATTTAATTAATTTTGCAATATGCGGTGCAACCAAAATAATTTGATTAAATCAGTACAGATATCGCAGACGCACCGGGGTTAAAATTTTTGGCTCCAAAATGACGATTTTTGCTTTGTATAGCAACCTGGTGTTTTATAATAAAATTAAATATGTGTGTAAATAAATAAAATAAAATAGGTACTTTTATGTTAGCTGGGCGTCAGGGATAACTCTCCAAATCTTATTTCAATTGGAATAATTTAAATTGCAACATTTTACATGAGATTTCTTATTCATATTGCTATGTTTATGTTTAGATATTTTAATATGATTATATTACAGCTAATTTTAAGTAAGTTTTTTAAGATTTTATATTACAATGTTACAATATTACCTAGTTGATATTAGCTAATGTCAAAAGATTGGCAGACCACGGAGTTCAGAGAATAAACTCTATTCCTCGCAACAGTGGGAGTTGCCGACTTTATGACGTCATAAGCAGAAGTAAAAGTTTAATTGAAAATTACGGCTAATTAATTAAATTTTCGAACAAACGAATGCACGATAACAAATCTGTGTCCAAATATCTTTCATTTAAAAAAATAATGGTGTAATTTGATGCAGTAGTTTGCTCTCACGAATTGTCGAAAGAAAATGCTTAGCGTTTTAAATATATAGATACTTAAAATTATGATAATGTTTTGAACTTTTTAGCTCACAGGCTATCAAAGCCTGAGAGCTAATGTGCCCGCCCGTTCTGTATATGTATGTATGTATGTACGTACGTAAAGCGATAACTCTTGATAGAAACATCCGATTTGTTTCAAATTTTGTTTATAGGTTCATTGTGATAAGGCGCTTCCCTGATTAGTTTTGGGGTTTCTTTGGTTAAGTATAAAGGGGGGGAACGGGGGGCTAATTCCCCTCCCTTAATTTAGATAAATGGATTTTTCATGCAGAATCATCCTATTTGCTTCAAATTTTGCATGTAAGTTCATTGTGATAAAGTGCTTCCCTGATTAGTTTAGGGTTTCATTGGTTAACTATAAAGGGGGAACAGGGGGCTGATCCCCCCCTTAAGTTAGATAAATTGGTTTTTCATGCAGAATTATCCTATTTGCTTCAAATTTTGTATACAGGTGCATTGTGATAAGTCGCTTCCCTGGTTAGTTTTGGGGGTTCACTGGTTAAGTATAAAGAGGGGAACAGGGGTGGGGGTTAATTCCCCCCTTAATTTATTATTGATTTCTTTCTTTTTCGAGGGGCATTATTCTTTGAAATAAGAGTATAATATACAATTAATGTGAATAGCCTGTGAGCTCAATGCCATCAGTTTAACTGGGCACTTTTCTTTTTTTATTATAAGATTTAATCATAAATTCCGCTGCTTGGAAAAACATATTAATTTTTAAATATTTTGTGTGTTAAAATTATTTTATTTATCTTATGCTCAGAGATAAATATTGAGCACATCTTATTTTTTTTAATATTTATTTTTCTACTAAAGATTTAAAAAGTTTTATATATTAAATAAAATATATATCCCATGACCGTATATAATTTTGGTGGAGGAAATATTGATATTTAGGGTATGAAAGCCCTGTTTGAATTTTTAAAAAATCAACACTTTTTTTTCTCCAAAATCTTAAATTGTTTCAATTTTAAATGTTGCATAAATTATATTAACGTAGTTTGTGTTATATTTGGTGTATTCATAATGGTTTGTAGGATATAAAGGGCTCAATTATTTTTTTTTTCAGTTTTAACAACTTTATACCTGGTTACAAATTATTTTGATTATTTACACTATTTCCGAATCATAATACTGAGCTTATTTAATCGCAGAATTCTGCGATTAATTAACACGAAGATTAGGAAATTCATACAAATTAAGCCCTGATATATATATATATATATATATATATATATATATTTATTTATTTCACTTTTGGCATTATAACTGTTTATAAGTTATTTAATTTAATATACTTAAAATTATGACAGTGTTTTGAACTTTTTATAAGATTTAATCATAATTCCGCTGCTAAGAAGAACATATTAATTTTTAAATATTTTGTGTGTTAAAATTGCTTTATTTATCTTATGGTCAGAGATAAATATTGAGCACATCTTATTTTTTTTTTAATATTTATTTTTCTACTAAAGATTTAAAAAGTTTCATATATTATATAAGATATATATCCCATGACCGTATATAATTTTGGTGGAGAAATATTGATATTTAGAGTATTAAAGCCCTGTTTGAATTTTAAAAAAAATCAATACTTTTTTTCCCTCCAAAATCTTAAATTGTTTCGATTTTGAAATTTTAAATGTTGCATAAATTATATTTACGTAGTTTGTGTTATATTTTGGGGTATTCATAATGATTTGTAGGATATAAAGGGCTCAATTATTTGTTTTTCAGTTTTAACAACTTTATTCCTGGTTACAAATTATTTTGATTTGTACTTAAAACTATTCTAGTTTTTAGAAATATATGTAAGATCATGATTCCGTTGCTTGGGAAACGAATTTTTTCAAATTAAAGAATGAATCGTATATGATAATAATCTAAGGTGGAAGCAATGACCTATTATAGACCAACTCAGACCGTGGGTATCACGTGACTACTATAAATTGGAGAAGCGCGGTAGCCCGTCTTTCTCGTTAGCCCTGGTACAGCGCCTAGAATACATAGTGTGGAAACCGGCAAATGGTGTAATGCTTTAAAAAGTGCTAAAAAGTTGTAGCCTATAAATGTGCAACGGTGCTCCTACGAAGCCTACGATAATGTTGCAACCAGAGACAAAAAAAATGCGTATCACGTTTTTTAGCCATGCTTTCATAATTAAAAAAAAACTTATAAAAATCTCTAAGTCAGAGGAGAAAATTATATAATTTAAGTATTTAAAATACTTACCACCAGCCGAAACATTCTAATACAATGTCAAGAGCTAGCAGATGGCGCTGCGAACCCATCCTAATATTTTCAGCAACGTTTTTGTAGCCGGTTTCCACACTATGTATTCTAGGCGCTGTAGCCCTGGGTAAAATGGTGGCGCGATCGTTTGTGTACGCTTTGGATTCATGAAGGTTTTTTTCGCTATTTCTGTTAGTTACATTATTTTTGTGTCACACTTATGAGCCCAGAAAGTAAATTAATGAAAATAAAAGTTCGTTATTTATTATTAGTTAATGAAAAATTTGATAAAAGCATGATTTGCAAAATTTAAATGAAAAAAAAAATCTGAATACTAAAAATTAACATTAAAATCATGAAATAAAAGTATATTTAAGTAAAATAAGTTTAATTTACATAATTTATAAACAAACCTTCATTTAAACACGTGAAATTTCACTCCTTGTAATTGGGAATTCAAGCGCTCGAATAGGCCATCTGGTGAAGAAAAGACATAACTGCTCGCTTCAGGAAAATCTCTTGCTATCACATGCATTTTTATCACATGCATCATTATTTTTTTGCACAATTTCAGATTTTATGTGATACTAGCCGGTCGCTTCCAAGTGGGGCCCCAGATACATAGTGCAATGTACCGCCCTGACTTCGCTTGGGGCTCAGAAAGTGCATTTTACATGCAACCAGAAAAATATAAATAAAATACTTTAAATTAAAAGTATATGAAAATAACTAATAAGAATATGAAAAAGCACTTAAATAAAGTCTTCGCGACATAAATATTTTTTTTTCACGAACCCCCTGACAAAGTAATACTGGGCTTTACCCGTGGTTATCTAGGGGTGGGGCCCAAGTAGTACTTTGTATCTGGACCCCACTCGGAAGCGACCGGCTAGACGGGCGAAGATCGGCTAGTATGACATAAAACTTTCAACCCCCATTTAACCCCTTAGAGGTTGAAAATCTAAAATCGCCTGAAATATATGTTTAACTATTCTTTAGTAGATTTGCTATCCCGAATTTTACGCTCCTACCTAAAACTGCTGCTGAGATACGGCGAAAAGACCTAAAAATTTCGACCCCACATTTACCTCCCTTAGTGGTTGAATTTCTAAAATCATTGAAACATGTTATTTTTTGGTAAATTTTTTATCTGAAATACTTTAAAAATTTTTTTTAAGGAGATTTGTTATCCTGAATTTCACGCTTTTTTCTAAAACTGCTGATAAAATATGGTGATAAGGTGAAATCACTGAAAAATTTCGACCCTTCATTTACCCCCCCCCCCCCCTTTGTAGTTGAATTTCTAAAATCGCCTGAAATGAATGTTTAACTATCCTTTAGTAGATTTGTTTTTCCGAATTTCACGCTCCTAACTATAACTTCTACTGAGATATGGTAAAATGGCGTAAAAAATTCGACCCCCCTTAGTGTCTGAATTTCTAAAATCGCTGAATTACGTGTTTAACTATTTTTTAGTAGATTTGTTATCCTGAGTTTCATGATTCTACCTATAATTTCTACTGAGGTATGGTAAAATGGTCTAAAATATTTGATTTCCTATTCAACCCACCTTTGTTGCTGAATTTCTAAAATTGCTGAAATACATATTTGTCTATATTTTTTGTAGATTTGTTATCCCGAATTCCGAGCTCCTAACTAAAAATGCTGCTGAGATATGGCGAACAGGCAAAATGACCTAAAACTTTCGACCCCCCCCCCATTTAACCCCCTTAATGAATGAATTTCTAAAATCGCTGAAATATGTGTTTAACTAACTTTCATTACATTTGTTACCCTGAATTTCGCGCTTTTAACCCATTCGGGACCATGGGTGCATATATGCACCCTCAAAAAGAGCATACAGAATTTGTTTTAGGCACCAGTAAAAAATAAAAGTAATATTTGCTTTCTCTAATTAGAGCATTTTTGTGATAGTTTAAGTAAAGGTAGATTTTTTTTTAAAGTGGTGCCAACCGAATAAAATTTGTGCAAAAGCCGCCGGTCCCGGAGGGGTTAACTAAAACTGTTGTTGAGATATGGCGAAAAGGCAAAATGACCTAAAACTTCAGACCTCCTTTTAACCCCCTTAGTGGTTGAATTTCTAAAATCTCTTAAATATGTGTTTAATTATTTTTTTATTAGATTTGTTATCTTGAATTTCACTCTCTTACCTAAAACTGCTGATGAAATGTGGAGAAAATGTGAAATCACCGAAAATTTTTGAATCCCTATTTAACCCACTTAATGATTGAATTTCTAAAATCGCCTGAAATACATGTTTAACTATTCTTTAGTAAAATTGATATCCCGAATTTCATGCTCCTACTTAAAACTCCTGCTGAGATATGTCGAAAAGACGAAATTATCTAAAACTTTCGACTCCCCATTGGATCCCCTTATGCTGTGAAATTTCAAAAATCATTTTTTAGTACGTGCCTACATTGTGTAAAGAACATGACTTCCAAATTTCATTGTTCTAGGACAAACGGTTGAGGCTCGGCGTTGATTATGAGAAAATCAAGCTACTCCGTTATAAGTATAGATTTGTGTTTTGTGTTTATATGACAAGGTAATTTGAATATCTAACACTTTCAAACGCGTTTACAATAAATAATGGTTTCAATGGAGCTTTAGCATTAGTTAAAGAGACAATTTTCCTGTACCGACGGCTGCGATCAGCGCCTCTATAGGCCGTTTTAAGTCCCAATACACATTGGCTATAACCTAATTTGTTTTAACTTTATATTTCTAATAAATTCTATAATTAAACCCAAAATAATCTGAAATTGAATGAATATTCCTTATATTATTCAGATATTTTGCATACATTTCTGTCGTTTCAGTAGCTAATAGCAAAATAGAAAAATAAGCGAAACCTACAAGTGATTTTTCAATGTTTTTCCCAAGTAGATGGGAATCCCCCCCTCAAATCGTTAGGCCCAAGGGCTGACTTCATTGGACGGGGAGAGGTTTTCAAAGCAAGCCGCCAGTTGTTTAGGCCAACTGTAGGGTTGCATTTTCAGCATCACGCCAAACATAAACATTTCATATATATTTATACTCTGAACTCTGCGATTAATAATACAAGCATCAGTAAGATTATTAGGAAAAGAAAATTGAACAAAAGTCTATTATTTTAAAATCTGACTGTCTGTTTGTATTTCGCAACTACTACTGCAATGCGATTTACTTAACACCATCATTGATCTAAAGATGTCATATAAACTCTGAGAATTTAAAATTTTGAATTAGATTCCGATATATTATTTATTTATTTATTTATTTATTTTGTAAATTTTAACGAAATTTTTCTAAAAACGGTAATTAAATTACTCCATTTTTGTGGATAAAAAAAAGAAGAAATAAAACGGATTAATACATTTTTATGCCATTTTCTCATTAAAACTGAAAAATAATTTATTTTCAATTTGAATAGTTAGTGAAAAAAAATCTTGATTACAGCAGAATTTCCGAAAATTAAAACATATTTCCACATATTCAAACTTTATGAATTAATTTATTCTGCAGAACAAAAATCGTCTGTCAGCATATTGTCAAGAAATCAAGAGTTGTTTCAGCTATCGATTAAACCAAGGAGGCAAATTTGCTGTTACATGCAAACGTAACACTTGCAATTTCAAAGCTTTTCGCAACCCCAAATTACATGCAAACGTAACATTTACATGTAATTTGCACCCAAATTAATTTTAATTCGAACCCTTATAAATGTTATTTTGCACTGAAAATTACATGCCAAAATAATGTTTGCATATAATTTTGGCATATAATGTAACTGTTACTGTTACATGCAAACGTAACACATGTAAATGTGTACGTTTGCATGTAATTTTGGGTTGCAAAAAGCTCTGCAATTGAAGTTCCTTGCATTTAGGTGTAGAATTATTTCTCCATCTTCACAAGAATTGAATTTAAACAAAAAGCATATACTATTTCCAATGAATTATTGTTAAATGATGGCTGTTAAAACGTTTTTCAAAGTCGTTAAAAGTAAAATGGTTTATCAGGTAAAACTGATATTTGTTTTTTGACAAATTGTACTTTTTTAAAACTGAGCTATGTCAAGGCCCCTATAACAAGGAAATACCGCATTTTCTCCTATGAAATATGATAAAGAGTTAGTTAATTATTTAGTTTTTAATTATCGGGGGTGAAATATTTTGCTTGATTAATGCATTTATTCTCGTTTTTTAATGTTACGTGAACGAAGTCACGGGTAACAGCTAGTAATATTATAAATCTGATTGTGTGCAAATGTTAGGCTGAAGCCAGCGTCAAAATGGAGCATTTAATGATCCTGTATTTTTGCATATAGGTTGATTATAACCCTCAAATGAACATATGCCGGTTTTTGTTTATTTTATTCAAATATTTTTCTTAATAATTCAAAATTTTGTAATTTTCATAGAGAATAAATGGACATTTTTTCGTATAATATTTTAAAATGGCTAAATTTACTTTACCGTTGCTAATAATTTATCGTTGCCAAAACTAATTCAAAACCCGGAATAATAATTTTTACTCAACAATTTAGTTTCAATTGAAAAATTTTCATGTGAAAAATGAAAATGAAAAAATAAATAAAATAAAGAAGTAAAAAGAAGATTAAATAATATTATTAGAAATAAAAGGCATTTTATTTTAGCTTTTGATAATACAAAATACCTAATAATAATACAAGGCTTCAATATAAGTAACCATAGGAAACAGGCGAATATGACGTCATGCATCACAAATAAAGCGGATATGCTTTGATTGGTGAAGTAAAATGATCTTGGGTTTTTTCTTCACTTTTTTTTTTCTTTTGTGTGGTAACAATACTTGGTGTTTTACCGTCTGCACACGGCTAATATAACTATACCGTATTTTTTATTTAAATTTTAAAAAAGTAAAAAGAAGTTTCAAAAGAAAATGGTTAGCAAATGTCAAAAATATGCTCCGCAAAATAATCTATGTCGAAAATAATGTCATGGATAGCGAGAAATAGCTATTTTAATTCTTAAAACTAAAAGAAATAACTGGATTATCTAAAAAAAAATGACGAATGTTAATAGTTCCATTTTTGTTGATAAAACATACGGTTTAATATTATTTCGTTAAAGAAACATCATTTCCCCTATGCCAGTATTGAAATGAATTGCCTGGAAAAGAAAATTAACAATATTTATGTCATTAAAAAGGGGGGAAAAAGAGACGTCATATTTGAAATAAAACAGGAATTTTCCAATATGTTTTGAAATGAGTATGAATCAATTCCTTACATTAATAATACAAGGATCAGTAAGTATAAAAAGTAGATGAATTTCACTCCATATTTATAACCATATTTATATTATATATAACCATATTTATAATTTTTTTAAAAATCTATACTGATTATTAAACATGAGTATCCGTTATATACAGATGAGTGTATTCTGCTAAAAATCACATCATAATTTTAAGAGAAGGAAAATGAACACGAATCTATTATATTAAAATCTGACAGTGTGTTTGTATTTCGCAACTGCTCCTAGACTATCGAACGCAACGCGATTTATTTAATACCGGTTATTGATCCGAGGATGTCACACAAACTCTCAGAATTTAAAAAATTAAATTAAATCCCAAGGTTTTTTTTCTTTTTTTTGTAAATTTTAACGAAGTTTCTCTAAAAACGGAAAGTAAATTACTCCATATTTGTGTATAAAAAAGGAGAAAAAAAAAACAGATCAGTATATTTTTTACACCATTTTCTCATTAAAACTGAAAAACAGAATTTATTTTCACTTTGAATAGTTGATGAAAACAAAATCTTGATTTCAGTAAATTATCCGAAAAATAAAAACATTTTCACATATTCAAACTTTATGAATCAATTTATTCTGGAGAACAAAAATTGCCTGTCAACATACTGTCATTTAGAAAACAAGATTTGTTTCAGCTATACATTAAACCAAGGAGGCAGAATTGAATTTAAAGAAAAAGCATATACTATTTCCAATTAATGTTTTTTTGAAGGATGGCTGTTAAAACGTTTCACAAAGGCGTTAAAAGTAAAATTGTCTACCAGGTAAAATTGACATTTGCTTTCACCCAATTCGTTTATTTCCACGATTTTATTTGGCCCTCCTTTTTGCATTGGTTGTAATTTCATTTTCGCGATTATTTGGCAAAAAATTTCACTTTTTTGAGACTGAGTTATGTCAAGGTTCCTATAACAAAAAATACCGTATTGTCTCCTATGAAATGTGATAAATAGTTAGTTAATTATTAACGTTTTTAATTATCGGGAGTGAAGTATTTTGCTTAATTGATGTATTTATTCTTCTTTTAATGTTGCGTGAACGAAGTCACGGGTAACAGCTAGTATTTATTATTTTTCTTTTATCCTCGCAAATACAGAGTTTCTCATTACTCTGTGCCTTGCCCCAGTCGGAGTTATTATCGACTTTATGACGTCATACGCAAAAGTAAAAGTTTTTTTTTTTTTTTTTTTTTTTTTTTTTTTTTTTTTTTTTTTTAAGTAGTACTTTGTATCTGGACCCCACTCGGAAGCGACCGGCTAGACGGGCGAAGATCGGCTAGTATGACATAAAACTTTCAACCCCCATTTAACCCCTTAGAGGTTGAAAATCTAAAATCGCCTGAAATATATGTTTAACTATTCTTTAGTAGATTTGCTGACAATCCCTGCTCCAACATAGGCTATATTTTATGTCGGTGCCACTACCCCGAGGGGGGTGCAGAAGCGAAAAACGTTCTAAAATTGCGATTTTTGCGATGCTGAAGGAGCTAGAAACTTCAAGTTCGGCATGATTGTTATTTATAAGATCTAAATGCGCTCTAAGAACAATTTCTAAAGAAAAATGATCTAATGATTCTGCGATTTTTCAACTATTGAATTTCTAAAATTACCAAATTTCACAATAGAGTACCATAGCGAAACCTTCACGCGTAAAAAGATAATGATAAGGGCGACGTGTCCTGACGTGTATATTGACTATAGCACGAGTCACAAATTATAGTATCCTTATTATTCTGTTAAAATATAAAAGTGAATTATGAAATGTCAATATTTTGTTTGATTAAAGGTTCGTTAAGAGAAATTGACCAGCGTAGCGGGCGTAGCTTGCTAGTAACTAATAAATCAGTAAAACATAATTAAAAATACACGCAAATGTCGAATTAAAAACCACTTGATGACATAACAAACACGTATAATGCTTTTGACATCAAGGAAATGGGACTGCAGTTTTGGCGTTTAATTTAACAGTTTGGCGAAATTTTTTTGCTATATGAAAAGTGGTCGACGTGATAATAGAGAATTACCAAAAATACATATTTTTAAGATTTGCTGAATCACTTATTTGTTTACTTTTTCATGCATTATGTAATTGAAGGTTATTAGTTCTCTTTTCTTTTAAATTATCCCCTACTTATATAAAAATAGCGTGCGTTCTCTGTGGTGTTTCGCATAAACGTTGTAAAATTCAGGTTATTAGATTTTATACAACTTTGCTGTCATAACTGCTGATGAAGCTGTCATTTTTGGCGATTTTCCTGTTACCTGTAAAATGTTTGTTTTTGGTATAGACCGAACTAAGAAAAATTTGGGTACTTTTCCGTTATACGGACACCATTGTCGGCAAGCATACATTTACATACATTTACATGTATGGCATGGTGTCCGTATAACGGAAAAGTACCAAAATTTGCGATAGATCAAATAATTGAATTTCGTTAAGCATTAAATTTTCGGCACAGATGTCATATACGCACCACATTGGCGCGATTGTAACAAAATGGTAATTTTATGCCTCACATGGTAACCCGGTTATTTTGTTTATATTGCTGTTGATTTACTTTTATTTTTTATTTTAATTCTATAAATTGTTTTTATTATGTATATCAATATTTATTTATATCAAACTATCATTTATTTATTTTTATTTCCTTTTTTTAAATAATGGAAGCTATTTCATTTATTACGTTATTTTATTTTCTATATTGAAATAAAAAATCACGTGCTATTCCATGCTATTTGTAACTAATATTCAAAAACAAAGTTTTCGCCAAATTGGCGGGGTAAAAAATTCGCGCCAATGTGGTGCGTATATGACATCTGTGCAAAATTTTCTTATTTATAATCTGAGAAAGAAACAATAATCATGGATTTAATTAATTTTGCAATATGCGGTGCAACCAAAATAATTTGATTAAATCAGTACAGATATCGCAGACGCACCGGGGTTAAAATTTTTGGCTCCAAAATGACGATTTTTGCTTTGTATAGCAACCTGGTGTTTTATAATAAAATTAAATATGTGTGTAAATAAATAAAATAAAATAGGTACTTTTATGTTAGCTGGGCGTCAGGGATAACTCTCCAAATCTTATTTCAATTGGAATAATTTAAATTGCAACATTTTACATGAGATTTCTTATTCATATTGCTATGTTTATGTTTAGATATTTTAATATGATTATATTACAGCTAATTTTAAGTAAGTTTTTTAAGATTTTATATTACAATGTTACAATATTACCTAGTTGATATTAGCTAATGTCAAAAGATTGGCAGACCACGGAGTTCAGAGAATAAACTCTATTCCTCGCAACAGTGGGAGTTGCCGACTTTATGACGTCATAAGCAGAAGTAAAAGTTTAATTGAAAATTACGGCTAATTAATTAAATTTTCGAACAAACGAATGCACGATAACAAATCTGTGTCCAAATATCTTTCATTTAAAAAAATAATGGTGTAATTTGATGCAGTAGTTTGCTCTCACGAATTGTCGAAAGAAAATGCTTAGCGTTTTAAATATATAGATACTTAAAATTATGATAATGTTTTGAACTTTTTAGCTCACAGGCTATCAAAGCCTGAGAGCTAATGTGCCCGCCCGTTCTGTATATGTATGTATGTATGTACGTACGTAAAGCGATAACTCTTGATAGAAACATCCGATTTGTTTCAAATTTTGTTTATAGGTTCATTGTGATAAGGCGCTTCCCTGATTAGTTTTGGGGTTTCTTTGGTTAAGTATAAAGGGGGGGAACGGGGGGCTAATTCCCCTCCCTTAATTTAGATAAATGGATTTTTCATGCAGAATCATCCTATTTGCTTCAAATTTTGCATGTAAGTTCATTGTGATAAAGTGCTTCCCTGATTAGTTTAGGGTTTCATTGGTTAACTATAAAGGGGGAACAGGGGGCTGATCCCCCCCTTAAGTTAGATAAATTGGTTTTTCATGCAGAATTATCCTATTTGCTTCAAATTTTGTATACAGGTGCATTGTGATAAGTCGCTTCCCTGGTTAGTTTTGGGGGTTCACTGGTTAAGTATAAAGAGGGGAACAGGGGTGGGGGTTAATTCCCCCCTTAATTTATTATTGATTTCTTTCTTTTTCGAGGGGCATTATTCTTTGAAATAAGAGTATAATATACAATTAATGTGAATAGCCTGTGAGCTCAATGCCATCAGTTTAACTGGGCACTTTTCTTTTTTTATTATAAGATTTAATCATAAATTCCGCTGCTTGGAAAAACATATTAATTTTTAAATATTTTGTGTGTTAAAATTATTTTATTTATCTTATGCTCAGAGATAAATATTGAGCACATCTTATTTTTTTTAATATTTATTTTTCTACTAAAGATTTAAAAAGTTTTATATATTAAATAAAATATATATCCCATGACCGTATATAATTTTGGTGGAGGAAATATTGATATTTAGGGTATGAAAGCCCTGTTTGAATTTTTAAAAAATCAACACTTTTTTTTCTCCAAAATCTTAAATTGTTTCAATTTTAAATGTTGCATAAATTATATTAACGTAGTTTGTGTTATATTTGGTGTATTCATAATGGTTTGTAGGATATAAAGGGCTCAATTATTTTTTTTTTCAGTTTTAACAACTTTATACCTGGTTACAAATTATTTTGATTATTTACACTATTTCCGAATCATAATACTGAGCTTATTTAATCGCAGAATTCTGCGATTAATTAACACGAAGATTAGGAAATTCATACAAGTATATAAGTATTATATAAGTAAAAGTTTTTTTTTTTTTTTTTTTTTTTTTTTTTTTTTTACTGGTGCCGGCTAATTGAAAAGTACCTAATTTGGATATAGTTTTTTTTCTTAATGGGGCGACGGGATAATGAAGAAGTACCAGAATATTATCCCGTCGACCACTTTTCATAACAAAAAACTATCGCCAAACTGTAACGCCAAATAAACGGGAGAACGCTGCCATTGGAATATCAAAATAATTAAATAAATAAAATATAAGATTTTAAGGACACAATTATTATTTTAATTAATGAAATCTATACTAATATTATAAAGGAGTAAATCTTGTTTGTTTGTTTGTAGGGGGTAATCTCTGGAACTACCGAACCGATTTCAAAAGTGATGGTGGCAAATTGATGGTGACAACCCCTGCTCCAACATAGGCTATATTTTATGTCGGTGCCACTAACCCCAGGGGGTGCAGGAGCAAAAAACGTTCTAAAATTGCGATTTTTCAGTTATCACACTGGCTGTCAAGCCTTGAGAGCTTGGCAGCCGGTTCTGTATGTATGTATGTACGTACGTAATGCGATAACTCTTCATAGAAATATCCGTTTTCCTTCAAATTTTGTTTATAGGTTCACTGTGTTAAGGCGCTTCCCTGATTAGTTTTCGGGATTGATTGGTTAAGTATAAAAGGGGGGGGGTCAAGGGGCTAATTCCCCCCCCCCTTAATTTATATAAATGGGTTTTTCATGCAGAATTATTCCGTTTCCCTTTAAATTTTGTTTATAGCTTCACTGTGTTAAGGCGCTTTCCTGATTAGTTTTCGGGATTGATTAGTTAATATAAAGGGGAGGGATCGGGGGGCTAATCCCCCCCTTAATTTATATAAATGGGTTTTTCATGCAGAATTATTCCGTTTTCCTTCAAATTTTTTTAATAGGTTCACTGTGGTAAGGCGCTTGCATGATAATTTTCGGGATTGATTGGCTGAGTATAACGGGGGGAACGGGGGGGGCTAATCCCCCCCTTAATTTATATAAATGGGTTTTTCATGCAGAATTATTCCGTTTTCCTTCAAATTTTGTTTATAGGTTCACTGAGTTAAGGCGCTTCCCTGATTAGTTTTCGGGATTGATTGGTTAAGTATAAAGGGGGGGAACGGGGGGATAATCCCCCCTTAATTTATATAAATGGGTTTTTCATGCAGAATTATTCTACTTGCTTCAAAATTTGTTTATAGATTCATTGGGTTAAGACGCTTCCCTGATTAATTTTCGGGATTGATTGATTAAGTATAAAGGGGGGGAACGGGGGGCTAATACCCCCCTTAATTTATGTAAATGGGTTTTTCATGCAGAAATATACCATTTCCTTCAAATTTTATTTATAGGTTCACTGTGTTAAGGCGCATCTCTGCTTAGTTTTCGGGATTGATTGGTTAAGTACAAAGGGGGGGAACAAGGGGCTAATTCCGTCTTATCTATACTAATATATAAAGTAGTAAAGATTGTTTGTTTGTAGGGGGTAATCTCTGGTACCACTGAAGCGATTTTAAAAGTGATGGTGGCAAATTAATGGTGACAATCCCTGCTCCAACATAGGCTATATTTTATGTCGGTGCCACCACCCCCAGGGGGGTGCAGGAGCGAAAAATGTTCCAAAGTTATGATATTTTCAATAATGAAGGAGTTAGGAACTTGACATTTTGTATGGTCGTTACTTACAAGATTTAAATGCTCTATAAGAACAAAATCTAAAAAAATTCGAAATTTAAAAGGCTGAAATAAGCAAAAAATTTTCTAAAAACATTCTAAATTACAATTTGTATGGAATGTCTGGAACTACTAAAGCGATTTCAAAAGTGATGGTGGCAAATGGATGGTGACAATCCCTGCTCCAACATAGGCTATATTTTATGTCGGTGCCACTACCCCGAGGGGGGTGCAGAAGCGAAAAACGTTCTAAAATTGCGATTTTTGTGATGCTGAAGGAGCTAGAAACTTCAAGTTCGGCATGATTGTTATTTATAAGATCTAAATGCGCTCTAAGAACAATTTCTAAAGAAAAATGATCTAATGATTCTGCGATTTTTCAACTATTGAATTTCTAAAATTACCAAATTTCACAATAGAGTACCATAGCGAAACCTTCACGCGTAAAAAGATAATGATAAGGGCGACGTGTCCTGACGTGTATATTGACTATAGCACGAGTCACAAATTATAGTATCCTTATTATTCTGTTAAAATATAAAAGTGAATTATGAAATGTCAATATTTTGTTTGATGAAAGGTTCGTTAAGAGAAATTGACCAGCGTAGCGGTCGTAGCTTGCTAGTAACTAATAAATCAGTAAAACATAATTAAAAATACACGCAAATGTCGAATTAAAAACCACTTGATGACATAACAAACACGTATAATGCTTTTGACATCAAGGAAATGGGACTGCAGTTTTGGCGTTTAATTTAACAGTTTGGCGAAATTTTTTTGCTATGAAAAGTGGTCGACGTGATAATAGAGAATTACCAAAAATACATATTTTTAAGATTTGCTGAATCACTTATTTGTTTACTTTTTCATGCATTATGTAATTGAAGGTTATTAGTTCTCTTTTCTTTTAAATTATCCCCTACACTGTTAAAAATAATCTGAAATTCACGGGTATTTTTTTCCTGAATTTCACAGAAAAAGTCCCTTTTCACCACAAAAGGGCATTTTCCGTTAAAAACAGAAAGTTTCTTCATATTTCCTGAAAACAACGGAACAGAAGGAGAAGAAAGTGGCTAACGGAGATATTCCGTTATCTGCTGCATATTTATTTCCAATGTTTAAAAAACTGACATGTTGCAGCACAGAAGAACTAAAAATTCAATAAATTAAAAATTCGAGTTTATTTAAAAGAACAAAATAGTTCTTTCGAATTTAAAAAGCAACACTTTATTTTCCCATGCTTTAAAAATTATTAGCAATTTATTTTTTAAAGTTACAAAAAAATATTCACACTTAAAATATATATTTGAAACAAATAGCTTAGTATATATATATATGCTTTTTTGCGTAAAATCTATTTTTTTCACTTAATTTAACTTATATATATATATATATATATATATATAATAGTTAAACAAAAATAATGCTTCCGAAAAAAAAAAAATAAGAAATAACTTTCCCATTCCTTTGAAATTATTCGTAATTTGCTTTTTAAAGTTATAAAAGACACTCTCAATGAAAATATATTCTAACAGAACACATTTAAAAAATATATAATAGTTGAAAAAAAATCGATTTTCTCAAAAAAGCCAACATACTTTATCGAATTTAATTCGAAATACAATATTCATATTTTGCATCTAACAATCAAATTAAGAATTAATATAATTCATGTTTCAATCCTCTATTAATACTAAATTTTTCAGTCATAATCTTATAACAAAATAATCTCCCACTTAATTTCAAAGTTACTAGGTTTCTGAACCCCAGATTGTTTAAGTTCCAAGCAGCGATTTGAAGAAATCCCCGTATCATCCTTTCAAACTCCTATTCTTGCAAGGGCCCGCTGGTCTTGAGGTAAAACACTCGGTTCAAGGCGCTGTCATCCCTAGTTCGAACCCCAAGGGCAACCAGTATCAGGTATCTGTACCAGGGAGTATTTAATATTAAAATATCAAGTATTAAACTAAATACTCCTGTTATACTCAACAGATGGCAGCACAAACAGTTTTTTTTTTTTTAACCGAGGTCATTCATAACAGAAAGTTTCCGTTTCTTCAATCTTTCAAAACGGAAAATCTACTAACGGAACGGAAAAAGTCCGGCAACTTAGCTGACAGTACTTTTCCCGTGAATTAACGGATTTATTTTTGAACGTGTACTTATATAAAAATAGCGTGCGTTCTCTGTGGTGTTTCGCATAAACGTTGTAAAATTCAGGTTATTAGATTTTATACAACTTTGCTGTCATAACTGCTGATGAAGCTGTCATTTTTGGCGATTTTCCTGTTACCTGTAAAATGTTTGTTTTTGGTATAGACCGAACTAAGAAAAATTTGGGTACTTTTCCGTTATACGGACACCATTGTTGGCAAGCATACATTTACATACATTTACATGTATGGCATGGTGTCCGTATAACGAAAAAGTACCAAAATTTGCGATAGATCAAATAATTGAATTTCGTTAAGCATTAAATTTTCGGCACAGATGTCATATACGCACCACATTGGCGCGATTGTAACAAAATGGTAATTTTATGCCTCACATGGTAACCCGGTTATTTTGTTTATATTGCTGTTGATTTACTTTTATTTTTTATTTTAATTCTATAAATTGTTTTTATTATGTATATCAATATTTATTTATATCAAACTATCATTTATTTATTTTTATTTCCTTTTTTTAAATAATGGAAGCTATTTCATTTATTACGTTATTTTATTTTCTATATTGAAATAAAAAATCACGTGCTATTCCATGCTATTTGTAACTAATATTCAAAAACAAAGTTTTCGCCAAATTGGCGGGGTAAAAAATTCGCGCCAATGTGGTGCGTATATGACATCTGTGCAAAATTTTCTTATTTATAATCTGAGAAAGAAACAATAATCATGGATTTAATTAATTTTGCAATATGCGGTGCAACCAAAATAATTTGATTAAATCAGTACAGACATCGCAGACGCACCGGGGTTAAAATTTTTGGCTCCAAAATGACGATTTTTGCTTTGTATAGCAACCTGGTGTTTTATAATAAAATTAAATATGTGTGTAAATAAATAAAATAAAATAGGTACTTTTATGTTAGCTGGGCGTCAGGGATAACTCTCCAAATCTTATTTCAATTGGAATAATTTAAATTGCAACATTTTACATGAGATTTCTTATTCATATTGCTATGTTTATGTTTAGATATTTTAATATGATTATATTACAGCTAATTTTAAGTAAGTTTTTTAAGATTTTATATTACAATGTTACAATATTACCTAGTTGATATTAGCTAATGTCAAAAGATTGGCAGACCACGGAGTTCAGAGAATAAACTCTATTCCTCGCAACAGTGGGAGTTGCCGACTTTATGACGTCATAAGCAGAAGTAAAAGTTTAATTGAAAATTACGGCTAATTAATTAAATTTTCGAACAAACGAATGCACGATAACAAATCTGTGTCCAAATATCTTTCATTTAAAAAAATAATGGTGTAATTTGATGCAGTAGTTTGCTCTCACGAATTGTCGAAAGAAAATGCTTAGCGTTTTAAATATATAGATACTTAAAATTATGATAATGTTTTGAACTTTTTAGCTCACAGGCTATCAAAGCCTGAGAGCTAATGTGCCCGCCCGTTCTGTATATGTATGTATGTATGTACGTACGTAAAGCGATAACTCTTGATAGAAACATCCGATTTGTTTCAAATTTTGTTTATAGGTTCATTGTGATAAGGCGCTTCCCTGATTAGTTTTGGGGTTTCTTTGGTTAAGTATAAAGGGGGGGAACGGGGGGCTAATTCCCCTCCCTTAATTTAGATAAATGGATTTTTCACGCAGAATCATCCTATTTGCTTCAAATTTTGCATATAAGTTCATTGTGATAAAGTGCTTCCCTGATTAGTTTAGGGTTTCATTGGTTAACTATAAAGGGGGAACAGGGGGCTGATCCCCCCCCTTAAGTTAGATAAATTGGTTTTTCATGCAGAATTATCCTATTTGCTTCAAATTTTGTATACAGGTGCATTGTGATAAGTCGCTTCCCTGGTTAGTTTTGGGGGTTCACTGGTTAAGTATAAAGAGGGGAACAGGGGTGGGGGTTAATTCCCCCCTTAATTTATTATTGATTTCTTTCTTTTTCGAGGGGCATTATTCTTTGAAATAAGAGTATAATATACAATTAATGTGAATAGCCTGTGAGCTCAATGCCATCAGTTTAACTGGGCACTTTTCTTTTTTTATTATAAAATTTAATCATAAATTCCGCTGCTTGGAAAAACATATTAATTTTTAAATATTTTGTGTGTTAAAATTATTTTATTTATCTTATGCTCAGAGATAAATATTGAGCACATCTTATTTTTTTTTAATATTTATTTTTCTACTAAAGATTTAAAAAGTTTTATATATTAAATAAAATATATATCCCATGACCGTATATAATTTTGGTGGAGGAAATATTGATATTTAGGGTATGAAAGCCCTGTTTGAATTTTTAAAAAATCAACACTTTTTTTTCTCCAAAATCTTAAATTGTTTCAATTTTAAATGTTGCATAAATTATATTAACGTAGTTTGTGTTATATTTGGTGTAATCATAATGGTTTGTAGGATATAAAGGGCTCAATTATTTTTTTTTTCAGTTTTAACAACTTTATACCTGGTTACAAATTATTTTGATTATTTACACTATTTCCGAATCATAATACTGAGCTTATTTAATCGCAGAATTCTGCGATTAATTAACACGAAGATTAGGAAATTCATACAAATTAAGCCCTGATATATATATATATTTATTTCACTTTTGGCATTATAACTGTTTATAAGTTATTTAATTTAATATACTTAAAATTATGACAGTGTTTTGAACTTTTTATAAGGTTTAATCATAATTCCGCTGCTAAGAAGAACATATTAATTTTTAAATATTTTGTGTGTTAAAATTGCTTTATTTATCTTATGGTCAGAGATAAATATTGAGCACATCTTATTTTTTTTTTAATATTTATTTTTCTACTAAAGATTTAAAAAGTTTCATATATTATATAAGATATATATCCCATGACCGTATATAATTTTGGTGGAGAAATATTGATATTTAGAGTATTAAAGCCCTGTTTGAATTTAAAAAAAAATCAATACTTTTTTTCCCTCCAAAATCTTAAATTGTTTCGATTTTGAAATTTTAAATGTTGCATAAATTATATTTACGTAGTTTGTGTTATATTTTGGGGTATTCATAATGATTTGTAGGATATAAAGGGCTCAATTATTTGTTTTTCAGTTTTAACAACTTTATTCCTGGTTACAAATTATTTTGATTTGTACTTAAAATTATTCTAGTTTTTAGAAATATATGTAAGATCATGATTCCGTTGCTTGGGAAACGAATTTTTTCAAATTAAAGAATGAATCGTATATGATAATAATCTAAGATGGAAGCAATGACCTATTATAGACCAACTCAGACCGTGGGTATCACGTGACTACTATAAATTGGAGAAGCGCGGTAGCCCGTCTTTCTCGTTAGCCCTGGTACAGCGCCTAGAATACATAGTGTGGAAACCGGCAAATGGTGTAATGCTTTAAAAAGTGCTAAAAAGTTGTAGCCTATAAATGTGCAACGGTGCTCCTACGAAGCCTACGATAATGTTGCAACCAGAGACAAAAAAAATGCGTATCACGTTTTTTAGCCATGCTTTCATAATTTAAAAAAAAACTTATAAAAATCTCTAAGTCAGAGGAGAAAATTATATAATTTAAGTATTTAAAATACTTACCACCAGCCGAAACATTCTAATACAATGTCAAGAGCTAGCAGATGGCGCTGCGAACCCATCCTAATATTTTCAGCAACGTTTTTGTAGCCGGTTTCCACACTATGTATTCTAGGCGCTGTAGCCCTGGGTAAAATGGTGGCGCGATCGTTTGTGTACGCTTTGGATTCATGAAGGTTTTTTTCGCTATTTCTGTTAGTTACATTATTTTTGTGTCACACTTATGAGCCCAGAAAGTAAATTAATGAAAATAAAAGTTCGTTATTTATTATTAGTTAATGAAAAATTTGATAAAAGCATGATTTGCAAAATTTAAATGAAAAAAAAAATCTGAATACTAAAAATTAACATTAAAATCATGAAATAAAAGTATATTTAAGTAAAATAAGTTTAATTTACATAATTTATAAACAAACCTTCATTTAAACACGTGAAATTTCACTCCTTGTAATTGGGAATTCAAGCGCTCGAATAGGCCATCTGGTGAAGAAAAGACATAACTGCTCGCTTCAGGAAAATCTCTTGCTATCACATGCATTTTTATCACATGCATCATTATTTTTTTGCACAATTTCAGATTTTATGTGATACTAGCCGGTCGCTTCCAAGTGGGGCCCCAGATACATAGTGCAATGTACCGCCCTGACTTCGCTTGGGGCTCAGAAAGTGCATTTTACATGCAACCAGAAAAATATAAATAAAATACTTTAAATTAAAAGTATATAAAAATAACTAATAAGAATATGAAAAAGCACTTAAATAAAGTCTTCGCGACATAAATATTTTTTTTTCACGAACCCCCTGACAAAGTAATACTGGGCTTTACCCGTGGTTATCTAGGGGTGGGGCCCAAGTAGTACTTTGTATCTGGACCCCACTCGGAAGCGACCGGCTAGACGGGCGAAGAGCGGCTAGTATGACATAAAACTTTCAACCCCCATTTAACCCCTTAGAGGTTGAAAATCTAAAATCGCCTGAAATATATGTTTAACTATTCTTTAGTAGATTTGCTATCCCGAATTTTACGCTCCTACCTAAAACTGCTGCTGAGATACGGCGAAAAGACCTAAAAATTTCGACCCCACATTTACCTCCCTTAGTGGTTGAATTTCTAAAATCATTGAAACATGTTATTTTTTGGTAAATTTGTTATCTGAAATACTTTAAAAATTTTTTTTAAGGAGATTTGTTATCCTGAATTTCACGCTTTTTTCTAAAACTGCTGATAAAATATGGTGATAAGGTGAAATCACTGAAAAATTTCGACCCTTCATTTAACCCCCCCCCCCCCCTTTGTAGTTGAATTTCTAAAATCGCCTGAAATGAATGTTTAACTATCCTTTAGTAGATTTGTTTTTCCGAATTTCACGCTCCTAACTATAATTTCTACTGAGATATGATAAAATGGCGTAAAAAATTCGACCCCCCTTAGTGTCTGAATTTCTAAAATCGCTGAATTACGTGTTTAACTATTTTTTAGTAGATTTGTTATCCTGAGTTTCATGATTCTACCTATAATTTCTACTGAGGTATGGTAAAATGGTCTAAAATATTTGATTTCCTATTCAACCCACCTTTGTTGCTGAATTTCTAAAATTGCTGAAATACATATTTGTCTATATTTTTTGTAGATTTGTTATCCCGAATTCCGAGCTCCTAACTAAAAATGCTGCTGAGATATGGCGAACAGGCAAAATGACCTAAAACTTTCGACCCCCCCCCCATTTAACCCCCTTAATGAATGAATTTCTAAAATCGCTGAAATATGTGTTTAACTAACTTTTATTACATTTGTTACCCTGAATTTCGCGCTTTTAACCCATTCGGGACCATGGGTGCATATATGCACCCTCAAAAAGAGCATACAGAATTTGTTTTAGGCACCAGTAAAAAATAAAAGTAATATTTGCTTTCTCTAATTAGAGCATTTTTGTGATAGTTTAAGTAAAGGTAGATTTTTTTTAAAGTGGTGCCAACCGAATAAAATTTGTGCAAAAGCCGCCGGTCCCGGAGGGGTTAACTAAAACTGTTGTTGAGATATGGCGAAAAGGCAAAATGACCTAAAACTTCAGACCTCCTTTTAACTCCCTTAGTGGTTGAATTTCTAAAATCTCTTAAATATGTGTTTAATTATTTTTTTATTAGATTTGTTATCTTGAATTTCACTCTCTTACCTAAAACTGCTGATGAAATGTGGAGAAAATGTGAAATCACCGAAAATTTTTGAATCCCTATTTAACCCACTTAATGATTGAATTTCTAAAATCGCCTGAAATACATGTTTAACTATTCTTTAGTAAAATTGATATCCCGAATTTCATGCTCCTACTTAAAACTCCTGCTGAGATATGTCGAAAAGACGAAATTATCTAAAACTTTCGACTCCCCATTGGATCCCCTTATGCTGTGAAATTTCAAAAATCCTTTTTTAGTACGTGCCTACATTGTGTAAAGAACATGACTTCCAAATTTCATTGTTCTAGGACAAACGGTTGAGGCTCGGCGTTGATTATGAGAAAATCAAGCTACTCCTTTATAAGTATAGATTTGTGTTTTGTGTTTATATGACAAGGTAATTTGAATATCTAACACTTTCAAACGCGTTTACAATAAATAATGGTTTCAATGGAGCTTTAGCATTAGTTAAAGAGACAATTTTCCTGTACCGACGGCGCCTCTATAGGCCGTTTTAAGTCCCAATACACATTGGCTATAACCTAATTTGTTTTAACTTTATATTTCTAATAAATTCTATAATTAAACCCAAAATAATCTGAAATTGAATGAATATTCCTTATATTATTCAGATATTATGCATACATTTCTGTCGTTTCAGTAGCTAATAGCAAAATAGAAAAATAAGCGAAACCTACAAGTGATTTTTCAATGTTTTTCCCAAGTAGATGGTTTTTTATAGCCTCGAACCCAAAGGAATAATGTAGTCCCTTTTCCTGTACCGACAGCTGCGATTAGTGCCCTCTTTAAGCGTTTTTAATTGCTGGTTGTGAGGTTTAGTTGTGAAATGAACTGAATCGAGCCTTCAAAGCTTTTGGCGGAACGTAGAAGTCGCGTCTTATCATTGCTAAATTATTAAATATACTTTAAAGAAACTAATCCCTTTTTTTTTTTTGGTTTTCTTTCCTTTATTTAGCATATAGAATTCTCAGTTAATGAGTTAAATTCTAAAAATATTGTCATTCTTTACAAGCATTGATAATCTTCCATTCGTCATTTGTATGGGTTATGTTTGTTCTTAAGATTTGCCGTGCTGGAATTGACTGTGCGGAATATTTTCTTTTCTTTAAAAGGATATTTTTTCTCGCATTTGAAGGGCTTTGAATTGTTATGCGACTAGGAATTTGCTGTTTTATTACTAATCTTGTTCGATGTACAAATGAACTCATTGATTATAAATATTTATTATGATCAAAATGTTATTAAATTATACACTTAATCTCTTAGTTAAATTTGATTTGCATTGGTTTCTTAAAATTAAAATGTGTGACTTTATTTTTACAATCATGTTTAACGAATATTTGTTATTGAAATAAATAAAACTGTACATTAGATTTAAAAAAAAAAAAGACTGGCTGCGTTTCAAAGAGAAATTCTTATTACCAATGATGCATTTATGTGCATGCATGATAGTTGATGACATTTCTCTCTGATAAAAATGCACATCTCTATACAGTTTTTAGTTTGTCATCAACTTTGAGAGCTGGTTGCAAGCAGAAAACTATTACCCATTGACACAATAATTGACAGAATTTCTCTGAAGAGAACTCGCCTCTCTTTGAAAATTTGGGTTTGCTTCTTTAAAAAGTAGCCAGGTTGCTATTAAATAAATGTTTTTTTGGCAGAATACAAAAACAAGCGAGCTACCCGATTTGGCGATTTTTATGCGCGCCAACCAAGAAATCTGCAACCTCCAAATTCTACCTAATCAGAACATGTGCTTTTCGGCAGACACTTTCATTACTTACACACTTCGAGCAAATTCTTTCTGAAAGTAAACTGTGAACATAGCATGAAGTAAACATTGATTTTATTTCGTTTTATGAATATTTACAAAGTTTTTGTAAATTTTACAAAATTTGACTTTTACATACTTTTTCCAATATTTTTCTTCAGATATTTCAATTTTTAAAAACTTTTAGCAATTTTTTTGTTTGGATTTTTCCAGCTTACAAATTTTTAGCTGCTTTTTCCTCTGGATGTTTCCATTAAAAAAAAATATTTGGCCATTTTTTCCTCCAGATTTTTCTATTTTTACAAATTTTTAACTATTTATTCCTCCAGATATTTGCATTTTTACAAATTTTTAGCTATTTTTTCTGTCTGATTTTTCCATTAAAAAAAGTTAAGCTATTTTTTCGTCTGGATTTTTCAATTTTAAACTATTTTTTCATTCTGATTTTTCATTTTTACAAGTTTTTAGCTATTTTTCCTCTGTATTTTTCATTGTTACAAATGTTTAGATATCTTTTCCTCCAGATTTTACCATTTTTAGCTATGTTTTTCCTTTATTTTTTTTTTTTTCATTTTTACAAATTTTTAGCTATTTTTTCCTCCAGATTTTCCATTATTACAAATTTTTAGCTATTTTTTCCTACAGATTTTCCATTATTACAAATTTTTAGCTATTTTTTCCTCCAGATTTTACCATTTTTAGAAATTTCCTTAGTTTCGAATGCTTTCTGAAATTAGCTTTCTAGTGCCCACCAGCAGACACCAAAATGAAATCAAGGTCATTATCCACACGTACCAACGAGTCTTCATTTATGTCTTTCTAGGATAACAACAACACTGCTGTAAGGGAATACATTTTCAAAGCTATTGCATGACATACCTTGTGTATGTCATAAAGCGCAAGAGGTTAATGATGAAGATGAGTGTTACAATATACAGCATTACTTTACTGATAAAATAAAACAAATCAGTCATGAAAGATTAAAAACTATACAGTTACATAATTTCTAGCAACTAAGCAATTTTCACCTGCTTTTATCCTGGAACAAACAGTTGATTTACATAAAGATGTTGCCATTTTATACATCAAAACTTGCACTGGAATGGCATTGGCTGATTGCAAATGACATCATACTCCAGCTGATCTAGATGAGTGATATGATTCCTAGATCATTGTTACAAAACACTATTTAGTACTGTAATTTAGGGAAGAAACGCCGCACCTGACGTAAACGTCGCATCCTTGAAAATTGGCATAGTTTTGTAAGAAATCAGCATAATCGCCTCATCCATCGTAAACGCCGCAGTAAAAAAAAAATATTTTGACCTATTAACGCGGCAATAGGTACACAGAAATAACATAAATACGGCTAAATTAATGGAACTATTAAAATAACTAATTCTCTAAAAATGTGTAGAGTTAAAATATTTAAAGAGTGGGATAGATTATCCAAAACTCCAAAATCTGGAAAGAACCAAAATTTGAATTTTTTTCCTGAAACATTTTTCGAAAAAACTGTGTTGATCTGTTTTTTTTCTTTATTTTAAATCTTAATATAATATATATACAGTAAAAGCTCAACTAGCCGCCATGCTTGGGAAGTGCCGATTTCCTGATACTTGAAAAGTCCGGATAGTTGAGCTCTAAAAAATCTGTCATGAAAGAAAGGTGGGGGGGAGGGTGCATCGATGTAACAGTAAAGAAGGAAAATGATTTTTTGGCCTATTTTCTTGTCACTGGGAAGTCGATAAAATAATTCTTCATTATTATTAATTTGCATTTGATAAAGTTAGTTTTGACGAATTAAAAAGAAAGATAAACAATATTTTGTGTTAGGATATTCCAAATTTATTTATTAATCTTTTATAACGCTACTTTATTTATAATTAGACATTTCAAAGATTTTAATTTAGGACAAAGATGATTAATAGATGCTTCTCTTACTTCATGTGCTGAAAAAGTAGACATCAAAATAGGAAATAACAAAACTTAACTCCGGCAAAAGGTGCAACAAGTCACCATAATAATGAGTCCTTTCTGCATGGCTAAGAACATTATCAGATGCAAGCTGTAACGTCCGATTTCGCCTCCTCTCAATAACAACAAATTAGTTATCAGCACTTTTTTTTTTTGAGTGGCTGGGCTCAGACTAGAGATCTGCACGGGCCGGGCCAAGGCCCGAAGCCCGTACTCGGCCCTATTTTTCTTCACGGCACTCGGGCCGGGCCGGGCTCGGGCCATATTTTTTACTGAAGGGCCGGGCCGGGCCGAGTGATTACTCTTTACGGGCCGGGCCTTACTTTTTTCCTGAAGAATAAGGCTGTGCCTTAAATTATTTTTTCCGTACAGAGCCGGGACTGGTTCCATTTTTCCTAGTCTTCACGCCTCAAAATTTTTAGTCCTGGTTTTGACCCGTATGAAAATCATTGTCTCGGCGTGCCTGGTCTGTTCGAAGGTCAGTAAAATAAGATCTGTCATAAAAATCTTTGCAAAACATGCATACATTTTTAAATCGCCATTATTTTATAATTAAACATTAAAATTTATTCTTTTTAAAGAATAGTAGATTTATACACTTATTAAAATATGGCTAAATTAAAATATAGTAAAACGTCTGAAAAAGAACCTGCTTATGACATAATCCTGTCTTAAATTGAAAAATGTGTTGATCCATTAAAAATGAATATTCTAATACGTAAGAAAATAATATAATAATACATTTACACCTGATAAGAAGGCAAATTGTCTATAACTCATTTTTTTCTTCCCTATGCAATTCCATCTTAGAAGATTTTACTGTAAAGCATTTTTTTTATTTTTAACACTTCAAGAAATGGAATATGGATTAACAATATTGATGATAACTTAAACACATACATACAACAAATAGAGATTTATTAAAAAAATACACATTCCAGCTTGCGGCACCTCTATAAAAATGTAGATTATAAACATAAAAAAAAAAAGGCTAAGATAGAAATGTTTGTTTAGATCTCCTCCTACGAGGCAAATTTTTAACCAAATCGACGTAAAAATTATGTTTTGTAGAAATTTACTCGGGCCGAGATTTTAACTTTTTTCCGGGCCGGGCCGGGCTCGGGCCGAACTTTTAACTTTTAAATCGGGCCGGGCCGGGCCAATATTTTTTTTATTCGGGCCGGGCCGGGGCCGAACTTTTAATTTTTGTATTGGGCCGGGCCGGGTCAAAATTTTTTTTGTATGGGTCGGGCTGGGCCCGGGCCTAGAAATTTCGGCCCGTGCAGACCTCTAGCTCAGACAGTGGGCGTTTTTTAAAGGTGGGGGGGGGGGGGATCTAATTTTCTGAAAATGTATTTAAATAGAAATTTGGTAAGCAGACTAATTTATTATTATTTGAATTTGCTGAAAATTTAAATATAATTGGATGATTATAAACAGATTTAAATTGTTTTTTTAATAATAAGTAAGGAAAAGAAAAGGGTATAATTTCGTTCTTCTGTTTGCTGTTTATTCTGCTGAAAAGAAAATGTGTGTAGTGATAAAAATACAACAATAAAACAAAAACAATAGAGAATCAACTTACCCTGCAGTATCTTTCCCCCCCCCCAGTTAAGTGTATATATTCTAAACATATTCAGTTAAAAAATATAATATTCTTGAGTAAATATAGTATTTAAAATATAATATAGAATAAAGACCTTAGTAAATAATTCTTTAAAAATAATGATTTCTTATTCTTGAGTAAGTAAAATAAGAAAAAATAGTTTGGGATAAATAATTTCTCAGCAGTTACTGGGCATTTGATTGCATTCTTTTCTATGTGTCAGGAATACTACGAAACGCATGGCATGTCTAATGTCTGTCTGTCTGAAAGAAAGTTCTTTTTTTCATGAAGCGTTCTTCTATGAGATGCAATTCCATAGCTTCTTGTGCTGAAGGATAAAGGTTAAAATTCACTATTTTCATTAGTAGCCAGTGGCCAGTAAAGGCTCCAGTAAAAACTCCTTTGTAAATGCTGGCAACTTACTTGATAAGGTTGTGCTGGAATGATATTGCTACCTATGCATGGTCTTATTGATTATGAGTTATTGATTTCTAATGCTGTGCCAAGAGAGGTAATCAAAATCTCCCTATATGGGATAAAAAGTTTTGCCATTTTATGGTGCTGAATCCAGTTTTGACCAATATCGGCCAGTCCAACGTTCACAGATATCGGCCGGTCCAGCATTCACCAATATCGGCCAATATTGGTTCCTGATATAGGTCGATATTGGAAATAATGTTTGCCATGCAATATTGGCCAATATTGCTGTGCTACCTGGATATATACAGTGTCTCACAAAAGTGATGGGACACTTGTGCTTTATAAAAAGAAACTGCAATAAAATAAATAAACAAACATGTGCAAAAATTTTTTGGGTGTGTTTCATATTTAAAGTTAGTAACAATTATTACATAACATATATTTTGTCAAAATATTAAAATATTAATTTAGTAAAAATACAATTGTTCAGAACGGAGCAAAAAATGGCTCACATAAGTGATGGGACACTTACTTTTCCATCAAATATTTATCCAAAAATTTTACTTTTTAAAAGGTTTTAATATTTTGTTGAATTTCCTTTTACTTTTAAAACATGATTTAATCTTTTTGGGATGGATTCGACTAATTTTTTTGTGATTTCTGGAGTGATTTTACCCCATTCTTCTTGAAGCACCGATTTTAGTTGTTGTTTTGAAGAAATGGTGTGTTTGCGAATTCTTGATTCCAATTCTTGCCAAATATTCTCTATGGGATTTAAGTCTGTAGATTGTGGTGGTGTTTTTATTATTTCAGGACAGTTATATAGCAGCCAGAGTCTAACGTTCAGAGCAGTGTGCTTGGGGTCATTGTCCTGGTAGAATTTAAAATCGTTATGAAGGTTCAATTTTCGTGCTGAAGATTTCAAATTTTGCTTTAAAATATCAATATACTTGTACTGATCGATTATACTGTCAATAAAAACAAGATTACCAACTCCAGCGGACGACATACACCCCCATACCATAACTCCTCCTCCACCATGTTTTACTGTTGGTACCAAGTTCTGTTTGCGAAATTCTTCCCTGGGTTTTCTGCACACCAAGATTCTACCGTCAGAACCAAATATATTAAATTTACTCTCATCAGCAAATATAACTTTATTCCAGTAATCAGAATTCTTATTTATGTTGGATTTTGCGAAAGCTAGTCTGAGTTTTCTATTCTTTTCACTTACGAAGAATTTTTTCCTGGCTACTCTACCGTGATATCCGGCAGATCGAATTACCCTTCTAATAGTCTCAGGATTAACAATTATTCCATATAATGCTTGTAAATCAGCAGCAACTTTTGAAGCACTAATTCTTGGATTTTTTTTAATATTTCGAACGATAATTCGCTTTATTCCATTGGATAGCTTTGATGGTCGGCCAGGTCTTCTTTTATCCTGAATCATATGATTCTTTTTATATCGTTTAATGATATTGAAAACTGTTGAACGACTTAAGTTAACTGTTTCAGCAGTTTTTCTAATAGATTTTCCACGTTCAATATGCAAATTAATAACTAATTTTCGAATTTCAGGCGAAGTTTCTTTTCGTTTAGCATTCATGGCTACACAGAGCTAAAAAACACAAAAATTCCAAAACAAACTGGAGAGAAATACTGCAGACGATTTTATAAATTATTGCCAATTGCTTTTAAGTAAAAATAAAACCCCAAAAAATATTTTTATTGCTTATTTCAGACGATTTTTGTTGCATATATAATGGTGTCCCATCACTTATGTGAGCTATTTTTTGCTCCGTTCTAAACATTTGTATTTTTATTAAATTAATATTTTAATATTTTGACAAAATGTATGTTATGTAATAATCTTTACTAAATTTAAGTATGAAACACACCCACAAAAAAAATGTGTACATGTTTTTTTAATTTATTTGATTAGTTTCCTTTTGTAAAGCACAAGCGTCCCATCACTTATGTGAGACACTGTACTTATATGGTAATGAAAAATCAAAGTTTCTTTCTATAAGAATTTAAAGAATACTTACATGGCTGTAGCTTCTATTATACCATTCTTGTCATTTTCAGCCTTTTGAGTTTGTTCATCCCAGACAACTTCTTGAATTGATTTTTCTAAAGTCTAATTTATAATAAATAAACATTAAAATACACAAAGAATAATTTGAAAAAAAGTATGATCAATACAATACCATACCTGCCAACATTGGAAAGAAAAAAAAAAGATTCTTCTAAGACAATTTTCTGTGTTAGCACAGTTTTAATAGCGTAGATAAACATGAAAGTTACAACAAGAAAGAAAGATAAAACAGAGGGATGGGTAAGTACAGTAGACTCTCTCAAATCCATGACCCTAAAATTCACGTATTACGATTTATAAATTAAATGATCATTCCACATAAAAAAATCAACACAGATAATTTAAATTTTGAATTTAGCATATAAAAAAGAGTGATCGTATTATCAAAAGAATTCTCTGGGTCATGCTGAGAAACCAAAAGAAATATAAGAATAACAATTTAAATTAATGTTAATTAAATTCTTTGCTTCTAACGAACTGAGCATTGTGATTTAGATGAACATAACCGTAAGAAAAGATTAATTTATGATTAAAATAATACCCTTTCATTAATCATTCATCTGAAGAAAGTCACTAAATCAAAATTATATAAAAGAAATGAGTCATCACAAAAAAAAAGATTAAATTCTGAATTTAAACATTAAAATTAGTTTGTTTACATAACATAAAAATTATATTTATATTCAATATAAAATAAAAAAAAAGATTATTAGGATTGATTACTAGTAGTTCTTTATCTACTAATCGATTTACAAAATTGCTATCGACAAATAGCATCAAAGCCAATTTAAAACTTTTCATTATTTTTAACATTTAAAATTAACTAAAATTAAAATGCAAGATCTCTGATAGAATAACCCCTACTTGCATTAAAATCCATTCCTATTTTAACAATAATTTATTCAATCACTATGCACAGGTATAAAATGAGCGTATAAATAAAATCTACCTTTTCTCCTCTAAGACAGAAATCCTTCATCGTCAGATTAGTTCCAGGTCATTCCTTTTTCGATGACACAAATTTAAAAATAACTCCTGCGCTCATATAAATTTACTTAGGTAAATACCTATTAATATTACTTATTATCAGTCTCCTGGTGAGACTCTGATTTTCATTTTTATGTATATATAAATAAACTGATATTGAATCATAGTCAAACTGACTAAAGCAATGCATATTTCTTCAGATCAAAAATCAACTTGTTATCTTAAGGTTGTAAAGTCAACTGTTGTTCATAGTTAGAGACAACAACCGATATTTTTAAGTTAGAAACTTCGACTGATGTGTATAGAATGAATTTTGTTCACCCATCTTCAGTTCTTGGGGTGGCGATCTTCGCTCCTCATATTAATTGGTGTGGGTCGTCTCTTGTTGTTTATAGGTCAGCCTAGAACATAAGACATGTTTTTTATTTGTCCGCTGTTTCGACCCCTACTCTGGTCATGTGTTTTGGAGACTCCTGGAAAACAGGCAGTGTTTAGATGCAGCTGTTCAAAGCAGATTTATTGTGGTCATATATTTAAGTAATAAATCTGCCAACCTGTTTGAGTTATTTGTAAAAATGGAGACCCATGTCTCCATTGAGTTATCACTGTTGATCAGTTGTTTACAGTAAAATGTATATATACAGTATAAAAACATAATCATTTGAAATTAAAATATTTTTGAAAATCACATCATTGTTCTAATAATTTTAATGCTAAATTTTATATTCGTATCATAACTCTTTGTTTGTCTGTGAATAATAATATGTCGTTTAGAGTTCTTTCATTATGAAAGTTAATGAGAGGTTCATCTCTCCATCAGTTTGTTTTCTTCCACTTTCTTTCGTATTCAGAATCTGATCATTGGAATCAGAATCTGGAATTGGTTGGACATTCTGTTATCTGGAATGACCAGGAACAGCATAATTTCCTTGCTCTAATTCATCTTCAGAACTGTTCTCAGATTGTGTCTATATGGAAAGTCTTCCGCCATGAGAGCCGCGATTTCTTCTTCAGATAATCTTTTGTTAGGCATTTTGCCTGAAAATATGTCGTTCAAGAAAAAAATAACATAAAATTGAGAACCTACTAGCAAAAATTAAAATCAAATAAAGATTACCGCATATGCATTTGAAAAAAAAGACATTACACGTAAAAGCACTGTACGAACTATTAACTACAGCACTACTAACAAAAATAAAAATCAAATAATGATTACCAAAAGTAGGTTTTCTTTGGAGTAAAAAATCCTCGCCTTTTTTTTGTCACTCATTTGAAGTAATATTTATGCATAAAAATATAACTATGTCCATATTTCCTTTTTCCAAAAAAAAAAAAAAAAACTCAAGACTTGGTCGGTACTTTTAATTTTTGAACTGATGATAGAAAATAAAATAGTAAGTTTCAAATAAAATATAGGGAATGCTTAGCTCTAAAGTATAGAAAATAATAGTACCAAATTATAACTAGTAATAAACCATTAAAATCACTCAAATGAACAACACACGTATCAACTGTACTGCAAAAGGGCTTTCGATTGCTGTGCGGCAAACACAAAATACCTACAATGCAAAGAAAAAAAGGATATCTGCTTGGTGCTGCCATCTACTGCCTGCTGTCAAAATTATGCTCTCAGTGTCCTTGTGAGTATCGTTAGGAAAAATGTTTGATTAAAGTGGTACTTAATGAGTATTGTCAGGATAAAAAGTGTTAAAAACTCTTAATTTTAGCTAGTGAACAGTTGCTAAATTAGAATGTGCACATTCTTGATATTACTAGAAATTAGCTAGCTGTCAAAATTTTGTTTCTCACAATCGGTGCATTTTTTAAGAAAAAAAATAGGAAACTTTAGTGGCACAAGAACATCATCATTTTAGCGAACAATCTTAGATTTTTTTTTTTTTATCCAGTTGTAGCTGTAGACTTATTTGTATGTATCTGCATCTAAAGAATAATAATGTATTCTATCAATCTTAACTGCATGTTGAATGATTGAAAATGCTTCATTCTTTTTAAATATAAGCACATTTGTTCTGAACAACATGCACATGAAACTTAAATTGCATGAATATCCAAACAATCTGACAAGTTGATTGACTGAAATTTCCCTCTAATTAGACTTGCAAAATGTTTTGATGTACAGATCTCTTCAGAAAGAATGCATTGGTCATAGTTATTAACTTTAATTACAATATAAAAAGTTAGAATTTTAACTTTTAACTTGACAATCTATACATCTAGCGCAAAATCTGGTTCATCAAAGAGAAAATGTTTTGGAGAAATATGTAATCAAAATAGTAGGTTGTTTAATAGGTCAACTAAATAGGTTGAGTGTCAAAAACAGTAACTACTCAATGGATAAAAGTCAACTCCATCTTGTTGAAATGATCATATATATTTAGCGGTACTAACTTGCAACAGCCAAAATGAGAATTTCTCAGATTCATATTTTCTAATTACAACAAACCAGGAATTTTCAATAAAAATAAATATTTTGCATATTTCACCAAAATTTACACTTCCATTTTCAAAGTCTGCAGCTACATTTTCAATGCATAAGATGTTCCTTTTATGGTTACAGCTG
This sequence comes from Maratus michaelseni, assembly GCA_963931845.1. Lineage (NCBI taxonomy): Eukaryota > Metazoa > Arthropoda > Arachnida > Araneae > Salticidae > Maratus > Maratus michaelseni. Next base: position 20,735,260 of record OZ007597.1, read on the forward strand.
TTGTAAATAATGTTTTGACGTTAAAAAAAGGGTTGATGTTGAAAGTGGAGAATATGGGAGAAAAATTAGACTGAAAGAAAAATGAAAAAAATTGATTCGTTAAATTTATATAAAATGGTTTTACTTTAAAGTTTTCAGACTTTTATTGTCATAACAGGGAAGATTGAAAATATAGATTGAGTCGGGAAAAAAACAAGTTTTTTGAATAAACTAAATTATAGTTTATTTCTTTTAGTACATATGTAAGACTACTTTATTTTTGCAACATTGGCCGGCATGGTATGCTTAATGTTAAATCTCATAAAAAGGGATATTTTGGTGGAACTGTAGGCTGTAGTTTTTTGTTGTAGTTTTTATTACCAAAAAAAGGCATGCGCTTGTATTTAAGCACGAGAGGGTTGCCACACTTGTTGCACACTAGAATGCACCAAGGGGGAACGAAAAGTGCTGGCTCAAAAGAGAAAACTGCTCCAATAGGATGCAGGAAAAGGAATGGGGGTTCTGCGAAGAAATCGACATTTTGTCGAAAGCCAACAAGTATTCTATAATGCGACCAGTATTCTATAATGCGAGGACAGAATAAGAGTAAAAGTTGCGATGCTTGTTTTTAAGCAAAGAGATGTATGCAACTGAGAGAACAGATAAGAAAAATAACTATTGAAGTAAAATAAAGGATTTAAAATGTAAAATGAATATAATAAGAGTTAAAATAGTAGAATAAATAATAATAGGGTGAGAAAATTGGATATTAACTAAAAATAGTTAATTTTCCCACAAGTCTTTGCTTGGTACAAGATGGTATTATCACTGTTGTGTTACAAACATTTTTCTTAATATTGTGCAACATGCAGCTGCAATGACATCAGTAAAAGTGATTGGTTCTAAACCAAAGTATTAAAATTTTGATTTCAAAAAGCCTTGATCTGATTGTTGACAAAAGCTCTGAAATGGGTAAATTCTTACTAATGTTAATAGGATTTCAGAATTTTTTTACTGTACCTAGAAATTTCTTAAATAAGGGATGTTTTGCTTCAAATCTAAAGCACCGGTACCTTATTGGTGGATCGAAATTTAAAATATGCATTGGATAGTGTAGTAAAAAATTATGTTTAGGCTTAAGCTTATTTTCAGGAAACAGCACTTGAAACTTTTTACAATGATTTACAAATATCCGATTGGAGCGAATCAATATGGCTGATACTGATCACAGCAGCAAAAATTAACTCAACAGTATTTTTAAACTTTTTTAAGTCTGTAAAGAATCATTTACAGTAAAAATCAACTTCATGTTATTTTTAAATGTCCCTAAAGAATCATATTTAATTTTAATTATAAGCTATTAAAAAATAATGATTTTTTGACACTTTAAAAGGTACAGGATCCCATAATGAGTGTTATGTTTTTCATACATTTCTCGTTAAATTATCTGTTAATGGTCATCAATGTATTATTTGACAATACTCATTTATTCTGTACTTAGAAAAAAAGTTTAAAAATGTCACTGATGTATTTATTATTTAAAAAGGGGTTATATAGGTGTCTGTTGAAAAAAAAATTGTGTGAAATACTTTGTACGTGCCATAACTATAAATAGTAACACTTACTATTTTCAAAAGTTAGCAGGTATACATTTTGGAAAGCAACATATAAAACCAGGGGTGATTGTGCTCCGGGGGTACCCCGGATTTCCAGGTTTTTCTTTCGGCTCTTCCTGAATAATCCCATAAAATCATCCTGTTTAGTGGAAAAAACGAATCAAAACTGAAAATATGTTGCAAAAAGTGCAAAACATTCGCCAAATTAGCGATAAACGTTTCAGTTACAGCAACCCTTACCCAGAACCTGATCGGAGTGAAACTAGCAAACCCTCTGCCCTGCGTTTTCCTAACCCCTTGTCTTGTTTTAACCAAAGAATATAAACGAGAATACCGATACCGAAAGATATTCTTTGTCCTACCCCTAACCAGGAGACAAAAACTAGTCTTTTAAAAGATACCTGAGTATGAATCTTCATCTCCTCCCTTTTCATTTAACAATGCTGATCCTCCTCAAATTCTGTTATGAGCTGCACCAGATGTCAATGAGTGCATATTTTTCGTAAGCCTTCATTCAATACCCTTCCACTCGAAATTTGCGCTTTTCTATGGCGAAATGGCTCTCGGTAGAGTAAAATTTGAAAAGAAGAAAAAAATAAGTAGACTGTAGATTAGGGTCTGCATGGGCCGGAATTTCCGGGGCCGGGCCGAACGAAAGCTTCCTTTTCCCGGCCTGTACAGAATTCAGTGAAAACAGGCCCGGCCCGTGGAAAATCCATTAAACCACGCCTGACTCAATATCTAAAAAAAAAATCAGATTTTTCTTAACATACAATTAAGATTCTATATTTATGGGATAATTTTACAATCAGAATGTACGCGAATGTGGCAGAATGTACGCGACGCTGCGACGGGCGTCGTAGACTTTTTAGGGCACCTGCAGACTAAAAACATACAGCGATGCCGCGGACGTGCTATAACGCGTGAATTACGCGAAAAAACGGCAAACTTCGTCGAAGGATCGTTTAAAAAAACGGCGAATTTCGTCGAAAAACCGTGAAATTCATTTTAAGATCGCGAAAAATGACTAATTTCGTTGACAGATCACGAAAAAACTCAAATTTAGTCAAAAGGCCATGAAAACACGTGAATTTCGTCAAAAGGCCGTCAAAAAAACATGAGTTTTGTTGAAGGATCGCGGAAAAATGCGAATTTTGCCGAAGGGTTACGGAGAAAACACAAACTTCGTCAAAGAATCGTGGAAAAACGGTCGATTTCGTCGAAGAAACGGCAAATTTCATCGTTGGATCGCGAAAAACGGAGAATTCTGCCGACAGATCGAAAAAAACGGAAAATTTCGTCGAAGGATCGTCAAAAAACGGTAAATTTCGTCGAATAACCTCGAAAAAATGGCAAATTTTGTCGAAGGATCGCAGAAAATGCGAATTTTGCCGAAGGGTTACGGAGAAAACGCCAACTTCGTCAAAGGATCGTGGAAAAAACGGTCAATTTCGTTGAAGAAACGGCAAATTTCGTCATCGGATCGCGAAAAACGGAGAATTCTGCCGACAGATCGAAAAAAACGGCAAATTTCGTCGAAGGATCGTCAAAAAACGGTAAATTTCGTCGAATAACCTCGAAAAAATGGCAAATTTTGTCGAAGGATCGCAGAAAAATGCGAATTTTGCCGAAGGGTTACGGAGAAAACGCCAACTTCGTCAAAGGATCGTGGAAAAAACGGTCAATTTCGTTGAAGAAACGGCAAATTTCGTCATCGGATCGCAAAAAACGGAGAATTCTGCCGACAGATCGCGAAAAAACGACAAATTTCGTCGAAGGATCTCGGAAAAACGGTAAATTTCGTCGAAGGATCGTCAAAAAACGGTAAATTTCGTCGAATGATCTTAAAAAAACGGCAAATTTCGCTGAAGTATCTTGAAAAAAAGGCAAATTTCGTCGAAGGATCACGGAAAAATCGCGAATTTTGCCGAAAGGCCAAAGAAAAAAACGTGAAATTCATCAAAGGATCTGAGAAAATGGCTAATTTCGTTGACAGATTACAATAAAAACGCAAGTTTCGTCAAAGAGCCGCGGAGAAACTTGATTTTCGTCAAAAGACTAAAAAAACAACAACATGAGTTTTGTTGAAGGATCGTGGAAAAAATGCGAATTTCATCAAAGGGCCACAGAGAAATGCAGTTATATAATAAGTTATGGTGTAAATGGATATCAGTATTTTGCATCGGTAATTTTCAGGATTTTTCACCTGTGTCAATAATTTTCAGGGTTTTTTACCTTGTGTCACAATCACCCCTGTAAAACTACAATGAAAAATCCTTTTTCAAAAGTAGTAGTCGGGGGAAAAAAGTCACCAATGGCAGACCTGCATTAACAGAAATAAAAATTATCACAGACACAATAAAATAGTGACACAATTCAGTTGGTTTGCGGTATGCTGCTCCATTTATTGAAAGTACAAATTATATATTTATTAGAAATATATATATATCGTATTAATATTTATGAATATAATCACATATTGCATATAGCATTTCTCTCATGCAGTTTCAGATGGGTGTTGCCATTTATATCAGTCCATATAAAAAATAGCTTCCTTCTTGCGCAAATGAGGATCATAAAAAAAATAAATGCAGGGTTCTCACGCTTGATAGACTTTAGGCTAAATCAAGATTCCGAGTTAGGTAAAATGGAACTGCTCCAAGCATCTGGTTAATTTCTCCACCTGTTTTAATAATGAAAGGGTAAGTTTTTAAGATATAAAATTGTCAGTCATAACATAATTTTACTTAAATATTGAGAAATATAATGAACAAAATAATCAAATTTCACACAGTGAAAACAGTCAAAATTATATGTAGGATTACCAACAGGTGACAGTGAACAATAATTTTTTACATTTATAAATAAACTGCTACAGGGTTCATACTCATTTTCTGAAGTAAAATCCCCTGATGTATTTTCTGGGATGAAAGAATTTTCATGTGTCAACAATTAACAAAATTCTTTTATCATTATGACAACGTGACATTCCTCTCCTAAAAAAATAAAAATAATGAAATAAAAACAAGGTAATCTTAAAAATAAAGTGTTTACATCACATATATAAACAATATAAGGAAAAACAGCAATTTGTGTAAGAAATAGAGGTCTGCACGGGTTGGAATTTCAAGGCCTGGGTCCAGCCCATTGTAGAAACTAAAAGTTCGGTCCGGGCCTAGCCTGTGTATGATTTTGCTGTTCATGGATCGGCCCATTTAAAAATCAATGAAATCGGGCCCAGCCCAGCCCAGCCTGACTGAATTTCGACAAAAGATTCTTTTATTTTTTAAATTACAGTTACAGTTGATTCTTTTAAGGGATATTGCATAGATATTTACAGGGAAAATTTTACAGTATATTTTGCATTACGATATGTTCACAAGCCATTAGAATACAGAATAACAACATTAATGATCACTTACATTCTTAAACTATTGCATTCAGATATAGACATTAAAAAAATAATGTAGTTTAGATTAAAAGAAAAAGATGGTTAAAACATTGTAACTTAGTTGCTGTATAGTAAAAAAATATAGAGTTTTGAAATTGTTTCTCTATGATTTATTAAAGTATATTTCAAGATTCCATTAACAAAATTTCACTATCGCTATTACTATTTTTACAAAGCAAATCGCTTGCTCAAAACGTCCTGGGAACATTTTAGCCCAGTTCCGTCCTGGCCCGTATGTAGAATAAAATGTAAGCCTGATTCCAGCCTGACCGAGACTGCTGAAAATATTAAGCCCAGGCTCAGGCACGATGTAATTGTTCTATGCTGGACATGTTACATTTCTGTATCTATGTTGTCGAGCTAGTGGCTCGTGAGCACATTTATAAATGTTCTCGTCCCAGTCACATCTATTAAAAATTGTACATATTTTATCAGCTTTTACCTGTTCGATCTATTTAATTTTTTTATCAGTCTGCCCTGTCCCATTTAATTTTTTTTATCTGCCTGGCCTGTTTGAAAATTTGCCTTCATTATGCCTTCTCAGGCCAAGGTATGGGCCAGGCCTGTGCAGACCACTAGTAACAGAGATGAAGTCTGAACACCTTGCAAGGCTGTTCTTAAAAAAATAGGTGGATTCCAGCAAGAATTTAATTTCCACTTGTGATTTTATTACCTCCTTGACCCCTTGACTTATTACCTCCTTATAAAAAGCAGCTGAAAATTTTGAGCTGGGTTATTTTATAATACACATATAATTTTTTATGCTTTTTAATGATTTCTGGCACAAATGGCATCGGAATATATATATACGGATCATGTTAAACACATTATACTCTATACATGAATTCTACATTTAATTTTTTACCTGGTCAGTACAAATTAAAAATAGTTTTCAACCAGCTCATTTCAATAACAAATTTTTTTTTCTTACTATTTATTATTACTATTTATTATATACTTACTATTTATTATCTATTACTATTATTTACTTTAAATAAATTTTCTTTAACAATAAATTTCTAAACAAATTTGAAGCTGTTGCAGACTTCATGAGGTACCCTTAATTTTTAAATGAAAAATACTTCCCTTAATAAGTTAACAAAAATCTAAAGTATGTTTTCTGGGCAAATTTATGACATTTTTCTCTTTTTAATGGACGTTTTGAGAAGTAAAATAATATTATTATAAATAACTTTATGCGTGAAAAACAAACATTATAGTCACACATTCATGAGAACATGGGACTTATACTTTTATACATTTTAATAACGAATAGAAATTTAGATTTATATAAATGTCTTATAAAAGAGTGATTTAATATATACAGCTATATATTTAATAAATTGTGTTTAAAAAAAATTAAAGTCTCACTGCATCTAAAAAAATTTTCAAACAAAATTATGACAGAAAGAAAAAAAAAATTAAGGCAGAAATTGAAAAGTTGAACTAATAGCAATACTAACAGGATCTCCTTCTGAAAGTAAAAATAACAGTGGTTTTCTCATCAACACTGATAGCCCAGGCATTAGGGGATAAAAAAGAGCAAATAAAGGAAAGTTTTGGTGTAGTTTTTTTGGGAGGGTCCCTTTATGTTTTTTGGGTCGCTGAACACGAATCCGAGGTTTTCCAACAAAATTTTTTTTGGGAAATATGTTTTTTTTACAAAAAACGTGTAAAAAAACGGACTTTATTCCGTTTTTTCAAAATAATTCCAAAATTGTGCATTTTACGTGAAAGTCGGCAATATATGAATTAAAGAAAATAAAATTTCCTATATTTTATGTAATGAAAGTTTTTTTCTCTGATCAATGGCTTAGCCGTGAGAGTGCCGCAAAAAAGGGTGTTAAAAACAAAAAACTGTAAAAAAACGGGAATTACGGTAGTGTATGTCGATGTAACATAAAAACTAACCATTTTGAGTAAACGGTAACCATTAATGATACTAAAGATTATATGTTTGACTGTATTTTATGCATTTGAGGTAGAGGAAACGTGCAGATCCTGCGCCAGGGGAAGGTGGGAGCAGTGGAGCAGTTCCACCTTCTTTCATGAGTCGAAGGTGCTCCTCCGCCGGAGTGCTCATACCTACTTTTAGTGCGTTTTAGAGACAAAAGCACTTTCACCATTTTGTAGAGCATAAAATTCTCTACAACATGCAGTATTCATGTTTGTAAATTGTCCAAATAGGGGGTAAGATGATATGCCGGGAAAATAGGGCTAAATTTGGAAAAAAATGTAAAAATCCACAAATGACGTTAGTTTTTGCTTAATAACCCACTTTTAGTGAATTTTAGAAACAAAATTGTCATAATCAGCTTTTTAAAGCATGAGATAGTCGGTAGTTTCATTTATTATAGGTTGACCCGCTAATAAAAAAACCAAGTTTTCGACCTTCTACACCTTGTGCGTTTTTCACAATATTGAAAAAACCAATATTTTTTGCCACTACATTTGAAAATACTCTTCTAAAATTCTAAGAACAGGATACTCGCAACTTATGTTAACAGTGATGAATTCTGTTTCTAATAGAGTCTGGTAATATATAACATATATATATATAATGACTGCAGACTTGTTTGCTCTCATATTATGCGTAAATTTCTTTCTTAAATCTATTCTCTTGTGTATTTTAAGATATACAAGTGCGTTGAAAACACCCTCACCCTAGTCCTGAAAGGGACTTTTTGAGTCCTAAAAAGGACTGTTTAAATAAATAATGGTATTTCTGATTTAGATACCTGGATATGATAAGCTTATATACCTTATAAGCTCGTCAAATGGATGGATGTTTTCCACTCTACACTTACGGCAGAATAAAAACTCCATCATACGATCACCCAGCTTTCCATCTGCATGGATACCAATTTTTCAGAGAGTTTCTTTTAATGAACGCCAAGAAGATTCTATCGTTTGGGTATGCGCCCCTGAATTCGGATCAACTAAGTTTTGCGAATGATTCACGGTAAAGGGGAAATACCCCTTACGACTGAGAGCGGAATAGGCACGCCACTTATCAATTATGATAGTTGTTCCCTGCTCCATGTGCTTTTCAATTAATGGAAGAAGAGTGTCAGCATCTCGCTTATTATTTGGACAAATTTCCAAGCGGAAACGCTTCGACCCCCTTTCAATTATACCTAAAATCCACATTCCATCTCTAATTCTACCAAAATTATTTTTTCTGCGCCCAAATTTTGTTTCAGCTACTTCTACAATTGTATTCACTCCACCAAGTTTTCCTTCTGCAATTGGGTATATAAGCCTGGTTTATAAGCTTATATACCTCTCGTCAAATGGATGTATGTTTTCCATTCTACACTTACGGCGGAATAAAACTCCATCATGCGATCACCCAGCTTTCTATCTGCATGGATACCATTTTTTCGGAGAGTTTCTTTTAATGAACGCCAAGAAGCTTCTATCATTTGGGTATGTGTCCCTGAATTCGGATCAACAAAGTTTTGGGAATAATTCATGGTAAAGTGGAAATACCCCTTATGACTGAGAGTGGAATAGGAACGCCACTTATCAGTCATGATAGTTGTTCCCTGTTCAATGTGCTTTTCAATTAATGAAAGAAGAGTGTCAGCATCTCACTTATTATTTAGACAAATTTCCATGCGGAAATCCTTTGACCCCCTTTCAATTATACCTAAAATCCACATTCCATCTCCAATTCTACTAACATGATTTTTTCTGCGCCCAAATTTTGTTTCATCTACTTCAACAATTGTATTCACTCCACCAAGTTTTCCTTCTGCAATTCGTTCTTTTAGCGCTCTTTCCATAATTACTTCTCGCATTCATTACAGCCAGTTGCTTACAGTGGTATGAGAAGTTACATGATATTGAGAGATCATTTCTAGGCACGTTTCAAAAGAAAAAATATGTGATAAGGAAAAAATGAGCGTCATCAGTCGATGAGGTGGAATAAGGCTATTTTGAAAAAATGTTTCTGTTACTCAAGAAACTTTTTTCACTTTTCCATATGGATGCCTTGTAATGCTTTTGCATCTAAATTTTCCAAATCCAGATTTATCAATAAATATTAGAGACGTTTGTTTTCCACAAATCTTACTTTGTGGTATAAGGCCACGCGATATCAACCACTCAATAAGTCTATTGTTATTTCCACCGAGCTCAATCACTTCTGTATAAAATCTTTCAAATGACCAAATATTCCATCCACTAGCTACAGCCATCGTGATTCAGGATGAATTAGGATTAAAGTACCGATTATTGAAAGAGACTGGTAAGAAATAAACAGTAACTCCTCTTTTTAAGAAAAATTCCACATGAGAAATGAATGATAAGCAAAACTTTGTTATTGGCAATAAAAGCACCTCTTAGAAAACTTAGATAGTTTAAAGTTGTTGCTTTGCTAAATTAAATGTAAAAAAAGTGAAAGGTTTTATATACAGTTTTTAAAGCATTCACTTTCTTGCAGGAAACCAGTTTCGATATTCTTATAAACACAAAAACAGGTAGAAATTCATTTTCAGTTCTTGTATAAAATTAATTACATGATGTAATAAAATAGTTTTCTGTTTTTATATATTTCTTGCTCTATTAAAAAATAACAATATTCTGCATTGAATAAAATTAAATATATCTTTAGCGATAAAAAAAAAAAATTATATATCTTTTTAATAAATTGAATGCTAATTATATTTAAAACATTAATTAGGCATTAATTTAAAAAAAATAACAAACTGATATACCTAAAGTTGAAGGGAAACACCTGTTAAAACTACACGCATACAAGATAAAACAACAAACTGATAACAAATCTGTGTTGCCAATCAATAAAATATAAAACTAGAGTTGCCATTACTTAAAACCAAAGAATTCAGCACACTACAACTCAACATTCAGCAGTCGACAACTCAATATCCGAAACGGGAAATCTGTGTTGCCATTCCTTAAAAACAAAGCTTTCAGAACATCTGTGAAGGAAAAAAAATATATTAATCAGCAGTTGAGCAGAAGATATTGAAACAAGAAATTGAATTTTTATTTGGATTGACCCCTGTGAAGATATTTTAATGCATTGAAATATATTTAGAAGTAACAAAACCCATTAATTATCATTAATCGTTAAATCTGAAAATATGGGTAGTAATGCTTGACATTCGCTGTATATGCTAGCCGGTTTAGGTCTGGTTTAACTCCATTTCTTGATATTAAAACATTATTGAAAGTTGGCTATACATATGTAAAGATTAGATTGCTCATCTATAGGAGTCAGGCAATGACTGATGTTAAATTTTCATCAGGAAAAAATACAACTGCTTAAGGGCATCGGAATAGACAGAAATAATACATAATGAAATACATTATGACTGAATTAAATAAAATATCTATTTAGAAACATTTAAATATGGAGGAGAGTAGTTAAATATTAAGCTAATAAGGAAAAAACAAATAGGCTCAGAGAGAGCATGACACACAGTTGTGATTTCATTACTCTTATATCAAACCAGAGCCCCCCCCCCCCTCCCAGGTTTAAAAAAGGGCAGGGTGTTGCTGGTGTGAAAAGTGCATTTATCGTTAAAATCATTCTTTTGGCTTTTTTCTCCTGCTTTAATCATTGCCTCACATTTTTTTGACACTTTGCACTGATCTTTACTGATACTTTTCAAGTTTTGCTAAAGAGCCAAAAATAGCACTTTGTGCTTCTTTATAAAGTTTTAAATTATGTTTTTTTAATTCTTTATTTATTATATATAGTTAGTTTTTCATTGCATGTTGACTGGATGTCAATTACAAGTTCACTTGATAATACATCAGATGAGTCATAGCCAGCATTCTTTTTTTAAGCATACAAAAGTGTATATGCTTACAAAAATTATATTTTGTAGCTGAATCATGTATACTGAGATGCTGCCCTAAGATGAGCCATATTTGTATTGATGAGAGCAAGCTTTACATCTGTCACAATTTATGTTGCATTGATTGTGTAGATTAAAAATAATTTTCTTGATAGCACTATATGCTATCTCATTACTCATTTAAATCCAAGAATTTTCAAGTAATAGCAATCATTTCTTTAAAAAGTTCTGGATTAAGGGGATATAATGTCTGACACTTAATTCTCTAAAAACTAAGCAATATACCTAAAATGTGGAATGCAGGTATTTCTTGTCTGTTAAAGTCCATTGTTTACACGCGAGAAGTTGTGAGTTATAAAATACATGCCACACACCCCTTAATTATTTCGGAGTCTGATCGAAGACAAACATTCTTAAAACCAGAAAGCACATAAGGAAATGTAATGTGTCTTCTTTCTAGAAGATACTTATGAGATTTTTATTTTGAAATTTTTCATTGAGTAAACTTTACTGTTGAAAATTTGTTTATCTTGAATAAGGTATGGAATAATTCAGAGATGTTGGTATTTATGGTTATACAGATCATTTACATATAGCATTAAAACAAATTATGAATTTATGAAATGGCTGAATAAATAATGACAATTTATTATAACATTGAAATTCAGATATTTATTCAAACATAATATATTTACAAATTAAAACTTGATTCAAATATTTTAATTCATCTACAATTTTAAGTATTTTGGTGTGGACTGAAGTCCTTTGTTTGCATCCGTTTTTCTTACTCCCACGTGATGGGTTTATTCCATGCTGCCTTGAGATGAGCCACATTTGTATTGATGAAAGCAAGCTTTACAGCTGTCACAATTTATGTTGCATTAGTGAGACAGAGTAATCTTTAATGACTTAATTTTCTAAGCATCACCAAAATTGGTAAATGTTGGTACAATTCAATTCCTTCATCTGTTCCTTGATACCATTGTTCATCGTTGATTCTAGTACAAGCCTGTTCGTAAACTTTTTTGGTTAATTTACCTCGAGTGAGTGTTACAATCCAATTTTGGAATTGCAACCTAAGGGATTTGATAAGGTTGTGAATTACCTTATGTCGGTCTCCACATTTTCCTTTCAAATCACTGTTGTATTTAAGTTGTCTATGCCATCTCTCAACAACCATATTTGTATTAATGTTGGCATTTTATTTTGTCGATATCAAGCTGCCCATTGGTGTGTTTTGTTCAAATAATTTTTCCAAAGTATTATGAGAATTTTTTTGTTTCAGGATTACTAGACCATTTTTCCTGTTATTTTCTAATATATGTTTGAATATAGTTATATCAATCACTCTCTCCCACTAAATTAAATAGATCTTAATAAATTTTAATCCTTTTCTGAATATCTGAAATTGACCTCTACTTAAATAATTTAAACAAGATCTATTCACGTAGCAGTCACATATCAAATTGTATTCAGTTTTACCAAACAGATGCCTATGAATTATATAATGTAGCGTAATTGTCAGACATAAGGTTTTCAGGCACTGTGTCCTTCTTCTGGAAGTTTTTATAAGAGAATGGGTTGTTATCACTCATCATCTCTTGTCAACTGTCTACAGAAATCACATCATTAGCATGTATCACTATGTGTTTAGTGAGACTCTATTCTAAAGAAATATTATGCAAATCTTGCATGTTTGCAGATGGTAATATTTTTGATGGACTTGCATTGTCAATTATATTGCACAATACATCTTGCATTGGCACACAAGAAATCAAATGACCTGCTAACATGTCCTTTTCTTCCTTATTCAATCAACGTTTTCTAGCATTGCACTTATAGTGAAGATGTTGTGAACAATATATATTGGGGCTGGAAAAGACTAATTTTTTCTGTTTTGAACCAACAAACATTTTAGTTTGTTGGACCAAAAAAATATATATATATATATATAGAGAGAGAGATTCTTTTTTTATTTATAGTGTTTTTTCTCTGAAATACTATTGCGTATGCCGCTGCGATGACAAACAAAATTAATTATTTCAAATCTTGCTGAATTTATACAGGGTTTTGTTTCTACAGATTTTGATGTTGTCACACTTTGTTGTAAGTTTCCATTTTCAAAATTGTTTAATTTTAAAAATGCAATTCTACATTTTGTATTGAAATCTCATGTAGTACTTGGATAGGACTGAGGAAAGCCACTCTAGATGGAAATGTGTTTAATCAATCTGAACATTTTTTTTTCTGTTCCTGGTCAAATTTATACACATCAGTTGTGTGCCTATTTTGCTATTTTTTTCAAAAATGGTTTGCCACATACATTTCATTCAAGTCTAGTGGTATCATTATGGTTTAATGCATTGTTGCTGCTTTTACTTTCATCCATTATTACCAAAGGATTAATTAATCTGCTGTTAACCTTCATTTGACTGAATGGATTTTGAATTAAAATATCATGTATTACTTGGATATGTTCAACATGTGGATAAAATTAGACATGTTTAACACTACAAAAAGTTGTTTACACCTTTACAAAATGAGATACTCTGAATTTCAAGCTTGCTTATAGTACTTCTTTATAGATGCATTACAATCTTAAACTACTCGCATGCAGCTCTGGTATTGCCATCTGTGGGAAAACAGCAAGACTTTATTCAACCTTCCAATAATAAAATTAAACTTATTAAATGTCCTATAATGTGGATTCATTCAATTACATGCATATGTTTATTCTTTTTATGTGTTATGTTATTTATAGAAATAGAAAGTACTACATATGCGCAATACTAAGGTGTTTTTATTGGTTATAATAAAAACATTTTTTTAATAAATTGAGAATTTCTTGAAGAAAAAAAAAGAAAATTTAAGTAATTACTGTTTAAATATGTTATATGATTTTTTAAAATGTAAATAATGACAGTATATATCAGAGTAGTGTTAAAGAAATTAATCTATGAAAATTCCATTATTTTAATGCTATCCTGGAAATATGGTAAAATGTTAGGGAATTTTAACGTAAGATATTTGTGACTACCCTGACCTATTACAAGTAATTTCACTTATGTGTCCAGGCTGCATTTGTACAAAGGAGAACAGTGACTCTTTTTCGCTTCTTTCAGTCCAGATGGTGCATTCTCATCTAAACATATTAATGTTTTTCTGGGTAGACATCTCCTGATAAGCCCAGTTTTGTCCATGTTATATATTTGATCAGAATTAAATTGTTTAAAAATTCAGGCAATTTTTCAACAAATTCTTCAGTAGATTCATTGTCTGCAGAGTTTTCCTTTTCATATGCTTTAACATACCATATTCAGGGCTGCCAACTACTATGCCTTTTTAAATCAAATATTCATGTTTAGAACCAGAAAAATATTAATAAATTGCATACTGAATTTAATTAATGATATGCAATGCTTTATACTTTATTACGTTTGTTAACTAAAATTTCTGATTCTAAAAGAATTATTTGACTTGAAATAGGCGTAGTAGTTGGCAGCCCTGCATATTCTGTGGCATTTATAAAAATTTTCCCGCCATCCTGCTGAATATTTACATGATTCTTTTATTTTTAAATCTGTGTATTTCCTTCGCTTTTTTGCACAAAACGGGTCTAGTGATCAGCACATCCTCTGCAGTTGTTTGAACCATTTGTAAAGTATGGCATCAAGATTTGATGATCAAGCTTCATGAAGATATTTCCTATTTTTTATTCAAGTCTCTATTGGTATAAATTTCAATTAATTTTTCACTCCTGAAAAATTAATTGAAATTTACTTGTATGTGTTGATCTATGCTGGACTTGGTGTGGCTTTAAAATGTCGTCTAAAATTTGCCACAGTGTTTGTGTGCTCTGGAAGACAGTTTCCATCTTGTGCTGCAGTTACAGCCTGTCCAACATATATAAGAGTGAGAGATGCCGAGTTGGGATATCGTTCCTTGTAACTCAATGGTAGAGCCTCAGAGCACTATTCTGAGCTCCCGCCTTCGGACATTTTTCACTCTGTCGATTTACGCTCAGTTCAGCAATGAAATAATTCCACTTGTTTGTTACTCATTAGTTTCAGGCGAATTTCACCCCTGAACAATTAATTAAAATTACCCTAAATTCTGGAATTGTCAGCGATATAACATGGTGTAGTACCATTATCCATTTTTCTTTAAAATGTCCACTTTCTTCATGACATCAAGTGCAACATGTTTTTATTTATTACTAGTACATTTGTTACCTGACAACATTTTTTATTACAATCACAAATAAAATAAATCTTGCATCCAATTCAAATACAAAAATAGCACCAACAAATAAAACATAGAACGTTTGCGATCGTGATGGTTGCAAAACACGATGGCTGAAAGCAAATGCAGAATAATAATGAAATCTGTGTTAAATTCCCAGATTTTTATAAAAATTACAAAAAAAGTTCATATAGTAATCACGAATTTGTTTTAAAAAATATACTTTGTTAAACTCAGTAAAATTTTAAAGAGAATATTAACAGAAGGGGTGGGGTACATTTTGAAATAACCTTTTCATTAAATTTAATTTTACGAAGGGACTTCAATATTTATATCGATTGACTTCTGTGAAGATATTTTAATGCATTGAAATATATTTGGAAGCAACAAAACCTGCTGATCATTAAATCTAAAAATATGAGTAGTAATAACTTACTTGAGTAATGCTTGACATTTGCTATATATGCTGGCCGGATTTGGTTTGGTTTGACTGCACATCTGGATTTTTAAACTTTATTCGAAGTTGGCCATACATTTATAAAGATTACACTGCTCATCTATAGGAGTTGGCCAAGGACCGGAAAAAATAGAACTGCATAAGGGTATCTGAAGAGAGAGATATAATACATACTGTAAAATCCAATTGTAAGCCTCCCCTCTTTTTTTTCCAACTAGTGTCGCCAGGAGCCATATTCCACTTTCAGCAACAAAAATGCTGCAACCGAAAACAGGAATTATTATTCAATTGAATTGTGAAAGGAATTACGGAAGGGGAAAAATTTTTAAGGCAGTTACACGTTTTTACAATTTGGTCAACTAAACAAGAATTTTCAGGCGATATTTTTAGACACTGTTGAAATTAGCATAGTTTGATGTAAAATTCTATATTTTCTAACTTAAATGGCCAATAACTCTTTCAACATGTATTCGGACATAAGAAATATTTTTATTTTCTTCCACTTCAATTGCAGAAAGTTGTTCCTTTCCCCAAGTAAATGCAGGAATTTTTACTTCTGCAAAATAATATTCTACATCAGTTTGGATATTAAATCCTCTATCACATAAAACTATGTCTACTGGAAGTAATTTATTCAGGATGCCGCATTTCTGTGCAATATGTTTGTCAGAGCTTCATCTGCCCCAGGCAGAAGAAATAGATGTTATAATGCCTTGTGGACATATGCCAATAAGATATTTTATTGTATTGTGGTGTTTGTAGTTTGACCATGTTTGTGCTGCTTCCATTAGGTTACAGGGTTTTTCAATAAAAATATCAAAGCAGTCAATAATTAATGAGACTTGGTGACCAAATGCTCCTAGTTAAGAATTTGGCACTAAGCTTTCAGGCTGTCATATCTCAAGTTGATTTAAAATACATTAATTTTGCACAGCTCACGAAACAGAAGTCCACAGGATTCAATTAAAACAAATTGAAAATTATTTAATAAAATATATTATGTACAATTTTGTTGATATCAGACTTTTAAATTTGATTCTCATAATCACAGCAGAACACACTTCTGCTTTCAATTAGCATCCTTTGTTCCACCACGGGAACTTGCTAAAAAAATATCATTCTCTAAAACCCGGAGCTGTTTACCAGACCACAGCCCCTAGCTGCATCCAAACACAGACTTACCGCTTCCCTCTTTTACACATTCTACTGGTGGGGGCGGATGTGACATCGGTCATTGCTCTGGAATGAGTCACCCCCTATAGCTGCGAATATCTTCTATCTTCAGAAGGATGGAATGATTCTTTCTGAGAAATACTCCAGCATCTTTAAGCTCATTACAAGGTCAAAACAAAAAGTTGTCCAATCTCCGATACGTAATAAAAATACAGAGTAAAAAATCATCTTGATACTGTAAGCTTGCTAATTTTAAACCTGTAAGCCAAGTCTGTGAAGTCTAGATTCAGCCTCAAATGCATAAGTCAGCATAAATTGCTGAAATGTTGTTAGTGATGATGTTTAAGTGTATAGTAGATAATCTTTTATAACATCAAAAATTATCTTCAGAATTTGAAAAGTTTTAATACCAGTCTTTTATTATTAAGAAAAGTTTCTTCTGAAATTCTCAGCTTGGGCACTTCATTTCTCAATTCTGCTGGTTGTTTTACAGTGTCCTTAAAGGCTTTGTCGTTGTTTACAATATCCTTCATAGTTAAATCCATCTGTATTCCAATGGAATTCATTTTTATTTTGTCAGTCTGGCAAGAAATGGAGTTTGAAAAACCCTTTGTGTCACCCAGTTTCATCAAGATCTGTTTCAGCAATATTTTGAATGTTCTGATGTAGAAAATATAGATTTCCCTCTGGGGAATCACTTATTTGGTCCACACTTTTGAAACCCTCTATGTCACTCAGAGTTTCATCAAGATCTGTTTCAGCAGTACAGTGAAAGCTTGATTATATGGCATTCAACTACCAGAAAGCTTAACTAACCGTAAAAATTTGGAGAACTCCTTTATTTTTCTCTTCCCATAAACAGTTGAAACATTTTTACTGCTATTTCAGGAACATTACTGTTAGCATTCTCAAATTATCACAGCGACTGATTCAGCATACTACAATTACAGTTAACTTAGGTTTTAGAGGTAACAAATATCAATACGGGGTTAGGACTTATAACTAGTGTTCATGGATAATGCCACATCTCCCCTTTCAAAGATCTTTGGAGCTTTCACAGTTTTGCCACTTCAAGTGACATAGGGTTGATTAGAATTGTTTTGTAACGATAGCACGATCTGATTTTACTGTTTTGGAAACCTCATTCTTGGCAACCTCTTCTGAAAGAACTTCTCCCATGTTATGTTCTACTGGATTTGCTTGTAGTTTAGTACCTGGATTAAATACTTCCTATTTCGTCTTAGAGTTTATTGCCCTTCCTTAATGAAATACGTTATTTTAATTTAATTTAATTTTAATGTATTTTTTTATTGCATGTATATGTTTAATTTTGATTTCAAATAATGACACAAATTTTATTTCACGTATAATTTTCACGTTTTTGCTCTATTTTTACCTCATGCATTGGTTTAATTTTTTTGTTCGATTTTCCCCTCATGCATCATTTCCTCTATTTTGCTCTTTTCCCAGTCTCATCCCATAAAGCATATGGTTTCTGTTTTGAATTAGCTTATCTTTAATTTTTTCTTCCAAGCAGAAAAAAAAGAAAAAGTGGGGAGGGAGGGGAGAGAAAAAACATTTTTAGAATGCTGTTAAATTAAGTTTTCATGTTAAGTGCAATATGTTTTAGTTTCTATTTGCTCAAAAATGTTTATCATCATCAGTAAATTGGCTATTTTTGAAAATATGATATTTACAAACCCTGTTTACAAGTAATTTTCCTTCATTGATAAAAGTATAATTCTCTTGTAACACATATGAATTTTTTATCAATGTGATTAATAACAAATTTTTGATGGAAATTTTGATGTTATGTCTATTATTTTCACTGTTTATGAACTAATGCATATTTTTAAATTAATGACAAAGTTGTACTGCTGTTGAAAGAAGAAAATAATTGTAAAAAATGTAGTAAGTTAAATAGGAAGTGCCATTAAAATTAATTTATCAACTAATTTCAGTTTTTTCTGATTTTATTTATTGTTCAGTCCTTTTCAGATTTTTATCATTCAATTAACAGGAGTAAAGCAATTGTATTAAATCGAAAGCTTGATTTTTTCCCCCTGTAAAGCATAATAGCATTGTAAAATAAATTCTCCACATTAAACAATAGATTTTTTTTTTTTTTAAGATTACTGGGTATATATTTATAAAGAAATTCCTATTTCAAGAAATCAAATTCAAAAAATCATTTACAATTTTATATTCAACAAAAATTACATTTGTTACAGTTAGATAAAAAAACTAATGCAGTTTACAAATTTTTTCTTGCCACGGAACTGATCCTGAAGAATTAAAATAACAAAATCTATTTTGAATGTCTTTAGCCATCCTGCTGGAATTAAGTGGAATTTTTCTTACACTTACAAAATTGTTCTTGGTATTTCTCCAGTGACCTTGTGATATATTACAATTGTGTAAATTTTCAATATCCACACTTCCAGGTGGCAAGTAACTAGTTATTGCTTTTTCACGCAAAAAATTATGAAATGCACAAGTTGCTAGAACAAAGTGTTGCATTTGATAGAATCAAACAAATTTTTGTTTGATAAATGCGAAATCGTGCTGTGAGTACTCCAGCCCCCAGGGGGATACCTTCTTTAGGTATTCACGGGCTTCGCAACCCCGGGCACCTGAACGATCTTTCTCTTATCGTTTTTCCTCTCTATTCTTTTATCTAATCTTTCTTCTTTGTTTCACTCTCATTGTGGTTTCCTCTTCTGAGGTGAGGGCGATTCTGCATGAGCCGATATCATCCTGTTTATATCGACTCATGGAGAATTGTAAACCACGCACGCGTTTGCCGTGCGTGGCGACCCGTGTCCCTGGAAAGGGGGATCCTGGCAGTTGAGGGAAACCAACACACTGCTTTGGCCTCTGCTTCAGGTAGACGGGAGGTGCATATTGTTCCCGTATGCATCAATCGGCTGGTCAGCTGACTTGTCTGTCACTGGCTCGGGAGCAAGTGAGCGGGCACATACTAGTCATTTCGTTAAAGGTGGAAACTGAAATAGGTGTGTCTTGTGAACGTATAGGCCCTGGTTAGCACTGGTGCACGAATGTGCATCCCCTTGTTGGGCTCGGTAGTGGGTGGTGCGGCCGGGGGTCTGAATTTTTTTCTCTTTCTAATATGGATGGAAATACTTCTATTTCTCTCCCATGTGGAGAGCAACAAACTGTGCCTAATGTTTCATTCACACGTTTTTTTGTAGTTCATCGCACTGATAGTCTCTCAAATAGTTCTTTTAAGAGAACTTCTCCATTTCTTATTGCAAAAACATTTCAGTCAATTTTTGGCGATCGTCATTCACTTAAAAAAATGCAGTCTGGGGATTTGCTGGTGGAGGTTTCTTCAGCGAGTCACTCAGATTTTCTCACAAATTGCAAAGAAATAGGTTCTTTTTCTGTTTCTGTTCAGGCCCATCAAACTCTCAACTCAAGCCGTGGTGTAATATCAGAACCAGATCTTTTACTCTCTACGAAAGATGAACTCTTGGATAATTTAAAAGATCAAAATTTTATAGACATACGCCGTATCACTATTCGTCGGAATGAGCAAGTACTTCCTACAAAGCACATTATTCTGACATTCAATAGCCCTACTCTACCAACTAGAATTAAAGCTGCATACCTGAGTTGCCCCGTCCGGCCATATATTCCTAACCCTCTCCGTTGTTTTAAGTGCCAGCGTTATGGCCACAGTAAAAATACCTGTCATGGATCTGTTACATGTGCAAGATGTTCAGAAGCCGGCCATGAGAGTAACTCATGTGAAAAATCCGAACGCTGTATAAACTGCAAGGGTGACCATGCAGCATATTCTCGCTCTTGTCCAAACTGGATACGTGAAAAAGAAATTCTTACCATCAAAATCACTCAGAAACTTTCTTATCCTGAAGCTCGAAAACTGGTTGAATCTAGAACACCATCTGTAGGAGTCTCTTATTCTAGTCTATTCAAGCAACAATCAAAATCCGTAAGACATATAAGCACACAAACTGAATCCTCTTTACCACCAAATAATTCATCTGTTACACTAACCAGCACTATGAAGAAGAAAACCTGTGATGTGTGCTGTGCTACTATTAAAACAGCTGTGCCTGCACTAGAACGTTGGGCACCATCATCAGAACCTGTGTAAATAGTATACCCTTATAATCGTCAAGTTAAACAGTCAACCGGACATGTTTCAAGTCAAACGTCTGCTTCATCTGAAAACAAATTAGAGAAATCTGTTTCCCCTACACAAAAAGAAAAACCCAAATCATGTACACAGAATGAGAGAAAGAAAACCTCAACCCAAGCCTCTTCACAGTGGATAACTGTGAAAGGCAAAAACAAGAAATTTTGTCTCGATACACCGCTACCTACTGAAAGAATTCCAAACAGCTGCTGCACTATGCAGAGGTAGATATGGTTTCAGAGTCTTACAGCTCTGACTCAGGTGATGATGATAATACTGTTTTTGAGGAATTTGAGCCCACATGATTGTAAATGTATTTCTGCTCGAAACTTTACAAATATTACCAACTGTTAGTTTATTGAAAATTTATATCAACTGTTAGTTTTATACCGACTGTTAGTTTATTGAACATTTCACAAATTGTTGATTTAAAGATTTTTTTATATTTTAATTGTGAAAACGTGTTTATTTCTATTACATGTGTTATATTTTCATTGATTGATTTTAATTATACATTTATCATCATATCACTCTTTTTATTTAATTGTGCTATTTTCATTCATCTTGTTTTTATGACAAAGTTTTAAATAAATTTTATATTTCAAATAGATGTTCTTATTTTAATCTTTAATCTTATTTTGGCGCAGCATGTCCCTAAAGAGACTTTGTGCCATAAAACCCCAATCAACCAACCAACCTGTGAGTACTCCAAATGCATTTTTCTACTACTCGACGTGATCGAGAAAGACGATAATTGAATATTCTTTCCTTATTCTCCAATCTGTAACCAGGGAATGGCTTCAATATAAAATGGCTTAATGGGAAAGCATCATTCGCAATAAGAAAAAAGGGAACTTCCACATTAGTTCCAGGAAGAGTGTCAGGTTGAGGTATGCTCAAGCTGTTTGAATCTATTGCTTCTTTTTTTAGCTTCATCTTTGCCCATACTCCACTGTCACTAATCCTCACGTTGGTTCTAGCATCTACATACACAAGTCTTAAATAGGCATCGACAACAGCTAACAGCACAATGCTGTAGTCACCTTTGTAATTATAAAAGTTGGATCCCTGTGGAAGGCGATGGCATAATTTTAACATACTTTCCACCAATGCACATAGGGAAATTCCATTTTCTACGAAAGTCTTTTGCAATTTTTTTCACTCATCCTCATTAGATGGACAGTGTAGATACTCATATTTTAGTACTTGAAAAATTGCCTTTGACACATTCACCAAAATGCCAGAAATTGTGCTCTGGGGAATTCTGAATACAAAATTAAGCGATGATTGTGTTTCATCTAAAGTAATAATTAAAAAAAAGAAAAAGTCACTTACAAACAATAAAAAAAACAACATGAATAAGATATTCTTTTTCTTTTTTTTAATTTAAAAAACATGAAGTGTATGATGACAGATATTATTTATTTATTGTGTAGTATATAATATTAAGCATAAATCTGAACAAAATGGAAATGAATTTTCAATAAATTGAAGCTTCAATTTCAGAAAACTATCAGTAATTTAAATTTTTTTTTAATGTTTTATTTTTTTAAATCTTTTGAAAATTAATATAATCATTATTGGTAATGCTTACTGGATCAACATCATTTTAAAAGATAAGATACAGATATAAAATGACTGTAAAGACTAATATGATATAAACAAAAGTATGTATACCACTTGAAAATATTTCAAGATAAATAATTTATTAATTTCTATTAATAAGGGGGAACAATCTATCATTGTTTTAGTATAAAGTGGAACTTTCTTTACTTAATAGGAACAAACTTTGTGCTTAAAAGGATGAAGATTACTTTTGTAAATTATGGTGAAAAAAAAAATATATCTGCTGTTCTAATATACTCACAAAGAAAATTTAAAATAAAAAAATGTAACTATACCTGTAGCTAAAAATTTCAGAGTTAGAGCGAAACGTTCAGCAGGAGGAATGCTTTCTCTCATTCTGTTGTTAGATATTTTGATTAACTGTGTGACCTTCTCCAGCAAATACTCAAAAGATGCAGTATCCATCCGTAAAAACCTTCTATAACTTTCAGTGTCCTAGCATATAAAAGAAAATTATTATTATTATTATTTTTTTTTTTTGCTAAAGTTTAAATAGTTGGCTTCACAGTGAAGCAAGGAATTTAAGGTGTTAACTCCTCTGTGACAAGCATTTTTCATCATATAAGATACATACACATTTGGGGCACACAATCTATTTTTCATGTTCAAAATGTAATCTACCACATTTTGACCTGTATTATCTTCACCCATCCAATTCTCAAAAACTAAAATATGCAGCATGCGTAATACCATGAACCAACTAGGCAGGACTACCCAGTATTCTCATGCGTTACAGTTCTTACAGCAAACAACGCCATAGGCAAAACCTCTTCCCAGTCTCGACCTGACTCTAGACACAAGGCTTTAAGTACTTTCTTCAAAGTAGAATGCATCCTTTCCATGCTGTTCGACTCCTGATGGCAAACTGAGCTATGCGACACTTTGATACCAAATACATTAAAAAATTCTGATAATAACTTGCGGGTGAGAGATCTACCTAAGTCACTTTGCACCTCTCTCAGATAACCTGTCTTAGCGAATATCTGCACCAAAGCATCAATAACAGATATGGAAATGATGTTCTCTACTGGAACAGCATCAGGATATTTAGATTCAAGGCAAATGAAAGTACCGTACTTGTTGTTTTGCCATAACAGTTTGGCCAAAAGTAACATCTTAGAACCCTAGCCTTGGACTTAGTCATACCCAAATGCCCTGACACCTGCTAGCACTTCTCTACGATAAACTTCCAGCACACATGACTGCACCTTATCATCACCTCTCTGTGACTGCGATGCCCGCACAAGCTTACCATCTCTAACACAAAATTCTTTTTCATTAGATTTACTGGCCTTCTCTCACAACTGCTTATCTGTTCTTATTTAAATTTCTCTACAGATACCTTCTCCAAACCTGACTCTGCCTATAAACTTTCAGGAATAGCTATCGCATCTTCTTCCTCACCATCACTAGACTCCCCCTCATCCGGTTCTCCATCCTCTGAACCAAATTCACACTCAACTTGCACAGCGGACAATTCTCTCTCATGATGTGTCCACATTGTCATTTTGATCACCTGACCATTTATCATGTTTTAACTGACTGTCCGGGCCTCCGGCACTTGTACAGAATTTATTTTAATTCATCATCATCAATCTTGACAAACCTCATTGGGGAAACACCTCATGCGGCACTCTTTCATTTTCAAAAACATACTGGCTTTTATTTTGAGATCTAGTTTTTATATACCCTTCATGTTTTATATATAACAATGTTAGTTTATATTTATTTAACTTGACACCTGGATGGGGTAAAACTATCCTGCGCCGTCAGGCGCCCACGGGGGTTGCCGACGCGCGTAAACGACCATCGCACCCAAGCCTCTGAAGGGCTTAGTCTCGCCCGGCGCTGCGATCGGCCTGAGGCTGCTCCCCACTGTGGATCCCCAGGTCATTTTACCAAGGTTGGTGACATAGTCGTCACGGTAGTAACCCCACGTCTTGGAGGAAACTTCTGCAGAAACGAAACCTTGATGAACCGCCATGGAACCCCCGACGACTTCGTTCGCGAAACCCCGTAGGGGCAGACGGTCGCTAGGTCATATGTCGAGCTACCACGACGGCTCTTGCTTTACCACAGCTCGAGGGGTGTGAGCAACCTACAAAGGTTGTCACGTTCCCTCTTGCACCTGGGTAACCCCATCCAGATGATATTTCTTAATGTAGTATTTCATACCTAACTTTTTTAAGAATTCTTCATCTTTGGTTTATACACTGTGTGACTACATCTGGATGGGTAACCCCATCCAGATATTTCTCTCATTAAGCTTTGTTTATTTTATGCCTTTGTTCACATTAATTTTTGTGTGTTTTCTTTAATATTTTTTTTTCATTGGCGCAGCTTGTCCCCATAGGGACCTTGTGCCATTAAACCCAATACAACCAACCAACCAACCAATTTCTCTCTCATGTTCACACCTCTGACTGTGCGTTACCACAGCATTCATCGGTACAGGATTACCACTCGACTCCTCAATAAGCTCAGCCGTTTTGTTTCCTAACAAATAACATTGTTCTAACTCGATAGGTTGGTTGGTTGGTTTAGTGGGGTTTTATGGCACAAAGTCCCTTTAGGGACATGCTGCACCAAAAAAAAGATTAAAATAAGAACATAAAATTGAAATATAAAATAGATTTAAAACTTTGTCATAAAAACAAGATGAATGAAAATAACACAATAAATACAAAGAGTGATATGATGATAAATGTATAATTAAAATCATTCAATGAAAATGTAACACAACGTCTAATAGAAATAAACACGTTTTCACAATTAAAATATAAACAAACAATCTTAAAACTAACAATTGGTAAGACACCACAATGTTTAAAAAATACAAACAAATCTGTACATTCTATAGAGTAACGATTATAAAAAAAAGTGTAAAATATCTAATAATACAGCACAAAACTGGTATATTTACAACACAGGTAATTAAAAAACAAAATAAAATCATGTCAGCTCGAACGCCTCAAAAACAGTATTTTCTGTATCTGAGTCATAGCTGTAAGAGTCGGACTCCATAGCCTCTTCCTCCCCCAGGGGAATACCTTCTTTAGGTATTTACGGGTTTCGCGACCCCGGATTCCTGAGCGATCTTTCCCCAACTAATACTAACTATACGGCATATAAAAAAGCAAAGGCTGAAGCTAGAAGAATACGACGCAAAAGCCAGCGTGAATCCTGGATCAACTACATCTCAAGCATTAATTCCAATACATCAAGTAAAGAACTCTGGAATAAAGTAAAAAAATGTATGGGCCTATACTCTGATAATCATATTTCTATTTTAAAGCATAATGGTCAAACCATTTCATCACCTAAAAACATCGCTGAGACAATAGGTAGTATCCTAGCATCTATTTCATGCTCTGATTCATACCCAGAACCTTTTTTAACATACAAAAGACAAACTGAAAGAACCAGGATTAATTTTAACTCTCACCACTCATATGCATATAATGAGCCATTTCTTAAATCAGAGATTATAAAATGCTTGAGAGACAGCCATTTATCTGCCCCAGGTCACGATGGGATTGCATACATTAGCTCAAGCACCTTTCTGCTCTGTCCTTGAATAATCTTCTCTCCTTCTTTAATAGGATATGGATGGAGCAGACATTTCCTAATGCTTGGTGCAGAGCTATAATAATACCATTTTCTAAACCAGGAAAAGATGCTACCAATCCCAATAATTACAGGCCAATTGCACTCTCTAGCTGCCTTTGCAAACTCCTTGAAAAAATGATAAATTGCCGCCTCATCCATATTTTAGAAACTAACAATTGCCTTGCTGCATTTCAAAGTGGATTTCGACGTGGTAGGTCAACTATCGATAATTTAATCCATTTGGAACATCATATACGGACAGCCTTTCTAAAACGCAGCCATTTGGTTTCAGTATTTTTTGACATGGCGAAAGCTTATGACAGAACATGGCGTTATGGGATTCTTCGTGATCTTTTTAACCTGGACTTTCGTGGGAACCTTCCAATTTTTATTAAAAACTTTCTTGCCATTCGACGATTTCAAGTTCGAATTGGGGGAATACTTTCTAGTTTTTATGTACAAGAAGAGGGTGTACCTCAGGGCAGTGTCTTGAGTGTCACCCTCTTTGCTATCAAAATAAATGACATCATCAAACAACTTCCTCCTTCTGTGAAGGGGGATCTCTATGTTGATGACTTCCACATTATGTGTATGGGACAAGATATTCGTTTTATTGAAAGACAACTGCAAATAGCAATCAAAAGTATTCTTAGCTGGACTAACAAAAACGGTTTCTTAATATCTCATGACAAAACATCTTGTGTGCATTTCTGTAGACGTAGGGGTCTGCATCCAGATCCTCAAATTTTAATTGGTTCATCTCAAATTCCTGTTGTGGACAATGTTCGATATCTTGGCCTACATTTTGACAAGAAACTTACATTTTTACCACATATTTTACATTTAAGGACAAAATTTGAAAGATCGCTTATTTTATTGAGGGTACTGTCAAATACTTCATGGGGAGCAGACCGTACCTCTCTTAAAAATTTATCGAGCAGTGGTACGATCTAAAATGGACTATGCCTGCCAGGTCTATGGTTCAGCAAGAAAATCTGTTTTAAAAAAACTAGACACTGTGCACCATAGTGCACTCCGTGTGTGCTCTGGTGCATTTCGTACATCCCCGGTTTTGAGTTTATATGTTGACTGCAATGAGCCAGCATTACACCATACTTGTGAAAAACTTCCATTGGAATTGTATTACCGTATCCTTTCTCATCCTGGTCATCCTCTTCACACCTATCTTTTAAATACTGACAATGATATCCTTTATCAGCATCGACCATCTTTCATCCCATCTTTTGGAGTCAGAATGAGAAATATTATCAATAATGGCCCGTTTAATAATATCGAGGTGAGACCATGTCCTCTGCATGTGCTCCCTCCTTGGAATCCTCCTAAAATTACCTCTCTCCATCCTTTTAAAGGTTATAACAAAAACAACTTGGCTTCTACTGTTTTCCAACAATTATTTGCTGCACATCGTGCAAAATATAATAACCATACTGATATTTATACAGATGGTTCCAAGATTGGGAATATAGTTGGTTGTGGGGTTTATATTGATAACACTAAATTCAGTTATCGGCTTCACCCTTCAATTTCGGTCTTTACGGCAGAGTTGATTGCGATAGAGAGAGCCATGTTGCACATATCTCATCATCATAAAACATCCTTTATCATATATACTGACTCAAATAGTTCTACTGACGCTATCAAATCTTTTAAAAGGCATCCTTATGTCTCAGCCATCCTGGATTTTTATTATAAATTGACTAGACGGGGTTATAATATTTTATTTTGCTGGGTACCTGGACACATGGGTATTCCTGGCAATGAAAAAGCAGATGAGGCGGCAAAACTTGCTCTTAATCCATTACACCATAAAATTCCATTCTCAGACGTTAAACTATTTTTAAAACACTTTGTGTATAATAAATGGCAAGAAAGTTGGGATTTGGAATGCAAAAATAAGCTGCACCATATCAGACCCACAATCATGACCTGGCCTCCGATTTATCCAAGAAAAACAGATGTTCTTCTGACCCGTCTGAGAATTGGACATTCAAGGATCACTCATAAACACCTCTTACTTCGGGAGGATGCACCCATGTGTCCACATTGTCATTTTGATCACCTCTCTTTAATTTTCTAAAACATACTGGCTTTTATTTTGAGATCTAGTGTTTATATACCCTTCATGTTTTATATATAACAATGCTAGTTTATACTTATTTAACTTGACTCCTGGATGGGGTAACCCCATCCAGATGATACTCTTAATGTAGCATTTTTATACCTTACTTTTTTAAGAATTCTTCATCTTTGGTTTATACACTGTGTGACTATATCTGGATGGGTAACCCCATCCAGCTATTTTTCTCTTTAAGCTTTGTTTATTTTTTGCCTTTGTTCACATTAAATTTTGTGTGTTTTCTTGTATATATTCTTTCTTTGGCGCAGCTTGTCCCCATAGGGACCTTGTGCCATTAAACTCAATACAACCAACCAACCAACCATAGCCTCTTCCACATAGTGGATTAGCTGTTTGGAATCCTTCGTTTTCTTTATTAATGGGCTGAGGCATGATTTTCTGCTTTTTCTCTTCACAGTTTTCCACTGTGAAGAGGCTTGGATTGAGGTTTTCTTTATTTCTTTATTTGCACATGATTTTGGTTTTTCTTTTTGAGTTGGGGAAATGGGTTTTTCTAGTTTGTTTGCAGATAAAACAGAAGTTTTTCCTGGCTCGTGTTCAGTTGACTGTTTAAATTGACGATTATTAGTGTATTCTATTATCACAGGTTCTGATGATTTTGCCCAACGTTCTAGTGCAGGCACAGCTTTTTTAATAGTAGCACAGTACACATCACGGGTTTTCCAACTCGATAGGTTTCACAGCTTCCTTAGTAACCACCGTTCCAAAATCTCCTTTAATTGTAACTCTCGCCAATGGCAAACATTTACATTCATTATCCAGGGGTTGTTTAATCCAAGTGACTTCACCAATTAAATCCTCATTATCAATCCAACTACGGTCACAAAGATCAATGCCAGCCCAGTAAGTAATCCTGCTCTATCCCATTAATTTCTGCCTTTTTGAAATACGGTGCAAAACACTCTCCTAAACTCACATCTACACCCAGGTGACTAACTACATCTCCAGAATCTTTACGTTTTAAATCTGGGCAATCTGGTCTGATATGCCCTGCACGGTTACACTGGAAACATACAATAGGTTTCCTTCTATCTAACTTATCTTTATTCCAAGAATTTCTACTCGCGTGATCTCTTTTATCAGCCCCTCTGGCTTTACTGCCTGTACCCTCTTAATCTTTGCCTGTTCCTGTCCCTACCAAATGACATATTATTCCCAAATTTATTTTCCATTTTCTTAAAATTCCCTCTCACATTCTCATGTTTATCACATTTTTCTGCTTAATAGGACGCTATCTCCATGTCATCCCATTCGTCTAAAAATTTCTCCTTAATTTCAAAAGGGACTCTACGTTTCACCTGCTGTGTGAGCATAAGTTCTTTGAGGGATTCGAAATCATTTACTTCAACCGTTTCCAACCAGTTATCCAAATACCCTCTCAGCTCATACACAAGTTCAGACCAAAGTGCACCTGACTTCCTTTGATGGTTTCCAAATTTAGTTTTAAGGGCCGCTCCTAATCTAAACCTTTTTAACAAAACTCTTTTGATGTGCTGATAGTTATCACTTTTCTGTAGTAGTTCCTTTACAATGATTTCTGCAACATCTATAGGTAACAAGGGTATAAGTTGGGATACATATTTAGATTCCTCTAAATCCTCTTTAAATGCCTGACACTCAAAAATCATAAAAAATAAAGTTATGTTGATGGATTTAGGGTCAAATTTTGAGACTAAATCTTTTAAAGTTACTTTTTTATCTTTACTTTCTGCCATTACAGAAACAGTGGAAGCTACAGAGCTACTATCTACACTGTATTTTAACTTCGCCTTCTCTAACTCAAACTGTCTGTCTTTCTCTCTTTCTGCCAATTTATCTAACCTTTCTTGCTCCGCTAATTTGTCTGATATTTTCGCTCTGCTAGTTTTCTTTCTCCGTTAATCCCTTCCAACATAACATATCTTTAGCCATTTGCTCCTCATAATCTGAGGCACCCAAAATTGCCTGAATTATCGCTACTTTTTTACTGTCTGCAGGTAATTCCATATCAAAATCGGCTATGAGCAATAGCAGAATGGTTTTATTTTGCTTATTCAAGAAACTGGCCATAATTAAATACAGAAAATATCTCAACACAAAATACAAAAAAGCACAATAATTTTCCCGAACACAATTAGCAATAAAATAGCAAAGAAAATCAAGGATCTGCTTTTTTTTTCCAAAACTGAGTAACTCCCTAAATAAAACACTATAAATAATATGATAAACACCAAAAATACTCATAAAAAATAATACACAGTAAAGAAAAGATTTAGTAAATTAATTGAAACAAAATTCCCTTCTACTAAGAATATGAAATAAATTTAAAAATGATTTCAAATTGATAATTTTCATAAATTGAATTTCCTAATTTAATGAATATTTCTACCTCTAAACAAATGCTTTTACACTTTAACACATATTGTTTAGTTGCATTAGCAACTAAATTCTTCTGTATTTTTCTGTATACGACTCATTATACACGGTTCCGTACTTCTTCTTTACCGCTGCTGAAGATTCAGAGGAGGCCGATGCAATAGCTTTACAGTCCGATGCTATAGATTCAGTGGAAGCCGATGCAATAGCTTCACAGTCTGACTGTATAAATTCAGAAGTCATTATAAAATAATATACCAACTTAAAAACAATATCAGTAAAGTCCTCAATAACTTTCACGCTAAATAAAACAAACAAGAACTTAAAAATAAATAGAATTCAATCAAAACACAAACACATGTATCGGAGAATATTAGCGATCCAAAATACAGTGTGCAGGTAGCTCCGTGCTCCGATGTGATCTACAATAACATGTGCCTTATAGGAATGTCCAATGCCTTTTCTCTCCCAACGGCTCTCCGAACGACTGAGCATATTGTTTTGCGCATACAGACAAACAGCAGAACATGTGCTTTCATTTCTCAGAATATGTACTCTACGCCAACGACCTTCGCATTCGCATCACCCAAGGAAGCAGGAACTTCCTTGTTCAACAGTTACTCCAGTGTAGGTGCGTGGAAGAGATCCAATCTATGTAGGCTGCATAGACTCCAGCAGGTGCTGTGTGCGTGGTGGAGGTGGGTACCGGAAGTGAGCCTGGCAGTGGAAGCGGAAGTGATCCTGGAAGCGGAAGTGGTGGAAGATAAGACAGGAAGTGAACCAGAAGTGTAAGAAGATAAGAGAGGAAGTGAAGTAGGGGAGGGCTTAATTTTTTTTTTAACCGATAAGGGAGAGAGGGGAGGGCTTATTTTTAGGGGGCTTAATTTTTTTTTGTGAAAAATAAAGGGTTTTAATCCGATTCTTTCTTGTCAGGGAATTTTTTTTTTTAAATTGTGGGCCCACCATAACCACCCGCTATGAAAAACAATTCATAACGCCACAATTATTTTTTTTTAAAAATCTGCCAATCCTGCTTCATCAGTCATCTGCGAGAGATGTAGAGTGCTAAAGATGTAGAGTGTCTATGAGGAAATTCAGCTTCACGGAACCTAGAAATAAAAAAAAAACAAGTCTTGCTTGATATATGTGATAGCTAAAGGCCCCCCAACCTATACAAAATTTTAAATAATTTTATATAGGTTGTATTATCTGACTAAGCAGGGGTCGCATGGCCGCCACACCACTCATTGTTGCCTTCGATTCACATACAACAAACAATACTTTTTGTATTGATTAGTAAAAAATGAATATATACAGAATTTTTATACAACTTTTCGCAACGAAATAGGTTCATCGTCCATAAATTTCTTTGTAGAGATTAATTATATACAACATGATAAAAAATAAATATATACAACTTTTCGCAACGAAATAGGATAAGTGCTTTTTACTCGAGTGGAGTTGAGTGGTAGGAAGCCTGCTATAAAAAATAATACCTGTAAAAGAAATATATGTGCTACCTTTCACGTTCATCGACCTAACTGTTCGGAATTTTTTGAACCTTCTGACAATATGAGTTAGGATCCCTTAGAAAGACCTACATGAAGACATTTAACTAACCAATTACAACACACTAGTATACCTGTAAAGAAAAAATACCTGTAAAGAAAAAATACCTGTAAAAGAAAAAATATCTGGAAAAGAAAAAATACCTGCAAAAAATTATACCTATAAAATTATGTGACTGTTTTATATTAAAAATAAATTAGAAATATAAAATTAAAAAATCTATTTATTTTTCAAATTTACATTTTTTATACAATGCTAAATGGTGAAAACATACTTCTACAATTTGGACATGTAAATTTGGGTCTTATTTGGGTGAACCAGACACATTTTATATGGAAATTGTGTCCGCACCCGAATGACCGTAACTGTGTCTGGGGTTGAGAACGTTTACAATAATTACAAGTTTGGATTGTTGGTGATGGGTAGATATGGTTGATGAGGTCATCATTTACAAATCTTCCACCACATCCATTGAAGGTGCATCTCTTCACGTGTTTTCTACCCCATGAGATGATACAATGATCATGGAAATTGTGGCCGCAGGGTGATTTCCAATTCACTCCACTTTCTAAACAACATGAACATATCTAAAAATAATAAAAAAAAAAAAAAAAAAAAAATTTTTTTTAGAGAGAAATGTATGTTTTTAGAGAAATGAAAGTTATTATTATTATTATTTTTACCTGATTTGGATTTGGTATTTGTCTATTTTCATTCACTAACTGTGTAATAGCCTGCAGCAATAGTGGGTCTGGCTCTGCCCTATTCTGCCTTACTTCCTTCAGATGTGGATGAGGGACTATTTCGTTTAGAATTAGAATTTCATCATCATCATCAATACCTTGATTTTGAATTATCTAAAATAAATAATATTTAATTAGGTTATAATTAAGTGATATATATATATATATATATATATATATTTTATGTTATTAATATATACCTCATGAAATTCTGCGCCAAATTCTTGTGCGTTTTCAAATTCTTCCTAAAAATTATTAAAAAAAAATTTTAAATAAAAAATTGATACTTTTTGGAACAATAAATTTTACATTTAAAAATAAGTGGAATAAATTAAACTAATACATTTTTTTTTTTTTTTAAAGTAAAGCTTTAACTATTTATATACTAATAGTTTTAAAGAATAATTTTAACTAAGTTAAGTCTTGATAAGTATTTGACTAAATAGACCTAAGGTTTGAGAAAATGATTATGCACACACTATAAATATTAAAGATTCGATAAAATAAAAATTCAGTTAACTAAAAATTATACGAATAGTACTTTAAATCTTAAGAAAATTCGAGTAGAAACAAAAAATAATTGTAAGTATTTGATGTAAATGTTATAAAAATTTAAATAATTATATGGATTTGATATGTTTTATACATACTTTAAATAAATAATAAAACTTCAGTAAAATAGCACTTTATATTTTAAGAAAATAGGTATGTATAAATACAAAATTTAAACTTACATTTAACATTTGTTCTTGATTGAGTTCTTGATTCATCTTTAAAGATTTTTGGGTGAGAACGTCTAATTTCCTTAACTAATGTTTCAGTAAAAGCGACTGATGCACGTAACTAATGTTTCAGTGAGAGCGACTGATGCACGTAACTAATGTTTGATACTAACCAACTTGTATTTAAAACCTTAAATTTAAATTTTATCTTTAAAATAAAACTGATTAAATTTTCGACCAATGTTTAACTACTGATTTGAAAATTGGTTTTCATTGGACTAACGTAACCCATGTTGGGTCTTAGTGATGACGCAATAGATATTTAAATTTTCAGGAAATTGCAGATATGGTGTAAAATCCTAATTTTACAGATTATGTATGTAAAGTTAGGTCATGTTTATATCATTAACCAAAAGTTTGATATATTATCATCTTAAATATATTTTAACAAAAGACTTGTTATTCTGGATACATAATAACATATTGTTGGAATGTTATGGTGTCTATCACAATGAAGTAGTTTTAGTCTTGTTTTCAAATTTAGTAGAGAAAACTTGTTTTGTAGACTTAGGGTAGACTTAGGTTATATTTAAAAGCATACCTTGCGAAGTATTACATGCTTTTATCTAAATAAATGTCATTTCCCGTTTCGATTATGTGAATGGTAGCTTGTGTTAGACTTGTCGTCATGTTTTAATTTGAATGACATGAGAACGATGGTTTGTGTTAGACTTGTTGTCGTCGTCGTGTTTAAATTTGAATGACATGTGTCGTTTCGTTAATGTGAACGATGGTTTGTGTTAGACTTGTTGTCGTCGTGATTAAATTTGAATGACATGTGTCGTTTCGTTAATGTGAACGATGGTTTGTGTTAGACTTGTTGTCGTCGTGTTTTAATTTGAATAAATGTCATGTCCCGTTTCGTGTATGTCTTAAAGTGGTTTTACTTAAAACCGCTATAATTATATAATCAAGCTTTATAATTAAAAGAAAACAGTTTTTAAATTTGCAAATTGTATTTTTTTTTTAAAGAAATATTAATGTAAAACCTTAATTAAATATACTTAACATTATAAAATCTTTTTTCAAATAACTAGTATTTTAAGATAATTTCGTGTGTGTTATAACAAAATTTTATCCTATTTATGTTTTGAAAATAAGAATAAGATTTAATCTATTTACAACATAGTGTTATAAATACTGATTTTTTTCTAGTGTTTAATATGAAGCTGATTAAATTTTTGATAATATATACATTACAAAGTTTAATTATAACTAGTATTTTAAGACAATTTCTTGTTTCATAAGTGTTAGAATAGAAGAAAATTTTTAAATCTGTTACATTTTGTTCTATTTATGTTGTGAAAATAACTTTACAAATAGAAAATTTTTAAATATAAATCTATTTTTTTAACATAGTGTTATAAATACTGATTTTTTCCTAGTGATTAAAATGAAGCTGATTAAATTTTTGATAATATATACATTACAAAGTTTAATTATAACTAGTATTTAAGATAATTTCTTGTTTCGTGAGTGTTAGAATTTTTTTACCCTATTTATGTTGCGAAAATAACTTTACAAATAGAAAATTTTTAAATATAAATCTATTTTTTTAACATAGTATTATAAATACTCATTTTTTCTAGTGTTTAATATTAAGCTGGTTAAATAAAAAAATATGCAAAATTTTAATCTATTTATAACATGAAAATAATTTTATAAATATAAGAGAAAAATTAATATTTAATTAAAATCTATTTTAAATAAGTTTAAGCTAATCTGTTATAGTAAAGTATATGCTAAGGATTTGTAAACATCAAACAAGAAAAGTAAACAAAACAATGACTTACCCAAATAGATGAAGCGCAAAAAAACAAGTTTGGACAACTCAACCAGGATAAGCGAATGATGACTCATCTTAATAAACATACTGCAGAAAAACAAGTCTGGACAAGTTTAGACCGATACGTAATGTCATTACCCATCACGTCTAAACAATAAACAGACCACTGCTAGCAAGGAAAAATAACAGTGCGAGTGTATTTAAAGTTTATTTTTATCTCAAACCGGAAATGACGTCCCCCCCCCCCCCCCCCCCCCCCCGGGGGATACCTTCTTTAGGTATTCACGGGCTTCGCAACCCCGGGCACCTGAGCGATCTTTCTCTTTTCTTTTTTCCTCTCCATTCTCTTGTCTAATCTTTCTTCTTTGTTTCACTCTCATTGTGGTTTCCTCTTCTGAGGTGAGGGCGATTCTGCATAAGCCGATATCATCCTGTTTATATCGACGTATGGAGAATTGTAAACCACCCATGTGTTTGCCGTGCGTGGCGACCAGTGTCCCTGGAAAGGGGGATCCTGGCAGTTGAGGGAAACCAACACACTGCTTTGGCCTCTGCTTCAGGTAGACGGGAGGTGCATATTGGTCCCGTATGCATCAATCGGCTGGTCAGCTGACTTGTATGTCACTGGCTAGGGATCAAGTGAGCAGGCACATACTAGTCATTTCGTTAAGGGTGGAAACTGAAATAGGTGTGTCATGTGAGCGTATGAGCCCTGGTTAGCACTGGTGCATGAATGTGCATCCCCTTGTTGGGCTCGGTAGTGGGTGGTGCGGCCAGGGTCTGAATTAATTTTCTCTTTATTATGGATGGAAAAAGTTCAACTCCTTCTATCTCTCTCCCATCTGGAGAGCAACGAATTGTACAGAAGTCATTCACACGTTATTTCATAATTAAACGCACTGATAGTCACTCTGATAGTTCTTTTAAGAGAACTTCACCGTTTCTTATTGCAAAAACATTTCAATATGTATTTGAAGATGGTTACTCACTTAAAAAACTACAGTCTGGAGATTTGCTTGTTGAGGTTTCTAAAGCCAAACATTCACAATATCTCTCAAATTCAACAACAATAGGTTCCTTTTCTGTTTCTATTCAGGCTCATCAAACTCTAAATACTAGCCGTGGTGTAATATCTGAACCAGAACTTTTATTCTCTACAAAGGAAGAACTTCTAGAAAACTTAAAAGATGAAAATGTTATAGATGCACGCCGTATTACAATCCGCCGGTATGAGAAAGTGCTTCCTACGAAGCCCATAATTCTGAGTTTCAATAGCCCAACTTTGCCAACCAGAATTAAAGCTGCCTACCTGAGCTGTCCTGTCCGACTGTATATACCTAACCCACTCCGTTGTTTTAAATGCCAGCGCTATGGTCATACTTCAACTTCCTGTCATTGGTTCTGTTACCTGCGCACGTTGTGCAGAAGTCGGCCATGATGGTAAGTCATGTGAAAAGCCTCAGCGTTGTACAAACTGTAAAGGTGAACATACAGCATATTCCCGCTGTTGCCCAAACTGGATTCGTGAGAAAGAAATTCTTGCAATCAAAATCTCTCAAAAAGTTTCTTATCCTGAAGCTCGTAAACTTGTTGAATCCAGAACACCATCTGTAGGAGTTTCATATTCTAGTCTACTCAAGCAACAATCAAAATCCTTAAGACATATAAGCACCCAAACTGAATTCTCTTCACCACCAAATGATTCATCTGTTACACTAACCAGCACTATGAAGAAAAAAACCCGTAGTATTGGTGCTTCCGCAAGAATAAGACCTATGCCTGCACTAAAACTTTTGCCACCATCATCTGAACCTGTAAAAATAGAATATTATAATAGTCAATCTAGCAAGTTCATTAAAGAGGATACAGGTCAAACCTCTGTTTCATCTGCAAACAATTCGAAAAAACCTGTTTCCCCTACACAAAAAGCAAAACCCAAATCATGTACACAGAATGAGAGAAAGAAAACCTCAAACCAAGCGTCTTCACAGTGGAAAACTGTGAAGGGCAAAAACAACAAGAAAGTGTGTCTTGATACACCGCTTCCTACTACAAAGGATTCCAAACAGCTGCTGTACTATGCAGAGGTAGATATGGCTTCAGAGTCTTACAGCTCTGACTCAGGTGATGATGATAATATTGTCTTTGAGGAATTTGAGCCCACATGATTGTAAATGTATTTCTGCTCGAAACTTTAAAAATTTTACCAACTGTTAGTTTATTGAAAATTTATACCAACTGGTATTTTTATACAAACTTTTAGTTTATTGAACATTTTACAAATTGTTATTTTTAAGATTTATCTTTTAATTGTGAAAACATGTGTTTATTTCTATTACATGTGTTATATTTTCATTGAATGATTTTAATTATACATTTATCATCATATCACTCTTTTTATATAATTGTGTTATTTTCATTCATCTTGTTTTTATGACAAAGTTTTAAATCGATTTTATATTTCAATTAGATGTTCTTATTTTAATCTTTTTTTTGGCGCAGCATGTCCCTAAAGGGACTTTGTGCCATAAAACCCCAATCAACCAACCAACCAAACCCTACAAGTGCATAAAAAATAATTTAATCTTTATACTTATCTCAAAAAAAACATACATAAAATAAATAATCCGCCACTTCTACAATAAATATTTACCTGAACATAAGTACAATAACCAGAGAATATAAAATAAATTACAGATATCCCGTACGCATGAACCTTGAAGTAATAATTATAAACCCTACTTCAAATTATTTAGCCCAACATTATTTCTACTAAATTTATATATACATATACAACACTGGGACCTCCCAAAATTCAGCATGCTCGAGAAATATAGGGGTTTACCCATTCAATGTTTGATGTTTACACTGGGGAATCTTTATTCCACTGCACATTCCGAGATCGGCAGATAACATGTCCAACAAATATGCAGCACCACACTGGATCTTTCTCTATAGTATCCACTCGCTCCACGTCACAAGAATAAAATCCTTCTGGTACACTCAAGCACACAGATTCTTCTTTACAGAGGCTCCTTGTGTTTCTTTCAGTTTCTACAAATGTTTCTTTAAGAATATTAGCTAGGATTTCTTTTTGATCCGATGGTAAATGATGTATATTAAAATTATATTAAGTCCAATTCTGCACGTCTTTTTTCAATAATTTCTTAAGTTGGCATGATAAGATTGATAACCTCTGTATTAATTTGGTCATCATGAAAAGAATCTTTTAAAGGGCGAATCATGTATTCTATAGGAGATATAAACCTTATATGCTGGTCTTTATTTAAATTTGTAATGCCAGAAGAATATCCCCCAGGGGATATCTTCGGAAAATCTTTCAAATGAACCTATTTTCGGGGGCCCCACTGCTTTTGGCAGCGTATAGTGTGTCAAATGAACTTAGTTTCCGGGGCCACAATGCCCCCCAGGGGGAATACCTTCTTTAGGTATTTACGGGTTTCGCGACCCCGGATTGCCGAGCGATCTTTCTCCTTTCCTGTCTTCTTCTCTTTTTAGTTGTCTATCCTTTTCTCTTTGTTTCACACTTTTTAATCTTCTCTTTTCAGTTTGTTATACCTCTTTGTTCTTGTTCATGTTTGATTGTTTTACTAACTTTTTTGTTCACTTTGTTCTTTGTTCTGCTAACGTTGTTTTCATTCTTTTGTTATAAAAAAAATAAAAATTAAAAAAAAATTAAATTGTTTGAAAAAAACAAAAAGGACACCTTGTTTCCAAGTTTTCTCACACATTGCTTCTTTTTATACAATAGTATATTTTTTTATTTTCACGTGAGACACTCTGGGTGCTGAGGTTTTTTAATCTCTTTGACTCGGTTCTACCTTTTTAGGCAGATCTTGAGTCCCAGAGTGCAGGGCATTTTCCGAATTCCAGTTCCATGATCGGAGGACGTCACACATTGTATGGTGGCTGTTAGGACCAACACCGGGAGACTGGTGCCTTTCGGTGGAAGGGGTTGTAGGTTGGACAGAGCTGCAAAGTCTTACCTACTGACTACCTGATTCCAATGTGAAAGAACTAGATATTAAGAAATGCTATCGAGTTTAATCCAACATTCAAAAAACGTGGAAGTTTGTTGGGAATAGTTTTCATCCTTTTGAGACCTGTGCCTAAAGTAAGGGTAAGAAAAGGGTCGGTGACCAGTCCCGGCACCTGGCGTTTCATGTTTATACTCTCTAATAAGGTTACAACTGATGGAAATATGATATGCGAAGTGGAAGCCTCACAAGCGAATAAAGGGAGTATTTCATTGGCCTATGGCTCAAAAGTAGATAATCAGAGCCAAAGTAATTCATGGGGAGAGATAGTTGAGGTTTTTTGCTTCCAATATGGAATGCAAAAAGGCCAAATATAATGCTACTAAAACTGATGAAAGATTTTTCATTGTGAAACGCCAAGAAGGGAGCTTTGATCAGACATCTCCCTTTTTGATTAATAAAGCAATCCAAGGTTTGGTTGGTGAACCCAATACAGTGAAAAAATTGAGGTCAGGCGATCTTTTAATTGAAGTAAGCAATAGTACTCAAGCATCTAATTTAATAAAATGTACTCATTTTGCAAACATCGCAGTCAGCATATCTCCATACAGAACTCTAAATACATCACGCGGAGTAATTTCTGAATCGGATCTTCTGCATGTTACTGAACAAGAAATAGTTGATAATCTCAAAGCACAAAATGTCATCGAAGCAAGAAGGATAAAAATCTACCGTTGTGATGAACATATACCACCTAATCAGATACAAATTCCTACAAAGCATATAATCCTCACATTTAATACACTTAATTTACTTTAAACAATAAAAGCTGGATATTTATCATGTTCCGTAAGACCGTACATCCCAAACACCCTGCGCTGTTTTAAATGCGAACGTTTTGGGCATTCTAAAACAGCATGCTGTGGTAAAATCACCTGTGGTTGGTGTGGTGCAGTTCGTCACGAAAGTACTGACTGTAACGCCCCAGCTCACTGCATAAATTGTAAAAAAGAGCACCCATCCTAC
Source organism: Maratus michaelseni (assembly GCA_963931845.1). Classification (NCBI taxonomy): domain Eukaryota; kingdom Metazoa; phylum Arthropoda; class Arachnida; order Araneae; family Salticidae; genus Maratus; species Maratus michaelseni. The sequence continues at coordinate 20,775,844 of OZ007597.1, forward strand.
TCTAAATCTTGTGAACAATGGAAAAAAGAAAAAGAAATACAGACAATACGCTCAAAAGAAAACATATCATACACTGAAGCCAGAAAAATAGTTGAATCCAGGACACCCAAAGTTGGAGTATCATATGCTGCTGCCATATCAAAAACTGCTTGCAAAACTTGTAAAAATATAGCAGCTCAAACTGAATCCATTACAGAAATAAGTGTCTTATCAAAGCAAAAAAAAAACCCGTTTACTAATTCTGCTACTACAACTAAATCAACACAATCTGTTTCTTCTAAATCTGTAAATCCTCTTCCTCCTAAATCAACACAAAATAACTCTTCAAAGTCATCACAATCAATGTTTCCTAAAATTCCAATCCATAAAAAATCCTCTCAAAATAACCCCAAAACTACATCTATAAAACAAAGTCGCAGATCTGATTCAGAAAAACATGGCCTACCGCAAATAAAATCCACTGTATCATCTGAAAACCCATCTAATAAGAAAAAAAAAAAATTAAACCAATCAAAAAAGAAACTCAACCAAGTAAAAATAATAAAATAAATGTGATGCATATGCGGGATGAAGACGTGGTAGAGCTTCATCCAGAATCTGATGCTGAATTGAACGATGGAGGAGATGGTATGTCCACTATCTCCGAACAAAGTGACGTTGATATATCTATCTAAAAAAATCAATCATGACTAATACTATCTCGTGGAACTGCCATGGATATCATAATAAACATTTTGAAATCCGTAATATGCTCACTGACCATCAACCATTATGCTTAGCTCTACAAGAAACCCATCTAAAGCCCAATCACAAAACAAAATTACATAACTATGCTACCTACAAAATTTTTTTTACATCTAATGGAAGGGCCACTGGTGGAATGGTTCTTTTCATCACCAATAATTTACCTCATTCTTATATAGCGCTAAATACAAACCTACAAGCTGTTGCAGTCAGTGTTCATATTAAACAACTCGTGACAATATGTACTATTTATTTACCTCCAAACCAAACTATCCAGTCAGCACATCTGAAAAAATCTCCTTCTCCAACTCCCGACTCCATACATCCTTGTTAGATATTTTAATGCACACAGCCAACTCTGGGGCAACCGTGATTTTAACCAACATGGTGACATTATTGAAAAATTTATATCAGACAACGGCTTATGCCTGCTCAATAATGGTGATTACACTTATTTTCATGAGCCAACCCGTACTTTCCATGCAATAGATCTTAAAATTTGCTCCCCAATACTCTATCCATTCTGGAATTTCTGGGCCTCTAATGACCTGCACGGCAGTGACCACTTTGCCACTTTTATTACACTGATTACTCCTGATAGGGATTGTAACAATTCTACCAATCGTTATATATATGACAGAGCCAACTGGCCAACATTTACAGCACTTGCAAATATCACAGCTTGCATGATAGAGGGGAATATTGACAATGCGCTTGATAATATAACTCAATGTATTATCAGTGCTGCAGATTCTAGCATTCCTAAAACATCATCTAAACATAAACATAGAAAGCCATGGTGGAATAGTAATTGCCAAAATGCAAAGAAAAAACAACAGAAGGCTTGGGGAATATTTCGGAGGTACCCAAATAATATTAATTATATGGCATATAAAAAAGATAAGGCTGAAGCTAGAAGAGTGCGACACAAAAGCCAGTGTAAATCCTGGATCAACTACATCTCAAGCATTAATTCCAATACCTCAATTAAAGAACTGTGGAACAAAGTGAAAAAATGTATGGGTGTCTACTCTGATCATCATATTTCTCTTTTAAAACACAACGGTCAAACCATCGCATCACCTAAAAACATCGCTGAGACAATAGGGAGTACCCTAGCATCAATTTCATGCTCTGACTCATACCCAGAACCCTTTTTAACATACAAAAGGCAAACTGAAAGAACCAGGATTAATTTTAACTCTCATCATTCATATGCTGCATATAATGAGCCATTTCTTAGTAGTAGACTAATGGGTCTCCGGCTCCAGCAGGATCAATGATTGTGGTGGAGGTGGTGATCCTGGCAGTGGAAGCGGAAGTGATCCTGGCAGTGGAAGCGGAAGTGATGGAAGATAAGAGAGGAAGTGTGTGGAAGATAAGACAGGAAGTGAACCGGAAGTGTTGAAAGATAAGAGAGGAAGTGAAGTAGGGGAGGGCTTAATTTTTTTTGAACGGATAAGGGAGAGAGGGGAGGGCTTATTTTTAGGGGGGCTTAATTTTTTTTTTTTTTTGCAGGAAAATAAAGGGTTTTAATCAGATTCTTTCATGAAAGGGAATTTTTTTTTTTTTTAAATATGAAGTTTAGATGTAAGATATTTGTGAAATATAAACTACAACTTGGACTACTTTTGGAAATTTTCTTATTTTTAGGGGGTCTTCTAGGTAGGTAGGGGAGGAGGGCTTATTATTAGAGGGGCTTAATTTTTTTTTGTAGGAAAATAAAGGGAGATGAAAGGATTGGACCGACCTATAGGTGAACTGAGATTAAACAAAATACACGTGAGTTTTTGTAAATAATATGTGTAACCTTTTCGAGTGGAGTTGAGGGATAGGAACCCTGCTGTAAAAAAATATCACCTATAAAAGAAATATATATGTGCTACCTTTCGCACTCGTCGACCTAACCGTTCGGAATTTTGTTTAAACTTCTCTCAAGTTCATAGACCTAACCGTTTAGAGTTTTCGTTGAAATCCGGATATATTAACTTACAATAGCTAACTTTTTAAGGGAACCTAACCGTTCGGAATTTTCTTCGAACCCTGTGTCAATATGAGTTAGGATCCCTATATTTAACTAACCAGTTACATCACACTAGTATACCTGTAAAAGAAAAATAATACCTACAAAAGGAAAAAAAATAATATTTGTAAAAGAAAAATAATATATAGAAGAAAAATAATATCTATAAATGAAATATATAGAAGAAAAATATATTTTTTAAAGTTTGAAAAAAATAGAAACACAATTTTTTTTTTTTCAATTTTTTTAATTTTTCTTAAAATTTATATAATTGAAAAGGGTGTAAATTTTTTTCTACACATTGGGCATGTAAATAAATTTCTTACATGATTGTACCAATAACAGTTTATATGAAAACAATGGTTGCATCCGAACGTCCGTATCATCGATGCCGGTTGTCTTCTTTTACAAAAGCCACATACTTGTGATTGTGGTGGTGGGTAAATATGATTTGGATTTGCATCAACAACTAATGTGTTTTGGCATATACAAAATTTACAGTGGGATGCCCCCCATGTTTTGATGCATGATTTGTGGAATGCATGTCCGCAGGGCGATGTCCAATCTGTATTTTTTTCTAAGCAACACGAACACTCCTATTTAAAAAAAAAAAAAAAAAAAAAAGTTTTTTTTAAATGTTTTAATTTTTAAATTTTTTTTAGAATTTTATGATTTAAAAAAATGTTTACCATGATCGTGATGGGATTTCTAGCGTTATCCTCCACAAAATGATGAATTCCCTGTAGAAACACAGGGTCAGCTTCCACCTGTTGTAGTGGAATGGGCTGCAGGTGGGGGTGTGGAACAATTTCTTCAATTACTTCAATTACTTCAATTTCTTCATTTTGGTTCAACTATAATAAAAAAAAAAAAAATTAGACAACCATTATAGCGACTTTCTAATTTTAGCAACCGATAAAAAATTTAGACAAGTTTTTAATGAAGTAGATTTTTTTTAAACAAAAAAACTTTTTTTACCTCATTAATGTGTAATTCGTAATCTTCTCCACCAAAGTGTTGTGCGTTTTCAAACTGTTGCTAAAAATTATAAAACCAAAATAAGTGAAATGATTAAGTAAAGCTTTAACTATTTGTTTTTAATTATCTATAAAAGTAAGTTAAGTTTAAAAAATAGTTCTTTTCACTTTAAATGTATGTAAATAGAAAATAATTATAAGTATTTAATTAGTAGAGTTATACAAACTTTAAATATTAAAACTTCACTTAAATTTTAAGAAAATAGGCATGCATAAAGAAAAATAATTATATACATTTGACATAAGTCGTGTACATTCTTTAAATAAATATTAAAACCTTAGTTAAATAAGATATCGAGTATAAACAAAAATAATTGTAAGTATTTGATATGAGTGTTCTAAAAATTTAAATAATACTCTAAGAAAATAGGCATGCATAAAGAAAAATAATTATATACATTTGACATAAGTCGTATACATTCTTTAAATAAATATTAAAACCTTAGTTAAATAAGATATCGGGTATAAACAAAAATAATTGTAAGTATTTGATATGAGTGTTATAAAAATTTAAATAATACTCTAAGAAAATAGGCATGCATAAAGAAAAATAATTATATACATTTGACATAAGTCGTATACATTCTTTAAATAAATATTAAAACCTTAGTTAAATAAGATATCGAGTATAAACAAAAATAATTGTAAGTATTTGATATGAGTGTTATAAAAATTTAAATAATACTCTAAGAAAATAGGCATGCATAAAGAAAAATAATTATATACATTTGACATAAGTCGTGTACATTCTTTAAATAAATATTAAAACCTTAGTTAAATAAGATATCGAGTATAAACAAAAATAATTGTAAGTATTTGATATGAGTGTTCTAAAAATTTAAATAATACTCTAAGAAAATAGGCATGCATAAAGAAAAATAATTATATACATTTGACATAAGTCGTATACATTCTTTAAATAAATATTAAAACCTTAGTTAAATAAGATATCGAGTATAAACAAAAATAATTGTAAGTATTTGATATGAGTGTTATAAAAATTTAAATAATACTCTAAGAAAATAGGCATGCATAAAGAAAAATAATTATATACATTTGACATAAGTCGTATACATTCTTTAAATAAATATTAAAACCTTAGTTAAATAAGATATCGAGTATAAACAAAAATAATTGTAAGTATTTGATATGAGTGTTATAAAAATTTAAATAATACTCTAAGAAAATAGGCATGCATAAAGAAAAATAATTATATACATTTGACATAAGTCGTATACATTCTTTAAATAAATATTAAAACCTTAGTTAAATAAGATATCGGGTATAAACAAAAATAATTGTAAGTATTTGATATGAGTGTTATAAAAATTTAAATAATACTCTAAGAAAATAGGCATGCATAAAGAAAAATAATTATATACATTTGACATAGGTCGTATACATTCTTTAAATAAATATTAAAACCTTAGTTAAATAAGATATCGAGTATAAACAAAAATAATTGTAAGTATTTGATATGAGTGTTCGTAATCTTCTCCACCAAAGTGTTGTGCGTTTTCAAACTGTTGCTAAAAATTATAAAACCAAAATAAGTGAAATGATTAAGTAAAGCTTTAACTATTTGTTTTTAATTATCTATAAAAGTAAGTTAAGTTTAAAAAATAGTTCTTTTCACTTTAAATGTATGCAAATAGAAAATAATTATAAGTATTTAATTAGTAGAGTTATACAAACTTTAAATATTAAAACTTCACTTAAATTTTAAGAAAATAGGCATGCATAAAGAAAAATAATTATATACATTTGACATAAGTCGTATACATTCTTTAAATAAATATTAAAACCTTAGTTAAATAAGATATCGAGTATAAACAAAAAATAATTGTAAGTATTTGATATGAGTGTTCTAAAAATTTAAATAATACTCTAAGAAAATAGCCATGCATAAAGAAAATTTAAACTTACATCTAACATTTGTTCTTGATTCATCTTTAAGAATGGCTTATCCGTGTAACTAACCAACTTGTAGCAACTAAATCATATAACTAATGTTTTATACTAACCAACTTGTATTTAAATTTTATCTTTAAAATAAAACTGATTAAATTTTCGACCAATGTTTAACTACTAATTTGAAAATTGAATATCATTGGGCTAACATAACCCATGATGGGTCTGAGTGACGACGCAATATATATTTAATTTTTTCAGGAAATTACCGATATGGTGAAAAATCCTAATTTTACAGATTATGTGTGTAAAGTTAGGTCATGTTTTTATTATTATTCAAACGTTTGATATATTACAATCACAAATATATTTTAACAAAAGACTTGTTATCCTGGACACATATTGTTGAAATGTTATGGTGTCTATCACAATAAATTAGTTTTAGTCTTGTTTTCAAATATAGTACAGATAACTTGATTTCTAGACATAGGGTAGACTTAGATTATATTTTAAAGCAGACCTTGTAAAGTATTACATGTTTTTATCTAAATAAATATCATTTTCCCGTTTCGATTATGTGAACGATGTCTGGTTATAGACTTGTTGTCGTCATGTTTTAATTTGAATGACATGTCTCGTTTCGATTATGTAAACTGTGGCTGGTTATAGACGTGATGACACCATGTTTTAATTTGAATGACAGGTCCTGTTTCGATAATGTAAACTGTGGCTGGTTATAGACGTGATGGCACCATGTTTTAATTTGAATGACAGGTCCTGTTTCGATAATGTCTTAAGGTAGTTTTACTTAAAACCGTTGTAATCATAGAATGAAGCTTTTTAATCAAAAGAAAACAGATTTTAATTTTTTTAAATTTATAAATTGTTTTTTTTTTTTTTTTTTTTTTTTAAATATTAATGTAAAACCTTAATTAAATATACTTAACATTTTTTTTTTTTTTTTTTTTTAAACATAGTATAACAAATACTAATTTTTCGTAGTGTTTAATATTAAGCTGGTTAAATTAAAAAATATGCTAAATTTTAATCTATTTCCCTTATGAAAATAAGTATTTAATTAAAATTTATTTTAAATAAGTTTAAGCTAATCTGTTATAGTAAAGTCTATGGAAAGAATTTGTAAACATTAAACAAGGTTTAATGAACGTACTTTTTTAATGATATTACAAAGTTTAAGCATAATTAGAATTTTAAGACAATTTCTTGTTTCGTAAGTGATAGAATACAAGAAAATTTTTAAATCTGTTACATTTTGTCCTATTTATGTTGTGAAAATAACTTTACAAATCTATTTTTTTTTTTTAATTAACATCTATTTTAAATAAGTTTAAGCTAATCTGTTATAGTAAAGTCTATGGAAAGAATTTGTAAACATTAAACAAGGTTTAATGAACGTACTTTTTTTAATGATATTACAAAGTTTAAGCATAATTAGAATTTTAAGACAATTTCTTGTTTCGTAAGTGATAGAATACAAGAAAATTTTTAAATCTGTTACATTTTGTCCTATTTATGTTGTGAAAATAACTTTACAAATCTATTTTTTTTTTTAATTAACATCTATTTTAAATAAGTTTAAGCTAATCTGTTATAGTAAAGTCTATGGAAAGAATTTGTAAACATTAAACAAGGTTTAATGAACGTACTTTTTATTTTTAATGATATTGCAAAGTTTAAACATAGCTAGTATTTTAAGACAATTTCTTGTTTCGTAAGTGTTAGAATAGAAGAAAATTTTTAAATCTGTTACATTTTGTTCTATTTATGTTGTGAAAATAACTTTACAAATAGAAAATATTTAAATATAAATCTAATTTTAACATAGTATAATAAATACTCATTTTTTAGTGTTTAAAATTAAGCTGGTTAAATTTTGATCTATTTACATCATGAAAAAGCTATATAAATATAAGAGAAAAAATTAGAATAGAATTAAAATCTATTTTAAATAAGTTTTAGCTAATCGTTTCTACTAAGTCTATGCTAAGGATTTGTAAACATGTCCAAACAAGAAAAGTAAACAATGACTCACCTAATTTAACATGCCACACAAAAACAAGTCTGGACAAGTTTAGACCAATACGTAATGACGTCACCCAACACGTCTAAACAAGAAAGAGACAACTGCTAGCGAGGAAAAGCGAAGGAAGAATAACAGAGCGTATTTAAAGTGTATTTTTATCTCAAACCGGAAATGACGTCATACACCGCAAGACGGGTAGCGCCTCTAGCGGTGATGGCAGCGCCCCCTACTAAAGATAAGGTTGTAAGGTTAGTTGTGTAAAGATCAACAGCCAGAGTGGACGTGTTTTTAAGGGTAAGTGTCGAATTTTCTTATTTTATTTGTTTTTATGTAAGCTCGTTACAGAAAACACACAAAGGGATACATTTGAATTCAGTTTTATTAAAATAAAGTTGACCAAGTAGGTTTGAGTAATACATTAGGTTTCGTAACAGATCTATTTTTGGGTTTTACAAAATTCATTCGAGGTGATACATTTTTAGGCTTGTCCTTTAAGGCTTCTAATGATAAATATTTATTTTTAATCGTGTTGGAGGGTACTCCCATTTCACGAAGAGCCCTTAAAAATTCTGTCGGTGGTTTCACAGGTGGCTTCTTGCTAACATTAAAAATAAGATGAAACAGTTCAGCCAAGTTTGAATTTTCCAGGGTGTTTCCATTATACATAATATTTCCAGCCGGGTCCCATTTCATGTTGCTTGATTTCAGAAACTTGAGTAAATTACTAGCATGTTTCTTCATGTGTTTGGGTACTGAATTTATCACAAATTCGTCGTAAGCAGTCTCTTGGGTTGTTTCCGTCTTAACAGGTTCCGTCTTAACAGGTTCCGTCTTAACAGGTTTCGTCTCAACAGGTTCCACTTCAGGTTCCGTCTTGTGAGGTTCATCTTCCTCAAATGGTTTCGATCTCCAAGGAACATTAAATTCTTGCAAATTCATTTTCCGTTTTAACAGTTCATAGTACATTTGTACTTTTTCATAATCGGGTCGTGCACTGTTGAGTATTTTAGACATGGCTGCATCAAACTCTGTCATTTGCTTTTTAGTAGGCACATTTCGAGTCAACTCTTCTTCTGGTACGAGGGCGTATTTAGTGGCGAACTCCATTGATAAGTCCCGTTAACACACTCAAGGCAGCTGGTATTAAAATATTTAAAAATCCTCCGTTTTGAATAATCAGTTTCTTTTTTTGAAACAGAGGACCTTTCTTTTTGCTAATTTTTCTAAGTGTAGTTTTATATTTCTTTAAAGTCTTTTTCTGATACTTGGATAGAGGTATATTTCCGTTCAACACATTCAACGAACATTCGCAGATAGCTTTTACCGATCGAGAAGGTAATTTTTTTAAAAGTTGTCGACGTAAAGCTTTTGGACATGTATGAATCAATTCCAAGTCGCGACGTTGTTTCTCCGTCACTGTCATGATCGCAACTGAATTAAGATGAAAATGATTTTCTTTTTAAACCCTTTTTCGGGGTATACACATATTGCGTTTGTCCGGGTAATATTTGTGTTCTTAAGCGCATGTGTTCATCCGTTTCATTTCTTAAATCTACGAGTAAATAAGAGAACGGTTTTTTAGTGGCGTCTTCAAAAACTTCATGAAAAAATTTACTTTGACTTGGGTATAACTGCCGGCCTAAATGAATAATTTGACTCATGTCACGTCGATTTTTAAACAGAAATAAATATTGACTGTTGAGTGAAACACCTCTTATTTCTTTACCTTTGTGGAACAAATTTTGCGTGATAAATAAAACACTAATATTTAAATGGTGACTTCCCTTTGTATAAAGATAGGTAAGTCGTTCATCGTCACCACATTCCGCCATTAAATCATCTAAAATAATAAGGGAATCGGTCCCTAAATACTTGCGATAATCTGCTGGAAAACCTTCTACAAAAGTTACGTTTTCTATTTCGTCAAAGAGCTTTTGATGAATTCCGTAAAACCAGACGACTTTGTCGGGAGGCGGGTTAAACATACGGCTCCTTTCTACTAACAAATCGCGTAAAAACCAACTTTTACCGACCCGAGTGGGACCCGATAAAAGCATCGTACAAGGGTGTTGAAAGCGTGGAAACTCCATCGTTAATAAACAGACACTCATTAGAACACACTTTAAATAATCACAGACACAGGGGTTTCTAGTTTACACAGACATTTATTGATAAAAATGAGCAAAGATACCAAAACGTTTGGCTACAAAATTATAAACTCGTCAGTCATTCGACAGATCTTCTGTCACAAAATAGGATAAAAATTGTTTCAAAGTTTTACCTCTACATCGAGAAAAAAGATAAAAGATACAATATTGCCCGCAGACGGCAGTCACGTGGGTTTGTAAAACAAGCGGATTAAACTTGACTCGTGAAAAACGTTGTACATAGTTCGCTATAGGTCCTTGAAAAAAGGTAGGCTTATTTCCGTATGAATCGAAAAATTCAACTCGATGAGGCAAAGACATAAAAAAGGCTACCCAATGGCTTCCGGGTTCTGTAGACACGTCCACATTGCAGATAAAACAGGCAGGATAGTTCTCGATTCTTGTAGGCAGTTGATCACTTGGAAACACACCCAAAAAATAATTTCGAGTAACAGGGTCTTCTGTAAGAATCTTCTCAATTTGCAGTGAATTCATTTAGTTGGGAAAGTCGCATATCACGTGACGTGATTTACTAATTTCGATAATGTTTTCAAATTCAGCGTAAATGAACACAGTCGTTGTTTTCGGCAAATTTAATTTCGATGCGTAAATTGCCTTGTTGTTGTAAATTTAAATGAGGTCCGTCACATAAATCGGGACTTAAATCAAACACGTATAAGGTATGTCCGTTAGCAAAGTCTTCACGTGTTAAATAATTCCCAGCGTCTTGATGAAAACCAGAGAATAGACGATGATAAGCTCTTATATAATTGTTATTCTTGAAATCCAATTCTAAAGGCTTGCTCGGTACAGGTTGTCCGTCCACATAAACACTTAAAAAGTTGACGTTGTGATGGTGAAAGTAGAAGGGATTTAAATCATATTGTCCCGTATAAGCACTATTATCTAAAAGTCCAATAATAATACGTTTCGGCATGGTTCCTAAAAACACATTATCTTGCATAAACGACTTACTACCGGTTGATATGGAATAAGTCTTACATAGAACTCTATCGATGGGATATTTCGCAGTTGTTTTTTCCAAGGCTTTGGCATGCCCCAATAACACACCAGGGCTGACTTTCACTTTCCGAATGAAAAGAGAGGCATGTTCTAAAATCACTTTATAGTCGTAATAGGGTCGAGCGGCATCTTTCTTCACCATCAAACAAAACTCGGGTTTGCTTCGAGTCATTTTAATTTTCATATCCACCATATTCAGTAATAGGCGATTTTGTTGAAAAATATCAGAATGTAAAGGACCGATCATATCCAACGTTTTACTGTTTTGCGTCAGTTCATAGCGTTTCTTAAGTCAAGGGTTTGCGTCGCTAGTGGGATCCGATGTTGCTAAATTCTCGTCTTTGTAAAAACACTTGCAGCTCAACAAAGTTTTTTTAGCATCTTCACTATAGTTCACTAACGATTCGAGATATGCACGAAAGGGATAGGTATTATTAGAAGAGGAAATGCAACGGTCGTTGGCACTCACATCCACTTGTTGAAAAACTGAATCTAAAGAATTATTAATAAAGGCAACCGGTTCACCCGCAGGTAGATCCGTTCCGTCGGATTTCACAATTTTCGCTTTCACATGAATATAAGAAGCAGATAAATCCGAGTAATCTTCACCGGTTCCTGAGATAAGAAATTCTACAGGCCCCCCATCGCGAATATTAGCGAGAGGGTGATATTCAACATAATATCCTTTTTCAATAGCCGTTTGTGTGGGTGGGATTAAAAAGAGGTCCAATTCCGATTTAGCACAGGCAGGAGAATCTCGGTGAATAAGTCCAGTCATCTTTAGCCGAAAATATCGTGTACTTTCGCTCTCTTTACTTTGTGTTGAGTGACTACTTTAGCGGGTCGCTTTCTCTTTTTATATTGGCGACCGGAACCAATCATCGTTTTCACTTTCGTAGCCGCTTTATCTGTTAAGTTTTTTCCAGCTTCTTTAAATCGTCGTTTGGCAGCTATTTTAATGTTCTCGCCTCGGGATAGGTCGTTGAGTACATCTACACCTGTATGAAACAATTGTTTTCCTACGGCTTTCGCCCCCGACTTGAAAAGGGGTACCGCAGCACGAAAAAGAGACCGAAACAATCCGCCGAATCCATAGCCTCTTTGTAAAGGGGCGCCTTGGTAATAGTTTAAACCATGCCCAACTGTTGCGTATAATAATTTTCAAAAGATTTCGCACAACACTGGTAGGGAACCAACATCACGAGAGATATTTTTGTCGAAAGTGAAGTTTCACGTACGACTGCCCACGTTCGAATGGCGTTAATTCCCCCAGGTGCGTCCTTATAACAATTTCTAAAGAGTCAAATGATTTTCGACTAATTGTCATGTAATGCGGGCGATCAAAGGTCGCACAAATCACTTCTCCGTCTTTTCCAGTTACGTTCACGATTCGTAACAAGGGGGCTAACACGTCACCGACAATTTGCGGTTCCACAATATCCGAATAAATCATCAACACTCTATAATGAGCACACGGATCTGCTACATACGAACTCGTAACAGTTTGTTCTATATTTCCATCTAAGGATTCAATTTCAGACGGTTCAAATCCCAACATCTGTGCCAGACCGTTTTCCAAAATCACTTTAGCATTTTCTCGCACGTTGATAGTCACTCTTTTTGTAACGTTATTATAGGTGAACGAAATCTTTTTTTCAATGTCTTTAATAGAGATGGCTTTCAAAATATCCGGTACCGTCTCGTAAAATCCTGGGGGGATGCGTCTACCAATAGTCTTTCCGTCGTTCAAGTCAAATCCAATCAGATTGGTCGTACTATTCACATTATACCAAGTATGCGGGTAAATAAATTCCACAAGACCCACTTCCCATTCTCCTCTTAATTCGATAGGGGCGGGTAATCGAGTAACAAAATGTGAAATTTTATTCTCGGGAAAATAATTCCTAGAACTGTCCGAGGGTAATGTCAAGTAGAACGACATGTTGCTAAATGCGCTTTCAACCTTCTTGCACTCCCTTATAAGGAAGATAAATCAGACGAGGGAATCCATTGATTAAATTTGTTTGAATACCCTTTATATTTCACATGATATTCCACTCGCCCTTTACGGGTACGTTTCTCTAAAATCTTTTCAATTGTATAAGTGTCTTTCATTTGAACTTTTTGAAGCTCTTGGGGATAAAAGGTGCCTTGGATGGGTTCGTCCATCAAATCCTTAATTCGATAAACAGGAGGATCTCTTGTGACACACTCTGTCACTATAAACAGTTCTTCCGTCCAATTGGTTTCGTATCCTTTTTCAAAGGTCAGTTTCTGTTTCGAAACCCGCACCACATCACCCGGTTTAAACACACAAGGTTTTCTTTTCACATTTTCCAAGTCCCCATACAAAGTAAACCAGACATCGCTTTCGTTCTCGGGTGTCACTTCTGCTGGGGTTCTCTTGATACTCGAATGATAGGTATGGTTATAACTATCCACTAATGAGTCTAACACATCGATATAACGGTAAGTATGGTTATGGGTAAAATATTTCCACATTTTAGTTTTCAGGGTACGGTTAAAGCGTTCAACGACCGAAGCTTTCGTATTATTATGCGTCGTAAAAAATCGAACACCTTCTTGTTTTAATAATCTTTGCAAAAGCTGGTTCTTAAATTCCTTTCCAGCATCCGATTGAAGCGCCTTGGGTTTTCTCGTTACAAAAATAGTTTGAAACGCTTTCACAACTTCTTCCCCCCGTTTCGTTTTTAAGGGAATCACCCACGCATATTTAGAGAGAATGTCTATACACGTCAGTAGGTAACGAAACCCTTGATTGTACTTTTGTAAACTAATGACATCCACCAGATCGGTCTGCCATTGTTGATCCATCGAATACACAATCACTCGATTCGTCGGAAAATGTCTTCGAACCGGTTTGTGAAGCGTGTACGAGTCGACTCCGCTTAGCCATTTCTGTATCGTCTTCTTCTTGACTTTGCCTTTGGCAGCAAGATACAAGGCATTTACACCACCAAAACTTGCTGCGTGACTTGGAATCGGATAAATCGCCTTCATTACAACATAAAATTTTATTACGTGAGACGTTAATATTGAATCGCATCATATCGAAACAGATAAATTTCCCGTTTCATTTAAATTTAGTATAAAATCCACTTTAAATTTTTCACTACCGGTAAACACATAAATCAACGAATACACAATGCAAATTGTTATATAGAGACACACAACACTCAACACTTCCTCTCTTGAAGTCATGTTTACAAATGATACCTCACATATACATCATCTACTTTTAAACACTTAAAATCACATTTAAGTTAATGTTTTCATAGCGGGTGGTTATGGTGGGCCCACAATTTAAAAAAAAAAATGTACTTTCAATTACTTTAAAGAATTATAGCAGGGTTCCTACCCCTCAACTCCACTCGAAAAGGTTACACATATTATTTACAAAAAATCACGTGTATTTTGTTTAATCTCAGTTCACCTATAGGTTGGTCCAATCCTTTCATCTCCCTTTATTTTCCTACAAAAAAAAAATTAAGCCCCTCTAAAAATAAGCCCTCCCCTACCTACCTAGAAGACCCCCTAAAAATAAGAAAATTTCCAAAAGTAGTCCAAGTTGTAGTTTATATTTCACAAATATCTTACATCTAAACTTCATATTTAAAAAAAAAAAAAATTCCCTTTCATGAAAGAATCTGATTAAAACCCTTTATTTTCCTGCAAAAAAAAAAAAAAAATTAAGCCCCCCTAAAAATAAGCCCTCCCCTCTCTCCCTTAGCGGTTCAAAAAAAATTAAGCCCTCCCCTACTTCACTTCCTCTCTTATCTTTCAACACTTCCGGTTCACTTCCTGTCTTATCTTCCACACACTTCCTCTCTTATCTTCCATCACTTCCGCTTCCACTGCCAGGATCACTTCCGCTTCCACTGCCAGGATCACCACCTCCACCACAATCATTGATCCTGCTGGAGCCGGAGACCCATTAGTCTACTACTTTTCTTAAATCAGAGATGATAAAATTCTTGAGAGACAGCCATTTATCTGCCCCAGGTCACGATGGGATTACATTCATTATGCTCAAGCACCTTTCTGCACTATCCTTGAATAATCTTCTCTCCTACTTTAATAGGATTTGGATGGAGCAGACTTTTCCTAATGCTTGGTGCAGAACTATAATTATACCATTTCCAAAACAAGGAAAAGATGCTACCAATTGTAATAATGTCTAAGAAAAAGTGTTTTCTGTTGCCGAAAAGGCGGAAATTATCGAAAAAGCTGAACATTTTCACGGCATTAAAGTGGATCTGACAAAATCTTTTGAATGTTTCTTATTCCACATAACAAACAATTTTAAACAAAAAGTGACATTAGAATTACATTCCCAAATACTGGAAACCCATACGATAATAGTTCATAGAGCTGTATAGAACTTTATAGAATTCTATACAAGTTCTATAGAATAGCCATTCTATAGAATACTATTTCTATAGAGCAGGCCTGTCCAACCTTTCAGTAAGCCAGGGCGCACCTTAGCCTGTGGCACACAATCAAGGGCGTCATTATTCATAGGATTCGAAAAATACAAGAATATTATTTCCCTTTAGCAGTGGTGTCCTGAGTGTCACCCTCTTTGCTATTAAAATAAACGACATGCTGAAACAACTTCCTCCTTCTGTGAAGGGAGATCTTTATGTTGATGACTTCCACATAATGTGTATGGGACAGGATATACGTTTTATTGAGAGACAATGCAAATTGCAATTAAAAGTATTCTTAGCTGGACTAACAAAAATGGCTTTATAATTTCTCATGACAAAACTTCTTGTGTGCATTTCTGTAGACGAAGGGGTCTACATCCAGATCCTGAAATTTTTATCAGTTCATCTCAAATTCCTGTTGTGGACAAAGTTCGGTATCTTGGCGTACATTTTGACAATAGACTTTCTTTCTCACCACATATTTTACAGTTACAGACAAAATGCGAAAAATCCCTTAACTTACTTAAAGTACTCTCAAATACTTCTTGGGGAGCTGACCGCACTTCTCTCCTACAAATCTATAGAGCTGTGATCCGTACTAAAATTGACTATGCCTGCCAGGTTTACGGTTCCGCGAGTAAATCCATTCTTAAAAAACTTGACACTGTGCACCACAGCGCACTTAGTGTCTGCTCTGGTGCATTTCGTACGTCTCCAATTTTAAGTCTTTATGTTGACTGTAATGAACCAGCATTACACCAGATTCGTGAGAAACTTTCATTAGAATTAAATTACAGTGTCCTTTCTCATCCTGGCCATCCTCTTCACACATATATTTTAAATACCGACAATGATATTCTTTATCAGCATCGACCATCTTGCATCCCATCTTTTGGAGTCAGAATCAGAAACATTATTAATAATGGCCCTTTGATTAATATTGAGGTGAGTCCATGTCTCTCACATGTGTTCCCTCCATGGAGTCCTCCTAAGATTACATCCCTCCATCCTTTCAAAGGTTATAACAAAAACAACTTGGCACCTGCTGTTTTCCAACAATTATTTGCTGCTCATCGTGCGAAATTTAATAACTACACTGATGTTTATACAGATGGTTCCAAGAGCGGGGATATTGTTGGTTGCGGTGTTTTTATTGATAAAAGTAGTTTGAGTTATCGGCTTCATGCTAATATTTCCATCTTTACGGCGGAGTTGATTGCAATAGAGAGAGCCATGTCGCACATATCTCATCATCATAACACATCCTTCATCATATATACTGACTCAAATAGTTCTATTGATGCAATGAAATCTTTTAAAAAACATCCTTATGTATCAGCCATCCTTGAATTTTATAATAAATTGACTAGACGTGGATATAATATTTTATTTTGTTGGGTACCTGGACACATGGGTATTCCTGGCAATGAAAAAGCAGATGAGGCTGCAAAACTTGCTCTTAATCCATTACACCATAAAATTCCATTCTCAGACATTAAACTCCTTATAAAACATTTCATTCATAATAAATGGCAAGAAAGTTGGGATTTAGAACACAATAATAAACTGCACCATATCAAACCTATAATCATGATCTGGCTTCCAAGTTATCCAAGGAAAACATGTTCTTCTGACTCGTCTGATAATTGGACATGCAAGGATGACTCATAAACATCTCTTACTACGGGAGGATGCACCCATGTGCCACACTGTCATTTTGATACCTTGACTATTTATCATATTTTAACTGACTGTCCGGGTCTCCGGCACTTGTACAGAATTTATTTTAATTCATCATCACCAATCTTGACAAACCTCATTGGGGAAACTCCTCATGGGGCACTCTTTCATTTTTTAAAACAAACTGGCTTTTATTTTGAGGTATAGTTTTTATATACCCATCATGTTTTATATATAACATTGTTAGTTTATACTTGTTTAACTTGACATCTGGATGGGGTAACCCCATCCAGATAACATTTCTTAATGTAGTATTTTTTGTACTTTACTTTTTTTTAAGACTTTATATTTGTTTTATACACTGTATGACTGTATCTGGATGGGTGCCCCATCCAGATAATTGTTTCATTAAACTTTGTTTCTTTTTTAGATTTTGTTAACGTTACTTTTGTGATTTTTTTAGTTCATTCTTTGGCGCAGCTTGTCCCCAATGGGACCTTGCGCCATAAAATCCTATACAACCAACCAACCCTTTAGCAGTGATAGCGATACCCACATGTCTACAGGATACACAGACGAAGTGGTATGCATTATTAAAATGGCATGTACAGTGTTTAATCATTGGCGGCCTAAGTTGGAGGTGGCTCATCTAAAAAATTGAACAAAAAACATATCGTAGTAAATTTAACGTTATATTTTTTTGAGGTTTGGGAATGAAAAAAGGGGGGGGGGGGATTTTAAGGACTTTTGCATGTAAAGGAGGCAAAAACCTTAATAACACCTGTAATAAAAAAAGTATGCAAATATTAATTATTTTAAGGCAAATTAACTTTGGAGATGGGATTTTGTTTAAAGAAATCTAGAAAAATTAAACATTTGAAGGGGCGCCATGAAAATCTTTAAAGGGCGCCGCGTTGGACAGCTCTGCTATAGAGTTTTGAAGAGTTCTATAGAATACTTTTTCTAAAGAAAATGTTTCTATAGAAGTTCTGTAGAATTTTTTTTTCTATAGAACAGTTTTTCTATAGAGTGCTATAAACCTTATAGAATTAAGTTCTACTAGATGGAACCCATCAAAATTTGACGGCAAACAACTTGATAGTACCATAAAAATAAAATTTATAGTTGCTTTAACTTTACAAATTTCATAGTGGGGAGCATAATATGATTAAGCGGTCACTGACCTTTCCATTGATATATAACATGAGGGTTGTGTGCAAAATTTAGAAAGTACCCTTTAGGGGGGAGAGGGGCAAAGTGGGGAGATTGCCATCGGAGATGCATAATATGATTAAGCAGTCACAGACCTTTCCAACAATATATGACATGAGGGTTGTCAACAAAATTTAGAAAAGTATCACTTGGGGGGTTGGGGGGGGCAAAGTGGGGAGATGGACATTGGAGATGCATAATATGATTAAGTGGTCACAGACCTTTCCAATGATATATAACATGAGGGTTGTGTGCAAAATTTAGAAAGTACCCCTTGGGGGGGGGGGGGCAAAGTGGGGAGATGTAAAATATGATTAAGCGGTCACAGACCTTTCTAACAATATATGACATGAGGGGTGTCAACAAAATTTAGAAAAGTATCCCTTGGGGGGGGGGTGGGGGGGCAAAGTGGAGAGATGGACATTGGAGATGCATAATATGATTAAGTGGTCACAGACCTTTCCAATGATATATAACATGAGGGTTGTGTGCAAAATTTAGAAAGTACCCTTTGGGGGGGAGGGGGGGCAAAGTGGGGAGATGGACATCAGAGATGCATAATATGACTAAGTGGTCACAGACCTTTCCAATGATATATAACATGAGGGTTGTGTGCAAAATTTAGAAAGTACCCTTTAGGGGGGAGGGGGGCAAAGTGGGGAGATGGACATCGGAGATGCATAATATGATTAAGCAGTCACAGACCTTTCCAACAATATATGACATGAGGGGTGTCAACAAAATTTAGAAAAGTATCACTTGGGGGGTTGGGGGGGGGCAAAGTGGGGAGATGGACATTGGAGATGCATAATATGATTAAGTGGTCACAGACCTTTCCAATGATATATAACATGAGGGTTGTGTGCAAAATTTAGAAAGTACCCTTTGGGGGGGAGGGGGGCAAAGTGGGGAGATGGACATCGGAGGTGCATAATATGATTAAGTGGTCACAGACCTTTCCAATGATATATAACATGAGGGTTGTGTGCAAAATTTAGAAAGTACCCTTTAGGGGGGAGGGGGGCAAAGTGGGGAGATGGACATCGGAGATGCATAATATGATTAAGCAGTCAGACCTTTCCAACAATATATGACATGAGGGGTGTCAACAAAATTTAGAAAAGTATCACTTGGGGGGTTGGGGGGGCAAAGTGGGGAGATGGACATTGGAGATGCATAATATGATTAAGTGGTCACAGACCTTTCCAATGATATATAACATGAGGGTTGTGTGCAAAATTTAGAAAGTACCCTTTGTGGGGGAGGGGGGCAAAGTGGGGAGATGGACGTCGGAGATGCATAATATGATTAAGCAGTTACAGACCTTTCCAACAATATATGACATGAGGGGTGTCCACAAAATTTAGAAAAGAGCCCCCTTAGGGGGGGGGAGGGAGTGGCGGGATGGATCCCGGCGATGCATAACATGAATAAGTGGTCAAAGACTTTTCCAGCGATATATCACATGAGGGGTGTGTGCAAAATTTTGAAAAGTGTCCCACTTGGGGGGGGGGGAGTGAGGGGATGGACCCCAGAGATGCATAACATGAAAAAGAGGTCACAGGCATTTCAACTTGCAACTTTTTTCTCGAAGGCATTTGACAATAAATTTTTTTTACCCAAGACAATTTAACGATATTCTTATATTTTATTGCGTAATTTGTCAAACGTTCATGGAAAAAATCATGAAATTCGCTAATCAATAGTTGATAAATTATAAAATTCAACAATTGATAGTAGTAAAATTGGTCAATCGATAACGGAAAAATCACGAAATTCATCAAATGGTCTCCCGTAAAAAATTGTCCTGCACACTGATGTGATGATCAAAAGGGTTTTGAAGTATAGGACAAAATTAGCACTTGCCAAACAGCGAGTAATACTGAAAATTTGGCAATGGACTTTATTGCCACCACTGGTCAAACATAATAGTCACACTCACCAATTGCGATGACTGAATGGAAAAAGATTTTTTTCTCTGCTGTCGCTCGACAAATTTCAAAACCATTTGGCGAATTTCACGATTTTTTCCCCGAAATTGACGGATTGTGATTTTTTTCTCGAAGTCATTCGAAAACTTTTTCCTCCGAAACCAGTTGATGAACTTTGCGATTTTTCCACTGTCGATTAATGAATTTTGTTATTTTTCCGCTATCGATTGACAAATTTCGCATTTTATCGACTATCAATTAATGAATTTCACGATTTTTTCCATGAACGAACAAATTGCGCACTTTCTTTCCGCTAATGTTTGACACATTTCGCCCTTTACAATTCAGCCAATGAGTTGAACGTTGTTTCTTTCCAGAAATGTCAGGAATGAAACAATGCCCCATGGACGAATGTGTGCGATGCAGCAACGGGCGTCACAGACTTTTTAGGGCACCTGCCGACTAAAAACATCTAACCAATCTTCATGGGGGGAAAAAATCACAGATTTCGTCAAATGATTGAGGAAAAAACACTAATTTCATCAAAGGATCATGGGAAAACATGACTTTCGTTAAAAGACCACAGAAAAAACGTGAATCATGCAAAAGGATCGTGAAAGATAAGCAAATTTTGTCAAAGAATCGCAAAAAAGGAAATTTCACCAAAAAATCACGCTTTTTTACTAAATTTTGTCTAAAAATTGCGGAATAAAATGTATTTTATCAACGAATCGCTGGAAAATGTGAATTTCATTAAGGATCGCGAGAAAAATGCGAAATTCTTCAAAGGATCTCTGAAAAAACACGAATTTCGTCAAAGAATTGCTGAAAAAACATGAATCTCGCCCAATAACAGAAAAATCATGATTCATAATCATTATATCTAGTAGTATATGTAAATACAGTTTGTGATATAAGACAAAATTAACACTCACCAATCGGCAAGTAATACTGAAAATTGGTGATTGATGTTATTGCCAGTACTGGCTAAACTTAATAGTCACACTCGCCAATTGCGATGATTGAATGTAAGATGAAATTTTTTTTCCCGCTGTCACTCAAAGAAATTTTAAACCATTTGGTGAAGTTTTTTCCATCGGGATTTCGCCAACTTATGAGCCTAAATTCATTTTTAAACAGTAAATCCGAAATGGACATCTAAGTATTCATACAAATTACAATAAATAAAATAAATAAATAAAATAAATACCTTCTAAACACTCCACAGTGAGTTCTAGATAAATATCTTCCTAGGTTTAACGCAACGTGACAACAGAAAAAAACAACAGATGATACGATCCCAAACACGTTTGTAGAGACAGTCATAGACCCTCACCTCATTGGCCGGTGATTTTTTGACGCATGCGTATTCGATCGAATTTCGATGGAATAGATTTGACAGTAGTACATAGTAGATTTGACATAGTAGGTTATATGAGAATAAATTACACATGTTTGGCAGAAAAAAATGCATTTTATTGCGCATTTGTGTACAAAAGGAAAAAAACACAATTTGTGCATATGAGAAAAAAAAGAATAAGAAAAGGTGTTTTCTTCAAAGAAAATCATTTTCAGTAGGGGGTATGGTTTCCACGGGCGGCCAGCAATGTTGAACTCCTTTGAGGCATGGACTCAATGAGGCTATTAATGACGAGTTGGGGTATTCTGCCCCACTCTTCCAGAAGAGCTCTTTCCAGTTCTTGGAGAGTTTGTGGGGGTTGTTGGCGGCCAGAAACTCGTCTTCCTAGAGCGTCCCAAACGTGCTCGATTGGATTCATGTCTGGAGAACACGCTGGCCATTCCATTCGAACGATTCCTTCCTCGAAAAGGAAATCCTCCACCAGGTTTGCACGATGTGGCCTGCAGTTATCGTCCATTAAAATGAAGTTATCTCCGATTGCTGCAGCGTAAGGGACTACAATAGGTCTGAGGATCTCATCCCTATATCGCCGACCAGTCAGAGCTCCATCTCGAATGATGTAGAGGTGAGTGCGCCCGTCTATGGAGATGCCACCATACACCAACACTCTTCCACCGCCAAATCTGACACTTTCGTGCATGAACGCAGGATTATTCCTACTGCCACGGTCCCTTCAGATGAAAATACGCCTATTTTCCGGATGCACAGAAAAACGGGACTCGTCAGAAAACAGAATATTGCGCCATTCATTTCTCCTCCAGTTGACATGCTCGGTTGCCCACTCCCTGCGGTCGCGACGATGCCTTGATGTTAATCTAACACATACCATCGGTCGGCGAGCATACAGACCTACAGCATGGAGCCGGTTTCGGACAGTCTGAGTTGAAATCGTGGTGCCTGTAGTCGAGCGAAGGTGTTGTTGGAGAAGAGTAGCGTTCATGTTTCGGTGTCTTCGAGCTGTTAACGCTAAATACCGATCTTCATTGGGCGTTGTTGCCCGTCTACGACCTTGCCCTGGTCTTCGGCCTGCACATCCACTCTCCAAAAAACGGTTCCAGATCCTGGAAATAACACTTTGTGACACTCCAATGGCTTGCGCTACTTCGGCTTGAGTTTGGCCCCCTTCTAACCTACCAACAATTCTCCAAGCTTCTGAATCTGTCAAATGACTTCGCTGAGACATCGTACTCATCGAAACAAAGCAATTACTGAATGCCGATCATCCTTGTCTTCATTCTCTTTTATCCAGTTGAAAGTCAAATTTCATTCGCTGCCGCTGAAGCGATGTTTTTGACGTCGAACTCAAAATTTGCATACTCCACAGTTTGAAAACCAGAAAAATTTGCATTTGTGATTCTCTTCTTCTATTTTCGGCAAAAAAAATTTCTTTTATATCTTTATTTTATATAAAACTTCAAATATCCTTTAATTGTTTTGAGCAGTGTATTATATATAACAGATTCAGAATATCTGCATTTTCTATTTCACAAATACCAATATAAGATGTTTTGATGGAATTTAGAGAGTTGGTACAGTCAATGTATCTCACAACTACAGCTTCATATTCTACAGCTTTTTTTGTAGTCGAGCCATCGGTGCATAACGTTAAATATTTTGCTTTATTAATACTTTCAATAACTTCTTTCTGTAGAGATAGAGATACATACTTAAGCAACATGTTGAAAGAAATTTCGTTTTGGTAAGTATCACCCAACTGTGATCCATTAAAATTTTAGAGTTCGCAATCTGAAGCAAAATCTCATGCAGGCCTGTCTTTTAACACAAAATTAAAAACAATCCTCATTATACGTTCCATTTTTTGCTGTACAAGAGAGTCAATGCAAGTTAATTTTTTACCAATTGGTGACCCGGCAAGTGTAGATATAGATTTCTCCTTTTCAAAACATTTTAAATGGGCAATGCTGTTGAAATGAAAGTCAACAGCCTCTTTTTTTCCTCTGTGGTGGTCTCAAATTTTTATGATCTTTTACAAAATTAGTACAAATTTTAGAACCCAAAGAATTTGTCCATTTTGTGCAAACTTTGCACCACATTCTCCATGGATCTTCAGCTAAAAATATTAAGTTTACCAGTTCAGTCATAATTAGTGCAGTCAACAAGAATTGCATATTAAAATACATACAGAATTTATATCAAAATAAAAATGTCTAATTTTGGCTCTATACCTGAACTGAAAGTTTCATTGTTTACATCTGTGATGATATGTGGATTTTAGGATTGCAGATTTCAGGGAGTCTGCTGTATTTAAAAATATCAATCATTTTTACTAACAATATAGTTTGTTAAAATTTCAAACGATTGTGCATATTTTTAATTGATTTAGTCATCTTTGAAATATCATCTGCCACTCTCTATGCAGCTGCTGTATTTTTTTCTGTAGACAGGCTATGGCTTCTCAGTTCCTTTAATTCCATTTCTGTCTTTTTTTTATCAAGGTGCTTCTTTTAGCACCTTGATCTGAAAAAAAAATAAATAATTACACAATGAATGAATGAAAAGTTAAAAATTAGAACAGCAAATGTAAAATTATACTAATTTTCAAAATAATGGTTTCTAATCTATGTATAACTTCATCTAACCCTTTCTATGCCTAATGCAGGATTCAACTTTTTAATAGTAGACCAGTAATTTGCACAGCTTGGTTGCAAGAGTAGTGTGAATTTGAGACTATTTGTGAATTATAGATCACATCTATTTCATCTTTGTTTACATTTTTTTAATTCATATTTGATTATTTTTTATTCTTAAATTTAAAAAACAATTAAAATACACACTTAAACATATAAATTAGTTATGAATTATGTTTAATAATAATATATTATTATTATTTTTTGAGATTGCATTAATGGATGTCTGATTTTAAGCATTTCATTTATGTTGATGAATTGTACCTTGCAGTCTATAAAAAGTCACAAGTTCTTGCTGAGTCCCTAAACTTTGTTTCTTTAAAAAGTATATCTGTCCTACTGCAAAACCATTAAATTTTGTGTGTTTTCTTTAATATTCTTTTATTTGGCGCAGCTTGTCCCCATAGGGACCTTGTGCCATTAAACCCAATACAACCAACCAACCAACCTACTACAAAACCTGCATTAAAAGTAATTTTTTTATTGTTATGAAACTGGAAGAGATCATAGGATTTTCTTGAATTCAATTTCTTTGTGGAATAATATAATTATTGCAATGTATTATTATTATCTTTTTTATAATAAATGAGTAAGGAAAAAAACATCATTTTTATGTCAATAGAATATTCCTAACAGATATTTGGTGTCACCATCTGCTTATGAAAATGAGTACTGAAGGTTTTTTTTTTAATTTCAGTGTCATATAATACTATTAAAATAACTTTAAGAATATTAATAAATGTCTGCAAATTTCTTTTCAAATTTCCAATTCCAATTTAATGGATGGTAGTGGGGGAGAGTTATTAGTAAGTATTGAAACAGTATAAAAAAATTTCAATAACTTTCTTTTACAAAAAAAAAAATCAGGAATGTTAGAAATAAGCTTAATAATAATGTCATGTGAAAAGGAGAAAAAAAAAATTCTAACATTTGAATTACTAATTCAAGAATTTTTCCATAATTATTTTGCAAGGAAGATGTATATTTAAGAATTATTTGATACATATATGTGGTTGTGCCATCTATTGGTAAAAATCAGTTATAAATGTTTTATTAACATTAACAGTGTAATGTGCTATTACATATTAATCAATGTTCAAAAATAATAAATATAATATGATTTTAAAATGTTTTAAAGTTTATTATTAAGATTTAAGGTAAATATATATATATATATATGATTAAATATATTATTTAAGTAAGCATCTTTTTTCATTTAAAACAATTACTTTTAAGTTCATTGCACTTCATGCAGGTCTCAATACCATCTCGGCACTGCATCATTGATTGCTCTTAGAAAGGGTTTTTTATTTGTCAGTAATTAATTATAAACAAAATATAAAGATACCTTAGATAACACTAAACAGATTTCTGTTAAAACATTTTGAGCTTACTGGGTGGAATTGATGGGCCTGTTACATTTGCTGATAAGCCAGGAACATTGTCATCAGCAGCTGTAGATGAGCCAGGTGCAGAGTCTTCCATTCTGGATGATCCAGGCACAGCAGAGTCTTCCATTCTGGATGATCCAGCAATGGAACTTGCTGAACAGGCAGGTAGAGGAAACAAATCATCCTTCTCTGAAATTGTAATTTCTTCACAATCATAAAGAGGATGTAATAATTGTGCGTTGCATTGCACTGAATCCTGAGAGAGGTAGAGAAAAAAAAGAAAAATATTAATGAAGGAAATCTCTATTAGTTTTTCCTTTTATCACAGTTTACAACTTTTTTTCCAGGATAATAAACATACTTCGAACGAGGAAGTTTATTTAAAAATTAAATGGATTAACCCTCTGACTGCTCAATTTTTTTTTTTTTTTCAAAATCCTTTCGACCAATATATAATCAACCTTTATCTCTTATTCTTATACTATTACATATTTCAAATCATCCTGTATATGAAAAATGTGATCATTTATCATTTTCATTTTCAACCTTTGATTGTGGAATTTTTAATACAAAATTGCTTCAAAAATTGTAAATTACGTAAATTTTTCTACAAATGTCTTGCCCGTGGAAATCGCGGGATAAGCAGTCAGAGGGTTAAAGACTACAATGAAAGGCCATAGGTTTTATTAAATAATTTTTTTTGGTTGAAATTATGTTTGAAAAGTTACTTTATAAGTTATACACAAAATTAAGAATAAAAATAACAAAGAAAAAAAAAGATGCATGCACAATCACTGAAACTTTGTACATTTTAAAGCTATATTTTTACAATATGTATGTATTATATATATTTATGATGTATGTATACCATAAGTATCTAAGTAAAATTTAATCAACAATGAAAAAAAAATGAAAAAAAACTGCCCCATGCATGAAAAAAAAAATGAAAAAGCGAAATACTGTATGTTTATAATATGAATAATATTAACAGTAAAATTTTTTAATCTTACTGAAGTATTATGCATTAATATTTGATTTAAAAATAGGTTCACATAATTTAAAAGACATGAATTTTATTATTTTATTACTTAAAATAAAGATTCATAAATGTATCAATATTCTACTAGTGCAGTACAGAAGAAAATATACCCATGGATAAACTAAATTGTGATTTAAAAAAAAAATTATACAATTACACTTGTTGGTATGCCTGCTTCTGGCACAGACAAATCGCCGGTGGCAGCCACCCATCCCGTCATACTGAGCAGGCTTTCCTCCATTGGATTAAGTGTATCCACACTATCATCCCTTCCTCTACGTGTCTGTTCATTGATTTTTCGTAATTTGGCGGCTTTGTTCCTGACGTAGCCCTTCTCATCATTCCATGTCTGTAAAAAGCATTATAATACAGTATAAAAATTTAAAGTAACAAAATTGGGTAAAAATTTGGAATAACACTGATATAAGACTAAGTAGGTTATGACATGTCACATGTATTTGTCTTATAAATTAAAGCATTGACCAAAACTGCCACGTGTGCGCTTCTAGTTATCTTTCTTATTGATATAACATATTTCTTTCTTAAATTGGGTAATTATTTATTGGGGTTTTCCAATAGTTTGGTCATGGAATTTTCTTGGATATGGTCAAGGAAAATCATGGAAAGTCAGGGAAATTGCCAGACATGTTTTGCTGGGAACCCTGTTATTCTGTTGAAATGGTTTCTTTCTGTTTGTTCCCTGACCCTTTTATATAAGTAGGTTTTTCACAATTTTGGATTTCATTTATAATTAGCCTGGTATAAAAGATAAATATTTACTAAAAGGTTTCTTTTAGAGGGAGGGGGAGTAAATTTGCAATATTGTCAAATATATTGGTGTACAAAACTTATTTTTTAGCATTATTTATGCTGTTTATTCTTCAATAACTTTTTTTCTCTAGAATAGGCTCCTAAAGATTATTTTTTCTAATGAACTATTATTTTCTCTTCAGTAGCACCCACTGGAAGTTTTCAAGTCGTTGGGGAATATTTTGCTGCTCAATTTTAGCAATGGAAGTTAGAATATGGCTTACTGAAAATTTTACATCAAGTAAAAGCCTCTTTATCAAACTCAATTCCTTTTCTATTGTATCATTCTTTCTATGGGAAAAAAATAAAAGTTACTAAAAACTTTTCCTTTTTTCAGAAATAAAATATTGTAAAAAAATTGAAATTCATACTTTTCAAGTCATCGCAGTTTGAGCAATTTACATCTATGACTGATGAGGAGTTTATGATAGGAGTCATGGGGGCTCTAGTTTCCCCCATACTTTTTCTTCTGTTTAAAAAATATGAGGCAGACTCTATGTCGGTGTTTCGTGAAAATAGGTCCACCTCTTTATTATCTTGATAATTTTTCATTGCAGCCAGTGCATTTGAATAGCTTTCTGTAGTGAAGAAAATCAAATCAAATTGAAAATGTATATTTTAACTGTAAGGAAAAAAAATAGAAAAATAGAACAGTTGCATTAGGGGTTTCTGAAATAGAATTAACAGTGAATTTTGAATAAAATAAACGTTATTTTAAATTTTGAATTTTCCTAAAAGAGAAGAAATAAAATTTTGCCGATGATCGAAAGTGATATAAACAAACAAACATACAAAGTAGTTATGAAATATAAATAAGAACGGTATAAGTAAAAATGGTATTCATGATAAAAGTAAAACTTCTTACCTGAACTATGGATTACTGGATCACTGAAAAATATATATAATATGCCAATATCTGTGCCATAATTAAGTTTAATAAATTAATAATAATAAATTAATTTTACTGTATTAATTATTTATAGTCTTCCAATAAATCCTCACCGTACGATAGTTGTGTTTCAGTATAAAATTTTATTATTAATTCCTCAGCAATTTTTAAGTTATTTACAGTTACAGATTGTTTCATTAATATACCAAGTGCACCCACCAAGAAACTAATGTGGTCCAAGTAAGGTTGTTTCAAAATATCTTTTAGACTTTGAAAACCTATACAAAAGAAAAATTTTCCATTCTTAAGCTTTATACAGAGTTCTCTCATATATATGGTTCTTCGAATTCTTCCAACATCATGTGGGAAAATAATTCTATTCATACAGTCGTTTATTAAACTGTAAACTGTGTGACTGCAATCACAAAATTCTCGAGAATTATTACAACTGTCAAACCATGAATTAACAAGATATTTCGTTTTAAATATATAGACAAGTATGAAAAAACAATTAACATATCTAATATAATTTTATGTTATGTAGAAAAATGAACATATTTATACTCGTTTAATTCACATATAGTTTTTAATGTCTAAAACATCAGGTCAACCTGAACTGAACAGGAAACAAGTCAGCACATAATGAAATAAATGGCCAAGTTTTCTTTATGTTTTATGGGTATGTTTGTGATCACCATAAATTTAATTTTGTACTTCCGCGTAAAATCCTGCATTAGGTTGGGTAAGCTGATTATTCTGTTGAAATGGTTTCTTTCTGTTCCCTCACCCTTTTTATATAAGTAGAATTTTCACAATTTTGGATTTCATTTATAATTAGCATGGTATAAAAGATAAATATTTACTAAAAGGTTTCTTTTAGAGGGAGGGGGAGTAAATTTTCAATATTGTCAAATGTATTGGTGTACAAAACTTATTTTTTAGCATTATTTATGCTGTTTATTCTTCAATAACTTTTTTTCTCTAGAATAGGCTCCTAAAGATTATTTTTTCTAATGAACTATTATTTTCTCTTCAGTAGCACCCACTGGAAGTTTTCAAGTCGTTGGGGAATATTTTGCTGCTCAATTTTAGCAATGGAAGTTAGAATGTGGCTTACTGAAAATTTTACATCAAGTAAAAGCCTCTTTACCAAACTCAATTCCTGTTCTATTGTATCATTCTTTCTATCGGAAAAAAATAAAAGTTACTAAAAATTTTACCTTTTTTCAGAAATAATATATTGTAAAAAAAATCAAATTCATACTTTTCAAGTCATTGCAGTTTGAACAATTTACATCTATGACTGATGAATAGTTTATGATAGGATTCAAGGGGACTCTAGGAGTCATGGGGGCTCTAGGAGTCATGGGGGCTTCAATAACTTTTTTTCTCTAGAATAGGCTCCTAAAGATTATTTTTTCTAATGAACTATTATTTTCTCTTCAGTAGCACCCACTGGAAGTTTTCAAGTCGTTGGGGAATATTTTGCTGCTCAATTTTAGCAATGGAAGTTAGAATATGGCTTACTGAAAATTTTACATCAAGTAAAAGCCTCTTTATCAAACTCAATTCCTTTTCTATTGTATCATTCTTTCTATGGGAAAAAAATAAAAGTTACTAAAAACTTTACCTTTTTTCAGAAATAAAATATTGTAAAAAAATTGAAATTCATACTTTTCAAGTCATTGCAGTTTGAGCAATTTACATCTATGACTGATGAGGAGTTTATGATAGGATTCAAGGGGACTCTAGGAGTGATGGGGGCTCTAGTTTCCCCCATACGGACATAATAAACAATCGAGGTAACGCATATTATACACTGAAAAACATACACGTGCCAATGAAAACCCTTTTCTAGAAAGATCACGGAAGTGAAGTGTGGCTAAAACATGAATATCATAAGTTTAACGAATCAGACAAAGACTTGTCTGGCGCCATCTCTTGAAACGAAAGCGTACTACGCCATTCGATTTTCATTTCAATCAAACATTGCCGTATGGCGTGAATGAGAATAGCCAAAATAACTGAAATGTGGCATTTGAATGTTTATGAAATAAATATACAGTGGAACTTCCCTTTAACGAAGTCCCTATTTAACGAAGTTTTCTACTTAACGAAAAAAGGAGACCGTTTCAAGGCACGTTTGTTTACTTGGGAAGATATCTTAAACCACGGTTGGCCGAGAAATTCAAATTTCACAAAAGGAGACCGTTTTAAAGGCGCGTTTGTTTACTTGGGAAGAAATCTTAAACCACGGTTGGCCGAGAAATATCTTAAACAACGGTTGGCCGAGAAATTCAAATTTCACAAAAGGAGACCGTTTCAGAGGCGCGTTTGTTTACATGGGAAGATATCTTGAACCACGGTTGGCCGAGAAATTCAAATTTCACAAAAGGAGACCGTTTTAAAGGCGCGTTTGTTTACTTGGGAAGAAATCTTAAACCACGGTTGGCCGAGAATTTCAATTTTTGGAAAAGGAGATCGTTTCCAAGGTTCGTGTGTTTACTTGGGAAGATATCATAATCCACAGTTGGCCGAGAAATTCAAATTTCTCAAAGGCGCGTTTGTTTACTTGGGAAGATATCTTGAACCACGGTTGGCCGAGAAATTCAAATTTCACAAAAGGAGACCGTTTTAAAGGCGCGTTTGTTTACTTGGGAAGAAATCTTAAACCACGGTTGGCCGAGAATTTCAATTTTTGGAAAAGGAGATCGTTTCCAAGGTTCGTGTGTTTACTTGGGAAGATATCGTAATCCACAGTTGGCCGAGAAATTCAAATTTCACAAAAGGAGACCGTTTTAAAGGCGCGTTTGTTTACATGGGAAGATATCTTAATCCACGGTTGGCCGAGAAATATCTTAAACAACGGTTGGCCGAGAAATTCAAATTTCACAAAAGGAGACCGTTTCAAAGGCGCGTTTGTTTACATGGGAAGATATCTTGAACCACGGTTGGCCGAGAAATTCAAATTTCACAAAAGGAGACCGTTTTAAAGGCGCGTTTGTTTACTTGGGAAGAAATCTTAAACCACGGTTGGCCGAGAATTTCAATTTTTGGAAAAGGAGATTGTTTCCAAGGTTCGTGTGTTTACTTGGGAAGATATCATAATCCACAGTTGGCCGAGAAATTCAAATTTCTCAAAGGTGCGTTTGTTTACTTGGGAAGATATCTTGAACCACGGTTGGCCGAGAAATTCAAATTTCACAAAAGGAGACTGTTTCAAAGGCGCGTTTGTTTACTTGGGAAGATATCTTGAACCACGGTTGGCCGAGAAATTCAAATTTCACAAAAGGAGACCGTTTCAAAGGCGCGTTTGTTTACTTGGGAAGAAATCTTAAACCACGGTTGGCCAAGAATTTCAATTTTTGGAAAAGGAGATCGTTTCCAAGGTTCGTGTGTTTACTTGGGAAGATATCGTAATCCACAGTTGGCCGAGAAATTCAATTTTTGGAAAAGGAGATCGTTTCCAAGGTTTGTGTGTTTACTTGGGAAGATATCGTAATCCACAGTTGGCCGAGAAATTCAAATTTCACAAAAGGAGACTGTTTTAAAGATGCGTTTGTTTACATGGGAAGATATCTTGAACCACGTTTGGCCGAGAAATATCTTAAACCATGGTTGGCCGAGAAATTCAAATTTCACAAAAGGAGACCGTTTTAAAAGCGCGTTTGTTTACTTGGGAAGAAATCTTAAACCACGGTTGGCCGAGAAATTAAATTTTTGGAAAAGGAGATCGTTTCCAAGGTTCGTGTGTTTACTTGGGAAGATATCGTAATCCACAGTTGGCCGAGAAATTCAAATTTCACAAAAGGAGACCGTTTTAAAGGCGCGTTTGTTTACATGGGAAGATATCTTAATCCACGGTTGGCCGAGTTTTCAATTTTCGCAAAAGGAGATCGTTTCCAAGGTTCGTGTGTTTACTTGGGAAGATATCTTGAACCACGGTTGGCCGAGAAATATCTTAAACCACGGTTGGCTGAGAAATTCAAATTTCACAAAAGGAGACCGTTTTAATGGCGCGTTTGTTTACTTGGGAAGATATCTTAAACCACGGTTGGCCGAGAATTTCAATTTTTGGAAAAGGAGATCGTTTCCAAGGTTTGTGTGTTTACTGGGGAAGATATTGTAATCTACAGTTGGCCGAGAAATTCAATTTTTGGAAAAGGAGATCGTTTCCAAGGTTCGTGTGTTTACTTGCGAAGATATCGTAATCCACAGTTGGCCGAGAAATTCAAATTTCACAAAAGGAGACCGTTTTAAAGGCGCGTTTGTTTACATGGGAAGATATCTTAATCCACGGTTGGCCGAGAAATATCTTAAACAACGGTTGGCCGAGAAATTCAAATTTCACAAAAGGAGACCGTTTCAAAGGCGCGTTTGTTTACATGGGAAGATATCTTGAACCACGGTTGGCCGAGAAATTCAAATTTCACAAAAGGAGACCGTTTTAAAGGCGCGTTTGTTTACTTGGGAAGAAATCTTAAACCACGGTTGGCCGAGAATTTCAATTTTTGGAAAAGGAGATTGTTTCCAAGGTTCGTGTGTTTACTTGGGAAGATATCATAATCCACAGTTGGCCGAGAAATTCAAATTTCTCAAAGGTGCGTTTGTTTACTTGGGAAGATATCTTGAACCACGGTTGGCCGAGAAATTCAAATTTCACAAAAGGAGACTGTTTCAAAGGCGCGTTTGTTTACTTGGGAAGATATCTTGAACCACGGTTGGCCGAGAAATTCAAATTTCACAAAAGGAGACCGTTTCAAAGGCGCGTTTGTTTACTTGGGAAGAAATCTTAAACCACGGTTGGCCAAGAATTTCAATTTTTGGAAAAGGAGATCGTTTCCAAGGTTCGTGTGTTTACTTGGGAAGATATCGTAATCCACAGTTGGCCGAGAAATTCAATTTTTGGAAAAGGAGATCGTTTCCAAGGTTTGTGTGTTTACTTGGGAAGATATCGTAATCCACAGTTGGCCGAGAAATTCAAATTTCACAAAAGGAGACTGTTTTAAAGATGCGTTTGTTTACATGGGAAGATATCTTGAACCACGTTTGGCCGAGAAATATCTTAAACCATGGTTGGCCGAGAAATTCAAATTTCACAAAAGGAGACCGTTTTAAAAGCGCGTTTGTTTACTTGGGAAGAAATCTTAAACCACGGTTGGCCGAGAAATTAAATTTTTGGAAAAGGAGATCGTTTCCAAGGTTCGTGTGTTTACTTGGGAAGATATCGTAATCCACAGTTGGCCGAGAAATTCAAATTTCACAAAAGGAGACCGTTTTAAAGGCGCGTTTGTTTACATGGGAAGATATCTTAATCCACGGTTGGCCGAGTTTTCAATTTTCGCAAAAGGAGATCGTTTCCAAGGTTCGTGTGTTTACTTGGGAAGATATCTTGAACCACGGTTGGCCGAGAAATATCTTAAACCACGGTTGGCTGAGAAATTCAAATTTCACAAAAGGAGACCGTTTTAATGGCGCGTTTGTTTACTTGGGAAGATATCTTAAACCACGGTTGGCCGAGAATTTCAATTTTTGGAAAAGGAGATCGTTTCCAAGGTTTGTGTGTTTACTGGGGAAGATATTGTAATCTACAGTTGGCCGAGAAATTCAATTTTTGGAAAAGGAGATCGTTTCCAAGGTTCGTGTGTTTACTTGCGAAGATATCGTAATCCACAGTTGGCCGAGAAATTCAAATTTCACAAAAGGAGACCGTTTTAAAGGCGCATTTGTTTACATGGGAAGATATCTTAATCCACAGTTGGCCGAAAAATTCAATTTTTGGAAAAGGAGATCGTTTCCAAGGTTCGTGTGTTTACTTGGGAAGATATCGTAATCCACAGTTGGCCGAGAAATTCAAATTTCACAAAAGGAGACCGTTTTAAAGGCGCGTTTGTTTACTTGGGAAGATATCTTGAACCACGGTTGTCCGAGAAATATCTTAAACCACGGTTGGCCGAGAAATTCAAATTTCACAAAAGGAGACTGTTTCAAAGGCGCGTTTGTTTACTTGGGAAGATATCTTGAAACACGGTTGGCCGAGAAATTCAAATTTCACAAAAGGAGACCGTTTCAAAGGCGCGTTTGTTTACTTAGGAAGAAATCTTAATCCACGGTTGGCCGAGAAATATCTTAAACCACGGTTGGCAACAGTGAAAACAGTGAATGATATCTTTGTGTCTATCAGGATGTTACAGTAATTCACAAACCATTACACTTTTCCGTCTTTGAATAGCATATAGACGTAACACAGTCGAAAACAGTGAAAGAGATCTTTGTGTCTATTGGAATTTTACAGTAATGCAATGACTTTACACTTTTCCGACTTTGAATAGCATATAGACGTAAAACAGTCGAAAACAGTAAATCGGAAAAGTGTTAATAAAGATCTCACTCGCCCATACCTAAGCCTGAATCGATGTATATAGGCATTCAATTGTGTTAAATTAGGCCCAAACAAAACGAACGGGCCCATAGCTAAGCCTATATCAATATAGGCCTGTATCGATGTATATAGGCATTCAATTGTGTTAAATTAGGCCTAAACAAAGCGAACGGGCCCATAGATAAGCCTATATCGATGTATATAGGCATTCAATTATAGGCATTCCACGTAAAACAGTGAGTGAGATCTGTGTGTCTATTGGGATCTTACAGTAATGCACAAACTTTTACACTTTTCCGACTTTAAATAGCACATAGACGTAAAACAGACAAAAACAGTGAGTGAGATCTTTGTGTCTATCGGGATTGTACGGATATTCACACACTTGTACACTTTTCCGACTTTGAATAGCATATAGACGTAAAACAGTCGAAAACAGTGAATAAGATCTTTGTGTCTATCAGGATGTTACAGTAATTCACAAACTTTTACACTTTTCCGACTTTGAATAGCATATAGACGTAAAATAGTCGAAAACAGTGAATGATATCTTTGTGTCTATCAGGATGTTACAGTCATTCACAAACCATTACACTTTTCCGTCTTTGAATAGTATATAGACGTAACACAGTCGAAAACAGTGAAAGAGAACTTTGTGTCTATTGGGATTTTACAGTAATGCAATGACTTTTACACTTGACTTTGCACCGACTTTGAATAGCATGTAGACGTAAATCAGTCGAAAACAGTAAATCGGAAAAGTGTTCACAAAGATCTCACTCGCCCATACCTAAGCCTATATCAATATAGGCCTGAATCGATGTATATAGGCATTCAATTGTGTTAAATTAGGCCCAAACAAAACGAACGGGCCCATAGCTAAGCCTATATCAATATAGGCCTGAATCGATGTATATAGGCATTCAATTGTGTTAAATTAGGCCCAAACAAAACGAACGGGCCCATAGCTAAGCGTATATCGATGTATATAGGCATTCAATTATAGGCATTCCACGTAAAACAGTGAGTGAGATCTGTGTGTCTATTGGGATTTTACAGTAATGCACAAACTTTTACACTTTTCCTACTTTAAATAGCACATAGACGTAAACCAGTCGAAAACATTGAATGAGATCTTTGTGTCTATCAGGATGTTACAGTAATTCACAAACTTTTACACTTTTCTGACTTTGAATAGCATATAGACGTAAATCAGTTGAAAACAGTAAATCGCAAAAGTGTTAACAAAGATGTCACTGGCCCATACCTAAGCCTATATCGATATAGGCCTGTATCGATGTATATAGGCAATCAATTGAGTTAAATTAGGCCCAAACAAAGCGAACAGGCCCATAGCTAAGCCTATATCGATGTATATAGGCATTCAATTATAGGCATTCCACGTAAAACAGTGAGTGAGATCTGTGTGTCTATTGGGATTTTACAGTAATGCACAAACTTTTACACTTTTCCGACTTTAAATAGCACATAGACGTAAAACAGTCGAAAACATTGAATGAGATCTTTGTCTATCGGGCTTTTACGGATATTTACACAATTTTACACTTTTCCAAATTTGAATAGCATATAGACGTAAAACAGTCAAAAACAGTGAGTGAGATCTTTGTGTCTATTGGGATTTTACAGTAATTCAGTAGTGACCTGTACACTTTTCCGACTTTGAATAGCATATAGACGTAAAATAGTCGAAAACAGTGAATGATATCTTTGTGTCTATCAGGATGTTACAGTAATTCACAAACCATTACACTTTTCCGACTTTGAAAAGCATATAAACGTAAAAAGTCGAAAACAGTGAATGATATCTTTGTGTCTATTGGGATTTTACAGTAATTCAGTGACGCTTACACTTTTCCGACTATAAATAGCACATAGACGTAAACCAGTCGAAAACATTGAATGATATCTTTGTGTCTATCAGGATGTTACAGTAATTCACAAACTTTTACACTTTTCTGACTTTGAATAGCATATAGACGTAAATCAGTTGAAAACAGTAAATCGCAAAAGTGTTAACAAAGATGTCACTGGCCCATACCTAAGCCTATATCGATATAGGCCTGTATCGATGTATATAGGCAATCAATTGAGTTAAATTAGGCCCAAACAAAGCGAACGGGCCCATAGCTAAGCCTATATTGATATAGGCCTGTAAACAGTGAATGATATCTTTGTGTCTATCAGGTTGTTACAGTAATTCACAAACCATTACACTTTTCCGTCTTTGAATAGTATATAGACATAAAACAGTCGAAAACAGTGAATGATATCTTTGTGTCTATTGGGATTTTACAGTATATCGATGTATATAGGCATTCAATTGAGTTAAATTAGGCTCAAACAAAGCGAACGGGCCCATAGCTAAGCCCATATCGATGTATATAGGCATTCAATTATAGGCATTCGACGTAAAACAGTCGAAAACAGTGAGTGAGATCTTTTTGTCTATTGTGATTTTACTGTAATTCACAAATTTGTACACTTTTCCGACTTTGAATAGCATATAGACGTAACACAGTCAAAAACAGTGAATGATATCTTTGTGTCTATTGGGATTTTACAGTAATTCAGTGACATTTACACTTTTCCGACTTTGAATAGCATATAGACGTAAAACAGTCGAAAACAGTGAATGATATCTTTGTGTCTATCAGGATGTTACAGTAATTCACAAACCATTACACTTTTCCGACTTTGAAAAGCATATAAACGTAAAACAGTCGAAAACAGTGAATGATATCTTTGTGTCTATTGGGATTTTACAGTAATTCAGTGACATTTACACATTTCCGACATTGAATAGCATATAGACGTAAAACAGTCGAAAACAGTGAATGATATCTTTGTGTCTATGGGGATTTTACAGTAATTCACAAACTGTTACACTTTTCTGACTTTGAATAGCATATAGACGTAACACAGTAAAAAACAGTGTCCGCCTTTGAAAAGCATATAAACGTAAAACAGTCGAAAACAGTGAATGATATCTTTGTGTCTATCAGGATGTTACAGTAATTAACAAACCATTACACTTTTTCGACTTTGAATAGCATATAGACGTAAAACAGTGAATGATATCTTTGTGTCTATAAGGATGTTACAGTAATTCACAAACCATTACACTTTTCCGACTTTGAAAAGCATATAAACGTAAAACAGTCGAAAACAGTGAATGATATCTTTGTGTCTATTGGGATTTTACAGTTATTCAGTGACCTTTACACTTTTCCGACTTTGAATAGCATATAGACGTAACACAGTCAAAAACAGTGTCCGACTTTGAATAGCATATAGACGTAACACAGTCGAAAACAGTGAATGATATCTTTGTGTCTATTGGGATTGTACGGATATTCACACACTTGTACACTTTTCCGACTTTCAATAGCACATAGACGTAAACCAGTCGAAAACATTGAATGATATCTTTGTGTCTATCAGGATGTTACAGTAATTCACAAACTTTTACACTTTTCCGACTTTGAATAGCATATAGACGTAAATCTGTTGAAAACAGTAAATCGCAAAAGTGTTAACAAAGATGTCACTCGCCCATACCTAAGCCTATATCGATATAGGCCTGTATCGATGTATATAGGTCCCCCAGGGGAATACCTTCTTTAGGTATTTACGGGTTTCGCGACCCCGGATTCCTGAGCGATCTTTCTCCTTTCATGCCTTTCTTCTCTTTTTAGTTGTCTATCCTTTTTTCTTTGTTTCACACTTTTTAATCTTCTCTTTTCAGTTTGTTATACCTTTTGTTCTTGTTCATGTTTGATTGTTTTACTAACTTTTTTGTTCACTTTGTTCCACTAACATTGTTTTTGTTCTTGAGTTTAAAAAAAAAAAGAAAAAAAAAT
Organism: Maratus michaelseni; assembly: GCA_963931845.1. NCBI lineage: Eukaryota > Metazoa > Arthropoda > Arachnida > Araneae > Salticidae > Maratus > Maratus michaelseni. Next base: position 20,814,507 of record OZ007597.1, read on the forward strand.
TTAAAAAGAGTGAAAAAGACAAAAAATACACCTTGTTTCTAAGTTTTCTCTCACATAGGTTCTTTTTTATACAATAGTGGATTTTTTTATTTTCACGTGAGACACTCTGGGTGCTGAGGTTTTTTAATCTCTTCGACTCGGTTCTACCTTTTTAGGCTGATCTTGAGTCCCAGAGTGCAGGGCATTTTCCGAATTCCGGTTCCGTGATCGGAGGACGCCATACATTGTATGGTGGCTGTTAGGACCAACACCGGGAGACTGGTGCCTTTCGGTGAAAGGGGTTGTAGGTTGGACAGAGCTGTAAAGGCTTACCTACTGACTACCTGATTCCAATGTGAAAGAACTAGATATTAGGAGTGCTATCGAGTTTAATCCAATGTTCGAAAAACGTGGAGGTTTGTTGATAGTTTTCACCCTTTTGAAACCTGCGCCCAGAAGTAAGGTTAAGAAGAAGGGTCGGTGACCAGGCCCGACGCCTGGCGTTTTATCTATTAATACTCTAATATGGTGACAACAGAAGGAAATAAACTATGCGATGTGGAAGCCCCACAAGCGAATAAAGAGAATGTCTCATTGGCCTCTGGCTCAAAAGTAATTGATCATGGACAAAGTAACTCATGGGGAGAAAGAGTTGAGGTTTTTGCTTCCAATATGGAATGCAGATTTTTCATTGTAAAATGCCAAGAAGGGAGCTTTGATCAAACATCCCCCTTTTTGATTAATAAAGCAATCCAAGGTTTGGTTGGTGAACCCAAGACTGTGAAAAAATTGAGGTCAGGCGATCTTTTAATTGAAGTAAGCAATAGTACTCAAGCTTCTAACATAATAAAATGTACTCATTTTGCAAACATCGCAGTCAGCATATCTCCGTTCAGGACTTTAAATACATCTCGAGGAGTAATTTCTGAGTATCTTCTGCATGTTACTGAACAGGAAATTGTTGATAATCTAAAAGATCAAAATGTCATCGAAGCAAGAAGGATAAAAATCTTCCGTCGTGATGAACAAATACCACCTAATCAAATACAAATTCCTACAAAGCATATTATCCTCACATTTAGTACTCCTAATTTACCTAAAACAATAAAAGCTGGATATTTATCATGTTCTGTTAGAACGTACATCCCAAACCCCCTGCGCTGTTTTAAATGCCAACGTTTTGGTCATTCTAAAACAGCATGCCGTGGTAAAATCACCTGTGGTCGGTGTGGTACAGTTGGTCACGAAAGTACTGACTGTAACGCTCCGGCTCACTGCATAAATTGTAAAAATGAACATCCATCCTACTCTAAATCTTGTGAAAATGGAAAAAAGAAAAAGAAATACAGACAATACGCACAAAAGAAAACATATCATACCCTGAAGCCAGAAAAATAGTTGAATCCAGGACACCCAAAGTTGGAGTATCATATGCTGCTGCTATATCAAAAACTGCTTCCAAAAATTATAAAAATATAGCAACTCAAACTGAATCCATTATAGAATTAAGTGTCTTATCAAAGCAAAAAGAACCCCAGTTTACTAAACCTGCTACTACAACTAAATCAACACAATCTGTTTCTTCTAAATCAGTAAATGCTCTTCCTCCTAAATCACCACAAGATGTCTCTTCAAAGTCATCACAATCAATGTTTCCTAAAATTCCAATCCATATAAAAACCTCTCAAAATACCCCCAAAACAACACCTATGAAACAAAAGAGCAGATCTGACTCTGAAAAACATGGCCTACAAACAATTAAAACCTCTATATCATCTGAAAACCCAGCTAACAAGAGAAAAAAAATTAAACCACCCAAAACAGAAACTCAACCAAATAAAAATAATAAAATATATGTGATGCGTATGCGGGATGAAGACGCGGTGGAGCTTCATCCAGAACCGGATGCAGAACTGAACGATGGAGGAGATGATATGTCTACTACCTCCGAACAAAGTGACGTTGATATATCTATTTAAAAGATCAATAATGACTAATATTATCTCGTGGAACTGCCGTGCATATCATAATAAACATGCTGAAATACGTGATATTCTCTCTGACCATCAACCATTATGCTTAGCTCTACAAGAAACCCATCTAAAACCCAATGACAAAGCAAAATTACATAACTATACTACCTACAGAAAAGATTTTGCAGCTAATGGAAGGGCTACTGGTGGAGTAGCTCTTTTCATTTCTAATAATCTACCCCATTCTTATATATCTCTAAATACAAACCTACAAGCTCTTGCAGTCCGTGTACATATTAAACAACTCATAACAATATGTACCATTTATTTACCTCCAAACCAAACTATTCAATCAGCACAACTCGATAACCTCCTACTCCAACTCCCGGCTCCATACATCCTTGTTGGAGATTTTAATGCACACAGCCAACTCTGGGGCAACCGTGACTCTAACCAACGTGGTGATACTGTTGAAAAATTCATTTCTGACAACGACTTATGCCTGCTCAATAATGGTGATCACACTTACTTTCATGAGCCAACCCGTACTTTCCATGCAATAGACCTTATAATTTGCTCCCCAATACTCTATCCATTCTGGAATTTCTGGGTCTCTAATGACCTGCACGGCAGTGACCACTTCCCCACTTTTATTACACTGACTACTCCTGATAGGGATTCTAACAATTCCACCAATCGTTATATATATGGCAGAGCCAACTGGCCAACATTTACAGCACTTGCAAATATCACAGCTGACATGATACAGGGGAATATTGACAATGCACTTGATAATGTAACTCAATGTATTATCAATGCTGCAGATTCTAGCATTCCTAAAACATCATCTAAACATAAACATAGAAAGCCATGGTGGAACAGTGATTGCCAAAAAGCGAAGAAAAAACAACAGAAGGCTTGGGGAATATTTCGGAGGTACCCAACTAATACTAACTATATAGCATATAAAAAAGCAAAGGCTGAAGCTAGAAGAGTGCGACGCAAAAGCCAGCGTGAATCCTGGATCAACTACATCTCAAGCATTAATTCCAATACATCAAGTAAAGAACTATGGAATAAAGTGAAAAAATGTATGGGCGTCTACTCTGATAATCATATTTCTATTTTAAAACATAACGGTCAAGCCATCGCATCACCTAAAAACATCGCTGAGACAATAGGTAATACCCTAGCATCTATTTCAAACTCTGACTCATACCCAGAACCTTTTTTAACATATAAAAGACAAACTGAAAGAACCAGGATTAATTTTAACTCTCATAACTCATATGCATATAATAAACCATTTATCAAATCAGAGATGATAAAATGCTTGAGAGACAGCCATTTATCTGCCCCAGGTCACGATGGGATTACATATATTATGCTTAAGCACCTTTCGTTATTGTCGTTAAATAATCTCCTTTCCTTTTTCAATAGGATATGGATGGAGCAGAAGTTTCCGAAATCTTGAAGCAGAGCCATAATTATACCTTTTCCTAAACCAGGAAAAGATGCTACCAATCCCAATAATTATAGGCCAATTGCACTCTCTAGCTGCCTTTGCAAACTTCTTGAAAAAATGGTGAATTGCCGCCTCGTGCATATTTTAGAAAATAACAATTGCCTTGCCACATTTCAAAGTGGATTTCGACGTGGTAGGTCTACTATCGATAATTTAATTCATTTGGAAAATCACGTGCGAACAGCCTTTCTAAAACGCAACCATTTGGTGTCAGTATTTTTTGACATGGCGAAAGCTTATGATAGAACATGGTGTTATGGGATCCTTCGCGATCTTTTTAACTTGGACTTCCGTGGGAACCTTCCAATTTTTATAAAAAACTTTCTTGCCATTCGACGATTTCAAGTTCGAATTGGGGGAATTCTATCTAGTTTTTATTTACAAGAAGAGGGTGTACCTCAGGGTAGTGTCCTGAGTGTCACCCTCTTTGCTATTAAAATAAATAACATCATTAATCAACTCCCTGCTTCTGTGAAGGGAGATCTTTATGTAGATGACTTTCGTATTATGTGTATGGGACAGGATATTCGTTTTATTGAAAGACAACTGCAAATAGCAATCAAAAGTATTCTTAGCTGGACTAACAAAAACGGTTTCTTAATTTCTCATGACAAAACATCTTGTGTGCATTTTTGTAGACGAAGGGGTCTGCATCCAGATCCTGAAATTTTTATCGGTTCATCCCAAATTCCTGTTGTGGACAATGTTCGATATCTTGGCCTGCATTTTGACAAGAAACTTACATTTTTACCACATATTTTACACTTACGGACAAAATGTGAAAGATCGCTTAATTTATTGAGGGTACTGTCAAATACTTCTTGGGGAGCAGACCGTACCTCTCTATTAAAAATCTATCGAGCTGTTATTCGATCTAAAATGGACTATGCCTGCCAGGTCTATGGTTCAGCACGAAAATCTGTTCTTAAAAAACTAGACACTGTGCACCATAGTGGACTCCGTGTCTGCTCTGGTGCATTTCGTACATCTCCAATTTTAAGTCTTTATGTTGACTGTAATGAACCATCATTACACCAGACACGTGAAAAACTCTCATTAGAGTTATATTACCGTGTCCTCTCTCATCCTGGTCATCCTCTTCACACCTATCTTTTAAATACTGACAATGATATTCTTTATCAACATCGACCATCATGCATCCCATGATTTGGAGTCATAATGAGAAACATTATCGATAATGGCCCATTGAAAAATATTGAGGTGAGTCCATGTCCTTTGCATGTTCTCCCTCCCTGGAATCCCCCCAAAATTATCTCTCTCCACCCTTTTAAATGTTATGAAAAGAACAACTTGGCTTCTAGTGGTTTTCAACAATTATTTGCTGCACATCGTGCAAAATATAATGGCTTTACTGATATTTATACAGATGGTTCCAAGAGTGCGGATACTGTTGGTTGCGGGGTTTTTGTTGATAAAACTAGCTTCAGTTATTGGCTTCATACTTCAATTTCTGTCTTTACGGCAGAGTTGATTGCAATAGAGAGAGCCATGTTACACATATCTCATCATCATAAAACATTCTTCATCATATATACTGACTCAAATAGTTCTATTGACGCAATTAAATCTTTTAAAAAGCATCCTTATGTCTCAGCCATCCTAGATTTTTATAATAATTTGACTAGACGTGGTTATAATATTTTATTTTGCTGGGTACCTGGACACATGGGTATTCCTGGAAATGAAAAAGCAGATGAGGCGGCAAAACTTGCTCTTAATCCACTACACCATAAAATTCCATTCTCAGACATTAAACTATTTATAAAACACTTTTTTCATAATAAATGGCAAGAAAGTTGGGATTTAGAATACAATAATAAGCTGCATCATATCAAACCCACAATTATGACATGGCCTCCGAATTATCCAAGAAAAACAGATGTTCTTTTGACTCGTCTGAGAATTGGACATGCAAGGATCACTCATAAACATCTCTTACTTCGGGAGGATGCTCCCATGTGTCCACACTGTCATTTTGATACTTTGACTATTTATCATATTTTAACTGACTGTCCTGGTCTCCGTCACTTGTATAGACGATATTTTAATTCATCATCACCAATCTTGACTAACCTCATTGGGGAAACACCTCATGGGGCACTTTTTCATTTTTTAAAACATTCTGGCTTTTATTTTGAGATATAGTTTTTATACATCCTTCATGCTCTTGTTTTAACAATGTTAATTTATACTTGTTTAACTTGACATCTGGATGGGGTAACCCCATCCAGATAGTATTTCTTAGCGTATTACTTTTATGCTTTACTCTTTTTAAGAAATCATAATATTTGTTTTAAACATTGACTGTATCTGGATGGGGCACCCATCCAGATGTTTTGTTCATTATGCTTTGTTTCTTTTTTTTGGTTTTGTTATGGAACTCTTAAATTAGTTTTTTCTTAACTCTTACTTTGGTGCAGCTTGTCCCCAATGGGACCTTGCGCCATTAAACCTTATACAACCAAACAACCAACCGATGTATATAGGCATTCAATTGAGTTAAATTAGGCCCAAACAAAGCGAACGGGCCCATAGCTAAGCCTATATCGATATAGGCCCGTATCGATGTATATAGGCATTCAATTGTGTTAAATTAGGCCCAAAAAAGCGAACGGGCCCATAGCTAAGCCTATATTGATATAGGCCTGTAAACAGTGAATGATATCTTTGTGTCTATCAGGATGTTACAGTAATTCACAAACCATTACACTTTTCCGTCTTTGAATAGCATATAGACGTAACACAGTCGAAAACAGTGAAAGAGATCCTTGTGTCTATTGGAATTTTACAGTAATGCAATGACTTTTACACTTTTCCGACTTTGAATAGCATATAGACGTAAAATAGTCGAAAACAGTAAATCGGAAAAGTGTTAACAAAGATCTCACTCGCCCATACCTAAGCCTATATCGATATAGGCCTGAATCGATGTATATAGGCATTCAATTGTGTTAAATTAGGCCCAAACAAAACGAACGGGCCCATAGCTAAGCCTATATCGATGTATATAGGCATTCAATTATAGGCATTCCACGTAAAACAGTGAGTGAGATCTGTGTGTCTATTGGGATTTTACAGTAATGCACAAACTTTTACACTTTTCCGACTTTAAATAGCACATAGACGTAAAACAGTCAAAAACAGTGAGTGAGATCTTTGTGTCTATTGGGATTGTACGGATATTCACACACTTGTACGCTTTTCCGACTTCGAATAGCATATAGACGTAAAACACTCGAAAACAGTGAATAAGATCAGTATGTTAGAAAACATTAAAAATTGCAAAAATTTGAAAATCTGAGAAAAATAGAAAAACAGGGGTGGGGAGGAAGCGAAATGTAAATAACTGATTTACAAAATAACATTTTATTAACTCAATAAAAATTCTTTCCCGCTTTCAGCGGAAACAATCGAAATTTTTTGATTCACTTATAAATACACATTAGTATAAAACAAACCTTAAGCGGCTCATGCGTACACTTAAGTGCGAATGGAATCTGATCCGGAAAAATCGCTTTTTCGGATGCTATCCATTCTCAAGTAAATATTGCATAAGTGAATTTGTACATACAGTTACAACAAAATAATGTTGATGTTACTGTTAATTTTGTATTTTTGTCAGATTTAAACATATTTGCCGAACATGAAAATATTTATTTGAGAATGGATAGCATCCGAAAAAACGATTTTCCAGGTGGAAAGAACTGCAAAGAGTAAAAGCTACTTGGAAACATTTCCGAAAATGAAGCTAATAAAACTCAATTTTTATAACTTCTTCTTTAAATATCGAAAATAAATTGTTTTCTGATATTTCTAAAGATAAAGTAACGCTTCTCGGAATATTGGGTGACTCGGAAGAGGTTATTGTATACTTTCGTAGATTAAGAAACACTTGTCTTTTTTTTTTTTTTTTTACAGTGCAATGAAGCACAATTTCAAAAAATATACTTTTTTCTTATTTCACCCTCTTTCATATAGAATATTACCATGGTTGAAAATGGCTACGTCCGCCAACCCCGTCCAAACCCAACAGGTTCTAAAAACATGACAATTTGCTATGTTTTAAAAAGATTACCCGATTATGGAAGATTGAAAGTTCAACGACCAGTATCAATGACCAACAATCACAATCACAGGTTAGTGACGTAACTATAGGGGGGCAGTCGCCCCGGGTGCAGGACCTGGAATGGCGCAAAAATGGGGTCACATTTGTCCTCAATAGTATAGATTCGTAGGGTATAGGGGGTACAAATTTACTGCATTGCCCCGGCTAAAATTTAGTCTTGTTACGTCACTGGGGAGGGTAAGGAGGAATGGTACCCCTGGGCCATCCTCTAAATTCAACACTGGATCTACATATGCTTACGTCTCCTCAGATTTTCTTTCATATGATTCGAAATGGAGGAGACTGGTCCAGCCCATATGTGAATTTTTCTTTGACTTTAATACAACCCTAATCAGTGAGCAAAGCCAAGGTGAGGCCAAGATAGATTTTAATGCAAGAGTAAAGAAACAACCTATTCCGAAAGTTATTGTAATTGAAGGAGAAAATACATTAAATGAAAGTGGTATAACAAATTGTGCTATTTCCTAATTTTAGGCCATCTCAACAAAGATCTTGTTATTTAGTCATTATCATTAATTCTCTTTATTTGTTCTATTAATATCTTAAATTACTAATGCCACTGATCAAGAATATTTCAAGAACATTTTAACATATGAAATTTTTTTCCAAATACATTTAGTGTTAAAAAAAGTAATGGAAATATTATTACATATGCAAATTAGAATAGATTCCTGTGCAGATTTAAGCAGTTCACAATAACAAGCTTATTTTTATGTTTATTTATTTGAATGATTAAAAATTGTTATTATAAAAGATTCTTGTACAGTTTTAAGCTGTGAGTAATGTTGAAAAATATTCTTTGATGCCACATCAATCTATTTTACATTCTAGGTGTGTTGTCAGGAAAGTTACCTGCGGCCTACACACCAGTGCCGGATTTTGATCTGGAACGAAGCCGTTCCAGCACTGCTCCAAATAGCCAATTTGGCTTGATAGGTAATTTTCTATTTTATTTATCTTGACCAGTTATATTTTAATGTAAACTTTGTTTTATTCAATTATACAACATTGTTTTCTATATTATTACTTTATTATATAATCTATGGCAAATAAATTTATACAGTATTCATTGTTAATTCATAGAAAAAATTTGCGCAAAAAATAAATTTTGCAAATGCATTACAGTCTTTGCAAATGCATTGCAAACTTGGAATCTTGTCATGTCATATTTTCTGTAAATATGCAGTAATTTCATAGAAATCCTGGCTTTTCTCTGAATTTTGTATGTAGTACAGGTAAAATAGAATTTTTGAGACACGGCCATTCTCTAAATTTTGGGAAGGATCTAGACATCTAAGCTGCAAAAGAAATAAGAAAAACATAAATGTTTGGAATAATTTTTACTTTTATTTTGAAACAAATCAGTAAAATTATTGCACAGACACTTCTTATTAAAGTAATGTATTGAGATATGAGAACATACATGAATTACTTTTTGAAGTTGGTGCCAAACTATCTTAAATATAATAAGAATTGTGAATATATTGCCCCTAGTATAATAACTAAAATTGTAATCAACATTGTCGATTGTGATTGTTTGGCACCAACTTCAAAAAATAATTCATTATTTTATATGTATATGTTACCGGCCAAACCCGATTTTAGGCCAAACTAGATTGGCCTAGGCCAAACCGGTTTATCCTAACGCCCATAGGATAAACTAATTTTTCCTAGGCCAAACCGGTTTATCCTAACGCCCATCGGATAAACTAGTTTTTCCTAGGCCAAACCGATTTATCCTAACGCCCGTAGGATAAACTAGTTTTTCCTAGGCCAAACTAGTTTGGCCTAACGCTCTTAGGACAAATTAGTTTAGCCTGCTATTCTTTGGTCCAAATTAGTTTAGCCTGGGCCGATCTAGTTTATCCTAGGCCAATTCAATTTGGCGTGCTTTTATTGATCCCAAAGACTTTCTCGACGCCAAACTTCTAGTTTGTCCTAGGCCAATGCAATTTGGAGTCTTTTTATTGATCCCAACTATCGCTCCGGCATCAACCTTTCCCATTCACCACCATCGGTAGTTACAAAATATGTCCCATATGGCAAATTATATGTGCTGGTGGACCATGAATGGGATGCGATGCTATGAGAAAATTGAGCAGAGGACTAATTTGGAGGATTGATTACCTAATTATGTGCAATTATACCTCGAAAACCTGGCATCGTCGGGACCAGGACTTCGTCGGATTTTCGAAAATTCCAGATTTCTGAAAGAATATAAAATATACTTCGATATCTTAATGGTGCATTTATTCGTAATTAATTGAAAACCAAGTGACATTTATGTTGAAAAAAAAATACACATCGATATTTTCTATGGTACATAAATTCTAACAAGCAGTGAAATCAATTCTTGTGTAATTTCCAAAACACCGATATTTTTTTTTTTTTTTTTGCTATAGCTTTGGCCATTCTTTAACAAGTTTTTCTTGGATTTTATAAGTGAACAATATCGATTTCAGAAATATAGGGTTGTTCCTCTAAACCATTTAGTGATTTTCCAGTGAAACATATACATTTTTCAAGTTACATCTTTTCTTCTGCCGGTCTTTCGTTCGCCTTCCTCTAAGTTGCTACTACAGCGTTATCGGTGGTTCTATTTAGCACAGCTTGAGCAATCAGAGTGTCCTCTAATCAATCTCTTTCGATCTCAACATTTTTAATTTGTAAACAATTACTATTTTTCTTTGTCCCATAAGTTGAAAGAAAAAAATTGCAAGAGGTGGCTTTCATTCCCGGATTTTTGAAGTTGCCTTATTTCTTAATGCCAGATTTTCAAGGTCACATTGTATTAGTATTTCAAAGTAAAAAAGAATAAAATAAAATAAACTTGGCAAAATTAAAAAAAATAAAAAAAAATAAAAAAAATTAGATATTTTTAATTTTATGTGCTGTGAGAGGGCGGGGAGCAGATTTTTAGTTAATAAAATTTTAAATGCGCGTTTCAACTCAAACTTAATTTAATTGAAAGTATTTTAACTGCGATGAATTTAATTGTAGTATACAACTAAAATATATTATTTGCAATTGAACCTAATTGCAATTGAATTCAATCGAATTTTAATTAGTTGCAGCTTGCTTTTAATCTTTAATCGCTATTAAATCAAATGCACTTATTTTTTAAAAAACACATTTATTATTTGAATAAAAATATATTTGACCGTTGCTCATAAGTGCACAATTATGCTGCTTATAAAAAATCTTAAATCAGTAGTAGTAGTAATAATAATATTTGTCGAAGTTCATTTGTGTTGTAAATAAAATCAATCAGTTAATAGAAAATATTTATTATAAGAAAATTTTTACTTTTTTTTTTTTTTTTAATATTCTTTCAGAAATCTGGAATTTTCAAAAATCCGGCGAAGTCCCGGTCCCGACGATGCCAGGTTTTCGAGGTATAACTGCACATAATTAATCAATCCTCCAAATTACTCCTCTCCTAAATTTTATGATAGCGTCGCATCCCATTCATGGTCCTCCAGCACATAATTTGTCATATTGAACATATTTTGTAATTACCGATGGCGGTGAATGGGAAAGGTAGGGGGAGAGTATTCCACTCTTCATCGAATAAAATATATTATAGAGGGGTGACAGCAATACTAATTTTCAAAAGGTTGATGCCGGAGCGGTAGGTGGGATCAATAAAAAAACGCCAAATTGCATTGATCTAGGATAAACTAGTTTGGCCTAAGACAAACTAGAAGTTTGGCGTCGAGAAAATCTTTGGGATCAATAAAAGCACGCCAAATTGAATTGGCCTAGGATAAACTAGATCGGCCTAGGCTAAACTAATTTGGACCAAAGAATAGCAGGCTAAACTAGTTTGTCCTAAGAGCATTAGGCCAAACTAGTTTGGCCTAGGAAAAACTAGTTTATCCTACGGTCGTTAGGATAAACCGGTTTGGCCTAGGAAAAACTAGTTTATCCGATGGGCGTTAGGATAAACTTATAGTTTTAACACTTATGCCGCTGTTAATACAGTGGTGATCAGAATTATAAGAACAACTGAAAATTGCACGAAAAAAATTTGCGATGCATGTTTAGGATGCATGTTCACGAAACAAGACTTGATTGATGAATCCTCATTTATTTTAATCCTCTTCACACCTATCTTTAAATACTGACAATGATATTCTTTATCAGCATCGACCATCTTGCATCCCACCTTTTGGAGTTAGAATGAGAAATATTATCAATAATGGCCCGTTGAATAATATCGAGGTGAGTCCATGTCCTTTGCATGTGCTCCCTCCTTGGAATCCTCCTAAAATTACCTCTCTCCATCCTTTTAAAGGTTATGACAAAAACAACTTGGCTTCTACTGTTTTCTAACAATTATTTGCTGCGCATCGTGCAAAATATAATAACTATACTGATATTTATACAGATGGTTCCCAGAATGGGAATATTGTTGGTTGTGGGGTTTTTATTGATAACAATAGTTTCAGTTATCGGCTTCACTCTTCAATGTCAGTCTTTACGGCAGAGCTGATTGCGATAGAGAGAGCCATGTTACATGCATCTCATCATCATAAAACATCTTTTATCATATATACTGACTCAAATAGTTCTATTGACGCAATGAAATCTTTTAAAAAGCATCCGTATGTCTCAGCCATCCTGGATTTTTATTATAAATTGACTAGACGTGGTCATAATATTTTATTTTGCTGGGTACCTGGACACATGGGTATTCCTGGAAATAAAAAAGCAGATGAGGCGGCAAAACTTGCTCTTAATCCATTACACCATAAAATTCCATTCTCAGACATTAAACACTTTATAAAACACTTTATTCATAAAAAATGGCAAGAAAGTTGGGATTCAGAACACAATAATAAGCTGCACCATATCAAACCCACAATCATGACCTGGCCTCCGAGCTATCCTAGAAAAACAGATGTTCTGCTGACTCGTCTGAGAATTGGACATTCAAGGATCACTCATAAACATCTTTTACTTCGGGAGGACACACCCATGTGTCCACACTGTCATTTTGATTGCTTGACTATTTTTCATCTTTTAACTGACTGTCCAGGCCTCTGGCACTTGTACAGAATTTATTTTAATTCATCATCACCAATCTTGACTAACCTCATTGGGGAAACACCTCATGGGGCACTCTTTCATTTTTTAAAACATTCTGGGTTTCATTTTGATATCTAGTTTTTATATACCCTTCATGTTTTATATATAACAATGTTAGTTTATATTGTTTTATCTGGACAGCTGGATGGGGTAACCCCATCCAGGTGATTTTTCTTAATATTGTATTTTTGTACATTACTTTTTTAAGAATTCTTTATATTTATATTTATATTTGTTTTATACACTTGTGACTATATCTGGATGGGTAACCCCTTCCAGATAGCGTTCTCATTAAACTTTGTTTCCTTTTTTTACTTTTGTTCATATTAAATTTTGTGGTTTTTTAAAAAATATATATATATTTTTTCTTTGGCGCAGCTTGTCCCCTATGGGACCTTGTGCCATTAAACTCCATACAACCAACCAACCTGATGCGATAGAGAGAGCCATGTTGCACATATCTCATCATCATAAAACATCCTTTATCATATATACTGACTCAAAAGTTCTATTGACGCAATCAAATCTTTTAAAAAGCATCCTTATGTCTCAGCCATCCTGGATTTTTATTATAAATTGACTAGACATGGTTTTAATATTTTATTTTCCTGGGTACCTGGACACATGGGTATTCCTGGAAATGAAAAAGCAGATAAGGCGGCAAAACTTGCTCTTAATCCATTACACCATAAAATTCCATTCTCAGACGTTAAACTATTTATAAAACATTTTGTTTATAATAAATGGCAAGAAAGTTGGGATTTGGAATACAATAATAAGCTGCACCATATCAAACCCACAGTCATGACCTAGCCTCCGATTTATCCAAGAAAAACAGATGTTCTTTTGACTCGTCTGAGAATTGGACATTCAAGGATCACTCATAAACACCTCTTACTTCGGGAGGATGCACCCATGTGTCCACATTGTCATTTTGATTACTTGACCATTTATCATTTTTTAACTGACTGTCCGGGCCTCCAGTACTTGTACAGAGTTTATTTTAATTCATCATCAAATAGGATAAACCGGTTAGGCCTAAAATCGAGTTTGGCCGGTAACATATATCTTCATAAATTAAATCATAAATATGCAAATTCGTCTCTTGTAAAAAATATTCTATCTAAAATCCATGTTTGGTGGCTATTAAATTATATATTAAATTTAGCCGTTTTTATACGCGATGTCTGATATTTGAATAACGTTTTGTCATTAGATAATTTTAAAGAATTATTTTATTCTTTTTAGCACTTTTTTTGAAGTTGGTTGATATTTTTTTTAAAAAAAGCTTATTTTATTACGAGAATTATTAGTTTTTAAATGAATGCAAAAAAAAAAAAAAAACATTCATACTGAAATATATAAACTCACCGAGTAATGGAGTATGGCTGTATTGGTTGAGTCATATGCGATTCAAATCTGCGTGGTGGCGTTGGCGGCACTCTTAATTCAATCATTTCGGTGGCATCATTTCGGCAGGTGGCGGATCTCTGATATCTGCGGCCGGCCAGCCAGCCGACAAGCATGCCGGCTGTGAATGTGGCCACTACACCGACCGCTACGACCGCTTTATGGATGTCCATCAAAGTAACTGTAAATAAAAGTAAAATAAATAAATAAATAAATAAGACAAAAAATAAATAAGACAAAAAATAAATAAGAAAAAAATACTATAAAGTAAATGATAACTAACTGATATCTTGTTTGCATTCTTGTTTCTTGCATCTCTTCATGCTTTTCCTCAGTTCTGGGTCGAAGCAGGCCGCTTCTAAGGGAGGAGGGCAATGTTCCTCCCTGAACGACTTTAAAACTGCCCAATGCACTGCTTCTAAAATAAACCATAAAATAACCTTTAGTGATACTTACTGATATAGGAAACTCAACAAAAAATAAAATTGTAACTTAGACCAATCTAAACTTAAACAAAATCAACCGTAAGAAATAAGATACTAACAAAACATGGGAACAGGATGCATTAGATAGAAAAAAGCAGATTTATTTTCACTTTTATTATATTATATTTCATGAAATTATATGTCAGAGATATTGGGATTGCCAATCTTGTTAAATATCAGAAATCTATATATGGGTGAAACCAAAAATGCTTGTGCTTTTCATGTCCAAAACGTTATTATTATTTTTTTTCAATAAATATACAAAGAAATTCCATTTTTTTTATGCCATCTTTCAGAAAAAACTATTTTTAATTAGTCTAACATTTGATCTAGCCAATTTTAATGTATTTAATGCATTATTTATGCATTTTATCCATTCTTATCTATAAAATTTAGCTGTCCCAATGACTGGAGAGACAATTCAAAATATTATGAACAAAACAACATTTATCTATTTTTATTTAATTATCATATATAGTAGTTTTATAAATTTGTAATAATGAATTGAGATATGTATTTTTTAACTGTATAAGATAAATTTAGCATTTGTCCAAAGAAAGTGTAACCTCTGTTACTTTATTTACAAAGAATATTTTATGTACTTTAAATTCAATTTAAAAAATCTTCTCTTTAAAACTAAAAATAAGTGATAATTATGAACTTTATCTTATTTTTTTTTCTTAATGAGATAAAATTATGCATGTAATGATGATTAAATTTTATTATTTATTATTCATCTTTCTATTAGTATTGTTTTCAATTAAAGAACATTTTTGTTAAAGTAAAATATAAAAATTATATTTTTTGTTGAAATATTTCTATCATAAATTAAAAATTGGCAGGTAACAGAGGTTACCTTTTTTATGCAATCCAATATGAACAATAAATAGGTTTCGCGCGGTGGCAACGATCAAACAACGGATTTTGCGTTGATTTTGCGCTTAGTACAGATTTCCTAATTCTAAAAATAGGGAATAAGGAAAAATAATTTTGCAAAATTCAATACCTTCTATGAGATCACATGGCTCGTTGGTGAGGGCGAAGGTGCCCAAGCATTGCCTTCCCCTCGGTGCTACACAGGCGCGTCTAACTAAAATTTAATGATAATGAAATTATTTATAATGATAATTAATTCTTCTCAAAATGATTATTAATTATTTAATTATAATTAAATATTACATTATACATAATATAATATAATATTTAATATACATATATTAAATATTATACTATGTATTATATATACATATATAATACAATATATAATCATATTAGCAGATGGCAACACATAAAATTTGCATTCCCCCCCCCCCCCCCCAGAGTCCGAGATTTTTTGATAAAACAGGCATCTCCCCCCCCCCCCCCTCCTTGCAATATTTATCCTTGATTGTTTATTGAAATTAGTTATTTTTTACTCCAATCTTTTCATGAAATTTGCGATATTTTTCAATGACAGTTTGTAGAAATTTACAATATTTTCAGCAACCAATTCATGAATTGATTTTGCAAAATTCTGCAAAAGAAAAAATAATCGCAGACTTCCAAGAAATTTAAAAAATAGTTGAAAAAGAATTTGAAATTTTCTGAAATGAATCACGCCTACCTGAGACGCCATTCTAAGGACGCATTTTTCAATGCAATGGGAGTTGCTCTTAGCGTCTGTAGAACACAGAATTAGTATTCTTTCCTGTATGCCCGGAAGATGCAGGAGAAAACAGGAATA
Source organism: Maratus michaelseni (assembly GCA_963931845.1). Classification (NCBI taxonomy): domain Eukaryota; kingdom Metazoa; phylum Arthropoda; class Arachnida; order Araneae; family Salticidae; genus Maratus; species Maratus michaelseni. The sequence continues at coordinate 20,830,840 of OZ007597.1, forward strand.
AACGTTGGGGATTCATCTACTCCGTGTGTGACAAATGCCTGCTTCTCTGTGTTTTATAGAGAAAGAGGATTTGCTGTGGCATCTCAGTTACAGGAACAGGGGAGTAAAGTTGCATACTGCCACAAGAAAAAAATGTGTGAAAGTTTTGGACAATAATAATAAAAATAAAAAAATATATTAGTGCAGACAAAAACTGTTTGAAAGTTGTAAACAATTTTTTTAATTGATTTCATTAGTACAGACAAAAATTGTCTGCAATAGAGTTTGTCCGCGACTGTTGCGAGGTTTCTGCCACTGTTCACTTCATCAATAATTTGAGAGAAATTTTAAAAAATACAGGTAATTTTAGAAGCCAAAATTAAAAGGTTAATTGTATATATATATTTTTTTATATCTTTCTTTCTATTACAGTATTAAATACATAAAAATGAAGAAAGTGAAAATAAAAGTGCATAGGAAAAATTTGAATCTGAGTTCATAAATTAAAAAAAAGAACATATATATAATTCAAAGGTTATATAAATGATGAAACATGGGAGTAAGATAGCGATGTTTCACGGAGCTCTTGGCCGCTTATCAGCGGCAGCACTTCGTGCAAGAGAGTGTTATATACGGGACGTAGCAGCGATTGAGCATGCCGTTTGGCCGCTCAACTGCAGCAGACACCCCATATATTTTGATGGCCGGTGGGATGTTAGTTTAAAGCCTACGAAGGAGCGTCAACCTCCCCACCAACTCGTAGGGCACTCTTTTTTCTGGGCGAAAGAGGCTCTCACAGGCTTAGGCCATATAGACCTGTGATACGGAGAAAACCCTTATAACTATCACAGAAATTGCAATTTTAAAAAACTTTTCTGCTCCTGCTCACATGAAAATTGCAATTTATGTGATACAGCTGGTATAGAAACTTCGTATTTGGCATGGTCGTTACACTTGAAATAGAAATGCTTGCTAAGACCGTTTTATAAAAAAATTGAAAATTAACAGGTTGAAATGAGCGGAAAACGGTTATAAAGAAAAAAAAAAAAGAACTAGATTTTAAAAAAATATATTTCTTTAAAAAGCACTAAACTAAAATACATAATAAATTACCTCTATTTTGTGCTCCTAATGCCTGCACATGTAAATTTTATGACATTATCTCTGATTTTTGTTTTAATGCATGTTTGCTTCAGTTTGAGTATCTATGCTACAGTACGGAAATCTGTCTATTTATAAATAGTTAAATTAATTTATATGAGTTGAAGTTTTTATAGCAATCAGGGGTCTGTCCAGACTTTTCCCCCTGGGTCCTGTTTTAGTGAAATTGGAAACAACTTTTTATATTCGTGAAAAATCTAATCCTAATTTTGTGAATTTGAAATGATCGTTATATTCAGGTTCTTGTTTATACATTTTTACAGAGATATATGGATGTAAAATACATGTATTTTCTTTATATATATGTAAAAGTGACATGTCAGATTTTACTTTTGAATGATTAATTTGGGAAATGTTTGGTTTAAAGATGGAAAAATTTTGTGAAAAGCCTATTTTTAAGACAAAGAATTTTGTGAAGGGTCCTGTTTTGAAATGAAAAATTTTGTGAAGAGTCCTTTAAAGGACCCATTTTTTTCCTAAACAGATCCCTGGCAATAGGTATTCAAACGCCTGTTTTTATCAGTATTGAAAGGTTATATATCATTAAGTATATCACATTTCAAGAGGAGGAGGCGAGGGATGTGAAAGAGAGAGGGTGTTTACACATTTTGTGACATTGAATCAAAAATTGAATTGAAATATATCAACAGAAAGACAGATTTTCATATGTTGAACATACAAATTATATAAAGCTAAATTGGGTAAAAGATGTGTTGCATCAGAATGCTTAATTTCTAATTGTATGATTATCATTTGCGGAATTGTTAGAGAAAGAATTGGACTTAAAAACGTAAACGAATTTTCTTAAGATCTCTGAATTTGGTTTGCGGTAAATTTCAGTGCTTCAAAAGTTTTACAGATATTTTTATGAATTTTTTTTTACATATATATATATATATGTATACAAAGATCTTGTTATTATCATTATCATTAATTCTCTTTATTTGTTCTATTAATATCTTAAAATACTAATGCCACTGATCAAGAATATTTCAAGAACATTTTAACATATGAAATTCTTTTCCAAATACTTTTTAGTGTTAAAAAAAGTATGGAAATATTATTACATATGCAAATTAGAATAGATTCCTTTGCAGATTTAAGCAGTTCACAATAACAAGCTTATTTTTATGTTTATTTATTTGAGTGATTAAAAATTGTTATTATAAAAGATTCTTGTACAGTTTTAAGCTGTGAGTAATGTTGAAAAATATTCTTTGATGCCACATCAATCTATTTTACATTCTAGGTGTGTTGTCAGGAAAGTTACCTGCGGCCTACACACCAGTGCCGGATTTTGATCTGGAACGAAGCCGTTCCAGCACTGCTCCAAATAGCCAGTTTGGTTTGATAGGTAATTTAGACATTTAAGCTGCAAAAGAAATAAGAAAAACATAAATGTTTGGAATAATTTTTACTTTTATTTTGAAACAAATCAGTAAAATTATTGCACAGACACTTCTTATTAAAGTAATGTATTGAGATATGAGAACATACATGAATTACTTTTTGAAGTTGGTGCCAAACTATCTTAAATATAATAAGAATTGTGAATATATTGCCCCTAGTATAATAACTAAAATTGTAATCAACATTGTCGATTGTGATTGTTTGGCACCAACTTCAAAAAATAATTCATTATTTTATATGTATATGTTACCGGCCAAACCCGATTTTAGGCCAAACTAGATTGGCCTAGGCCAAACCGGTTTATCCTAACGCCCATAGGATAAACTAATTTTTCCTAGGCCAAACCGGTTTATCCTAACGCCCATCGGATAAACTAGTTTTTCCTAGGCCAAACCGATTCATCCTAACGCCCGTAGGATAAACTAGTTTTTCCTAGGCCAAACTAGTTTGGCCTAACGCTCTTAGGACAAATTAGTTTAGCCTGCTATTCTTTGGTCCAAATTAGTTTAGCCTGGGCCGATCTAGTTTATCCTAGGCCAATTCAATTTGGCGTGCTTTTATTGATCCCAAAGACTTTCTCGACGCCAAACTTCTAGTTTGTCCTAGGCCAATGCAATTTGGAGTCTTTTTATTGATCCCAACTATCGCTCCGGCATCAACCTTTCCCATTCACCACCATCGGTAGTTACAAAATATGTCCCATATGGCAAATTATATGTGCTGGTGGACCATGAATGGGATGCGATGCTATCAGAAAATTGAGCAGAGGACTAATTTGGAGGATTGATTACCTAATTATGTGCAATTATACCTCGAAAACCTGGCATCGTCGGGACCAGGACTTCGTCGGATTTTCGAAAATTCCAGATTTCTGAAAGAATATAAAATATACTTCGATATCTTAATGGTGCATTTATTTGTAATTAATTGAAAACCAAGTGACATTTATGTTGAAAAAAAAATACACATCGATATTTTCTATGGTACATAAATTCTAACAAGCAGTGAAATCAATTCTTGTGTAATTTCCAAAACACCGATATTTTTTTTTTTTTTTTTGCTATAGCTTTGGCCATTCTTTAACAAGTTTTTCTTGGATTTTATAAGTGAACAATATCGATTTCAGAAATATAGGGTTGTTCCTCTAAACCATTTAGTGATTTTCCAGTGAAACATATACATTTTTCAAGTTACATCTTTTCTTCTGCCGGTCTTTCGTTCGCCTTCCTCTAAGTTGCTACTACAGCGTTATCGGTGGTTCTATTTAGCACAGCTTGAGCAATCAGAGTGTCCTCTAATCAATCTCTTTCGATCTCAACATTTTTAATTTGTAAACAATTACTATTTTTCTTTGTCCCATAAGTTGAAAGAAAAAAATTGCAAGAGGTGGCTTTCATTCCCGGATTTTTGAAGTTGCCTTATTTCTTAATGCCAGATTTTCAAGGTCACATTGTATTAGTATTTCAAAGTAAAAAAGAATAAAATAAAATAAACTTGGCAGAATTAAAAAAAAAAAAAAAAAAAAAAAAAAATTAGATATTTTTAATTTTATGTGCTGTGAGAGGGCGGGGAGCAGATTTTTAGTTAATAAAATTTTAAATGCGCGTTTCAACTCAAACTTAATTTAATTGAAAGTATTTTAACTGCGATGAATTTAATTGTAGTATACAACTAAAATATATTATTTGCAATTGAACCTAATTGCAATTGAATTCAATCGAATTTTAATTAGTTGCAGCTTGCTTTTAATCTTTAATCGCTATTAAATCAAATGCACTTATTTTTTAAAAAACACATTTATTATTTGAATAAAAATATATTTGACCGTTGCTCATAAGTGCACAATTATGCTGCTTATAAAAAATCTTAAATCAGTAGTAGTAGTAATAATAATATTTGTCGAAGTTCATTTGTGTTGTAAATAAAATCAATCAGTTAATAGAAAATATTTATTATAAGAAAATTTTTACTTTTTTTTTTTTTTTAATATTCTTTCAGAAATCTGGAATTTTCAAAAATCCGGCGAAGTCCCGGTCCCGACGATGCCAGGTTTTCGAGGTATAACTGCACATAATTAATCAATCCTCCAAATTACTCCTCTCCTAAATTTTATGATAGCATCGCATCCCATTCATGGTCCTCCAGCACATAATTTGTCATATTGAACATATTTTGTAATTACCGATGGCGGTGAATGGGAAAGGTAGGGGGAGAGTATTCCACTCTTCATCGAATAAAATATATTATAGAGGGGTGACAGCAATACTAATTTTCAAAAGGTTGATGCCGGAGCGGTAGGTGGGATCAATAAAAAAACGCCAAATTGCATTGATCTAGGATAAACTAGTTTGGCCTAAGACAAACTAGAAGTTTGGCGTCGAGAAAGTCTTTGGGATCAATAAAAGCACGCCAAATTGAATTGGCCTAGGATAAACTAGATCGGCCTAGGCTAAACTAATTTGGACCAAAGAATAGCAGGCTAAACTAGTTTGTCCTAAGAGCATTAGGCCAAACTAGTTTGGCCTAGGAAAAACTAGTTTATCCTACGGTCGTTAGGATAAACCGGTTTGGCCTAGGAAAAACTAGTTTATCCGATGGGCGTTAGGATAAACTTATAGTTTTAACACTTATGCCGCTGTTAATACAGTGGTGATCAGAATTATAAGAACAACTGAAAATTGCACGAAAAAAATTTGCGATGCATGTTTAGGATGCATGTTCACGAAACAAGACTTGATTGATGAATCCTCATTTATTTTAATCCTCTTCACACCTATCTTTAAATACTGACAATGATATTCTTTATCAGCATCGACCATCTTGCATCCCACCTTTTGGAGTTAGAATGAGAAATATTATCAATAATGGCCCGTTGAATAATATCGAGGTGAGTCCATGTCCTTTGCATGTGCTCCCTCCTTGGAATCCTCCTAAAATTACCTCTCTCCATCCTTTTAAAGGTTATGACAAAAACAACTTGGCTTCTACTGTTTTCTAACAATTATTTGCTGCGCATCGTGCAAAATATAATAACTATACTGATATTTATACAGATGGTTCCCAGAATGGGAATATTGTTGGTTGTGGGGTTTTTATTGATAACACTAAATTCAGTTATCGGCTTCACACTTCAATTTCTGTCTTTACGGCAGAGTTGATGCGATAGAGAGAGCCATGTTGCACATATCTCATCATCATAAAACATCCTTTATCATATATACTGACTCAAAAGTTCTATTGACGCAATCAAATCTTTTAAAAAGCATCCTTATGTCTCAGCCATCCTGGATTTTTATTATAAATTGACTAGACATGGTTTTAATATTTTATTTTCCTGGGTACCTGGACACATGGGTATTCCTGGAAATGAAAAAGCAGATAAGGCGGCAAAACTTGCTCTTAATCCATTACACCATAAAATTCCATTCTCAGACGTTAAACTATTTATAAAACATTTTGTTTATAATAAATGGCAAGAAAGTTGGGATTTGGAATACAATAATAAGCTGCACCATATCAAACCCACAGTCATGACCTAGCCTCCGATTTATCCAAGAAAAACAGATGTTCTTTTGACTCGTCTGAGAATTGGACATTCAAGGATCACTCATAAACACCTCTTACTTCGGGAGGATGCACCCATGTGTCCACATTGTCATTTTGATTACTTGACCATTTATCATTTTTTAACTGACTGTCCGGTCCTCCAGTACTTGTACAGAGTTTATTTTAATTCATCATCAAATAGGATAAACCGGTTAGGCCTAAAATCGAGTTTGGCCGGTAACATATATCTTCATAAATTAAATCATAAATATGCAAATTCGTCTCTTGTAAAAAATATTCTATCTAAAATCCATGTTTGGTGGCTATTAAATTATATATTAAATTTAGCCGTTTTTATACGCGATGTCTGATATTTGAATAACGTTTTGTCATTAGATAATTTTAAAGAATTATTTTATTCTTTTTAGCACTTTTTTTGAAGTTGGTTGATATTTTTTTAAAAAAAAGCTTATTTTATTACGAGAATTATTAGTTTTTAAATGAATGCAAAAAAAAAAAAAAAAAACATTCATACTGAAATATATAAACTCACCGAGTAATGGAGTATGGCTGTATTGGTTGAGTCATATGCGATTCAAATCTGCGTGGTGGCGTTGGCGGCACTCTTAATTCAATCATTTCGGTGGCATCATTTCGGCAGGTGGCGGATCTCTGATATCTGCGGCCGGCCAGCCAGCCGACAAGCATGCCGGCTGTGAATGTGGCCACTACACCGACCGCTACGACCGCTTTATGGATGTCCATCAAAGTAACTGTAAATAAAAGTAAAATAAATAAATAAATAAATAAGACAAAAAATAAATAAGACAAAAAATAAATAAGAAAAAAATACTATAAAGTAAATGATAACTAACTGATATCTTGTTTGCATTCTTGTTTCTTGCATCTCTTCATGCTTTTCCTCAGTTCTGGGTCGAAGCAGGCCGCTTCTAAGGGAGGAGGGCAATGTTCCTCCCTGAACGACTTTAAAACTGCCCAATGCACTGCTTCTAAAATAAACCATAAAATAACCTTTAGTGATACTTACTGATATAGGAAACTCAACAAAAAATAAAATTGTAACTTAGACCAATCTAAACTTAAACAAAATCAACCGTAAGAAATAAGATACTAACAAAACATGGGAACAGGATGCATTAGATAGAAAAAAGCAGATTTATTTTCACTTTTATTATATTATATTTCATGAAATTATATGTCAGAGATATTGGGATTGCCAATCTTGTTAAATATCAGAAATCTATATATGGGTGAAACCAAAAATGCTTGTGCTTTTCATGTCCAAAACGTTATTATTATTTTTTTTCAATAAATATACAAAGAAATTCCATTTTTTTTATGCCATCTTTCAGAAAAAACTATTTTTAATTAGTCTAACATTTGATCTAGCCAATTTTAATGTATTTAATGCATTATTTATGCATTTTATCCATTCTTATCTATAAAATTTAGCTGTCCCAATGACTGGAGAGACAATTCAAAATATTATGAACAAAACAACATTTATCTATTTTTATTTAATTATCATATATAGTAGTTTTATAAATTTGTAATAATGAATTGAGATATGTATTTTTTAACTGTATAAGATAAATTTAGCATTTGTCCAAAGAAAGTGTAACCTCTGTTACTTTATTTACAAAGAATATTTTATGTACTTTAAATTCAATTTAAAAAATCTTCTCTTTAAAACTAAAAATAAGTGATAATTATGAACTTTATCTTATTTTTTTTTCTTAATGAGATAAAATTATGCATGTAATGATGATTAAATTTTATTATTTATTATTCATCTTTCTATTAGTATTGTTTTCAATTAAAGAACATTTTTGTTAAAGTAAAATATAAAAATTATATTTTTTGTTGAAATATTTCTATCATAAATTAAAAATTGGCAGGTAACAGAGGTTACCTTTTTTATGCAATCCAATATGAACAATAAATAGGTTTCGCGCGGTGGCAACGATCAAACAACGGATTTTGCGTTGATTTTGCGCTTAGTACAGATTTCCTAATTCTAAAAATAGGGAATAAGGAAAAATAATTTTGCAAAATTCAATACCTTCTATGAGATCACATGGCTCGTTGGTGAGGGCGAAGGTGCCCAAGCATTGCCTTCCCCTCGGTGCTACACAGGCGCGTCTAACTAAAATTTAATGATAATGAAATTATTTATAATGATAATTAATTCTTCTCAAAATGATTATTAATTATTTAATTATAATTAAATATTACATTATACATAATATAATATTTAATATACATATATTAAATATTATACTATGTATTATATATACATATATAATACAATATATAATCATATTAGCAGATGGCAACACATAAAATTTGCATTTCCCCCCCCCCCCCCCAGAGTCCGAGATTTTTTGATAAAACAGGCATCTCCCCCCCCCCCCCCTCCTTGCAATATTTATCCTTGATTGTTTATTGAAATTAGTTATTTTTTACTCCAATCTTTTCATGAAATTTGCGATATTTTTCAATGACAGTTTGTAGAAATTTACAATATTTTCAGCAACCAATTCATGAATTGATTTTGCAAAATTCTGCAAAAGAAAAAATAATCGCAGACTTCCAAGAAATTTAAAAAATAGTTGAAAAAGAATTTGAAATTTTCTGAAATGAATCACGCCTACCTGAGACGCCATTCTAAGGACGCATTTTTCAATGCAATGGGAGTTGCTCTTAGCGTCTGTAGAACACAGAATTAGTATTCTTTCCTGTATGCCCGGAAGATGCAGGAGAAAACAGGAATAAACGTTGGGGATTCATCTACTCCGTGTGTGACAAATGCCTGCTTCTCTGTGTTTTATAGAGAAAGAGGATTTGCTGTGGCATCTCAGTTACAGGGACAGGGGAGTAAAGTTGCATACTGCCACAAGAAAAAAATGTGTGAAAGTTTTGGACAATAATAATAAAAATAAAAAAATATATTAGTGCAGACAAAAACTGTTTGAAAGTTGTAAACAATTTTTTTAATTGATTTCATTAGTACAGACAAAAATTGTCTGCAATAGAGTTTGTCCGCGACTGTTGCGAGGTTTCTGCCACTGTTCACTTCATCAATAATTTGAGAGAAATTTTAAAAAATACAGGTAATTTTAGAAGCCAAAATTAAAAGGTTAATTGTATATATATATTTTTTTATATCTTTCTTTCTATTACAGTATTAAATACATAAAAATGAAGAAAGTGAAAATAAAAGTGCATAGGAAAAATTTGAATCTGAGTTCATAAATTAAAAAAAAGAACATATATATAATTCAAAGGTTATATAAATGATGAAACATGGGAGTAAGATAGCGATGTTTCACGGAGCTCTTGGCCGCTTATCAGCGGCAGCACTTCGTGCAAGAGAGTGTTATATACGGGACGTAGCAGCGATTGAGCATGCCGTTTGGCCGCTCAACTGCAGCAGACACCCCATATATTTTGATGGCCGGTGGGATGTTAGTTTAAAGCCTACGAAGGAGCGTCAACCTCCCCACCAACTCGTAGGGCACTCTTTTTTCTGGGCGAAAGAGGCTCTCACAGGCTTAGGCCATATAGACCTGTGATACGGAGAAAACCCTTATAACTATCACAGAAATTGCAATTTTAAAAAACTTTTCTGCTCCTGCTCACATGAAAATTGCAATTTATGTGATACAGCTGGTATAGAAACTTCGTATTTGGCATGGTCGTTACACTTGAAATAGAAATGCTTGCTAAGACCGTTTTATAAAAAAATTGAAAATTAACAGGTTGAAATGAGCGGAAAACGGTTATAAAGAAAAAAAAAAAAGAACTAGATTTTAAAAAAATATATTTCTTTAAAAAGCACTAAACTAAAATACATAATAAATTACCTCTATTTTGTGCTCCTAATGCCTGCACATGTAAATTTTATGACATTATCTCTGATTTTTGTTTTAATGCATGTTTGCTTCAGTTTGAGTATCTATGCTACAGTACGGAAATCTGTCTATTTATAAATAGTTAAATTAATTTATATGAGTTGAAGTTTTTATAGCAATCAGGGGTCTGTCCAGACTTTTTCCCCTGGGTCCTGTTTTAGTGAAATTGGAAACAACTTTTTATATTCGTGAAAAATCTAATCCTAATTTTGTGAATTTGAAATGATCGTTATATTCAGGTTCTTGTTTATACATTTTTACAGAGATATATGGATGTAAAATACATGTATTTTCTTTATATATATGTAAAAGTGACATGTCAGATTTTACTTTTGAATGATTAATTTGGGAAATGTTTGGTTTAAAGATGGAAAAATTTTGTGAAAAGCCTATTTTTAAGACAAAGAATTTTGTGAAGGGTCCTGTTTTGAAATGAAAAATTTTGTGAAGAGTCCTTTAAAGGACCCATTTTTTTCCTAAACAGATCCCTGGCAATAGGTATTCAAACGCCTGTTTTTATCAGTATTGAAAGGTTATATATCATTAAGTATATCACATTTCAAGAGGAGGAGGCGAGGGATGTGAAAGAGAGAGGGTGTTTACACATTTTGTGACATTGAATCAAAAATTGAATTGAAATATATCAACAGAAAGACAGATTTTCATATGTTGAACATACAAATTATATAAAGCTAAATTGGGTAAAAGATGTGTTGCATCAGAATGCTTAATTTCTAATTGTATGATTATCATTTGCGGAATTGTTAGAGAAAGAATTGGACTTAAAAACGTAAACGAATTTTCTTAAGATCTCTGAATTTGGTTTGCGGTAAATTTCAGTGCTTCAAAAGTTTTACAGATATTTTTATGAATTTTTTTTTACATATATATATATATATGTATACAAAGATCTTGTTATTATCATTATCATTAATTCTCTTTATTTGTTCTATTAATATCTTAAAATACTAATGCCACTGATCAAGAATATTTCAAGAACATTTTAACATATGAAATTCTTTTCCAAATACTTTTTAGTGTTAAAAAAAGTATGGAAATATTATTACATATGCAAATTAGAATAGATTCCTTTGCAGATTTAAGCAGTTCACAATAACAAGCTTATTTTTATGTTTATTTATTTGAGTGATTAAAAATTGTTATTATAAAAGATTCTTGTACAGTTTTAAGCTGTGAGTAATGTTGAAAAATATTCTTTGATGCCACATCAATCTATTTTACATTCTAGGTGTGTTGTCAGGAAAGTTACCTGCGGCCTACACACCAGTGCCGGATTTTGATCTGGAACGAAGCCGTTCCAGCACTGCTCCAAATAGCCAGTTTGGTTTGATAGGTAATTTAGACATTTAAGCTGCAAAAGAAATAAGAAAAACATAAATGTTTGGAATAATTTTTACTTTTATTTTGAAACAAATCAGTAAAATTATTGCACAGACACTTCTTATTAAAGTAATGTATTGAGATATGAGAACATACATGAATTACTTTTTGAAGTTGGTGCCAAACTATCTTAAATATAATAAGAATTGTGAATATATTGCCCCTAGTATAATAACTAAAATTGTAATCAACATTGTCGATTGTGATTGTTTGGCACCAACTTCAAAAAATAATTCATTATTTTATATGTATATGTTACCGGCCAAACCCGATTTTAGGCCAAACTAGATTGGCCTAGGCCAAACCGGTTTATCCTAACGCCCATAGGATAAACTAATTTTTCCTAGGCCAAACCGGTTTATCCTAACGCCCATCGGATAAACTAGTTTTTCCTAGGCCAAACCGATTCATCCTAACGCCCGTAGGATAAACTAGTTTTTCCTAGGCCAAACTAGTTTGGCCTAACGCTCTTAGGACAAATTAGTTTAGCCTGCTATTCTTTGGTCCAAATTAGTTTAGCCTGGGCCGATCTAGTTTATCCTAGGCCAATTCAATTTGGCGTGCTTTTATTGATCCCAAAGACTTTCTCGACGCCAAACTTCTAGTTTGTCCTAGGCCAATGCAATTTGGAGTCTTTTTATTGATCCCAACTATCGCTCCGGCATCAACCTTTCCCATTCACCACCATCGGTAGTTACAAAATATGTCCCATATGGCAAATTATATGTGCTGGTGGACCATGAATGGGATGCGATGCTATCAGAAAATTGAGCAGAGGACTAATTTGGAGGATTGATTACCTAATTATGTGCAATTATACCTCGAAAACCTGGCATCGTCGGGACCAGGACTTCGTCGGATTTTCGAAAATTCCAGATTTCTGAAAGAATATAAAATATACTTCGATATCTTAATGGTGCATTTATTCGTAATTAATTGAAAACCAAGTGACATTTATGTTGAAAAAAAAATACACATCGATATTTTCTATGGTACATAAATTCTAACAAGCAGTGAAATCAATTCTTGTGTAATTTCCAAAACACCGATATTTTTTTTTTTTTTTTTGCTATAGCTTTGGCCATTCTTTAACAAGTTTTTCTTGGATTTTATAAGTGAACAATATCGATTTCAGAAATATAGGGTTGTTCCTCTAAACCATTTAGTGATTTTCCAGTGAAACATATACATTTTTCAAGTTACATCTTTTCTTCTGCCGGTCTTTCGTTCGCCTTCCTCTAAGTTGCTACTACAGCGTTATCGGTGGTTCTATTTAGCACAGCTTGAGCAATCAGAGTGTCCTCTAATCAATCTCTTTCGATCTCAACATTTTTAATTTGTAAACAATTACTATTTTTCTTTGTCCCATAAGTTGAAAGAAAAAAATTGCAAGAGGTGGCTTTCATTCCCGGATTTTTGAAGTTGCCTTATTTCTTAATGCCAGATTTTCAAGGTCACATTGTATTAGTATTTCAAAGTAAAAAAGAATAAAATAAAATAAACTTGGCAGAATTAAAAAAAATAAAAAAAAATAAAAAAAATTAGATATTTTTAATTTTATGTGCTGTGAGAGGGCGGGGAGCAGATTTTTAGTTAATAAAATTTTAAATGCGCGTTTCAACTCAAACTTAATTTAATTGAAAGTATTTTAACTGCGATGAATTTAATTGTAGTATACAACTAAAATATATTATTTGTAATTGAACCTAATTGCAATTGAATTCAATCGAATTTTAATTAGTTGCAGCTTGCTTTTAATCTTTAATCGCTATTAAATCAAATGCACTTATTTTTTAAAAAACACATTTATTATTTGAATAAAAATATATTTGACCGTTGCTCATAAGTGCACAATTATGCTGCTTATAAAAAATCTTAAATCAGTAGTAGTAGTAATAATAATATTTGTCGAAGTTCATTTGTGTTGTAAATAAAATCAATCAGTTAATAGAAAATATTTATTATAAGAAAATTTTTACTTTTTTTTTTTTTTTAATATTCTTTCAGAAATCTGGAATTTTCAAAAATCCGGCGAAGTCCCGGTCCCGACGATGCCAGGTTTTCGAGGTATAACTGCACATAATTAATCAATCCTCCAAATTACTCCTCTCCTAAATTTTATGATAGCATCGCATCCCATTCATGGTCCTCCAGCACATAATTTGTCATATTGAACATATTTTGTAATTACCGATGGCGGTGAATGGGAAAGGTAGGGGGAGAGTATTCCACTCTTCATCGAATAAAATATATTATAGAGGGGTGACAGCAATACTAATTTTCAAAAGGTTGATGCCGGAGCGGTAGGTGGGATCAATAAAAAAACGCCAAATTGCATTGATCTAGGATAAACTAGTTTGGCCTAAGACAAACTAGAAGTTTGGCGTCGAGAAAGTCTTTGGGATCAATAAAAGCACGCCAAATTGAATTGGCCTAGGATAAACTAGATCGGCCTAGGCTAAACTAATTTGGACCAAAGAATAGCAGGCTAAACTAGTTTGTCCTAAGAGCATTAGGCCAAACTAGTTTGGCCTAGGAAAAACTAGTTTATCCTACGGTCGTTAGGATAAACCGGTTTGGCCTAGGAAAAACTAGTTTATCCGATGGGCGTTAGGATAAACTTATAGTTTTAACACTTATGCCGCTGTTAATACAGTGGTGATCAGAATTATAAGAACAACTGAAAATTGCACGAAAAAAATTTGCGATGCATGTTTAGGATGCATGTTCACGAAACAAGACTTGATTGATGAATCCTCATTTATTTTAATCCTCTTCACACCTATCTTTAAATACTGACAATGATATTCTTTATCAGCATCGACCATCTTGCATCCCACCTTTTGGAGTTAGAATGAGAAATATTATCAATAATGGCCCGTTGAATAATATCGAGGTGAGTCCATGTCCTTTGCATGTGCTCCCTCCTTGGAATCCTCCTAAAATTACCTCTCTCCATCCTTTTAAAGGTTATGACAAAAACAACTTGGCTTCTACTGTTTTCTAACAATTATTTGCTGCGCATCGTGCAAAATATAATAACTATACTGATATTTATACAGATGGTTCCCAGAATGGGAATATTGTTGGTTGTGGGGTTTTTATTGATAACACTAAATTCAGTTATCGGCTTCACACTTCAATTTCTGTCTTTACGGCAGAGTTGATGCGATAGAGAGAGCCATGTTGCACATATCTCATCATCATAAAACATCCTTTATCATATATACTGACTCAAAAGTTCTATTGACGCAATCAAATCTTTTAAAAAGCATCCTTATGTCTCAGCCATCCTGGATTTTTATTATAAATTGACTAGACATGGTTTTAATATTTTATTTTCCTGGGTACCTGGACACATGGGTATTCCTGGAAATGAAAAAGCAGATAAGGCGGCAAAACTTGCTCTTAATCCATTACACCATAAAATTCCATTCTCAGACGTTAAACTATTTATAAAACATTTTGTTTATAATAAATGGCAAGAAAGTTGGGATTTGGAATACAATAATAAGCTGCACCATATCAAACCCACAGTCATGACCTAGCCTCCGATTTATCCAAGAAAAACAGATGTTCTTTTGACTCGTCTGAGAATTGGACATTCAAGGATCACTCATAAACACCTCTTACTTCGGGAGGATGCACCCATGTGTCCACATTGTCATTTTGATTACTTGACCATTTATCATTTTTTAACTGACTGTCCGGGCCTCCAGTACTTGTACAGAGTTTATTTTAATTCATCATCAAATAGGATAAACCGGTTAGGCCTAAAATCGAGTTTGGCCGGTAACATATATCTTCATAAATTAAATCATAAATATGCAAATTCGTCTCTTGTAAAAAATATTCTATCTAAAATCCATGTTTGGTGGCTATTAAATTATATATTAAATTTAGCCGTTTTTATACGCGATGTCTGATATTTGAATAACGTTTTGTCATTAGATAATTTTAAAGAATTATTTTATTCTTTTTAGCACTTTTTTTGAAGTTGGTTGATATTTTTTTAAAAAAAAGCTTATTTTATTACGAGAATTATTAGTTTTTAAATGAATGCAAAAAAAAAAAAAAAAAACATTCATACTGAAATATATAAACTCACCGAGTAATGGAGTATGGCTGTATTGGTTGAGTCATATGCGATTCAAATCTGCGTGGTGGCGTTGGCGGCACTCTTAATTCAATCATTTCGGTGGCATCATTTCGGCAGGTGGCGGATCTCTGATATCTGCGGCCGGCCAGCCAGCCGACAAGCATGCCGGCTGTGAATGTGGCCACTACACCGACCGCTACGACCGCTTTATGGATGTCCATCAAAGTAACTGTAAATAAAAGTAAAATAAATAAATAAATAAATAAGACAAAAAATAAATAAGACAAAAAATAAATAAGAAAAAAATACTATAAAGTAAATGATAACTAACTGATATCTTGTTTGCATTCTTGTTTCTTGCATCTCTTCATGCTTTTCCTCAGTTCTGGGTCGAAGCAGGCCGCTTCTAAGGGAGGAGGGCAATGTTCCTCCCTGAACGACTTTAAAACTGCCCAATGCACTGCTTCTAAAATAAACCATAAAATAACCTTTAGTGATACTTACTGATATAGGAAACTCAACAAAAAATAAAATTGTAACTTAGACCAATCTAAACTTAAACAAAATCAACCGTAAGAAATAAGATACTAACAAAACATGGGAACAGGATGCATTAGATAGAAAAAAGCAGATTTATTTTCACTTTTATTATATTATATTTCATGAAATTATATGTCAGAGATATTGGGATTGCCAATCTTGTTAAATATCAGAAATCTATATATGGGTGAAACCAAAAATGCTTGTGCTTTTCATGTCCAAAACGTTATTATTATTTTTTTTCAATAAATATACAAAGAAATTCCATTTTTTTTATGCCATCTTTCAGAAAAAACTATTTTTAATTAGTCTAACATTTGATCTAGCCAATTTTAATGTATTTAATGCATTATTTATGCATTTTATCCATTCTTATCTATAAAATTTAGCTGTCCCAATGACTGGAGAGACAATTCAAAATATTATGAACAAAACAACATTTATCTATTTTTATTTAATTATCATATATAGTAGTTTTATAAATTTGTAATAATGAATTGAGATATGTATTTTTTAACTGTATAAGATAAATTTAGCATTTGTCCAAAGAAAGTGTAACCTCTGTTACTTTATTTACAAAGAATATTTTATGTACTTTAAATTCAATTTAAAAAATCTTCTCTTTAAAACTAAAAATAAGTGATAATTATGAACTTTATCTTATTTTTTTTTCTTAATGAGATAAAATTATGCATGTAATGATGATTAAATTTTATTATTTATTATTCATCTTTCTATTAGTATTGTTTTCAATTAAAGAACATTTTTGTTAAAGTAAAATATAAAAATTATATTTTTTGTTGAAATATTTCTATCATAAATTAAAAATTGGCAGGTAACAGAGGTTACCTTTTTTATGCAATCCAATATGAACAATAAATAGGTTTCGCGCGGTGGCAACGATCAAACAACGGATTTTGCGTTGATTTTGCGCTTAGTACAGATTTCCTAATTCTAAAAATAGGGAATAAGGAAAAATAATTTTGCAAAATTCAATACCTTCTATGAGATCACATGGCTCGTTGGTGAGGGCGAAGGTGCCCAAGCATTGCCTTCCCCTCGGTGCTACACAGGCGCGTCTAACTAAAATTTAATGATAATGAAATTATTTATAATGATAATTAATTCTTCTCAAAATGATTATTAATTATTTAATTATAATTAAATATTACATTATACATAATATAATATAATATTTAATATACATATATTAAATATTATACTATGTATTATATATACATATATAATACAATATATAATCATATTAGCAGATGGCAACACATAAAATTTGCATTCCCCCCCCCCCCCCCCAGAGTCCGAGATTTTTTGATAAAACAGGCATCTCCCCCCCCCCCCCCTCCTTGCAATATTTATCCTTGATTGTTTATTGAAATTAGTTATTTTTTACTCCAATCTTTTCATGAAATTTGCGATATTTTTCAATGACAGTTTGTAGAAATTTACAATATTTTCAGCAACCAATTCATGAATTGATTTTGCAAAATTCTGCAAAAGAAAAAATAATCGCAGACTTCCAAGAAATTTAAAAAATAGTTGAAAAAGAATTTGAAATTTTCTGAAATGAATCACGCCTACCTGAGACGCCATTCTAAGGACGCATTTTTCAATGCAATGGGAGTTGCTCTTAGCGTCTGTAGAACACAGAATTAGTATTCTTTCCTGTATGCCCGGAAGATGCAGGAGAAAACAGGAATAAACGTTGGGGATTCATCTACTCCGTGTGTGACAAATGCCTGCTTCTCTGTGTTTTATAGAGAAAGAGGATTTGCTGTGGCATCTCAGTTACAGGAACAGGGGAGTAAAGTTGCATACTGCCACAAGAAAAAAATGTGTGAAAGTTTTGGACAATAATAATAAAAATAAAAAAATATATTAGTGCAGACAAAAACTGTTTGAAAGTTGTAAACAATTTTTTTAATTGATTTCATTAGTACAGACAAAAATTGTCTGCAATAGAGTTTGTCCGCGACTGTTGCGAGGTTTCTGCCACTGTTCACTTCATCAATAATTTGAGAGAAATTTTAAAAAATACAGGTAATTTTAGAAGCCAAAATTAAAAGGTTAATTGTATATATATATTTTTTTATATCTTTCTTTCTATTACAGTATTAAATACATAAAAATGAAGAAAGTGAAAATAAAAGTGCATAGGAAAAATTTGAATCTGAGTTCATAAATTAAAAAAAAGAACATATATATAATTCAAAGGTTATATAAATGATGAAACATGGGAGTAAGATAGCGATGTTTCACGGAGCTCTTGGCCGCTTATCAGCGGCAGCACTTCGTGCAAGAGAGTGTTATATACGGGACGTAGCAGCGATTGAGCATGCCGTTTGGCCGCTCAACTGCAGCAGACACCCCATATATTTTGATGGCCGGTGGGATGTTAGTTTAAAGCCTACGAAGGAGCGTCAACCTCCCCACCAACTCGTAGGGCACTCTTTTTTCTGGGCGAAAGAGGCTCTCACAGGCTTAGGCCATATAGACCTGTGATACGGAGAAAACCCTTATAACTATCACAGAAATTGCAATTTTAAAAAACTTTTCTGCTCCTGCTCACATGAAAATTGCAATTTATGTGATACAGCTGGTATAGAAACTTCGTATTTGGCATGGTCGTTACACTTGAAATAGAAATGCTTGCTAAGACCGTTTTATAAAAAAATTGAAAATTAACAGGTTGAAATGAGCGGAAAACGGTTATAAAGAAAAAAAAAAAAGAACTAGATTTTAAAAAAATATATTTCTTTAAAAAGCACTAAACTAAAATACATAATAAATTACCTCTATTTTGTGCTCCTAATGCCTGCACATGTAAATTTTATGACATTATCTCTGATTTTTGTTTTAATGCATGTTTGCTTCAGTTTGAGTATCTATGCTACAGTACGGAAATCTGTCTATTTATAAATAGTTAAATTAATTTATATGAGTTGAAGTTTTTATAGCAATCAGGGGTCTGTCCAGACTTTTCCCCCTGGGTCCTGTTTTAGTGAAATTGGAAACAACTTTTTATATTCGTGAAAAATCTAATCCTAATTTTGTGAATTTGAAATGATCGTTATATTCAGGTTCTTGTTTATACATTTTTACAGAGATATATGGATGTAAAATACATGTATTTTCTTTATATATATGTAAAAGTGACATGTCAGATTTTACTTTTGAATGATTAATTTGGGAAATGTTTGGTTTAAAGATGGAAAAATTTTGTGAAAAGCCTATTTTTAAGACAAAGAATTTTGTGAAGGGTCCTGTTTTGAAATGAAAAATTTTGTGAAGAGTCCTTTAAAGGACCCATTTTTTTCCTAAACAGATCCCTGGCAATAGGTATTCAAACGCCTGTTTTTATCAGTATTGAAAGGTTATATATCATTAAGTATATCACATTTCAAGAGGAGGAGGCGAGGGATGTGAAAGAGAGAGGGTGTTTACACATTTTGTGACATTGAATCAAAAATTGAATTGAAATATATCAACAGAAAGACAGATTTTCATATGTTGAACATACAAATTATATAAAGCTAAATTGGGTAAAAGATGTGTTGCATCAGAATGCTTAATTTCTAATTGTATGATTATCATTTGCGGAATTGTTAGAGAAAGAATTGGACTTAAAAACGTAAACGAATTTTCTTAAGATCTCTGAATTTGGTTTGCGGTAAATTTCAGTGCTTCAAAAGTTTTACAGATATTTTTATGAATTTTTTTTTACATATATATATATATATGTATACAAAGATCTTGTTATTATCATTATCATTAATTCTCTTTATTTGTTCTATTAATATCTTAAAATACTAATGCCACTGATCAAGAATATTTCAAGAACATTTTAACATATGAAATTCTTTTCCAAATACTTTTTAGTGTTAAAAAAAGTATGGAAATATTATTACATATGCAAATTAGAATAGATTCCTTTGCAGATTTAAGCAGTTCACAATAACAAGCTTATTTTTATGTTTATTTATTTGAGTGATTAAAAATTGTTATTATAAAAGATTCTTGTACAGTTTTAAGCTGTGAGTAATGTTGAAAAATATTCTTTGATGCCACATCAATCTATTTTACATTCTAGGTGTGTTGTCAGGAAAGTTACCTGCGGCCTACACACCAGTGCCGGATTTTGATCTGGAACGAAGCCGTTCCAGCACTGCTCCAAATAGCCAGTTTGGTTTGATAGGTAATTTAGACATTTAAGCTGCAAAAGAAATAAGAAAAACATAAATGTTTGGAATAATTTTTACTTTTATTTTGAAACAAATCAGTAAAATTATTGCACAGACACTTCTTATTAAAGTAATGTATTGAGATATGAGAACATACATGAATTACTTTTTGAAGTTGGTGCCAAACTATCTTAAATATAATAAGAATTGTGAATATATTGCCCCTAGTATAATAACTAAAATTGTAATCAACATTGTCGATTGTGATTGTTTGGCACCAACTTCAAAAAATAATTCATTATTTTATATGTATATGTTACCGGCCAAACCCGATTTTAGGCCAAACTAGATTGGCCTAGGCCAAACCGGTTTATCCTAACGCCCATAGGATAAACTAATTTTTCCTAGGCCAAACCGGTTTATCCTAACGCCCATCGGATAAACTAGTTTTTCCTAGGCCAAACCGATTCATCCTAACGCCCGTAGGATAAACTAGTTTTTCCTAGGCCAAACTAGTTTGGCCTAACGCTCTTAGGACAAATTAGTTTAGCCTGCTATTCTTTGGTCCAAATTAGTTTAGCCTGGGCCGATCTAGTTTATCCTAGGCCAATTCAATTTGGCGTGCTTTTATTGATCCCAAAGACTTTCTCGACGCCAAACTTCTAGTTTGTCCTAGGCCAATGCAATTTGGAGTCTTTTTATTGA
The DNA here is from genome assembly GCA_963931845.1 of Maratus michaelseni. Taxonomy (NCBI): domain Eukaryota; kingdom Metazoa; phylum Arthropoda; class Arachnida; order Araneae; family Salticidae; genus Maratus; species Maratus michaelseni. Next base: position 20,851,812 of record OZ007597.1, read on the forward strand.
TCCCAACTATCGCTCCGGCATCAACCTTTCCCATTCACCACCATCGGTAGTTACAAAATATGTCCCATATGGCAAATTATATGTGCTGGTGGACCATGAATGGGATGCGATGCTATCAGAAAATTGAGCAGAGGACTAATTTGGAGGATTGATTACCTAATTATGTGCAATTATACCTCGAAAACCTGGCATCGTCGGGACCAGGACTTCGTCGGATTTTCGAAAATTCCAGATTTCTGAAAGAATATAAAATATACTTCGATATCTTAATGGTGCATTTATTTGTAATTAATTGAAAACCAAGTGACATTTATGTTGAAAAAAAAATACACATCGATATTTTCTATGGTACATAAATTCTAACAAGCAGTGAAATCAATTCTTGTGTAATTTCCAAAACACCGATATTTTTTTTTTTTTTTTTGCTATAGCTTTGGCCATTCTTTAACAAGTTTTTCTTGGATTTTATAAGTGAACAATATCGATTTCAGAAATATAGGGTTGTTCCTCTAAACCATTTAGTGATTTTCCAGTGAAACATATACATTTTTCAAGTTACATCTTTTCTTCTGCCGGTCTTTCGTTCGCCTTCCTCTAAGTTGCTACTACAGCGTTATCGGTGGTTCTATTTAGCACAGCTTGAGCAATCAGAGTGTCCTCTAATCAATCTCTTTCGATCTCAACATTTTTAATTTGTAAACAATTACTATTTTTCTTTGTCCCATAAGTTGAAAGAAAAAAATTGCAAGAGGTGGCTTTCATTCCCGGATTTTTGAAGTTGCCTTATTTCTTAATGCCAGATTTTCAAGGTCACATTGTATTAGTATTTCAAAGTAAAAAAGAATAAAATAAAATAAACTTGGCAGAATTAAAAAAAAAAAAAAAAAAAAAAAAAAATTAGATATTTTTAATTTTATGTGCTGTGAGAGGGCGGGGAGCAGATTTTTAGTTAATAAAATTTTAAATGCGCGTTTCAACTCAAACTTAATTTAATTGAAAGTATTTTAACTGCGATGAATTTAATTGTAGTATACAACTAAAATATATTATTTGCAATTGAACCTAATTGCAATTGAATTCAATCGAATTTTAATTAGTTGCAGCTTGCTTTTAATCTTTAATCGCTATTAAATCAAATGCACTTATTTTTTAAAAAACACATTTATTATTTGAATAAAAATATATTTGACCGTTGCTCATAAGTGCACAATTATGCTGCTTATAAAAAATCTTAAATCAGTAGTAGTAGTAATAATAATATTTGTCGAAGTTCATTTGTGTTGTAAATAAAATCAATCAGTTAATAGAAAATATTTATTATAAGAAAATTTTTACTTTTTTTTTTTTTTTAATATTCTTTCAGAAATCTGGAATTTTCAAAAATCCGGCGAAGTCCCGGTCCCGACGATGCCAGGTTTTCGAGGTATAACTGCACATAATTAATCAATCCTCCAAATTACTCCTCTCCTAAATTTTATGATAGCATCGCATCCCATTCATGGTCCTCCAGCACATAATTTGTCATATTGAACATATTTTGTAATTACCGATGGCGGTGAATGGGAAAGGTAGGGGGAGAGTATTCCACTCTTCATCGAATAAAATATATTATAGAGGGGTGACAGCAATACTAATTTTCAAAAGGTTGATGCCGGAGCGGTAGGTGGGATCAATAAAAAAACGCCAAATTGCATTGATCTAGGATAAACTAGTTTGGCCTAAGACAAACTAGAAGTTTGGCGTCGAGAAAGTCTTTGGGATCAATAAAAGCACGCCAAATTGAATTGGCCTAGGATAAACTAGATCGGCCTAGGCTAAACTAATTTGGACCAAAGAATAGCAGGCTAAACTAGTTTGTCCTAAGAGCATTAGGCCAAACTAGTTTGGCCTAGGAAAAACTAGTTTATCCTACGGTCGTTAGGATAAACCGGTTTGGCCTAGGAAAAACTAGTTTATCCGATGGGCGTTAGGATAAACTTATAGTTTTAACACTTATGCCGCTGTTAATACAGTGGTGATCAGAATTATAAGAACAACTGAAAATTGCACGAAAAAAATTTGCGATGCATGTTTAGGATGCATGTTCACGAAACAAGACTTGATTGATGAATCCTCATTTATTTTAATCCTCTTCACACCTATCTTTAAATACTGACAATGATATTCTTTATCAGCATCGACCATCTTGCATCCCACCTTTTGGAGTTAGAATGAGAAATATTATCAATAATGGCCCGTTGAATAATATCGAGGTGAGTCCATGTCCTTTGCATGTGCTCCCTCCTTGGAATCCTCCTAAAATTACCTCTCTCCATCCTTTTAAAGGTTATGACAAAAACAACTTGGCTTCTACTGTTTTCTAACAATTATTTGCTGCGCATCGTGCAAAATATAATAACTATACTGATATTTATACAGATGGTTCCCAGAATGGGAATATTGTTGGTTGTGGGGTTTTTATTGATAACACTAAATTCAGTTATCGGCTTCACACTTCAATTTCTGTCTTTACGGCAGAGTTGATGCGATAGAGAGAGCCATGTTGCACATATCTCATCATCATAAAACATCCTTTATCATATATACTGACTCAAAAGTTCTATTGACGCAATCAAATCTTTTAAAAAGCATCCTTATGTCTCAGCCATCCTGGATTTTTATTATAAATTGACTAGACATGGTTTTAATATTTTATTTTCCTGGGTACCTGGACACATGGGTATTCCTGGAAATGAAAAAGCAGATAAGGCGGCAAAACTTGCTCTTAATCCATTACACCATAAAATTCCATTCTCAGACGTTAAACTATTTATAAAACATTTTGTTTATAATAAATGGCAAGAAAGTTGGGATTTGGAATACAATAATAAGCTGCACCATATCAAACCCACAGTCATGACCTAGCCTCCGATTTATCCAAGAAAAACAGATGTTCTTTTGACTCGTCTGAGAATTGGACATTCAAGGATCACTCATAAACACCTCTTACTTCGGGAGGATGCACCCATGTGTCCACATTGTCATTTTGATTACTTGACCATTTATCATTTTTTAACTGACTGTCCGGTCCTCCAGTACTTGTACAGAGTTTATTTTAATTCATCATCAAATAGGATAAACCGGTTAGGCCTAAAATCGAGTTTGGCCGGTAACATATATCTTCATAAATTAAATCATAAATATGCAAATTCGTCTCTTGTAAAAAATATTCTATCTAAAATCCATGTTTGGTGGCTATTAAATTATATATTAAATTTAGCCGTTTTTATACGCGATGTCTGATATTTGAATAACGTTTTGTCATTAGATAATTTTAAAGAATTATTTTATTCTTTTTAGCACTTTTTTTGAAGTTGGTTGATATTTTTTTAAAAAAAAGCTTATTTTATTACGAGAATTATTAGTTTTTAAATGAATGCAAAAAAAAAAAAAAAAAACATTCATACTGAAATATATAAACTCACCGAGTAATGGAGTATGGCTGTATTGGTTGAGTCATATGCGATTCAAATCTGCGTGGTGGCGTTGGCGGCACTCTTAATTCAATCATTTCGGTGGCATCATTTCGGCAGGTGGCGGATCTCTGATATCTGCGGCCGGCCAGCCAGCCGACAAGCATGCCGGCTGTGAATGTGGCCACTACACCGACCGCTACGACCGCTTTATGGATGTCCATCAAAGTAACTGTAAATAAAAGTAAAATAAATAAATAAATAAATAAGACAAAAAATAAATAAGACAAAAAATAAATAAGAAAAAAATACTATAAAGTAAATGATAACTAACTGATATCTTGTTTGCATTCTTGTTTCTTGCATCTCTTCATGCTTTTCCTCAGTTCTGGGTCGAAGCAGGCCGCTTCTAAGGGAGGAGGGCAATGTTCCTCCCTGAACGACTTTAAAACTGCCCAATGCACTGCTTCTAAAATAAACCATAAAATAACCTTTAGTGATACTTACTGATATAGGAAACTCAACAAAAAATAAAATTGTAACTTAGACCAATCTAAACTTAAACAAAATCAACCGTAAGAAATAAGATACTAACAAAACATGGGAACAGGATGCATTAGATAGAAAAAAGCAGATTTATTTTCACTTTTATTATATTATATTTCATGAAATTATATGTCAGAGATATTGGGATTGCCAATCTTGTTAAATATCAGAAATCTATATATGGGTGAAACCAAAAATGCTTGTGCTTTTCATGTCCAAAACGTTATTATTATTTTTTTTCAATAAATATACAAAGAAATTCCATTTTTTTTATGCCATCTTTCAGAAAAAACTATTTTTAATTAGTCTAACATTTGATCTAGCCAATTTTAATGTATTTAATGCATTATTTATGCATTTTATCCATTCTTATCTATAAAATTTAGCTGTCCCAATGACTGGAGAGACAATTCAAAATATTATGAACAAAACAACATTTATCTATTTTTATTTAATTATCATATATAGTAGTTTTATAAATTTGTAATAATGAATTGAGATATGTATTTTTTAACTGTATAAGATAAATTTAGCATTTGTCCAAAGAAAGTGTAACCTCTGTTACTTTATTTACAAAGAATATTTTATGTACTTTAAATTCAATTTAAAAAATCTTCTCTTTAAAACTAAAAATAAGTGATAATTATGAACTTTATCTTATTTTTTTTTCTTAATGAGATAAAATTATGCATGTAATGATGATTAAATTTTATTATTTATTATTCATCTTTCTATTAGTATTGTTTTCAATTAAAGAACATTTTTGTTAAAGTAAAATATAAAAATTATATTTTTTGTTGAAATATTTCTATCATAAATTAAAAATTGGCAGGTAACAGAGGTTACCTTTTTTATGCAATCCAATATGAACAATAAATAGGTTTCGCGCGGTGGCAACGATCAAACAACGGATTTTGCGTTGATTTTGCGCTTAGTACAGATTTCCTAATTCTAAAAATAGGGAATAAGGAAAAATAATTTTGCAAAATTCAATACCTTCTATGAGATCACATGGCTCGTTGGTGAGGGCGAAGGTGCCCAAGCATTGCCTTCCCCTCGGTGCTACACAGGCGCGTCTAACTAAAATTTAATGATAATGAAATTATTTATAATGATAATTAATTCTTCTCAAAATGATTATTAATTATTTAATTATAATTAAATATTACATTATACATAATATAATATTTAATATACATATATTAAATATTATACTATGTATTATATATACATATATAATACAATATATAATCATATTAGCAGATGGCAACACATAAAATTTGCATTTCCCCCCCCCCCCCCCAGAGTCCGAGATTTTTTGATAAAACAGGCATCTCCCCCCCCCCCCCCTCCTTGCAATATTTATCCTTGATTGTTTATTGAAATTAGTTATTTTTTACTCCAATCTTTTCATGAAATTTGCGATATTTTTCAATGACAGTTTGTAGAAATTTACAATATTTTCAGCAACCAATTCATGAATTGATTTTGCAAAATTCTGCAAAAGAAAAAATAATCGCAGACTTCCAAGAAATTTAAAAAATAGTTGAAAAAGAATTTGAAATTTTCTGAAATGAATCACGCCTACCTGAGACGCCATTCTAAGGACGCATTTTTCAATGCAATGGGAGTTGCTCTTAGCGTCTGTAGAACACAGAATTAGTATTCTTTCCTGTATGCCCGGAAGATGCAGGAGAAAACAGGAATAAACGTTGGGGATTCATCTACTCCGTGTGTGACAAATGCCTGCTTCTCTGTGTTTTATAGAGAAAGAGGATTTGCTGTGGCATCTCAGTTACAGGGACAGGGGAGTAAAGTTGCATACTGCCACAAGAAAAAAATGTGTGAAAGTTTTGGACAATAATAATAAAAATAAAAAAATATATTAGTGCAGACAAAAACTGTTTGAAAGTTGTAAACAATTTTTTTAATTGATTTCATTAGTACAGACAAAAATTGTCTGCAATAGAGTTTGTCCGCGACTGTTGCGAGGTTTCTGCCACTGTTCACTTCATCAATAATTTGAGAGAAATTTTAAAAAATACAGGTAATTTTAGAAGCCAAAATTAAAAGGTTAATTGTATATATATATTTTTTTATATCTTTCTTTCTATTACAGTATTAAATACATAAAAATGAAGAAAGTGAAAATAAAAGTGCATAGGAAAAATTTGAATCTGAGTTCATAAATTAAAAAAAAGAACATATATATAATTCAAAGGTTATATAAATGATGAAACATGGGAGTAAGATAGCGATGTTTCACGGAGCTCTTGGCCGCTTATCAGCGGCAGCACTTCGTGCAAGAGAGTGTTATATACGGGACGTAGCAGCGATTGAGCATGCCGTTTGGCCGCTCAACTGCAGCAGACACCCCATATATTTTGATGGCCGGTGGGATGTTAGTTTAAAGCCTACGAAGGAGCGTCAACCTCCCCACCAACTCGTAGGGCACTCTTTTTTCTGGGCGAAAGAGGCTCTCACAGGCTTAGGCCATATAGACCTGTGATACGGAGAAAACCCTTATAACTATCACAGAAATTGCAATTTTAAAAAACTTTTCTGCTCCTGCTCACATGAAAATTGCAATTTATGTGATACAGCTGGTATAGAAACTTCGTATTTGGCATGGTCGTTACACTTGAAATAGAAATGCTTGCTAAGACCGTTTTATAAAAAAATTGAAAATTAACAGGTTGAAATGAGCGGAAAACGGTTATAAAGAAAAAAAAAAAAGAACTAGATTTTAAAAAAATATATTTCTTTAAAAAGCACTAAACTAAAATACATAATAAATTACCTCTATTTTGTGCTCCTAATGCCTGCACATGTAAATTTTATGACATTATCTCTGATTTTTGTTTTAATGCATGTTTGCTTCAGTTTGAGTATCTATGCTACAGTACGGAAATCTGTCTATTTATAAATAGTTAAATTAATTTATATGAGTTGAAGTTTTTATAGCAATCAGGGGTCTGTCCAGACTTTTTCCCCTGGGTCCTGTTTTAGTGAAATTGGAAACAACTTTTTATATTCGTGAAAAATCTAATCCTAATTTTGTGAATTTGAAATGATCGTTATATTCAGGTTCTTGTTTATACATTTTTACAGAGATATATGGATGTAAAATACATGTATTTTCTTTATATATATGTAAAAGTGACATGTCAGATTTTACTTTTGAATGATTAATTTGGGAAATGTTTGGTTTAAAGATGGAAAAATTTTGTGAAAAGCCTATTTTTAAGACAAAGAATTTTGTGAAGGGTCCTGTTTTGAAATGAAAAATTTTGTGAAGAGTCCTTTAAAGGACCCATTTTTTTCCTAAACAGATCCCTGGCAATAGGTATTCAAACGCCTGTTTTTATCAGTATTGAAAGGTTATATATCATTAAGTATATCACATTTCAAGAGGAGGAGGCGAGGGATGTGAAAGAGAGAGGGTGTTTACACATTTTGTGACATTGAATCAAAAATTGAATTGAAATATATCAACAGAAAGACAGATTTTCATATGTTGAACATACAAATTATATAAAGCTAAATTGGGTAAAAGATGTGTTGCATCAGAATGCTTAATTTCTAATTGTATGATTATCATTTGCGGAATTGTTAGAGAAAGAATTGGACTTAAAAACGTAAACGAATTTTCTTAAGATCTCTGAATTTGGTTTGCGGTAAATTTCAGTGCTTCAAAAGTTTTACAGATATTTTTATGAATTTTTTTTTACATATATATATATATATGTATACAAAGATCTTGTTATTATCATTATCATTAATTCTCTTTATTTGTTCTATTAATATCTTAAAATACTAATGCCACTGATCAAGAATATTTCAAGAACATTTTAACATATGAAATTCTTTTCCAAATACTTTTTAGTGTTAAAAAAAGTATGGAAATATTATTACATATGCAAATTAGAATAGATTCCTTTGCAGATTTAAGCAGTTCACAATAACAAGCTTATTTTTATGTTTATTTATTTGAGTGATTAAAAATTGTTATTATAAAAGATTCTTGTACAGTTTTAAGCTGTGAGTAATGTTGAAAAATATTCTTTGATGCCACATCAATCTATTTTACATTCTAGGTGTGTTGTCAGGAAAGTTACCTGCGGCCTACACACCAGTGCCGGATTTTGATCTGGAACGAAGCCGTTCCAGCACTGCTCCAAATAGCCAGTTTGGTTTGATAGGTAATTTAGACATTTAAGCTGCAAAAGAAATAAGAAAAACATAAATGTTTGGAATAATTTTTACTTTTATTTTGAAACAAATCAGTAAAATTATTGCACAGACACTTCTTATTAAAGTAATGTATTGAGATATGAGAACATACATGAATTACTTTTTGAAGTTGGTGCCAAACTATCTTAAATATAATAAGAATTGTGAATATATTGCCCCTAGTATAATAACTAAAATTGTAATCAACATTGTCGATTGTGATTGTTTGGCACCAACTTCAAAAAATAATTCATTATTTTATATGTATATGTTACCGGCCAAACCCGATTTTAGGCCAAACTAGATTGGCCTAGGCCAAACCGGTTTATCCTAACGCCCATAGGATAAACTAATTTTTCCTAGGCCAAACCGGTTTATCCTAACGCCCATCGGATAAACTAGTTTTTCCTAGGCCAAACCGATTCATCCTAACGCCCGTAGGATAAACTAGTTTTTCCTAGGCCAAACTAGTTTGGCCTAACGCTCTTAGGACAAATTAGTTTAGCCTGCTATTCTTTGGTCCAAATTAGTTTAGCCTGGGCCGATCTAGTTTATCCTAGGCCAATTCAATTTGGCGTGCTTTTATTGATCCCAAAGACTTTCTCGACGCCAAACTTCTAGTTTGTCCTAGGCCAATGCAATTTGGAGTCTTTTTATTGATCCCAACTATCGCTCCGGCATCAACCTTTCCCATTCACCACCATCGGTAGTTACAAAATATGTCCCATATGGCAAATTATATGTGCTGGTGGACCATGAATGGGATGCGATGCTATCAGAAAATTGAGCAGAGGACTAATTTGGAGGATTGATTACCTAATTATGTGCAATTATACCTCGAAAACCTGGCATCGTCGGGACCAGGACTTCGTCGGATTTTCGAAAATTCCAGATTTCTGAAAGAATATAAAATATACTTCGATATCTTAATGGTGCATTTATTCGTAATTAATTGAAAACCAAGTGACATTTATGTTGAAAAAAAAATACACATCGATATTTTCTATGGTACATAAATTCTAACAAGCAGTGAAATCAATTCTTGTGTAATTTCCAAAACACCGATATTTTTTTTTTTTTTTTTGCTATAGCTTTGGCCATTCTTTAACAAGTTTTTCTTGGATTTTATAAGTGAACAATATCGATTTCAGAAATATAGGGTTGTTCCTCTAAACCATTTAGTGATTTTCCAGTGAAACATATACATTTTTCAAGTTACATCTTTTCTTCTGCCGGTCTTTCGTTCGCCTTCCTCTAAGTTGCTACTACAGCGTTATCGGTGGTTCTATTTAGCACAGCTTGAGCAATCAGAGTGTCCTCTAATCAATCTCTTTCGATCTCAACATTTTTAATTTGTAAACAATTACTATTTTTCTTTGTCCCATAAGTTGAAAGAAAAAAATTGCAAGAGGTGGCTTTCATTCCCGGATTTTTGAAGTTGCCTTATTTCTTAATGCCAGATTTTCAAGGTCACATTGTATTAGTATTTCAAAGTAAAAAAGAATAAAATAAAATAAACTTGGCAGAATTAAAAAAAATAAAAAAAAATAAAAAAAATTAGATATTTTTAATTTTATGTGCTGTGAGAGGGCGGGGAGCAGATTTTTAGTTAATAAAATTTTAAATGCGCGTTTCAACTCAAACTTAATTTAATTGAAAGTATTTTAACTGCGATGAATTTAATTGTAGTATACAACTAAAATATATTATTTGTAATTGAACCTAATTGCAATTGAATTCAATCGAATTTTAATTAGTTGCAGCTTGCTTTTAATCTTTAATCGCTATTAAATCAAATGCACTTATTTTTTAAAAAACACATTTATTATTTGAATAAAAATATATTTGACCGTTGCTCATAAGTGCACAATTATGCTGCTTATAAAAAATCTTAAATCAGTAGTAGTAGTAATAATAATATTTGTCGAAGTTCATTTGTGTTGTAAATAAAATCAATCAGTTAATAGAAAATATTTATTATAAGAAAATTTTTACTTTTTTTTTTTTTTTAATATTCTTTCAGAAATCTGGAATTTTCAAAAATCCGGCGAAGTCCCGGTCCCGACGATGCCAGGTTTTCGAGGTATAACTGCACATAATTAATCAATCCTCCAAATTACTCCTCTCCTAAATTTTATGATAGCATCGCATCCCATTCATGGTCCTCCAGCACATAATTTGTCATATTGAACATATTTTGTAATTACCGATGGCGGTGAATGGGAAAGGTAGGGGGAGAGTATTCCACTCTTCATCGAATAAAATATATTATAGAGGGGTGACAGCAATACTAATTTTCAAAAGGTTGATGCCGGAGCGGTAGGTGGGATCAATAAAAAAACGCCAAATTGCATTGATCTAGGATAAACTAGTTTGGCCTAAGACAAACTAGAAGTTTGGCGTCGAGAAAGTCTTTGGGATCAATAAAAGCACGCCAAATTGAATTGGCCTAGGATAAACTAGATCGGCCTAGGCTAAACTAATTTGGACCAAAGAATAGCAGGCTAAACTAGTTTGTCCTAAGAGCATTAGGCCAAACTAGTTTGGCCTAGGAAAAACTAGTTTATCCTACGGTCGTTAGGATAAACCGGTTTGGCCTAGGAAAAACTAGTTTATCCGATGGGCGTTAGGATAAACTTATAGTTTTAACACTTATGCCGCTGTTAATACAGTGGTGATCAGAATTATAAGAACAACTGAAAATTGCACGAAAAAAATTTGCGATGCATGTTTAGGATGCATGTTCACGAAACAAGACTTGATTGATGAATCCTCATTTATTTTAATCCTCTTCACACCTATCTTTAAATACTGACAATGATATTCTTTATCAGCATCGACCATCTTGCATCCCACCTTTTGGAGTTAGAATGAGAAATATTATCAATAATGGCCCGTTGAATAATATCGAGGTGAGTCCATGTCCTTTGCATGTGCTCCCTCCTTGGAATCCTCCTAAAATTACCTCTCTCCATCCTTTTAAAGGTTATGACAAAAACAACTTGGCTTCTACTGTTTTCTAACAATTATTTGCTGCGCATCGTGCAAAATATAATAACTATACTGATATTTATACAGATGGTTCCCAGAATGGGAATATTGTTGGTTGTGGGGTTTTTATTGATAACACTAAATTCAGTTATCGGCTTCACACTTCAATTTCTGTCTTTACGGCAGAGTTGATGCGATAGAGAGAGCCATGTTGCACATATCTCATCATCATAAAACATCCTTTATCATATATACTGACTCAAAAGTTCTATTGACGCAATCAAATCTTTTAAAAAGCATCCTTATGTCTCAGCCATCCTGGATTTTTATTATAAATTGACTAGACATGGTTTTAATATTTTATTTTCCTGGGTACCTGGACACATGGGTATTCCTGGAAATGAAAAAGCAGATAAGGCGGCAAAACTTGCTCTTAATCCATTACACCATAAAATTCCATTCTCAGACGTTAAACTATTTATAAAACATTTTGTTTATAATAAATGGCAAGAAAGTTGGGATTTGGAATACAATAATAAGCTGCACCATATCAAACCCACAGTCATGACCTAGCCTCCGATTTATCCAAGAAAAACAGATGTTCTTTTGACTCGTCTGAGAATTGGACATTCAAGGATCACTCATAAACACCTCTTACTTCGGGAGGATGCACCCATGTGTCCACATTGTCATTTTGATTACTTGACCATTTATCATTTTTTAACTGACTGTCCGGGCCTCCAGTACTTGTACAGAGTTTATTTTAATTCATCATCAAATAGGATAAACCGGTTAGGCCTAAAATCGAGTTTGGCCGGTAACATATATCTTCATAAATTAAATCATAAATATGCAAATTCGTCTCTTGTAAAAAATATTCTATCTAAAATCCATGTTTGGTGGCTATTAAATTATATATTAAATTTAGCCGTTTTTATACGCGATGTCTGATATTTGAATAACGTTTTGTCATTAGATAATTTTAAAGAATTATTTTATTCTTTTTAGCACTTTTTTTGAAGTTGGTTGATATTTTTTTAAAAAAAAGCTTATTTTATTACGAGAATTATTAGTTTTTAAATGAATGCAAAAAAAAAAAAAAAAAACATTCATACTGAAATATATAAACTCACCGAGTAATGGAGTATGGCTGTATTGGTTGAGTCATATGCGATTCAAATCTGCGTGGTGGCGTTGGCGGCACTCTTAATTCAATCATTTCGGTGGCATCATTTCGGCAGGTGGCGGATCTCTGATATCTGCGGCCGGCCAGCCAGCCGACAAGCATGCCGGCTGTGAATGTGGCCACTACACCGACCGCTACGACCGCTTTATGGATGTCCATCAAAGTAACTGTAAATAAAAGTAAAATAAATAAATAAATAAATAAGACAAAAAATAAATAAGACAAAAAATAAATAAGAAAAAAATACTATAAAGTAAATGATAACTAACTGATATCTTGTTTGCATTCTTGTTTCTTGCATCTCTTCATGCTTTTCCTCAGTTCTGGGTCGAAGCAGGCCGCTTCTAAGGGAGGAGGGCAATGTTCCTCCCTGAACGACTTTAAAACTGCCCAATGCACTGCTTCTAAAATAAACCATAAAATAACCTTTAGTGATACTTACTGATATAGGAAACTCAACAAAAAATAAAATTGTAACTTAGACCAATCTAAACTTAAACAAAATCAACCGTAAGAAATAAGATACTAACAAAACATGGGAACAGGATGCATTAGATAGAAAAAAGCAGATTTATTTTCACTTTTATTATATTATATTTCATGAAATTATATGTCAGAGATATTGGGATTGCCAATCTTGTTAAATATCAGAAATCTATATATGGGTGAAACCAAAAATGCTTGTGCTTTTCATGTCCAAAACGTTATTATTATTTTTTTTCAATAAATATACAAAGAAATTCCATTTTTTTTATGCCATCTTTCAGAAAAAACTATTTTTAATTAGTCTAACATTTGATCTAGCCAATTTTAATGTATTTAATGCATTATTTATGCATTTTATCCATTCTTATCTATAAAATTTAGCTGTCCCAATGACTGGAGAGACAATTCAAAATATTATGAACAAAACAACATTTATCTATTTTTATTTAATTATCATATATAGTAGTTTTATAAATTTGTAATAATGAATTGAGATATGTATTTTTTAACTGTATAAGATAAATTTAGCATTTGTCCAAAGAAAGTGTAACCTCTGTTACTTTATTTACAAAGAATATTTTATGTACTTTAAATTCAATTTAAAAAATCTTCTCTTTAAAACTAAAAATAAGTGATAATTATGAACTTTATCTTATTTTTTTTTCTTAATGAGATAAAATTATGCATGTAATGATGATTAAATTTTATTATTTATTATTCATCTTTCTATTAGTATTGTTTTCAATTAAAGAACATTTTTGTTAAAGTAAAATATAAAAATTATATTTTTTGTTGAAATATTTCTATCATAAATTAAAAATTGGCAGGTAACAGAGGTTACCTTTTTTATGCAATCCAATATGAACAATAAATAGGTTTCGCGCGGTGGCAACGATCAAACAACGGATTTTGCGTTGATTTTGCGCTTAGTACAGATTTCCTAATTCTAAAAATAGGGAATAAGGAAAAATAATTTTGCAAAATTCAATACCTTCTATGAGATCACATGGCTCGTTGGTGAGGGCGAAGGTGCCCAAGCATTGCCTTCCCCTCGGTGCTACACAGGCGCGTCTAACTAAAATTTAATGATAATGAAATTATTTATAATGATAATTAATTCTTCTCAAAATGATTATTAATTATTTAATTATAATTAAATATTACATTATACATAATATAATATTTAATATACATATATTAAATATTATACTATGTATTATATATACATATATAATACAATATATAATCATATTAGCAGATGGCAACACATAAAATTTGCATTCCCCCCCCCCCCCCAGAGTCCGAGATTTTTTGATAAAACAGGCATCTCCCCCCCCCCCCCCTCCTTGCAATATTTATCCTTGATTGTTTATTGAAATTAGTTATTTTTTACTCCAATCTTTTCATGAAATTTGCGATATTTTTCAATGACAGTTTGTAGAAATTTACAATATTTTCAGCAACCAATTCATGAATTGATTTTGCAAAATTCTGCAAAAGAAAAAATAATCGCAGACTTCCAAGAAATTTAAAAAATAGTTGAAAAAGAATTTGAAATTTTCTGAAATGAATCACGCCTACCTGAGACGCCATTCTAAGGACGCATTTTTCAATGCAATGGGAGTTGCTCTTAGCGTCTGTAGAACACAGAATTAGTATTCTTTCCTGTATGCCCGGAAGATGCAGGAGAAAACAGGAATAAACGTTGGGGATTCATCTACTCCGTGTGTGACAAATGCCTGCTTCTCTGTGTTTTATAGAGAAAGAGGATTTGCTGTGGCATCTCAGTTACAGGGACAGGGGAGTAAAGTTGCATACTGCCACAAGAAAAAAATGTGTGAAAGTTTTGGACAATAATAATAAAAATAAAAAAATATATTAGTGCAGACAAAAACTGTTTGAAAGTTGTAAACAATTTTTTTAATTGATTTCATTAGTACAGACAAAAATTGTCTGCAATAGAGTTTGTCCGCGACTGTTGCGAGGTTTCTGCCACTGTTCACTTCATCAATAATTTGAGAGAAATTTTAAAAAATACAGGTAATTTTAGAAGCCAAAATTAAAAGGTTAATTGTATATATATATTTTTTTATATCTTTCTTTCTATTACAGTATTAAATACATAAAAATGAAGAAAGTGAAAATAAAAGTGCATAGGAAAAATTTGAATCTGAGTTCATAAATTAAAAAAAAGAACATATATATAATTCAAAGGTTATATAAATGATGAAACATGGGAGTAAGATAGCGATGTTTCACGGAGCTCTTGGCCGCTTATCAGCGGCAGCACTTCGTGCAAGAGAGTGTTATATACGGGACGTAGCAGCGATTGAGCATGCCGTTTGGCCGCTCAACTGCAGCAGACACCCCATATATTTTGATGGCCGGTGGGATGTTAGTTTAAAGCCTACGAAGGAGCGTCAACCTCCCCACCAACTCGTAGGGCACTCTTTTTTCTGGGCGAAAGAGGCTCTCACAGGCTTAGGCCATATAGACCTGTGATACGGAGAAAACCCTTATAACTATCACAGAAATTGCAATTTTAAAAAACTTTTCTGCTCCTGCTCACATGAAAATTGCAATTTATGTGATACAGCTGGTATAGAAACTTCGTATTTGGCATGGTCGTTACACTTGAAATAGAAATGCTTGCTAAGACCGTTTTATAAAAAAATTGAAAATTAACAGGTTGAAATGAGCGGAAAACGGTTATAAAGAAAAAAAAAAAAGAACTAGATTTTAAAAAAATATATTTCTTTAAAAAGCACTAAACTAAAATACATAATAAATTACCTCTATTTTGTGCTCCTAATGCCTGCACATGTAAATTTTATGACATTATCTCTGATTTTTGTTTTAATGCATGTTTGCTTCAGTTTGAGTATCTATGCTACAGTACGGAAATCTGTCTATTTATAAATAGTTAAATTAATTTATATGAGTTGAAGTTTTTATAGCAATCAGGGGTCTGTCCAGACTTTTTCCCCTGGGTCCTGTTTTAGTGAAATTGGAAACAACTTTTTATATTCGTGAAAAATCTAATCCTAATTTTGTGAATTTGAAATGATCGTTATATTCAGGTTCTTGTTTATACATTTTTACAGAGATATATGGATGTAAAATACATGTATTTTCTTTATATATATGTAAAAGTGACATGTCAGATTTTACTTTTGAATGATTAATTTGGGAAATGTTTGGTTTAAAGATGGAAAAATTTTGTGAAAAGCCTATTTTTAAGACAAAGAATTTTGTGAAGGGTCCTGTTTTGAAATGAAAAATTTTGTGAAGAGTCCTTTAAAGGACCCATTTTTTTCCTAAACAGATCCCTGGCAATAGGTATTCAAACGCCTGTTTTTATCAGTATTGAAAGGTTATATATCATTAAGTATATCACATTTCAAGAGGAGGAGGCGAGGGATGTGAAAGAGAGAGGGTGTTTACACATTTTGTGACATTGAATCAAAAATTGAATTGAAATATATCAACAGAAAGACAGATTTTCATATGTTGAACATACAAATTATATAAAGCTAAATTGGGTAAAAGATGTGTTGCATCAGAATGCTTAATTTCTAATTGTATGATTATCATTTGCGGAATTGTTAGAGAAAGAATTGGACTTAAAAACGTAAACGAATTTTCTTAAGATCTCTGAATTTGGTTTGCGGTAAATTTCAGTGCTTCAAAAGTTTTACAGATATTTTTATGAATTTTTTTTTACATATATATATATATATGTATACAAAGATCTTGTTATTATCATTATCATTAATTCTCTTTATTTGTTCTATTAATATCTTAAAATACTAATGCCACTGATCAAGAATATTTCAAGAACATTTTAACATATGAAATTCTTTTCCAAATACTTTTTAGTGTTAAAAAAAGTATGGAAATATTATTACATATGCAAATTAGAATAGATTCCTTTGCAGATTTAAGCAGTTCACAATAACAAGCTTATTTTTATGTTTATTTATTTGAGTGATTAAAAATTGTTATTATAAAAGATTCTTGTACAGTTTTAAGCTGTGAGTAATGTTGAAAAATATTCTTTGATGCCACATCAATCTATTTTACATTCTAGGTGTGTTGTCAGGAAAGTTACCTGCGGCCTACACACCAGTGCCGGATTTTGATCTGGAACGAAGCCGTTCCAGCACTGCTCCAAATAGCCAGTTTGGTTTGATAGGTAATTTAGACATTTAAGCTGCAAAAGAAATAAGAAAAACATAAATGTTTGGAATAATTTTTACTTTTATTTTGAAACAAATCAGTAAAATTATTGCACAGACACTTCTTATTAAAGTAATGTATTGAGATATGAGAACATACATGAATTACTTTTTGAAGTTGGTGCCAAACTATCTTAAATATAATAAGAATTGTGAATATATTGCCCCTAGTATAATAACTAAAATTGTAATCAACATTGTCGATTGTGATTGTTTGGCACCAACTTCAAAAAATAATTCATTATTTTATATGTATATGTTACCGGCCAAACCCGATTTTAGGCCAAACTAGATTGGCCTAGGCCAAACCGGTTTATCCTAACGCCCATAGGATAAACTAATTTTTCCTAGGCCAAACCGGTTTATCCTAACGCCCATCGGATAAACTAGTTTTTCCTAGGCCAAACCGATTCATCCTAACGCCCGTAGGATAAACTAGTTTTTCCTAGGCCAAACTAGTTTGGCCTAACGCTCTTAGGACAAATTAGTTTAGCCTGCTATTCTTTGGTCCAAATTAGTTTAGCCTGGGCCGATCTAGTTTATCCTAGGCCAATTCAATTTGGCGTGCTTTTATTGATCCCAAAGACTTTCTCGACGCCAAACTTCTAGTTTGTCCTAGGCCAATGCAATTTGGAGTCTTTTTATTGATCCCAACTATCGCTCCGGCATCAACCTTTCCCATTCACCACCATCGGTAGTTACAAAATATGTCCCATATGGCAAATTATATGTGCTGGTGGACCATGAATGGGATGCGATGCTATCAGAAAATTGAGCAGAGGACTAATTTGGAGGATTGATTACCTAATTATGTGCAATTATACCTCGAAAACCTGGCATCGTCGGGACCAGGACTTCGTCGGATTTTCGAAAATTCCAGATTTCTGAAAGAATATAAAATATACTTCGATATCTTAATGGTGCATTTATTCGTAATTAATTGAAAACCAAGTGACATTTATGTTGAAAAAAAAATACACATCGATATTTTCTATGGTACATAAATTCTAACAAGCAGTGAAATCAATTCTTGTGTAATTTCCAAAACACCGATATTTTTTTTTTTTTTTTTGCTATAGCTTTGGCCATTCTTTAACAAGTTTTTCTTGGATTTTATAAGTGAACAATATCGATTTCAGAAATATAGGGTTGTTCCTCTAAACCATTTAGTGATTTTCCAGTGAAACATATACATTTTTCAAGTTACATCTTTTCTTCTGCCGGTCTTTCGTTCGCCTTCCTCTAAGTTGCTACTACAGCGTTATCGGTGGTTCTATTTAGCACAGCTTGAGCAATCAGCGTGTCCTCTAATCAATCTCTTTCGATCTCAACATTTTTAATTTGTAAACAATTACTATTTTTCTTTGTCCCATAAGTTGAAAGAAAAAAATTGCAAGAGGTGGCTTTCATTCCCGGATTTTTGAAGTTGCCTTATTTCTTAATGCCAGATTTTCAAGGTCACATTGTATTAGTATTTCAAAGTAAAAAAGAATAAAATAAAATAAACTTGGCAGAATTAAAAAAAATAAAAAAAAATAAAAAAAATTAGATATTTTTAATTTTATGTGCTGTGAGAGGGCGGGGAGCAGATTTTTAGTTAATAAAATTTTAAATGCGCGTTTCAACTCAAACTTAATTTAATTGAAAGTATTTTAACTGCGATGAATTTAATTGTAGTATACAACTAAAATATATTATTTGCAATTGAACCTAATTGCAATTGAATTCAATCGAATTTTAATTAGTTGCAGCTTGCTTTTAATCTTTAATCGCTATTAAATCAAATGCACTTATTTTTTAAAAAACACATTTATTATTTGAATAAAAATATATTTGACCGTTGCTCATAAGTGCACAATTATGCTGCTTATAAAAAATCTTAAATCAGTAGTAGTAGTAATAATAATATTTGTCGAAGTTCATTTGTGTTGTAAATAAAATCAATCAGTTAATAGAAAATATTTATTATAAGAAAATTTTTACTTTTTTTTTTTTTTTAATATTCTTTCAGAAATCTGGAATTTTCAAAAATCCGGCGAAGTCCCGGTCCCGACGATGCCAGGTTTTCGAGGTATAATTGCACATAATTAATCAATCCTCCAAATTACTCCTCTCCTAAATTTTATGATAGCATCGCATCCCATTCATGGTCCTCCAGCACATAATTTGTCATATTGAACATATTTTGTAATTACCGATGGCGGTGAATGGGAAAGGTAGGGGGAGAGTATTCCACTCTTCATCGAATAAAATATATTATAGAGGGGTGACAGCAATACTAATTTTCAAAAGGTTGATGCCGGAGCGGTAGGTGGGATCAATAAAAAAACGCCAAATTGCATTGATCTAGGATAAACTAGTTTGGCCTAAGACAAACTAGAAGTTTGGCGTCGAGAAAGTCTTTGGGATCAATAAAAGCACGCCAAATTGAATTGGCCTAGGATAAACTAGATCGGCCTAGGCTAAACTAATTTGGACCAAAGAATAGCAGGCTAAACTAGTTTGTCCTAAGAGCATTAGGCCAAACTAGTTTGGCCTAGGAAAAACTAGTTTATCCTACGGTCGTTAGGATAAACCGGTTTGGCCTAGGAAAAACTAGTTTATCCGATGGGCGTTAGGATAAACTTATAGTTTTAACACTTATGCCGCTGTTAATACAGTGGTGATCAGAATTATAAGAACAACTGAAAATTGCACGAAAAAAATTTGCGATGCATGTTTAGGATGCATGTTCACGAAACAAGACTTGATTGATGAATCCTCATTTATTTTAATCCTCTTCACACCTATCTTTAAATACTGACAATGATATTCTTTATCAGCATCGACCATCTTGCATCCCACCTTTTGGAGTTAGAATGAGAAATATTATCAATAATGGCCCGTTGAATAATATCGAGGTGAGTCCATGTCCTTTGCATGTGCTCCCTCCTTGGAATCCTCCTAAAATTACCTCTCTCCATCCTTTTAAAGGTTATGACAAAAACAACTTGGCTTCTACTGTTTTCTAACAATTATTTGCTGCGCATCGTGCAAAATATAATAACTATACTGATATTTATACAGATGGTTCCCAGAATGGGAATATTGTTGGTTGTGGGGTTTTTATTGATAACACTAAATTCAGTTATCGGCTTCACACTTCAATTTCTGTCTTTACGGCAGAGTTGATGCGATAGAGAGAGCCATGTTGCACATATCTCATCATCATAAAACATCCTTTATCATATATACTGACTCAAAAGTTCTATTGACGCAATCAAATCTTTTAAAAAGCATCCTTATGTCTCAGCCATCCTGGATTTTTATTATAAATTGACTAGACATGGTTTTAATATTTTATTTTCCTGGGTACCTGGACACATGGGTATTCCTGGAAATGAAAAAGCAGATAAGGCGGCAAAACTTGCTCTTAATCCATTACACCATAAAATTCCATTCTCAGACGTTAAACTATTTATAAAACATTTTGTTTATAATAAATGGCAAGAAAGTTGGGATTTGGAATACAATAATAAGCTGCACCATATCAAACCCACAGTCATGACCTAGCCTCCGATTTATCCAAGAAAAACAGATGTTCTTTTGACTCGTCTGAGAATTGGACATTCAAGGATCACTCATAAACACCTCTTACTTCGGGAGGATGCACCCATGTGTCCACATTGTCATTTTGATTACTTGACCATTTATCATTTTTTAACTGACTGTCCGGGCCTCCAGTACTTGTACAGAGTTTATTTTAATTCATCATCAAATAGGATAAACCGGTTAGGCCTAAAATCGAGTTTGGCCGGTAACATATATCTTCATAAATTAAATCATAAATATGCAAATTCGTCTCTTGTAAAAAATATTCTATCTAAAATCCATGTTTGGTGGCTATTAAATTATATATTAAATTTAGCCATTTTTATACGCGATGTCTGATATTTGAATAACGTTTTGTCATTAGATAATTTTAAAGAATTATTTTATTCTTTTTAGCACTTTTTTTGAAGTTGGTTGATATTTTTTTTAAAAAAAGCTTATTTTATTACGAGAATTATTAGTTTTTAAATGAATGCAAAAAAAAAAACAAAAAACATTCATACTGAAATATATAAACTCACCGAGTAATGGAGTATGGCTGTATTGGTTGAGTCATATGCGATTCAAATCTGCGTGGTGGCGTTGGCGGCACTCTTAATTCAATCATTTCGGTGGCATCATTTAGGCAGGTGGCGGATCTCTGATATCTGCGGCCGGCCAGCCAGCCGACAAGCATGCCGGCTGTGAATGTGGCCACTACACCGACCGCTACGACCGCTTTATGGATGTCCATCAAAGTAACTGTAAATAAAAGTAAAATAAATAAATAAATAAATAAGACACAAAATATATAAGAAAAAAATACTATAAAGTAAATGATAACTAACTGATATCTTGTTTGCATTCTTGTTTCTTGCATCTCTTCATGCTTTTCCTCAGTTCTGGGTCGAAGCAGGCCGCTTCTAAGGGAGGAGGGCAATGTTCCTCCCTGAACGACTTTAAAACTGCCCAATGCACTGCTTCTAAAATAAACCATAAAATAACCTTTAGTGATACTTACTGATATAGGAAACTCAACAAAAAATAAAATTGTAACTTAGACCAATCTAAACTTAAACAAAATCAACCGTAAGAAATAAGATACTAACAAAACATGGGAACAGGATGCATTAGATAGAAAAAAGCAGATTTATTTTCACTTTTATTATATTATATTTCATGAAATTATATGTCAGAGATATTGGGATTGCCAATCTTGTTAAATATCAGAAATCTATATATGGGTGAAACCAAAAATGCTTGTGCTTTTCATGTCCAAAACGTTATTATTATTTTTTTTCAATAAATATACAAAGAAATTCCATTTTTTTTATGCCATCTTTCAGAAAAAACTATTTTTAATTAGTCTAACATTTGATCTAGCCAATTTTAATGTATTTAATGCATTATTTATGCATTTTATCCATTCTTATCTATAAAATTTAGCTGTCCCAATGACTGGAGAGACAATTCAAAATATTATGAACAAAACAACATTTATCTATTTTTATTTAATTATCATATATAGTAGTTTTATAAATTTGTAATAATGAATTGAGATATGTATTTTTTAACTGTATAAGATAAATTTAGCATTTGTCCAAAGAAAGTGTAACCTCTGTTACTTTATTTACAAAGAATATTTTATGTACTTTAAATTCAATTTAAAAAATCTTCTCTTTAAAACTAAAAATAAGTGATAATTATGAACTTTATCTTATTTTTTTTTCTTAATGAGATAAAATTATGCATGTAATGATGATTAAATTTTATTATTTATTATTCATCTTTCTATTAGTATTGTTTTCAATTAAAGAACATTTTTGTTAAAGTAAAATATAAAAATTATATTTTTTGTTGAAATATTTCTATCATAAATTAAAAATTGGCAGGTAACAGAGGTTACCTTTTTTATGCAATCCAATATGAACAATAAATAGGTTTCGCGCGGTGGCAACGATCAAACAACGGATTTTGCGTTGATTTTGCGCTTAGTACAGATTTCCTAATTCTAAAAATAGGGAATAAGGAAAAATAATTTTGCAAAATTCAATACCTTCTATGAGATCACATGGCTCGTTGGTGAGGGCGAAGGTGCCCAAGCATTGCCTTCCCCTCGGTGCTACACAGGCGCGTCTAACTAAAATTTAATGATAATGAAATTATTTATAATGATAATTAATTCTTCTCAAAATGATTATTAATTATTTAATTATAATTAAATATTACATTATACATAATATAATATTTAATATACATATATTAAATATTATACTATGTATTATATATACATATATAATACAATATATAATCATATTAGCAGATGGCAACACATAAAATTTGCATTCCCCCCCCCCCCCCCCAGAGTCCGAGATTTTTTGATAAAACAGGCATCTCCCCCCCCCCCCTCCTTGCAATATTTATCCTTGATTGTTTATTGAAATTAGTTATTTTTTACTCCAATCTTTTCATGAAATTTGCGATATTTTTCAATGACAGTTTGTAGAAATTTACAATATTTTCAGCAACCAATTCATGAATTGATTTTGCAAAATTCTGCAAAAGAAAAAATAATCGCAGACTTCCAAGAAATTTAAAAAATAGTTGAAAAAGAATTTGAAATTTTCTGAAATGAATCACGCCTACCTGAGACGCCATTCTAAGGACGCATTTTTCAATGCAATGGGAGTTGCTCTTAGCGTCTGTAGAACACAGAATTAGTATTCTTTCCTGTATGCCCGGAAGATGCAGGAGAAAACAGGAATAAACGTTGGGGATTCATCTACTCCGTGTGTGACAAATGCCTGCTTCTCTGTGTTTTATAGAGAAAGAGGATTTGCTGTGGCATCTCAGTTACAGGGACAGGGGAGTAAAGTTGCATACTGCCACAAGAAAAAAATGTGTGAAAGTTTTGGACAATAATAATAAAAATAAAAAAATATATTAGTGCAGACAAAAACTGTTTGAAAGTTGTAAACAATTTTTTTAATTGATTTCATTAGTACAGACAAAAATTGTCTGCAATAGAGTTTGTCCGCGACTGTTGCGAGGTTTCTGCCACTGTTCACTTCATCAATAATTTGAGAGAAATTTTAAAAAATACAGGTAATTTTAGAAGCCAAAATTAAAAGGTTAATTGTATATATATATTTTTTTATATCTTTCTTTCTATTACAGTATTAAATACATAAAAATGAAGAAAGTGAAAATAAAAGTGCATAGGAAAAATTTGAATCTGAGTTCATAAATTAAAAAAAAGAACATATATATAATTCAAAGGTTATATAAATGATGAAACATGGGAGTAAGATAGCGATGTTTCACGGAGCTCTTGGCCGCTTATCAGCGGCAGCACTTCGTGCAAGAGAGTGTTATATACGGGACGTAGCAGCGATTGAGCATGCCGTTTGGCCGCTCAACTGCAGCAGACACCCCATATATTTTGATGGCCGGTGGGATGTTAGTTTAAAGCCTACGAAGGAGCGTCAACCTCCCCACCAACTCGTAGGGCACTCTTTTTTCTGGGCGAAAGAGGCTCTCACAGGCTTAGGCCATATAGACCTGTGATACGGAGAAAACCCTTATAACTATCACAGAAATTGCAATTTTAAAAAACTTTTCTGCTCCTGCTCACATGAAAATTGCAATTTATGTGATACAGCTGGTATAGAAACTTCGTATTTGGCATGGTCGTTACACTTGAAATAGAAATGCTTGCTAAGACCGTTTTATAAAAAAATTGAAAATTAACAGGTTGAAATGAGCGGAAAACGGTTATAAAGAAAAAAAAAAAAGAACTAGATTTTAAAAAAATATATTTCTTTAAAAAGCACTAAACTAAAATACATAATAAATTACCTCTATTTTGTGCTCCTAATGCCTGCACATGTAAATTTTATGACATTATCTCTGATTTTTGTTTTAATGCATGTTTGCTTCAGTTTGAGTATCTATGCTACAGTACGGAAATCTGTCTATTTATAAATAGTTAAATTAATTTATATGAGTTGAAGTTTTTATAGCAATCAGGGGTCTGTCCAGACTTTTTCCCCTGGGTCCTGTTTTAGTGAAATTGGAAACAACTTTTTATATTCGTGAAAAATCTAATCCTAATTTTGTGAATTTGAAATGATCGTTATATTCAGGTTCTTGTTTATACATTTTTACAGAGATATATGGATGTAAAATACATGTATTTTCTTTATATATATGTAAAAGTGACATGTCAGATTTTACTTTTGAATGATTAATTTGGGAAATGTTTGGTTTAAAGATGGAAAAATTTTGTGAAAAGCCTATTTTTAAGACAAAGAATTTTGTGAAGGGTCCTGTTTTGAAATGAAAAATTTTGTGAAGAGTCCTTTAAAGGACCCATTTTTTTCCTAAACAGATCCCTGGCAATAGGTATTCAAACGCCTGTTTTTATCAGTATTGAAAGGTTATATATCATTAAGTATATCACATTTCAAGAGGAGGAGGCGAGGGATGTGAAAGAGAGAGGGTGTTTACACATTTTGTGACATTGAATCAAAAATTGAATTGAAATATATCAACAGAAAGACAGATTTTCATATGTTGAACATACAAATTATATAAAGCTAAATTGGGTAAAAGATGTGTTGCATCAGAATGCTTAATTTCTAATTGTATGATTATCATTTGCGGAATTGTTAGAGAAAGAATTGGACTTAAAAACGTAAACGAATTTTCTTAAGATCTCTGAATTTGGTTTGCGGTAAATTTCAGTGCTTCAAAAGTTTTACAGATATTTTTATGAATTTTTTTTTACATATATATATATATATGTATACAAAGATCTTGTTATTATCATTATCATTAATTCTCTTTATTTGTTCTATTAATATCTTAAAATACTAATGCCACTGATCAAGAATATTTCAAGAACATTTTAACATATGAAATTCTTTTCCAAATACTTTTTAGTGTTAAAAAAAGTATGGAAATATTATTACATATGCAAATTAGAATAGATTCCTTTGCAGATTTAAGCAGTTCACAATAACAAGCTTATTTTTATGTTTATTTATTTGAGTGATTAAAAATTGTTATTATAAAAGATTCTTGTACAGTTTTAAGCTGTGAGTAATGTTGAAAAATATTCTTTGATGCCACATCAATCTATTTTACATTCTAGGTGTGTTGTCAGGAAAGTTACCTGCGGCCTACACACCAGTGCCGGATTTTGATCTGGAACGAAGCCGTTCCAGCACTGCTCCAAATAGCCAGTTTGGTTTGATAGGTAATTTAGACATTTAAGCTGCAAAAGAAATAAGAAAAACATAAATGTTTGGAATAATTTTTACTTTTATTTTGAAACAAATCAGTAAAATTATTGCACAGACACTTCTTATTAAAGTAATGTATTGAGATATGAGAACATACATGAATTACTTTTTGAAGTTGGTGCCAAACTATCTTAAATATAATAAGAATTGTGAATATATTGCCCCTAGTATAATAACTAAAATTGTAATCAACATTGTCGATTGTGATTGTTTGGCACCAACTTCAAAAAATAATTCATTATTTTATATGTATATGTTACCGGCCAAACCCGATTTTAGGCCAAACTAGATTGGCCTAGGCCAAACCGGTTTATCCTAACGCCCATAGGATAAACTAATTTTTCCTAGGCCAAACCGGTTTATCCTAACGCCCATCGGATAAACTAGTTTTTCCTAGGCCAAACCGATTCATCCTAACGCCCGTAGGATAAACTAGTTTTTCCTAGGCCAAACTAGTTTGGCCTAACGCTCTTAGGACAAATTAGTTTAGCCTGCTATTCTTTGGTCCAAATTAGTTTAGCCTGGGCCGATCTAGTTTATCCTAGGCCAATTCAATTTGGCGTGCTTTTATTGATCCCAAAGACTTTCTCGACGCCAAACTTCTAGTTTGTCCTAGGCCAATGCAATTTGGAGTCTTTTTATTGATCCCAACTATCGCTCCGGCATCAACCTTTCCCATTCACCACCATCGGTAGTTACAAAATATGTCCCATATGGCAAATTATATGTGCTGGTGGACCATGAATGGGATGCGATGCTATCAGAAAATTGAGCAGAGGACTAATTTGGAGGATTGATTACCTAATTATGTGCAATTATACCTCGAAAACCTGGCATCGTCGGGACCAGGACTTCGTCGGATTTTCGAAAATTCCAGATTTCTGAAAGAATATAAAATATACTTCGATATCTTAATGGTGCATTTATTCGTAATTAATTGAAAACCAAGTGACATTTATGTTGAAAAAAAAATACACATCGATATTTTCTATGGTACATAAATTCTAACAAGCAGTGAAATCAATTCTTGTGTAATTTCCAAAACACCGATATTTTTTTTTTTTTTTTTGCTATAGCTTTGGCCATTCTTTAACAAGTTTTTCTTGGATTTTATAAGTGAACAATATCGATTTCAGAAATATAGGGTTGTTCCTCTAAACCATTTAGTGATTTTCCAGTGAAACATATACATTTTTCAAGTTACATCTTTTCTTCTGCCGGTCTTTCGTTCGCCTTCCTCTAAGTTGCTACTACAGCGTTATCGGTGGTTCTATTTAGCACAGCTTGAGCAATCAGAGTGTCCTCTAATCAATCTCTTTCGATCTCAACATTTTTAATTTGTAAACAATTACTATTTTTCTTTGTCCCATAAGTTGAAAGAAAAAAATTGCAAGAGGTGGCTTTCATTCCCGGATTTTTGAAGTTGCCTTATTTCTTAATGCCAGATTTTCAAGGTCACATTGTATTAGTATTTCAAAGTAAAAAAGAATAAAATAAAATAAACTTGGCAGAATTAAAAAAAATAAAAAAAAATAAAAAAAATTAGATATTTTTAATTTTATGTGCTGTGAGAGGGCGGGGAGCAGATTTTTAGTTAATAAAATTTTAAATGCGCGTTTCAACTCAAACTTAATTTAATTGAAAGTATTTTAACTGCGATGAATTTAATTGTAGTATACAACTAAAATATATTATTTGCAATTGAACCTAATTGCAATTGAATTCAATCGAATTTTAATTAGTTGCAGCTTGCTTTTAATCTTTAATCGCTATTAAATCAAATGCACTTATTTTTTAAAAAACACATTTATTATTTGAATAAAAATATATTTGACCGTTGCTCATAAGTGCACAATTATGCTGCTTATAAAAAATCTTAAATCAGTAGTAGTAGTAATAATAATATTTGTCGAAGTTCATTTGTGTTGTAAATAAAATCAATCAGTTAATAGAAAATATTTATTATAAGAAAATTTTTACTTTTTTTTTTTTTTTAATATTCTTTCAGAAATCTGGAATTTTCAAAAATCCGGCGAAGTCCCGGTCCCGACGATGCCAGGTTTTCGAGGTATAACTGCACATAATTAATCAATCCTCCAAATTACTCCTCTCCTAAATTTTATGATAGCATCGCATCCCATTCATGGTCCTCCAGCACATAATTTGTCATATTGAACATATTTTGTAATTACCGATGGCGGTGAATGGGAAAGGTAGGGGGAGAGTATTCCACTCTTCATCGAATAAAATATATTATAGAGGGGTGACAGCAATACTAATTTTCAAAAGGTTGATGCCGGAGCGGTAGGTGGGATCAATAAAAAAACGCCAAATTGCATTGATCTAGGATAAACTAGTTTGGCCTAAGACAAACTAGAAGTTTGGCGTCGAGAAAGTCTTTGGGATCAATAAAAGCACGCCAAATTGAATTGGCCTAGGATAAACTAGATCGGCCTAGGCTAAACTAATTTGGACCAAAGAATAGCAGGCTAAACTAGTTTGTCCTAAGAGCATTAGGCCAAACTAGTTTGGCCTAGGAAAAACTAGTTTATCCTACGGTCGTTAGGATAAACCGGTTTGGCCTAGGAAAAACTAGTTTATCCGATGGGCGTTAGGATAAACTTATAGTTTTAACACTTATGCCGCTGTTAATACAGTGGTGATCAGAATTATAAGAACAACTGAAAATTGCACGAAAAAAATTTGCGATGCATGTTTAGGATGCATGTTCACGAAACAAGACTTGATTGATGAATCCTCATTTATTTTAATCCTCTTCACACCTATCTTTAAATACTGACAATGATATTCTTTATCAGCATCGACCATCTTGCATCCCACCTTTTGGAGTTAGAATGAGAAATATTATCAATAATGGCCCGTTGAATAATATCGAGGTGAGTCCATGTCCTTTGCATGTGCTCCCTCCTTGGAATCCTCCTAAAATTACCTCTCTCCATCCTTTTAAAGGTTATGACAAAAACAACTTGGCTTCTACTGTTTTCTAACAATTATTTGCTGCGCATCGTGCAAAATATAATAACTATACTGATATTTATACAGATGGTTCCCAGAATGGGAATATTGTTGGTTGTGGGGTTTTTATTGATAACACTAAATTCAGTTATCGGCTTCACACTTCAATTTCTGTCTTTACGGCAGAGTTGATGCGATAGAGAGAGCCATGTTGCACATATCTCATCATCATAAAACATCCTTTATCATATATACTGACTCAAAAGTTCTATTGACGCAATCAAATCTTTTAAAAAGCATCCTTATGTCTCAGCCATCCTGGATTTTTATTATAAATTGACTAGACATGGTTTTAATATTTTATTTTCCTGGGTACCTGGACACATGGGTATTCCTGGAAATGAAAAAGCAGATAAGGCGGCAAAACTTGCTCTTAATCCATTACACCATAAAATTCCATTCTCAGACGTTAAACTATTTATAAAACATTTTGTTTATAATAAATGGCAAGAAAGTTGGGATTTGGAATACAATAATAAGCTGCACCATATCAAACCCACAGTCATGACCTAGCCTCCGATTTATCCAAGAAAAACAGATGTTCTTTTGACTCGTCTGAGAATTGGACATTCAAGGATCACTCATAAACACCTCTTACTTCGGGAGGATGCACCCATGTGTCCACATTGTCATTTTGATTACTTGACCATTTATCATTTTTTAACTGACTGTCCGGGCCTCCAGTACTTGTACAGAGTTTATTTTAATTCATCATCAAATAGGATAAACCGGTTAGGCCTAAAATCGAGTTTGGCCGGTAACATATATCTTCATAAATTAAATCATAAATATGCAAATTCGTCTCTTGTAAAAAATATTCTATCTAAAATCCATGTTTGGTGGCTATTAAATTATATATTAAATTTAGCCGTTTTTATACGCGATGTCTGATATTTGAATAACGTTTTGTCATTAGATAATTTTAAAGAATTATTTTATTCTTTTTAGCACTTTTTTTGAAGTTGGTTGATATTTTTTTAAAAAAAAGCTTATTTTATTACGAGAATTATTAGTTTTTAAATGAATGCAAAAAAAAAAAAAAAAAACATTCATACTGAAATATATAAACTCACCGAGTAATGGAGTATGGCTGTATTGGTTGAGTCATATGCGATTCAAATCTGCGTGGTGGCGTTGGCGGCACTCTTAATTCAATCATTTCGGTGGCATCATTTCGGCAGGTGGCGGATCTCTGATATCTGCGGCCGGCCAGCCAGCCGACAAGCATGCCGGCTGTGAATGTGGCCACTACACCGACCGCTACGACCGCTTTATGGATGTCCATCAAAGTAACTGTAAATAAAAGTAAAATAAATAAATAAATAAATAAGACAAAAAATAAATAAGACAAAAAATAAATAAGAAAAAAATACTATAAAGTAAATGATAACTAACTGATATCTTGTTTGCATTCTTGTTTCTTGCATCTCTTCATGCTTTTCCTCAGTTCTGGGTCGAAGCAGGCCGCTTCTAAGGGAGGAGGGCAATGTTCCTCCCTGAACGACTTTAAAACTGCCCAATGCACTGCTTCTAAAATAAACCATAAAATAACCTTTAGTGATACTTACTGATATAGGAAACTCAACAAAAAATAAAATTGTAACTTAGACCAATCTAAACTTAAACAAAATCAACCGTAAGAAATAAGATACTAACAAAACATGGGAACAGGATGCATTAGATAGAAAAAAGCAGATTTATTTTCACTTTTATTATATTATATTTCATGAAATTATATGTCAGAGATATTGGGATTGCCAATCTTGTTAAATATCAGAAATCTATATATGGGTGAAACCAAAAATGCTTGTGCTTTTCATGTCCAAAACGTTATTATTATTTTTTTTCAATAAATATACAAAGAAATTCCATTTTTTTTATGCCATCTTTCAGAAAAAACTATTTTTAATTAGTCTAACATTTGATCTAGCCAATTTTAATGTATTTAATGCATTATTTATGCATTTTATCCATTCTTATCTATAAAATTTAGCTGTCCCAATGACTGGAGAGACAATTCAAAATATTATGAACAAAACAACATTTATCTATTTTTATTTAATTATCATATATAGTAGTTTTATAAATTTGTAATAATGAATTGAGATATGTATTTTTTAACTGTATAAGATAAATTTAGCATTTGTCCAAAGAAAGTGTAACCTCTGTTACTTTATTTACAAAGAATATTTTATGTACTTTAAATTCAATTTAAAAAATCTTCTCTTTAAAACTAAAAATAAGTGATAATTAT
This sequence comes from Maratus michaelseni, assembly GCA_963931845.1. NCBI lineage: Eukaryota > Metazoa > Arthropoda > Arachnida > Araneae > Salticidae > Maratus > Maratus michaelseni. The sequence continues at coordinate 20,883,110 of OZ007597.1, forward strand.
GAACTTTATCTTATTTTTTTTTCTTAATGAGATAAAATTATGCATGTAATGATGATTAAATTTTATTATTTATTATTCATCTTTCTATTAGTATTGTTTTCAATTAAAGAACATTTTTGTTAAAGTAAAATATAAAAATTATATTTTTTGTTGAAATATTTCTATCATAAATTAAAAATTGGCAGGTAACAGAGGTTACCTTTTTTATGCAATCCAATATGAACAATAAATAGGTTTCGCGCGGTGGCAACGATCAAACAACGGATTTTGCGTTGATTTTGCGCTTAGTACAGATTTCCTAATTCTAAAAATAGGGAATAAGGAAAAATAATTTTGCAAAATTCAATACCTTCTATGAGATCACATGGCTCGTTGGTGAGGGCGAAGGTGCCCAAGCATTGCCTTCCCCTCGGTGCTACACAGGCGCGTCTAACTAAAATTTAATGATAATGAAATTATTTATAATGATAATTAATTCTTCTCAAAATGATTATTAATTATTTAATTATAATTAAATATTACATTATACATAATATAATATTTAATATACATATATTAAATATTATACTATGTATTATATATACATATATAATACAATATATAATCATATTAGCAGATGGCAACACATAAAATTTGCATTCCCCCCCCCCCCCCAGAGTCCGAGATTTTTTGATAAAACAGGCATCTCCCCCCCCCCCCCCTCCTTGCAATATTTATCCTTGATTGTTTATTGAAATTAGTTATTTTTTACTCCAATCTTTTCATGAAATTTGCGATATTTTTCAATGACAGTTTGTAGAAATTTACAATATTTTCAGCAACCAATTCATGAATTGATTTTGCAAAATTCTGCAAAAGAAAAAATAATCGCAGACTTCCAAGAAATTTAAAAAATAGTTGAAAAAGAATTTGAAATTTTCTGAAATGAATCACGCCTACCTGAGACGCCATTCTAAGGACGCATTTTTCAATGCAATGGGAGTTGCTCTTAGCGTCTGTAGAACACAGAATTAGTATTCTTTCCTGTATGCCCGGAAGATGCAGGAGAAAACAGGAATAAACGTTGGGGATTCATCTACTCCGTGTGTGACAAATGCCTGCTTCTCTGTGTTTTATAGAGAAAGAGGATTTGCTGTGGCATCTCAGTTACAGGGACAGGGGAGTAAAGTTGCATACTGCCACAAGAAAAAAATGTGTGAAAGTTTTGGACAATAATAATAAAAATAAAAAAATATATTAGTGCAGACAAAAACTGTTTGAAAGTTGTAAACAATTTTTTTAATTGATTTCATTAGTACAGACAAAAATTGTCTGCAATAGAGTTTGTCCGCGACTGTTGCGAGGTTTCTGCCACTGTTCACTTCATCAATAATTTGAGAGAAATTTTAAAAAATACAGGTAATTTTAGAAGCCAAAATTAAAAGGTTAATTGTATATATATATTTTTTTATATCTTTCTTTCTATTACAGTATTAAATACATAAAAATGAAGAAAGTGAAAATAAAAGTGCATAGGAAAAATTTGAATCTGAGTTCATAAATTAAAAAAAAGAACATATATATAATTCAAAGGTTATATAAATGATGAAACATGGGAGTAAGATAGCGATGTTTCACGGAGCTCTTGGCCGCTTATCAGCGGCAGCACTTCGTGCAAGAGAGTGTTATATACGGGACGTAGCAGCGATTGAGCATGCCGTTTGGCCGCTCAACTGCAGCAGACACCCCATATATTTTGATGGCCGGTGGGATGTTAGTTTAAAGCCTACGAAGGAGCGTCAACCTCCCCACCAACTCGTAGGGCACTCTTTTTTCTGGGCGAAAGAGGCTCTCACAGGCTTAGGCCATATAGACCTGTGATACGGAGAAAACCCTTATAACTATCACAGAAATTGCAATTTTAAAAAACTTTTCTGCTCCTGCTCACATGAAAATTGCAATTTATGTGATACAGCTGGTATAGAAACTTCGTATTTGGCATGGTCGTTACACTTGAAATAGAAATGCTTGCTAAGACCGTTTTATAAAAAAATTGAAAATTAACAGGTTGAAATGAGCGGAAAACGGTTATAAAGAAAAAAAAAAAAGAACTAGATTTTAAAAAAATATATTTCTTTAAAAAGCACTAAACTAAAATACATAATAAATTACCTCTATTTTGTGCTCCTAATGCCTGCACATGTAAATTTTATGACATTATCTCTGATTTTTGTTTTAATGCATGTTTGCTTCAGTTTGAGTATCTATGCTACAGTACGGAAATCTGTCTATTTATAAATAGTTAAATTAATTTATATGAGTTGAAGTTTTTATAGCAATCAGGGGTCTGTCCAGACTTTTTCCCCTGGGTCCTGTTTTAGTGAAATTGGAAACAACTTTTTATATTCGTGAAAAATCTAATCCTAATTTTGTGAATTTGAAATGATCGTTATATTCAGGTTCTTGTTTATACATTTTTACAGAGATATATGGATGTAAAATACATGTATTTTCTTTATATATATGTAAAAGTGACATGTCAGATTTTACTTTTGAATGATTAATTTGGGAAATGTTTGGTTTAAAGATGGAAAAATTTTGTGAAAAGCCTATTTTTAAGACAAAGAATTTTGTGAAGGGTCCTGTTTTGAAATGAAAAATTTTGTGAAGAGTCCTTTAAAGGACCCATTTTTTTCCTAAACAGATCCCTGGCAATAGGTATTCAAACGCCTGTTTTTATCAGTATTGAAAGGTTATATATCATTAAGTATATCACATTTCAAGAGGAGGAGGCGAGGGATGTGAAAGAGAGAGGGTGTTTACACATTTTGTGACATTGAATCAAAAATTGAATTGAAATATATCAACAGAAAGACAGATTTTCATATGTTGAACATACAAATTATATAAAGCTAAATTGGGTAAAAGATGTGTTGCATCAGAATGCTTAATTTCTAATTGTATGATTATCATTTGCGGAATTGTTAGAGAAAGAATTGGACTTAAAAACGTAAACGAATTTTCTTAAGATCTCTGAATTTGGTTTGCGGTAAATTTCAGTGCTTCAAAAGTTTTACAGATATTTTTATGAATTTTTTTTTACATATATATATATATATGTATACAAAGATCTTGTTATTATCATTATCATTAATTCTCTTTATTTGTTCTATTAATATCTTAAAATACTAATGCCACTGATCAAGAATATTTCAAGAACATTTTAACATATGAAATTCTTTTCCAAATACTTTTTAGTGTTAAAAAAAGTATGGAAATATTATTACATATGCAAATTAGAATAGATTCCTTTGCAGATTTAAGCAGTTCACAATAACAAGCTTATTTTTATGTTTATTTATTTGAGTGATTAAAAATTGTTATTATAAAAGATTCTTGTACAGTTTTAAGCTGTGAGTAATGTTGAAAAATATTCTTTGATGCCACATCAATCTATTTTACATTCTAGGTGTGTTGTCAGGAAAGTTACCTGCGGCCTACACACCAGTGCCGGATTTTGATCTGGAACGAAGCCGTTCCAGCACTGCTCCAAATAGCCAGTTTGGTTTGATAGGTAATTTAGACATTTAAGCTGCAAAAGAAATAAGAAAAACATAAATGTTTGGAATAATTTTTACTTTTATTTTGAAACAAATCAGTAAAATTATTGCACAGACACTTCTTATTAAAGTAATGTATTGAGATATGAGAACATACATGAATTACTTTTTGAAGTTGGTGCCAAACTATCTTAAATATAATAAGAATTGTGAATATATTGCCCCTAGTATAATAACTAAAATTGTAATCAACATTGTCGATTGTGATTGTTTGGCACCAACTTCAAAAAATAATTCATTATTTTATATGTATATGTTACCGGCCAAACCCGATTTTAGGCCAAACTAGATTGGCCTAGGCCAAACCGGTTTATCCTAACGCCCATAGGATAAACTAATTTTTCCTAGGCCAAACCGGTTTATCCTAACGCCCATCGGATAAACTAGTTTTTCCTAGGCCAAACCGATTCATCCTAACGCCCGTAGGATAAACTAGTTTTTCCTAGGCCAAACTAGTTTGGCCTAACGCTCTTAGGACAAATTAGTTTAGCCTGCTATTCTTTGGTCCAAATTAGTTTAGCCTGGGCCGATCTAGTTTATCCTAGGCCAATTCAATTTGGCGTGCTTTTATTGATCCCAAAGACTTTCTCGACGCCAAACTTCTAGTTTGTCCTAGGCCAATGCAATTTGGAGTCTTTTTATTGATCCCAACTATCGCTCCGGCATCAACCTTTCCCATTCACCACCATCGGTAGTTACAAAATATGTCCCATATGGCAAATTATATGTGCTGGTGGACCATGAATGGGATGCGATGCTATCAGAAAATTGAGCAGAGGACTAATTTGGAGGATTGATTACCTAATTATGTGCAATTATACCTCGAAAACCTGGCATCGTCGGGACCAGGACTTCGTCGGATTTTCGAAAATTCCAGATTTCTGAAAGAATATAAAATATACTTCGATATCTTAATGGTGCATTTATTCGTAATTAATTGAAAACCAAGTGACATTTATGTTGAAAAAAAAATACACATCGATATTTTCTATGGTACATAAATTCTAACAAGCAGTGAAATCAATTCTTGTGTAATTTCCAAAACACCGATATTTTTTTTTTTTTTTTGCTATAGCTTTGGCCATTCTTTAACAAGTTTTTCTTGGATTTTATAAGTGAACAATATCGATTTCAGAAATATAGGGTTGTTCCTCTAAACCATTTAGTGATTTTCCAGTGAAACATATACATTTTTCAAGTTACATCTTTTCTTCTGCCGGTCTTTCGTTCGCCTTCCTCTAAGTTGCTACTACAGCGTTATCGGTGGTTCTATTTAGCACAGCTTGAGCAATCAGCGTGTCCTCTAATCAATCTCTTTCGATCTCAACATTTTTAATTTGTAAACAATTACTATTTTTCTTTGTCCCATAAGTTGAAAGAAAAAAATTGCAAGAGGTGGCTTTCATTCCCGGATTTTTGAAGTTGCCTTATTTCTTAATGCCAGATTTTCAAGGTCACATTGTATTAGTATTTCAAAGTAAAAAAGAATAAAATAAAATAAACTTGGCAGAATTAAAAAAAATAAAAAAAAATAAAAAAAATTAGATATTTTTAATTTTATGTGCTGTGAGAGGGCGGGGAGCAGATTTTTAGTTAATAAAATTTTAAATGCGCGTTTCAACTCAAACTTAATTTAATTGAAAGTATTTTAACTGCGATGAATTTAATTGTAGTATACAACTAAAATATATTATTTGCAATTGAACCTAATTGCAATTGAATTCAATCGAATTTTAATTAGTTGCAGCTTGCTTTTAATCTTTAATCGCTATTAAATCAAATGCACTTATTTTTTAAAAAACACATTTATTATTTGAATAAAAATATATTTGACCGTTGCTCATAAGTGCACAATTATGCTGCTTATAAAAAATCTTAAATCAGTAGTAGTAGTAATAATAATATTTGTCGAAGTTCATTTGTGTTGTAAATAAAATCAATCAGTTAATAGAAAATATTTATTATAAGAAAATTTTTACTTTTTTTTTTTTTTTAATATTCTTTCAGAAATCTGGAATTTTCAAAAATCCGGCGAAGTCCCGGTCCCGACGATGCCAGGTTTTCGAGGTATAACTGCACATAATTAATCAATCCTCCAAATTACTCCTCTCCTAAATTTTATGATAGCATCGCATCCCATTCATGGTCCTCCAGCACATAATTTGTCATATTGAACATATTTTGTAATTACCGATGGCGGTGAATGGGAAAGGTAGGGGGAGAGTATTCCACTCTTCATCGAATAAAATATATTATAGAGGGGTGACAGCAATACTAATTTTCAAAAGGTTGATGCCGGAGCGGTAGGTGGGATCAATAAAAAAACGCCAAATTGCATTGATCTAGGATAAACTAGTTTGGCCTAAGACAAACTAGAAGTTTGGCGTCGAGAAAGTCTTTGGGATCAATAAAAGCACGCCAAATTGAATTGGCCTAGGATAAACTAGATCGGCCTAGGCTAAACTAATTTGGACCAAAGAATAGCAGGCTAAACTAGTTTGTCCTAAGAGCATTAGGCCAAACTAGTTTGGCCTAGGAAAAACTAGTTTATCCTACGGTCGTTAGGATAAACCGGTTTGGCCTAGGAAAAACTAGTTTATCCGATGGGCGTTAGGATAAACTTATAGTTTTAACACTTATGCCGCTGTTAATACAGTGGTGATCAGAATTATAAGAACAACTGAAAATTGCACGAAAAAAATTTGCGATGCATGTTTAGGATGCATGTTCACGAAACAAGACTTGATTGATGAATCCTCATTTATTTTAATCCTCTTCACACCTATCTTTAAATACTGACAATGATATTCTTTATCAGCATCGACCATCTTGCATCCCACCTTTTGGAGTTAGAATGAGAAATATTATCAATAATGGCCCGTTGAATAATATCGAGGTGAGTCCATGTCCTTTGCATGTGCTCCCTCCTTGGAATCCTCCTAAAATTACCTCTCTCCATCCTTTTAAAGGTTATGACAAAAACAACTTGGCTTCTACTGTTTTCTAACAATTATTTGCTGCGCATCGTGCAAAATATAATAACTATACTGATATTTATACAGATGGTTCCCAGAATGGGAATATTGTTGGTTGTGGGGTTTTTATTGATAACACTAAATTCAGTTATCGGCTTCACACTTCAATTTCTGTCTTTACGGCAGAGTTGATGCGATAGAGAGAGCCATGTTGCACATATCTCATCATCATAAAACATCCTTTATCATATATACTGACTCAAAAGTTCTATTGACGCAATCAAATCTTTTAAAAAGCATCCTTATGTCTCAGCCATCCTGGATTTTTATTATAAATTGACTAGACATGGTTTTAATATTTTATTTTCCTGGGTACCTGGACACATGGGTATTCCTGGAAATGAAAAAGCAGATAAGGCGGCAAAACTTGCTCTTAATCCATTACACCATAAAATTCCATTCTCAGACGTTAAACTATTTATAAAACATTTTGTTTATAATAAATGGCAAGAAAGTTGGGATTTGGAATACAATAATAAGCTGCACCATATCAAACCCACAGTCATGACCTAGCCTCCGATTTATCCAAGAAAAACAGATGTTCTTTTGACTCGTCTGAGAATTGGACATTCAAGGATCACTCATAAACACCTCTTACTTCGGGAGGATGCACCCATGTGTCCACATTGTCATTTTGATTACTTGACCATTTATCATTTTTTAACTGACTGTCCGGGCCTCCAGTACTTGTACAGAGTTTATTTTAATTCATCATCAAATAGGATAAACCGGTTAGGCCTAAAATCGAGTTTGGCCGGTAACATATATCTTCATAAATTAAATCATAAATATGCAAATTCGTCTCTTGTAAAAAATATTCTATCTAAAATCCATGTTTGGTGGCTATTAAATTATATATTAAATTTAGCCGTTTTTATACGCGATGTCTGATATTTGAATAACGTTTTGTCATTAGATAATTTTAAAGAATTATTTTATTCTTTTTAGCACTTTTTTTGAAGTTGGTTGATATTTTTTTAAAAAAAAGCTTATTTTATTACGAGAATTATTAGTTTTTAAATGAATGCAAAAAAAAAAAAAAAAAACATTCATACTGAAATATATAAACTCACCGAGTAATGGAGTATGGCTGTATTGGTTGAGTCATATGCGATTCAAATCTGCGTGGTGGCGTTGGCGGCACTCTTAATTCAATCATTTCGGTGGCATCATTTCGGCAGGTGGCGGATCTCTGATATCTGCGGCCGGCCAGCCAGCCGACAAGCATGCCGGCTGTGAATGTGGCCACTACACCGACCGCTACGACCGCTTTATGGATGTCCATCAAAGTAACTGTAAATAAAAGTAAAATAAATAAATAAATAAATAAGACAAAAAATAAATAAGACAAAAAATAAATAAGAAAAAAATACTATAAAGTAAATGATAACTAACTGATATCTTGTTTGCATTCTTGTTTCTTGCATCTCTTCATGCTTTTCCTCAGTTCTGGGTCGAAGCAGGCCGCTTCTAAGGGAGGAGGGCAATGTTCCTCCCTGAACGACTTTAAAACTGCCCAATGCACTGCTTCTAAAATAAACCATAAAATAACCTTTAGTGATACTTACTGATATAGGAAACTCAACAAAAAATAAAATTGTAACTTAGACCAATCTAAACTTAAACAAAATCAACCGTAAGAAATAAGATACTAACAAAACATGGGAACAGGATGCATTAGATAGAAAAAAGCAGATTTATTTTCACTTTTATTATATTATATTTCATGAAATTATATGTCAGAGATATTGGGATTGCCAATCTTGTTAAATATCAGAAATCTATATATGGGTGAAACCAAAAATGCTTGTGCTTTTCATGTCCAAAACGTTATTATTATTTTTTTTCAATAAATATACAAAGAAATTCCATTTTTTTTATGCCATCTTTCAGAAAAAACTATTTTTAATTAGTCTAACATTTGATCTAGCCAATTTTAATGTATTTAATGCATTATTTATGCATTTTATCCATTCTTATCTATAAAATTTAGCTGTCCCAATGACTGGAGAGACAATTCAAAATATTATGAACAAAACAACATTTATCTATTTTTATTTAATTATCATATATAGTAGTTTTATAAATTTGTAATAATGAATTGAGATATGTATTTTTTAACTGTATAAGATAAATTTAGCATTTGTCCAAAGAAAGTGTAACCTCTGTTACTTTATTTACAAAGAATATTTTATGTACTTTAAATTCAATTTAAAAAATCTTCTCTTTAAAACTAAAAATAAGTGATAATTATGAACTTTATCTTATTTTTTTTTCTTAATGAGATAAAATTATGCATGTAATGATGATTAAATTTTATTATTTATTATTCATCTTTCTATTAGTATTGTTTTCAATTAAAGAACATTTTTGTTAAAGTAAAATATAAAAATTATATTTTTTGTTGAAATATTTCTATCATAAATTAAAAATTGGCAGGTAACAGAGGTTACCTTTTTTATGCAATCCAATATGAACAATAAATAGGTTTCGCGCGGTGGCAACGATCAAACAACGGATTTTGCGTTGATTTTGCGCTTAGTACAGATTTCCTAATTCTAAAAATAGGGAATAAGGAAAAATAATTTTGCAAAATTCAATACCTTCTATGAGATCACATGGCTCGTTGGTGAGGGCGAAGGTGCCCAAGCATTGCCTTCCCCTCGGTGCTACACAGGCGCGTCTAACTAAAATTTAATGATAATGAAATTATTTATAATGATAATTAATTCTTCTCAAAATGATTATTAATTATTTAATTATAATTAAATATTACATTATACATAATATAATATTTAATATACATATATTAAATATTATACTATGTATTATATATACATATATAATACAATATATAATCATATTAGCAGATGGCAACACATAAAATTTGCATTCCCCCCCCCCCCCCCCCCCCAGAGTCCGAGATTTTTTGATAAAACAGGCATCTCCCCCCCCCCCTCCTTGCAATATTTATCCTTGATTGTTTATTGAAATTAGTTATTTTTTACTCCAATCTTTTCATGAAATTTGCGATATTTTTCAATGACAGTTTGTAGAAATTTACAATATTTTCAGCAACCAATTCATGAATTGATTTTGCAAAATTCTGCAAAAGAAAAAATAATCGCAGACTTCCAAGAAATTTAAAAAATAGTTGAAAAAGAATTTGAAATTTTCTGAAATGAATCACGCCTACCTGAGACGCCATTATAAGGACGCATTTTTCAATGCAATGGGAGTTGCTCTTAGCGTCTGTAGAACACAGAATTAGTATTCTTTCCTGTATGCCCGGAAGATGCAGGAGAAAACAGGAATAAACGTTGGGGATTCATCTACTCCGTGTGTGACAAATGCCTGCTTCTCTGTGTTTTATAGAGAAAGAGGATTTGCTGTGGCATCTCAGTTACAGGAACAGGGGAGTAAAGTTGCATACTGCCACAAGAAAAAAATGTGTGAAAGTTTTGGACAATAATAATAAAAATAAAAAAATATATTAGTGCAGACAAAAACTGTTTGAAAGTTGTAAACAATTTTTTTAATTGATTTCATTAGTACAGACAAAAATTGTCTGCAATAGAGTTTGTCCGCGACTGTTGCGAGGTTTCTGCCACTGTTCACTTCATCAATAATTTGAGAGAAATTTTAAAAAATACAGGTAATTTTAGAAGCCAAAATTAAAAGGTTAATTGTATATATATATTTTTTTATATCTTTCTTTCTATTACAGTATTAAATACATAAAAATGAAGAAAGTGAAAATAAAAGTGCATAGGAAAAATTTGAATCTGAGTTCATAAATTAAAAAAAAGAACATATATATAATTCAAAGGTTATATAAATGATGAAACATGGGAGTAAGATAGCGATGTTTCACGGAGCTCTTGGCCGCTTATCAGCGGCAGCACTTCGTGCAAGAGAGTGTTATATACGGGACGTAGCAGCGATTGAGCATGCCGTTTGGCCGCTCAACTGCAGCAGACACCCCATATATTTTGATGGCCGGTGGGATGTTAGTTTAAAGCCTACGAAGGAGCGTCAACCTCCCCACCAACTCGTAGGGCACTCTTTTTTTCTGGGCGAAAGAGGCTCTCACAGGCTTAGGCCATATAGACCTGTGATACGGAGAAAACCCTTATAACTATCACAGAAATTGCAATTTTAAAAAACTTTTCTGCTCCTGCTCACATGAAAATTGCAATTTATGTGATACAGCTGGTATAGAAACTTCGTATTTGGCATGGTCGTTACACTTGAAATAGAAATGCTTGCTAAGACCGTTTTATAAAAAAATTGAAAATTAACAGGTTGAAATGAGCGGAAAACGGTTATAAAGAAAAAAAAAAAAGAACTAGATTTTAAAAAAATATATTTCTTTAAAAAGCACTAAACTAAAATACATAATAAATTACCTCTATTTTGTGCTCCTAATGCCTGCACATGTAAATTTTATGACATTATCTCTGATTTTTGTTTTAATGCATGTTTGCTTCAGTTTGAGTATCTATGCTACAGTACGGAAATCTGTCTATTTATAAATAGTTAAATTAATTTATATGAGTTGAAGTTTTTATAGCAATCAGGGGTCTGTCCAGACTTTTTCCCCTGGGTCCTGTTTTAGTGAAATTGGAAACAACTTTTTATATTCGTGAAAAATCTAATCCTAATTTTGTGAATTTGAAATGATCGTTATATTCAGGTTCTTGTTTATACATTTTTACAGAGATATATGGATGTAAAATACATGTATTTTCTTTATATATATGTAAAAGTGACATGTCAGATTTTACTTTTGAATGATTAATTTGGGAAATGTTTGGTTTAAAGATGGAAAAATTTTGTGAAAAGCCTATTTTTAAGACAAAGAATTTTGTGAAGGGTCCTGTTTTGAAATGAAAAATTTTGTGAAGAGTCCTTTAAAGGACCCATTTTTTTCCTAAACAGATCCCTGGCAATAGGTATTCAAACGCCTGTTTTTATCAGTATTGAAAGGTTATATATCATTAAGTATATCACATTTCAAGAGGAGGAGGCGAGGGATGTGAAAGAGAGAGGGTGTTTACACATTTTGTGACATTGAATCAAAAATTGAATTGAAATATATCAACAGAAAGACAGATTTTCATATGTTGAACATACAAATTATATAAAGCTAAATTGGGTAAAAGATGTGTTGCATCAGAATGCTTAATTTCTAATTGTATGATTATCATTTGCGGAATTGTTAGAGAAAGAATTGGACTTAAAAACGTAAACGAATTTTCTTAAGATCTCTGAATTTGGTTTGCGGTAAATTTCAGTGCTTCAAAAGTTTTACAGATATTTTTATGAATTTTTTTTTACATATATATATATATATGTATACAAAGATCTTGTTATTATCATTATCATTAATTCTCTTTATTTGTTCTATTAATATCTTAAAATACTAATGCCACTGATCAAGAATATTTCAAGAACATTTTAACATATGAAATTCTTTTCCAAATACTTTTTAGTGTTAAAAAAAGTATGGAAATATTATTACATATGCAAATTAGAATAGATTCCTTTGCAGATTTAAGCAGTTCACAATAACAAGCTTATTTTTATGTTTATTTATTTGAATGATTAAAAATTGTTATTATAAAAGATTCTTGTACAGTTTTAAGCTGCGAGTAATGTTGAAAAATATTCTTTGATGCCACATCAATCTATTTTACATTCTAGGTGTGTTGTCAGGAAAGTTACCTGCGGCCTACACACCAGTGCCGGATTTTGATCTGGAACGAAGCCGTTCCAGCACTGCTCCAAATAGCCAGTTTGGTTTGATAGGTAATTTAGACATTTAAGCTGCAAAAGAAATAAGAAAAACATAAATGTTTGGAATAATTTTTACTTTTATTTTGAAACAAATCAGTAAAATTATTGCACAGACACTTCTTATTAAAGTAATGTATTGAGATATGAGAACATACATGAATTACTTTTTGAAGTTGGTGCCAAACTATCTTAAATATAATAAGAATTGTGAATATATTGCCCCTAGTATAATAACTAAAATTGTAATCAACATTGTCGATTGTGATTGTTTGGCACCAACTTCAAAAAATAATTCATTATTTTATATGTATATGTTACCGGCCAAACCCGATTTTAGGCCAAACTAGATTGGCCTAGGCCAAACCGGTTTATCCTAACGCCCATAGGATAAACTAATTTTTCCTAGGCCAAACCGGTTTATCCTAACGCCCATCGGATAAACTAGTTTTTCCTAGGCCAAACCGATTTATCCTAACGCCCGTAGGATAAACTAGTTTTTCCTAGGCCAAACTAGTTTGGCCTAACGCTCTTAGGACAAATTAGTTTAGCCTGCTATTCTTTGGTCCAAATTAGTTTAGCCTGGGCCGATCTAGTTTATCCTAGGCCAATTCAATTTGGCGTGCTTTTATTGATCCCAAAGACTTTCTCGACGCCAAACTTCTAGTTTGTCCTAGGCCAATGCAATTTGGAGTCTTTTTATTGATCCCAACTATCGCTCCGGCATCAACCTTTCCCATTCACCACCATCGGTAGTTACAAAATATGTCCCATATGGCAAATTATATGTGCTGGTGGACCATGAATGGGATGCGATGCTATCAGAAAATTGAGCAGAGGACTAATTTGGAGGATTGATTACCTAATTATGTGCAATTATACCTCGAAAACCTGGCATCGTCGGGACCAGGACTTCGTCGGATTTTCGAAAATTCCAGATTTCTGAAAGAATATAAAATATACTTCGATATCTTAATGGTGCATTTATTCGTAATTAATTGAAAACCAAGTGACATTTATGTTGAAAAAAAAATACACATCGATATTTTCTATGGTACATAAATTCTAACAAGCAGTGAAATCAATTCTTGTGTAATTTCCAAAACACCGATATTTTTTTTTTTTTTTTTGCCATAGCTTTGGCCATTCTTTAACAAGTTTTTCTTGGATTTTATAAGTGAACAATATCGATTTCAGAAATATAGGGTTGTTCCTCTAAACCATTTAGTGATTTTCCAGTGAAACATATACATTTTTCAAGTTACATCTTTTCTTCTGCCGGTCTTTCGTTCGCCTTCCTCTAAGTTGCTACTACAGCGTTATCGGTGGTTCTATTTAGCACAGCTTGAGCAATCAGAGTGTCCTCTAATCAATCTCTTTCGATCTCAACATTTTTAATTTGTAAACAATTACTATTTTTCTTTGTCCCATAAGTTGAAAGAAAAAAATTGCAAGAGGTGGCTTTCATTCCCGGATTTTTGAAGTTGCCTTATTTCTTAATGCCAGATTTTCAAGGTCACATTGTATTAGTATTTCAAAGTAAAAAAGAATAAAATAAAATAAACTTGGCAGAATTAAAAAAAATAAAAAAAAATAAAAAAAATTAGATATTTTTAATTTTATGTGCTGTGAGAGGGCGGGGAGCAGATTTTTAGTTAATAAAATTTTAAATGCGCGTTTCAACTCAAACTTAATTTAATTGAAAGTATTTTAACTGCGATGAATTTAATTGTAGTATACAACTAAAATATATTATTTGCAATTGAACCTAATTGCAATTGAATTCAATCGAATTTTAATTAGTTGCAGCTTGCTTTTAATCTTTAATCGCTATTAAATCAAATGCACTTATTTTTTAAAAAACACATTTATTATTTGAATAAAAATATATTTGACCGTTGCTCATAAGTGCACAATTATGCTGCTTATAAAAAATCTTAAATCAGTAGTAGTAGTAATAATAATATTTGTCGAAGTTCATTTGTGTTGTAAATAAAATCAATCAGTTAATAGAAAATATTTATTATAAGAAAATTTTTACTTTTTTTTTTTTTTTTTAATATTCTTTCAGAAATCTGGAATTTTCAAAAATCCGGCGAAGTCCCGGTCCCGACGATGCCAGGTTTTCGAGGTATAACTGCACATAATTAATCAATCCTCCAAATTACTCCTCTCCTAAATTTTATGATAGCATCGCATCCCATTCATGGTCCTCCAGCACATAATTTGTCATATTGAACATATTTTGTAATTACCGATGGCGGTGAATGGGAAAGGTAGGGGGAGAGTATTCCACTCTTCATCGAATAAAATATATTATAGAGGGGTGACAGCAATACTAATTTTCAAAAGGTTGATGCCGGAGCGGTAGGTGGGATCAATAAAAAAACGCCAAATTGCATTGATCTAGGATAAACTAGTTTGGCCTAAGACAAACTAGAAGTTTGGCGTCGAGAAAGTCTTTGGGATCAATAAAAGCACGCCAAATTGAATTGGCCTAGGATAAACTAGATCGGCCTAGGCTAAACTAATTTGGACCAAAGAATAGCAGGCTAAACTAGTTTGTCCTAAGAGCATTAGGCCAAACTAGTTTGGCCTAGGAAAAACTAGTTTATCCTACGGTCGTTAGGATAAACCGGTTTGGCCTAGGAAAAACTAGTTTATCCGATGGGCGTTAGGATAAACTTATAGTTTTAACACTTATGCCGCATTTAATACAGTGGTGATCAGAATTATAAGAACAACTGAAAATTGCACGAAAAAAATTTGCGATGCATGTTTAGGATGCATGTTCACGAAACAAGACTTGATTGATGAATCCTCATTTATTTTAATCCTCTTCACACCTATCTTTAAATACTGACAATGATATTCTTTATCAGCATCGACCATCTTGCATCCCACCTTTTGGAGTTAGAATGAGAAATATTATCAATAATGGCCCGTTGAATAATATCGAGGTGAGTCCATGTCCTTTGCATGTGCTCCCTCCTTGGAATCCTCCTAAAATTACCTCTCTCCATCCTTTTAAAGGTTATGACAAAAACAACTTGGCTTCTACTGTTTTCTAACAATTATTTGCTGCGCATCGTGCAAAATATAATAACTATACTGATATTTATACAGATGGTTCCCAGAATGGGAATATTGTTGGTTGTGGGGTTTTTATTGATAACACTAAATTCAGTTATCGGCTTCACACTTCAATTTCTGTCTTTACGGCAGAGTTGATGCGATAGAGAGAGCCATGTTGCACATATCTCATCATCATAAAACATCCTTTATCATATATACTGACTCAAAAGTTCTATTGACGCAATCAAATCTTTTAAAAAGCATCCTTATGTCTCAGCCATCCTGGATTTTTATTATAAATTGACTAGACATGGTTTTAATATTTTATTTTCCTGGGTACCTGGACACATGGGTATTCCTGGAAATGAAAAAGCAGATAAGGCGGCAAAACTTGCTCTTAATCCATTACACCATAAAATTCCATTCTCAGACGTTAAACTATTTATAAAACATTTTGTTTATAATAAATGGCAAGAAAGTTGGGATTTGGAATACAATAATAAGCTGCACCATATCAAACCCACAGTCATGACCTAGCCTCCGATTTATCCAAGAAAAACAGATGTTCTTTTGACTCGTCTGAGAATTGGACATTCAAGGATCACTCATAAACACCTCTTACTTCGGGAGGATGCACCCATGTGTCCACATTGTCATTTTGATTACTTGACCATTTATCATTTTTTAACTGACTGTCCGGGCCTCCAGTACTTGTACAGAGTTTATTTTAATTCATCATCAAATAGGATAAACCGGTTAGGCCTAAAATCGAGTTTGGCCGGTAACATATATCTTCATAAATTAAATCATAAATATGCAAATTCGTCTCTTGTAAAAAATATTCTATCTAAAATCCATGTTTGGTGGCTATTAAATTATATATTAAATTTAGCCGTTTTTATACGCGATGTCTGATATTTGAATAACGTTTTGTCATTAGATAATTTTAAAGAATTATTTTATTCTTTTTAGCACTTTTTTTGAAGTTGGTTGATATTTTTTTTAAAAAAAGCTTATTTTATTACGAGAATTATTAGTTTTTAAATGAATGCAAAAAAAAAAAAAAAAAAACATTCATACTGAAATATATAAACTCACCGAGTAATGGAGTATGGCTGTATTGGTTGAGTCATATGCGATTCAAATCTGCGTGGTGGCGTTGGCGGCACTCTTAATTCAATCATTTCGGTGGCATCATTTCGGCAGGTGGCGGATCTCTGATATCTGCGGCCGGCCAGCCAGCCGACAAGCATGCCGGCTGTGAATGTGGCCACTACACCGACCGCTACGACCGCTTTATGGATGTCCATCAAAGTAACTGTAAATAAAAGTAAAATAAATAAATAAATAAATAAGACAAAAAATAAATAAGACAAAAAATAAATAAGAAAAAAATACTATAAAGTAAATGATAACTAACTGATATCTTGTTTGCATTCTTGTTTCTTGCATCTCTTCATGCTTTTCCTCAGTTCTGGGTCGAAGCAGGCCGCTTCTAAGGGAGGAGGGCAATGTTCCTCCCTGAACGACTTTAAAACTGCCCAATGCACTGCTTCTAAAATAAACCATAAAATAACCTTTAGTGATACTTACTGATATAGGAAACTCAACAAAAAATAAAATTGTAACTTAGACCAATCTAAACTTAAACAAAATCAACCGTAAGAAATAAGATACTAACAAAACATGGGAACAGGATGCATTAGATAGAAAAAAGCAGATTTATTTTCACTTTTATTATATTATATTTCATGAAATTATATGTCAGAGATATTGGGATTGCCAATCTTGTTAAATATCAGAAATCTATATATGGGTGAAACCAAAAATGCTTGTGCTTTTCATGTCCAAAACGTTATTATTATTTTTTTTCAATAAATATACAAAGAAATTCCATTTTTTTTATGCCATCTTTCAGAAAAAACTATTTTTAATTAGTCTAACATTTGATCTAGCCAATTTTAATGTATTTAATGCATTATTTATGCATTTTATCCATTCTTATCTATAAAATTTAGCTGTCCCAATGACTGGAGAGACAATTCAAAATATTATGAACAAAACAACATTTATCTATTTTTATTTAATTATCATATATAGTAGTTTTATAAATTTGTAATAATGAATTGAGATATGTATTTTTTAACTGTATAAGATAAATTTAGCATTTGTCCAAAGAAAGTGTAACCTCTGTTACTTTATTTACAAAGAATATTTTATGTACTTTAAATTCAATTTAAAAAATCTTCTCTTTAAAACTAAAAATAAGTGATAATTATGAACTTTATCTTATTTTTTTTTCTTAATGAGATAAAATTATGCATGTAATGATGATTAAATTTTATTATTTATTATTCATCTTTCTATTAGTATTGTTTTCAATTAAAGAACATTTTTGTTAAAGTAAAATATAAAAATTATATTTTTTGTTGAAATATTTCTATCATAAATTAAAAATTGGCAGGTAACAGAGGTTACCTTTTTTATGCAATCCAATATGAACAATAAATAGGTTTCGCGCGGTGGCAACGATCAAACAACGGATTTTGCGTTGATTTTGCGCTTAGTACAGATTTCCTAATTCTAAAAATAGGGAATAAGGAAAAATAATTTTGCAAAATTCAATACCTTCTATGAGATCACATGGCTCGTTGGTGAGGGCGAAGGTGCCCAAGCATTGCCTTCCCCTCGGTGCTACACAGGCGCGTCTAACTAAAATTTAATGATAATGCAATTATTTATAATGATAATTAATTCTTCTCAAAATGATTATTAATTATTTAATTATAATTAAATATTACATTATACATAATATAATATTTAATATACATATATTAAATATTATACTATGTATTATATATACATATATAATACAATATATAATCATATTAGCAGATGGCAACACATAAAATTTGCATTTCCCCCCCCCCCCCAGAGTCCGAGATTTTTTGATAAAACAGGCATCTCCCCCCCCCCCCTCCTTGCAATATTTATCCTTGATTGTTTATTGAAATTAGTTATTTTTTACTCCAATCTTTTCATGAAATTTGCGATATTTTTCAATGACAGTTTGTAGAAATTTACAATATTTTCAGCAACCAATTCATGAATTGATTTTGCAAAATTCTGCAAAAGAAAAAATAATCGCAGACTTCCAAGAAATTTAAAAAATAGTTGAAAAAGAATTTGAAACTTTCTGAAATGAATCACGCCTACCTGAGACGCCATTCTAAGGACGCATTTTTCAATGCAATGGGAGTTGCTCTTAGCGTCTGTAGAACACAGAATTAGTATTCTTTCCTGTATGCCCGGAAGATGCAGGAGAAAACAGGAATAAACGTTGGGGATTCATCTACTCCGTGTGTGACAAATGCCTGCTTCTCTGTGTTTTATAGAGAAAGAGGATTTGCTGTGGCATCTCAGTTACAGGGACAGGGGAGTAAAGTTGCATACTGCCACAAGAAAAAAATGTGTGAAAGTTTTGGACAATAATAATAAAAATAAAAAAATATATTAGTGCAGACAAAAACTGTTTGAAAGTTGTAAACAATTTTTTTAATTGATTTCATTAGTACAGACAAAAATTGTCTGCAATAGAGTTTGTCCGCGACTGTTGCGAGGTTTCTGCCACTGTTCACTTCATCAATAATTTGAGAGAAATTTTAAAAAATACAGGTAATTTTAGAAGCCAAAATTAAAAGGTTAATTGTATATATATATTTTTTTATATCTTTCTTTCTATTACAGTATTAAATACATAAAAATGAAGAAAGTGAAAATAAAAGTGCATAGGAAAAATTTGAATCTGAGTTCATAAATTAAAAAAAAGAACATATATATAATTCAAAGGTTATATAAATGATGAAACATGGGAGTAAGATAGCGATGTTTCACAGAGCTCTTGGCCGCTTATCAGCGGCAGCACTTCGTGCAAGAGAGTGTTATATACGGGACGTAGCAGCGATTGAGCATGCCGTTTGGCCGCTCAACTGCAGCAGACACCCCATATATTTTGATGGCCGGTGGGATGTTAGTTTAAAGCCTACGAAGGAGCGTCAACCTCCCCACCAACTCGTAGGGCACTCTTTTTTCTGGGCGAAAGAGGCTCTCACAGGCTTAGGCCATATAGACCTGTGATACGGAGAAAACCCTTATAACTATCACAGAAATTGCAATTTTAAAAAACTTTTCTGCTCCTGCTCACATGAAAATTGCAATTTATGTGATACAGCTGGTATAGAAACTTCGTATTTGGCATGGTCGTTACACTTGAAATAGAAATGCTTGCTAAGACCGTTTTATAAAAAAATTGAAAATTAACAGGTTGAAATGAGCGGAAAACGGTTATAAAGAAAAAAAAAAAAGAACTAGATTTTAAAAAAATATATTTCTTTAAAAAGCACTAAACTAAAATACATAATAAATTACCTCTATTTTGTGCTCCTAATGCCTGCACATGTAAATTTTATGACATTATCTCTGATTTTTGTTTTAATGCATGTTTGCTTCAGTTTGAGTATCTATGCTACAGTACGGAAATCTGTCTATTTATAAATAGTTAAATTAATTTATATGAGTTGAAGTTTTTATAGCAATCAGGGGTCTGTCCAGACTTTTTCCCCTGGGTCCTGTTTTAGTGAAATTGGAAACAACTTTTTATATTCGTGAAAAATCTAATCCTAATTTTGTGAATTTGAAATGATCGTTATATTCAGGTTCTTGTTTATACATTTTTACAGAGATATATGGATGTAAAATACATGTATTTTCTTTATATATATGTAAAAGTGACATGTCAGATTTTACTTTTGAATGATTAATTTGGGAAATGTTTGGTTTAAAGATGGAAAAATTTTGTGAAAAGCCTATTTTTAAGACAAAGAATTTTGTGAAGGGTCCTGTTTTGAAATGAAAAATTTTGTGAAGAGTCCTTTAAAGGACCCATTTTTTTCCTAAACAGATCCCTGGCAATAGGTATTCAAACGCCTGTTTTTATCAGTATTGAAAGGTTATATATCATTAAGTATATCACATTTCAAGAGGAGGAGGCGAGGGATGTGAAAGAGAGAGGGTGTTTACACATTTTGTGACATTGAATCAAAAATTGAATTGAAATATATCAACAGAAAGACAGATTTTCATATGTTGAACATACAAATTATATAAAGCTAAATTGGGTAAAAGATGTGTTGCATCAGAATGCTTAATTTCTAATTGTATGATTATCATTTGCGGAATTGTTAGAGAAAGAATTGGACTTAAAAACGTAAACGAATTTTCTTAAGATCTCTGAATTTGGTTTGCGGTAAATTTCAGTGCTTCAAAAGTTTTACAGATATTTTTATGAATTTTTTTTTACATATATATATATATATGTATACAAAGATCTTGTTATTATCATTATCATTAATTCTCTTTATTTGTTCTATTAATATCTTAAAATACTAATGCCACTGATCAAGAATATTTCAAGAACATTTTAACATATGAAATTCTTTTCCAAATACTTTTTAGTGTTAAAAAAAGTATGGAAATATTATTACATATGCAAATTAGAATAGATTCCTTTGCAGATTTAAGCAGTTCACAATAACAAGCTTATTTTTATGTTTATTTATTTGAGTGATTAAAAATTGTTATTATAAAAGATTCTTGTACAGTTTTAAGCTGTGAGTAATGTTGAAAAATATTCTTTGATGCCACATCAATCTATTTTACATTCTAGGTGTGTTGTCAGGAAAGTTACCTGCGGCCTACACACCAGTGCCGGATTTTGATCTGGAACGAAGCCGTTCCAGCACTGCTCCAAATAGCCAGTTTGGTTTGATAGGTAATTTAGACATTTAAGCTGCAAAAGAAATAAGAAAAACATAAATGTTTGGAATAATTTTTACTTTTATTTTGAAACAAATCAGTAAAATTATTGCACAGACACTTCTTATTAAAGTAATGTATTGAGATATGAGAACATACATGAATTACTTTTTGAAGTTGGTGCCAAACTATCTTAAATATAATAAGAATTGTGAATATATTGCCCCTAGTATAATAACTAAAATTGTAATCAACATTGTCGATTGTGATTGTTTGGCACCAACTTCAAAAAATAATTCATTATTTTATATGTATATGTTACCGGCCAAACCCGATTTTAGGCCAAACTAGATTGGCCTAGGCCAAACCGGTTTATCCTAACGCCCATAGGATAAACTAATTTTTCCTAGGCCAAACCGGTTTATCCTAACGCCCATCGGATAAACTAGTTTTTCCTAGGCCAAACCGATTCATCCTAACGCCCGTAGGATAAACTAGTTTTTCCTAGGCCAAACTAGTTTGGCCTAACGCTCTTAGGACAAATTAGTTTAGCCTGCTATTCTTTGGTCCAAATTAGTTTAGCCTGGGCCGATCTAGTTTATCCTAGGCCAATTCAATTTGGCGTGTTTTTATTGATCCCAAAGACTTTCTCGACGCCAAACTTCTAGTTTGTCCTAGGCCAATGCAATTTGGAGTCTTTTTATTGATCCCAACTATCGCTCCGGCATCAACCTTTCCCATTCACCACCATCGGTAGTTACAAAATATGTCCCATATGGCAAATTATATGTGCTGGTGGACCATGAATGGGATGCGATGCTATCAGAAAATTGAGCAGAGGACTAATTTGGAGGATTGATTACCTAATTATGTGCAATTATACCTCGAAAACCTGGCATCGTCGGGACCAGGACTTCGTCGGATTTTCGAAAATTCCAGATTTCTGAAAGAATATAAAATATACTTCGATATCTTAATGGTGCATTTATTCGTAATTAATTGAAAACCAAGTGACATTTATGTTGAAAAAAAAATACACATCGATATTTTCTATGGTACATAAATTCTAACAAGCAGTGAAATCAATTCTTGTGTAATTTCCAAAACACCGATATTTTTTTTTTTTTTTTTGCTATAGCTTTGGCCATTCTTTAACAAGTTTTTCTTGGATTTTATAAGTGAACAATATCGATTTCAGAAATATAGGGTTGTTCCTCTAAACCATTTAGTGATTTTCCAGTGAAACATATACATTTTTCAAGTTACATCTTTTCTTCTGCCGGTCTTTCGTTCGCCTTCCTCTAAGTTGCTACTACAGCGTTATCGGTGGTTCTATTTAGCACAGCTTGAGCAATCAGAGTGTCCTCTAATCAATCTCTTTCGATCTCAACATTTTTAATTTGTAAACAATTACTATTTTTCTTTGTCCCATAAGTTGAAAGAAAAAAATTGCAAGAGGTGGCTTTCATTCCCGGATTTTTGAAGTTGCCTTATTTCTTAATGCCAGATTTTCAAGGTCACATTGTATTAGTATTTCAAAGTAAAAAAGAATAAAATAAAATAAACTTGGCAGAATTAAAAAAAATAAAAAAAAATAAAAAAAATTAGATATTTTTAATTTTATGTGCTGTGAGAGGGCGGGGAGCAGATTTTTAGTTAATAAAATTTTAAATGCGCGTTTCAACTCAAACTTAATTTAATTGAAAGTATTTTAACTGCGATGAATTTAATTGTAGTATACAACTAAAATATATTATTTGCAATTGAACCTAATTGCAATTGAATTCAATCGAATTTTAATTAGTTGCAGCTTGCTTTTAATCTTTAATCGCTATTAAATCAAATGCACTTATTTTTTAAAAAACACATTTATTATTTGAATAAAAATATATTTGACCGTTGCTCATAAGTGCACAATTATGCTGCTTATAAAAAATCTTAAATCAGTAGTAGTAGTAATAATAATATTTGTCGAAGTTCATTTGTGTTGTAAATAAAATCAATCAGTTAATAGAAAATATTTATTATAAGAAAATTTTTACTTTTTTTTTTTTTTTAATATTCTTTCAGAAATCTGGAATTTTCAAAAATCCGGCGAAGTCCCGGTCCCGACGATGCCAGGTTTTCGAGGTATAACTGCACATAATTAATCAATCCTCCAAATTACTCCTCTCCTAAATTTTATGATAGCATCGCATCCCATTCATGGTCCTCCAGCACATAATTTGTCATATTGAACATATTTTGTAATTACCGATGGCGGTGAATGGGAAAGGTAGGGGGAGAGTATTCCACTCTTCATCGAATAAAATATATTATAGAGGGGTGACAGCAATACTAATTTTCAAAAGGTTGATGCCGGAGCGGTAGGTGGGATCAATAAAAAAACGCCAAATTGCATTGATCTAGGATAAACTAGTTTGGCCTAAGACAAACTAGAAGTTTGGCGTCGAGAAAGTCTTTGGGATCAATAAAAGCACGTCAAATTGAATTGGCCTAGGATAAACTAGATCGGCCTAGGCTAAACTAATTTGGACCAAAGAATAGCAGGCTAAACTAGTTTGGCCTAGGAAAAACTAGTTTATCCTACGGTCGTTAGGATAAACCGGTTTGGCCTAGGAAAAACTAGTTTATCCGATGGGCGTTAGGATAAACTTATAGTTTTAACACTTATGCCGCTGTTAATACAGTGGTGATCAGAATTATAAGAACAACTGAAAATTGCACGAAAAAAATTTGCGATGCATGTTTAGGATGCATGTTCACGAAACAAGACTTGATTGATGAATCCTCATTTATTTTAATCCTCTTCACACCTATCTTTAAATACTGACAATGATATTCTTTATCAGCATCGACCATCTTGCATCCCACCTTTTGGAGTTAGAATGAGAAATATTATCAATAATGGCCCGTTGAATAATATCGAGGTGAGTCCATGTCCTTTGCATGTGCTCCCTCCTTGGAATCCTCCTAAAATTACCTCTCTCCATCCTTTTAAAGGTTATGACAAAAACAACTTGGCTTCTACTGTTTTCTAACAATTATTTGCTGCGCATCGTGCAAAATATAATAACTATACTGATATTTATACAGATGGTTCCCAGAATGGGAATATTGTTGGTTGTGAGGTTTTTATTGATAACACTAAATTCAGTTATCGGCTTCACACTTCAATTTCTGTCTTTACGGCAGAGTTGATGCGATAGAGAGAGCCATGTTGCACATATCTCATCATCATAAAACATCCTTTATCATATATACTGACTCAAAAGTTCTATTGACGCAATCAAATCTTTTAAAAAGCATCCTTATGTCTCAGCCATCCTGGATTTTTATTATAAATTGACTAGACATGGTTTTAATATTTTATTTTCCTGGGTACCTGGACACATGGGTATTCCTGGAAATGAAAAAGCAGATAAGGCGGCAAAACTTGCTCTTAATCCATTACACCATAAAATTCCATTCTCAGACGTTAAACTATTTATAAAACATTTTGTTTATAATAAATGGCAAGAAAGTTGGGATTTGGAATACAATAATAAGCTGCACCATATCAAACCCACAGTCATGACCTAGCCTCCGATTTATCCAAGAAAAACAGATGTTCTTTTGACTCGTCTGAGAATTGGACATTCAAGGATCACTCATAAACACCTCTTACTTCGGGAGGATGCACCCATGTGTCCACATTGTCATTTTGATTACTTGACCATTTATCATTTTTTAACTGACTGTCCGGGCCTCCAGTACTTGTACAGAGTTTATTTTAATTCATCATCAAATAGGATAAACCGGTTAGGCCTAAAATCGAGTTTGGCCGGTAACATATATCTTCATAAATTAAATCATAAATATGCAAATTCGTCTCTTGTAAAAAATATTCTATCTAAAATCCATGTTTGGTGGCTATTAAATTATATATTAAATTTAGCCGTTTTTATACGCGATGTCTGATATTTGAATAACGTTTTGTCATTAGATAATTTTAAAGAATTATTTTATTCTTTTTAGCACTTTTTTTGAAGTTGGTTGATATTTTTTTTAAAAAAAGCTTATTTTATTACGAGAATTATTAGTTTTTAAATGAATGCAAAAAAAAAAAAAAAAACATTCATACTGAAATATATAAACTCACCGAGTAATGGAGTATGGCTGTATTGGTTGAGTCATATGCGATTCAAATCTGCGTGGTGGCGTTGGCGGCACTCTTAATTCAATCATTTCGGTGGCATCATTTCGGCAGGTGGCGGATCTCTGATATCTGCGGCCGGCCAGCCAGCCGACAAGCATGCCGGCTGTGAATGTGGCCACTACACCGACCGCTACGACCGCTTTATGGATGTCCATCAAAGTAACTGTAAATAAAAGTAAAATAAATAAATAAATAAATAAGACAAAAAATAAATAAGACAAAAAATAAATAAGAAAAAAATACTATAAAGTAAATGATAACTAACTGATATCTTGTTTGCATTCTTGTTTCTTGCATCTCTTCATGCTTTTCCTCAGTTCTGGGTCGAAGCAGGCCGCTTCTAAGGGAGGAGGGCAATGTTCCTCCCTGAACGACTTTAAAACTGCCCAATGCACTGCTTCTAAAATAAACCATAAAATAACCTTTAGTGATACTTACTGATATAGGAAACTCAACAAAAAATAAAATTGTAACTTAGACCAATCTAAACTTAAACAAAATCAACCGTAAGAAATAAGATACTAACAAAACATGGGAACAGGATGCATTAGATAGAAAAAAGCAGATTTATTTTCACTTTTATTATATTATATTTCATGAAATTATATGTCAGAGATATTGGGATTGCCAATCTTGTTAAATATCAGAAATCTATATATGGGTGAAACCAAAAATGCTTGTGCTTTTCATGTCCAAAACGTTATTATTATTTTTTTTCAATAAATATACAAAGAAATTCCATTTTTTTTATGCCATCTTTCAGAAAAAACTATTTTTAATTAGTCTAACATTTGATCTAGCCAATTTTAATGTATTTAATGCATTATTTATGCATTTTATCCATTCTTATCTATAAAATTTAGCTGTCCCAATGACTGGAGAGACAATTCAAAATATTATGAACAAAACAACATTTATCTATTTTTATTTAATTATCATATATAGTAGTTTTATAAATTTGTAATAATGAATTGAGATATGTATTTTTTAACTGTATAAGATAAATTTAGCATTTGTCCAAAGAAAGTGTAACCTCTGTTACTTTATTTACAAAGAATATTTTATGTACTTTAAATTCAATTTAAAAAATCTTCTCTTTAAAACTAAAAATAAGTGATAATTATGAACTTTATCTTATTTTTTTTTCTTAATGAGATAAAATTATGCATGTAATGATGATTAAATTTTATTATTTATTATTCATCTTTCTATTAGTATTGTTTTCAATTAAAGAACATTTTTGTTAAAGTAAAATATAAAAATTATATTTTTTGTTGAAATATTTCTATCATAAATTAAAAATTGGCAGGTAACAGAGGTTACCTTTTTTATGCAATCCAATATGAACAATAAATAGGTTTCGCGCGGTGGCAACGATCAAACAACGGATTTTGCGTTGATTTTGCGCTTAGTACAGATTGCCTAATTCTAAAAATAGGGAATAAGGAAAAATAATTTTGCAAAATTCAATACCTTCTATGAGATCACATGGCTCGTTGGTGAGGGCGAAGGTGCCCAAGCATTGCCTTCCCCTCGGTGCTACACAGGCGCGTCTAACTAAAATTTAATGATAATGAAATTATTTATAATGATAATTAATTCTTCTCAAAATGATTATTAATTATTTAATTATAATTAAATATTACATTATACATAATATAATATTTAATATACATATATTAAATATTATACTATGTATTATATATACATATATAATACAATATATAATCATATTAGCAGATGGCAACACATAAAATTTGCATTCCCCCCCCCCCCCCCCAGAGTCCGAGATTTTTTGATAAAACAGGCATCTCCCCCCCCCCCCCCCTCCTTGCAATATTTATCCTTGATTGTTTATTGAAATTAGTTATTTTTTACTCCAATCTTTTCATGAAATTTGCGATATTTTTCAATGACAGTTTGTAGAAATTTACAATATTTTCAGCAACCAATTCATGAATTGATTTTGCAAAATTCTGCAAAAGAAAAAATAATCGCAGACTTCCAAGAAATTTAAAAAATAGTTGAAAAAGAATTTGAAATTTTCTGAAATGAATCACGCCTACCTGAGACGCCATTCTAAGGACGCATTTTTCAATGCAATGGGAGTTGCTCTTAGCGTCTGTAGAACACAGAATTAGTATTCTTTCCTGTATGCCCGGAAGATGCAGGAGAAAACAGGAATAAACGTTGGGGATTCATCTACTCCGTGTGTGACAAATGCCTGCTTCTCTGTGTTTTATAGAGAAAGAGGATTTGCTGTGGCATCTCAGTTACAGGAACAGGGGAGTAAAGTTGCATACTGCCACAAGAAAAAAATGTGTGAAAGTTTTGGACAATAATAATAAAAATAAAAAAATATATTAGTGCAGACAAAAACTGTTTGAAAGTTGTAAACAATTTTTTTAATTGATTTCATTAGTACAGACAAAAATTGTCTGCAATAGAGTTTGTCCGCGACTGTTGCGAGGTTTCTGCCACTGTTCACTTCATCAATAATTTGAGAGAAATTTTAAAAAATACAGGTAATTTTAGAAGCCAAAATTAAAAGGTTAATTGTATATATATATTTTTTTATATCTTTCTTTCTATTACAGTATTAAATACATAAAAATGAAGAAAGTGAAAATAAAAGTGCATAGGAAAAATTTGAATCTGAGTTCATAAATTAAAAAAAAGAACATATATATAATTCAAAGGTTATATAAATGATGAAACATGGGAGTAAGATAGCGATGTTTCACGGAGCTCTTGGCCGCTTATCAGCGGCAGCACTTCGTGCAAGAGAGTGTTATATACGGGACGTAGCAGCGATTGAGCATGCCGTTTGGCCGCTCAACTGCAGCAGACACCCCATATATTTTGATGGCCGGTGGGATGTTAGTTTAAAGCCTACGAAGGAGCGTCAACCTCCCCACCAACTCGTAGGGCACTCTTTTTTCTGGGCGAAAGAGGCTCTCACAGGCTTAGGCCATATAGACCTGTGATACGGAGAAAACCCTTATAACTATCACAGAAATTGCAATTTTAAAAAACTTTTCTGCTCCTGCTCACATGAAAATTGCAATTTATGTGATACAGCTGGTATAGAAACTTCGTATTTGGCATGGTCGTTACACTTGAAATAGAAATGCTTGCTAAGACCGTTTTATAAAAAAATTGAAAATTAACAGGTTGAAATGAGCGGAAAACGGTTATAAAGAAAAAAAAAAAAGAACTAGATTTTAAAAAAATATATTTCTTTAAAAAGCACTAAACTAAAATACATAATAAATTACCTCTATTTTGTGCTCCTAATGCCTGCACATGTAAATTTTATGACATTATCTCTGATTTTTGTTTTAATGCATGTTTGCTTCAGTTTGAGTATCTATGCTACAGTACGGAAATCTGTCTATTTATAAATAGTTAAATTAATTTATATGAGTTGAAGTTTTTATAGCAATCAGGGGTCTGTCCAGACTTTTTCCCCTGGGTCCTGTTTTAGTGAAATTGGAAACAACTTTTTATATTCGTGAAAAATCTAATCCTAATTTTGTGAATTTGAAATGATCGTTATATTCAGGTTCTTGTTTATACATTTTTACAGAGATATATGGATGTAAAATACATGTATTTTCTTTATATATATGTAAAAGTGACATGTCAGATTTTACTTTTGAATGATTAATTTGGGAAATGTTTGGTTTAAAGATGGAAAAATTTTGTGAAAAGCCTATTTTTAAGACAAAGAATTTTGTGAAGGGTCCTGTTTTGAAATGAAAAATTTTGTGAAGAGTCCTTTAAAGGACCCATTTTTTTCCTAAACAGATCCCTGGCAATAGGTATTCAAACGCCTGTTTTTATCAGTATTGAAAGGTTATATATCATTAAGTATATCACATTTCAAGAGGAGGAGGCGAGGGATGTGAAAGAGAGAGGGTGTTTACACATTTTGTGACATTGAATCAAAAATTGAATTGAAATATATCAACAGAAAGACAGATTTTCATATGTTGAACATACAAATTATATAAAGCTAAATTGGGTAAAAGATGTGTTGCATCAGAATGCTTAATTTCTAATTGTATGATTATCATTTGCGGAATTGTTAGAGAAAGAATTGGACTTAAAAACGTAAACGAATTTTCTTAAGATCTCTGAATTTGGTTTGCGGTAAATTTCAGTGCTTCAAAAGTTTTACAGATATTTTTATGAATTTTTTTTTACATATATATATATATATGTATACAAAGATCTTGTTATTATCATTATCATTAATTCTCTTTATTTGTTCTATTAATATCTTAAAATACTAATGCCACTGATCAAGAATATTTCAAGAACATTTTAACATATGAAATTCTTTTCCAAATACTTTTTAGTGTTAAAAAAAGTATGGAAATATTATTACATATGCAAATTAGAATAGATTCCTTTGCAGATTTAAGCAGTTCACAATAACAAGCTTATTTTTATGTTTATTTATTTGAATGATTAAAAATTGTTATTATAAAAGATTCTTGTACAGTTTTAAGCTGCGAGTAATGTTGAAAAATATTCTTTGATGCCACATCAATCTATTTTACATTCTAGGTGTGTTGTCAGGAAAGTTACCTGCGGCCTACACACCAGTGCCGGATTTTGATCTGGAACGAAGCCGTTCCAGCACTGCTCCAAATAGCCAGTTTGGTTTGATAGGTAATTTAGACATTTAAGCTGCAAAAGAAATAAGAAAAACATAAATGTTTGGAATAATTTTTACTTTTATTTTGAAACAAATCAGTAAAATTATTGCACAGACACTTCTTATTAAAGTAATGTATTGAGATATGAGAACATACATGAATTACTTTTTGAAGTTGGTGCCAAACTATCTTAAATATAATAAGAATTGTGAATATATTGCCCCTAGTATAATAACTAAAATTGTAATCAACATTGTCGATTGTGATTGTTTGGCACCAACTTCAAAAAATAATTCATTATTTTATATGTATATGTTACCGGCCAAACCCGATTTTAGGCCAAACTAGATTGGCCTAGGCCAAACCGGTTTATCCTAACGCCCATAGGATAAACTAATTTTTCCTAGGCCAAACCGGTTTATCCTAACGCCCATCGGATAAACTAGTTTTTCCTAGGCCAAACCGATTCATCCTAACGCCCGTA
The DNA here is from genome assembly GCA_963931845.1 of Maratus michaelseni. Taxonomy (NCBI): domain Eukaryota; kingdom Metazoa; phylum Arthropoda; class Arachnida; order Araneae; family Salticidae; genus Maratus; species Maratus michaelseni. Next base: position 20,913,778 of record OZ007597.1, read on the forward strand.
GGATAAACTAGTTTTTCCTAGGCCAAACTAGTTTGGCCTAACGCTCTTAGGACAAATTAGTTTAGCCTGCTATTCTTTGGTCCAAATTAGTTTAGCCTGGGCCGATCTAGTTTATCCTAGGCCAATTCAATTTGGCGTGCTTTTATTGATCCCAAAGACTTTCTCGACGCCAAACTTCTAGTTTGTCCTAGGCCAATGCAATTTGGAGTCTTTTTATTGATCCCAACTATCGCTCCGGCATCAACCTTTCCCATTCACCACCATCGGTAGTTACAAAATATGTCCCATATGGCAAATTATATGTGCTGGTGGACCATGAATGGGATGCGATGCTATCAGAAAATTGAGCAGAGGACTAATTTGGAGGATTGATTACCTAATTATGTGCAATTATACCTCGAAAACCTGGCATCGTCGGGACCAGGACTTCGTCGGATTTTCGAAAATTCCAGATTTCTGAAAGAATATAAAATATACTTCGATATCTTAATGGTGCATTTATTCGTAATTAATTGAAAACCAAGTGACATTTATGTTGAAAAAAAAATACACATCGATATTTTCTATGGTACATAAATTCTAACAAGCAGTGAAATCAATTCTTGTGTAATTTCCAAAACACCGATATTTTTTTTTTTTTTTTTGCTATAGCTTTGGCCATTCTTTAACAAGTTTTTCTTGGATTTTATAAGTGAACAATATCGATTTCAGAAATATAGGGTTGTTCCTCTAAACCATTTAGTGATTTTCCAGTGAAACATATACATTTTTCAAGTTACATCTTTTCTTCTGCCGGTCTTTCGTTCGCCTTCCTCTAAGTTGCTACTACAGCGTTATCGGTGGTTCTATTTAGCACAGCTTGAGCAATCAGAGTGTCCTCTAATCAATCTCTTTCGATCTCAACATTTTTAATTTGTAAACAATTACTATTTTTCTTTGTCCCATAAGTTGAAAGAAAAAAATTGCAAGAGGTGGCTTTCATTCCCGGATTTTTGAAGTTGCCTTATTTCTTAATGCCAGATTTTCAAGGTCACATTGTATTAGTATTTCAAAGTAAAAAAGAATAAAATAAAATAAACTTGGCAGAATTAAAAAAAATAAAAAAAAATAAAAAAAATTAGATATTTTTAATTTTATGTGCTGTGAGAGGGCGGGGAGCAGATTTTTAGTTAATAAAATTTTAAATGCGCGTTTCAACTCAAACTTAATTTAATTGAAAGTATTTTAACTGCGATGAATTTAATTGTAGTATACAACTAAAATATATTATTTGCAATTGAACCTAATTGCAATTGAATTCAATCGAATTTTAATTAGTTGCAGCTTGCTTTTAATCTTTAATCGCTATTAAATCAAATGCACTTATTTTTTAAAAAACACATTTATTATTTGAATAAAAATATATTTGATCGTTGCTCATAAGTGCACAATTATGCTGCTTATAAAAAATCTTAAATCAGTAGTAGTAGTAATAATAATATTTGTCGAAGTTCATTTGTGTTGTAAATAAAATCAATCAGTTAATAGAAAATATTTATTATAAGAAAATTTTTACTTTTTTTTTTTTTTTTTAATATTCTTTCAGAAATCTGGAATTTTCAAAAATCCGGCGAAGTCCCGGTCCCGACGATGCCAGGTTTTCGAGGTATAACTGCACATAATTAATCAATCCTCCAAATTACTCCTCTCCTAAATTTTATGATAGCATCGCATCCCATTCATGGTCCTCCAGCACATAATTTGTCATATTGAACATATTTTGTAATTACCGATGGCGGTGAATGGGAAAGGTAGGGGGAGAGTATTCCACTCTTCATCGAATAAAATATATTATAGAGGGGTGACAGCAATACTAATTTTCAAAAGGTTGATGCCGGAGCGGTAGGTGGGATCAATAAAAAAACGCCAAATTGCATTGATCTAGGATAAACTAGTTTGGCCTAAGACAAACTAGAAGTTTGGCGTCGAGAAAGTCTTTGGGATCAATAAAAGCACGCCAAATTGAATTGGCCTAGGATAAACTAGATCGGCCTAGGCTAAACTAATTTGGACCAAAGAATAGCAGGCTAAACTAGTTTGTCCTAAGAGCATTAGGCCAAACTAGTTTGGCCTAGGAAAAACTAGTTTATCCTACAGTCGTTAGGATAAACCGGTTTGGCCTAGGAAAAACTAGTTTATCCGATGGGCGTTAGGATAAACTTATAGTTTTAACACTTATGCCGCTGTTAATACAGTGGTGATCAGAATTATAAGAACAACTGAAAATTGCACGAAAAAAATTTGCGATGCATGTTTAGGATGCATGTTCACGAAACAAGACTTGATTGATGAATCCTCATTTATTTTAATCCTCTTCACACCTATCTTTAAATACTGACAATGATATTCTTTATCAGCATCGACCATCTTGCATCCCACCTTTTGGAGTTAGAATGAGAAATATTATCAATAATGGCCCGTTGAATAATATCGAGGTGAGTCCATGTCCTTTGCATGTGCTCCCTCCTTGGAATCCTCCTAAAATTACCTCTCTCCATCCTTTTAAAGGTTATGACAAAAACAACTTGGCTTCTACTGTTTTCTAACAATTATTTGCTGCGCATCGTGCAAAATATAATAACTATACTGATATTTATACAGATGGTTCCCAGAATGGGAATATTGTTGGTTGTGGGGTTTTTATTGATAACACTAAATTCAGTTATCGGCTTCACACTTCAATTTCTGTCTTTACGGCAGAGTTGATGCGATAGAGAGAGCCATGTTGCACATATCTCATCATCATAAAACATCCTTTATCATATATACTGACTCAAAAGTTCTATTGACGCAATCAAATCTTTTAAAAAGCATCCTTATGTCTCAGCCATCCTGGATTTTTATTATAAATTGACTAGACATGGTTTTAATATTTTATTTTCCTGGGTACCTGGACACATGGGTATTCCTGGAAATGAAAAAGCAGATAAGGCGGCAAAACTTGCTCTTAATCCATTACACCATAAAATTCCATTCTCAGACGTTAAACTATTTATAAAACATTTTGTTTATAATAAATGGCAAGAAAGTTGGGATTTGGAATACAATAATAAGCTGCACCATATCAAACCCACAGTCATGACCTAGCCTCCGATTTATCCAAGAAAAACAGATGTTCTTTTGACTCGTCTGAGAATTGGACATTCAAGGATCACTCATAAACACCTCTTACTTCGGGAGGATGCACCCATGTGTCCACATTGTCATTTTGATTACTTGACCATTTATCATTTTTTAACTGACTGTCCGGGCCTCCAGTACTTGTACAGAGTTTATTTTAATTCATCATCAAATAGGATAAACCGGTTAGGCCTAAAATCGAGTTTGGCCGGTAACATATATCTTCATAAATTAAATCATAAATATGCAAATTCGTCTCTTGTAAAAAATATTCTATCTAAAATCCATGTTTGGTGGCTATTAAATTATATATTAAATTTAGCCGTTTTTATACGCGATGTCTGATATTTGAATAACGTTTTGTCATTAGATAATTTTAAAGAATTATTTTATTCTTTTTAGCACTTTTTTTGAAGTTGGTTGATATTTTTTTTAAAAAAAGCTTATTTTATTACGAGAATTATTAGTTTTTAAATGAATGCAAAAAAAAAAAAAAAAACATTCATACTGAAATATATAAACTCACCGAGTAATGGAGTATGGCTGTATTGGTTGAGTCATATGCGATTCAAATCTGCGTGGTGGCGTTGGCGGCACTCTTAATTCAATCATTTCGGTGGCATCATTTCGGCAGGTGGCGGATCTCTGATATCTGCGGCCGGCCAGCCAGCCGACAAGCATGCCGGCTGTGAATGTGGCCACTACACCGACCGCTACGACCGCTTTATGGATGTGCATCAAAGTACCTGTAAATAAAAGTAAAATAAATAAATAAATAAATAAGACAAAAAATAAATAAGACAAAAATAAATAAGAAAAAAATACTATAAAGTAAATGATAACTAACTGATATCTTGTTTGCATCCTTGTTGTTGTTTATTGCATCTCTCAATTATTTTCTTCCTTTTCCTCAGTTCTAGGGGGTCGAAGCAGGCCACTTCTAAGGGAGGAGCGCAATGTTCCTCCCTTAACGCCTTTAAAATTGCCCAATGCACTGCTTCTAAAATAAACCATAAAATAACCTTTACTGATACTTACTGATATAGGAAACTCAACAAAAAATAAAATTGTAACTTAAACCAATCTAAACTTAAACAAAATCAACCATAAGAAATAAGATACTAACAAAACATGGGAACAGGATGCATTAGATAGAAAAAGGCAGATTTATTTTCACTTTTATTATATTATATTTCATGAAATTATATGTCAGAGATATTGGGATTGTCAATCTTGTTAAATATCAGAAATCTATATATGGGTGAAACCAAAAATTCTTGTGCTTTTCATGTCCAAAACTTTATTATTATTATTTTTTTTCAATAAATATACAAAGAAATTCCATTTTTTTTTTTATGCCATCTTTCAGAAAAAACTATTTTTAATTAGTCTAACATTTGATCTAGCCAATTTTAATGTATTTAATGCATTATTTATGCATTTTATCCATTCTTATCTATAAAATTTAGCTGTCCCAATGATTGGAGAGACAATTCAAAATATTATGAACAAAACAACATTTATCTATTTTTATTTAATTATCATATATAGTAGTTTTATAAATTTGTAATAATGAATTAAGATATGTATTTTTTAACTGTATAAGGTAAATTTAGCATTTGTCCAAAGAAAGTGTAACCTCTGTTACTTTATTTACAAAGAATATTTTATGTACTTTAAATTCAATTTAAAAAATCTTCTCTTTAAAACTAAAAATAAGTGATAATTATGAACTTTAACTTATTTTTTTTTCTTAATGAGATAAAATTATGCATGTAATGATGATTAAATTTTATTATTTATTATTCATCTTTCTATTAGTATTGTTTTGAATTAAAGAACATTTTTGTTAAAGTAAAATATAAAAATTATATTTTTTGTTGAAATATTTCTATCATAAATTAAAAATTGGCAGGTAACAGAGGTTACCTTTTTTATGCAATCCAATATGAACAATAAATAGGTTTCGCACGGTTGCAACAATGAAACTACGATAATTTCGCGGTGGCAACGATCAAACAACGGATTTTGCGTTGAAACAATCGGTCCGCTTAGTACAGATTTCCTAATTCTAAAAATAGGGAATAAGGAAAAATAATTTTGCAAAATTCAATACCTTCTATGAGATCACATGGCTCGTTGGTGTTGGCGAAGGTGCCCAAGCATTGCCTTCCCCTCGGTGCTACACAGGCGCGTCTAACTAAAAATTAATGATAATGAAATTATTTATAATGATAATTAATTCTTCTCAAAATGATTATTAATTATTTAATTATAATTAAATATTACATTATACATAATATAATATTTAATATACATATATTAAATATTATACTATGTATTATATATACATATATAATACAATATATAATCATATTAGCAGATGGCAAAACATAAAATTTCCGTATGTGTCACCCCCCAATCTGCCCCCCCAGGGGGGGCACATTTTTAATTTCTTTACAACACCAGTCGTGTGACACATCATTTCCAAGGTCTGCAACTGTTTATTCATATTATGGATGTCTTGTGTTACATCCCTTCAAATCAAATATTAATGCAAGCCATACGTACGTGGGTTTTCGCAAGTTCGAAAGGTCTCCATAACCTCAGGAAAGCTGCTGAAGCAAGGGCGGAGCCAGCCCTTGCATTACGGTCAATGGGGAAAGTCGTTTCCAATGTTTCAATTTCCTCACTCAATGACGCGTTTCGTTCTGGCTCTCTCATCAGACATCCGATCGTGAAAGACCGAATCGGGTCCCTATTTTAAACTATATTTTAATTATCTAACAGAAAATTTTGCTTTTAGTGTTTGGAGATCAATGAGCTAAAAAATCTTTATTTAATTTTACTGGTGGGAAAATATATAAAAATTTGGCACTTTTGGCCACGCCTCCTGCCCTTTAAGGGGTTTAAAGCTTATTTTGAATCTTATTCTAAATGTAAATAGTATGTGTGTTTGTTTTATCATGGATAAAATTTTCAATAGAAGAAAGATAATTCATAAAACTTTTTGGACATTTATATTTTTATTGCGAGTCTAAAATATGCCAGTCTTCTGTTTTGTTTATTGTATTTATTGTATGTATGTCTGTAATAATATTTGTATGCATGTTTAAATCTGAATGCTGGCGCAGGCCCAGACTGGCTCCTTTGGGGGCCCTCGGCTAGAAACTGAAAAGGGGCCCCTTACCGAGGAATTTAGAGGGAATTAGACAAAATTAGACTTACATGCCTAAAACAGCATTTAGCTATTTTGTCACTTGGAAAATATTTGAGTAAAAAAAGTAAGCTTTTCTAATGTAATTTACTTACTTCACAATAAATATTTATATTATTTTTATACAAGAATACAAAGAATACAAGAATACAAATTCAAAATTCTTTACCATCGTGATATGCTAAAAAATGTTTGGAAAATAGGAAGTAGTGAATTTTTATTGGGTGAATTCATTGCTGAGAAAAATTTTTGTTAGGGTATTTTAGGTAAGGACAGTTTGTACAGAGTGACCTTGTGAATTAAATATACAAGCTTTCACCATAGGCAATAAATAAAAAGTTTCAGTAAAATGTGCTTTTTTATTCAAGATACTTTTCGCATAATGTTATATCATATATATATATATATATATATATATATATATATTCTCAAATAAAAGTTTGAAAACTTTTTCACACACCGAAACTTTAAAGGTATTTGAATATCATGCATTATTAAATATTAAGTAGCGATAGAGATATTTGTATAATGTTTCGGTGTTATATGAAATATTCATGATCAGTAAGATCTCTTGGCTAAATCATATTCTAAAAAAAATTGTTTTTATTAATTATTTTCTCAGAATATTTTAACTAGATTTTATATACACTTATATTAAAATACAAAAATGCGATACCTGGAAACATTGCCCCACCACTGGCTGAGAGGTTCTGCTCTCAAAGCTGGTAGACAGGAGGTGCTGCGTTCAAACCCCTGTCGCGCTCGTCGGCCTAACTGTTTGGGGTTTTCCGTGGTTTACTTCTAACCTTGCGTAAATACGGGTTAGGATCCCTTAGAAATGACCTCCACGGAGGGCATTCCCCTTACCGGCCTCCATCTACATCCCTAGCGCAGATAATCGGCCGTAACAAATAACCAACCAATCAATTTAGAAACATTCTCAAAACGAGTATTTCAAGATAATTTAAATTCATTTTACATAAACCATATAGATTCAGGGATCGATGCAGTTTTTTTTTTGGTAGGGGTGCGGGGGGGGGGGGGGGGGTTATTGTGTGACAAGTAAAAGAATTTTTGTGATATATTTTGTGAAATTTGTTATATTTTTGCGACAAATAACATTTTGTTACGAAAGATGCAATCCAGCTACTCAAATTCAAACCAAGCATTTAATAATAACTTCTTTAAGTCCTTCTGCCAGTGTTGAATTCAGACACTTTTTTCCGGGAGGGATTTCTGTGACTCCGGGAGGGGGGAGGGCATGTTTCAATGTTCCAAGGGAGAACGCTCTCCCGGGCCACCCCCTGAATTCAACACTGCCTTCTGCTAAAGTTTTCCTTTCTGGTGAATTTGTTTTCTTTGCAAATTTCACATTTTAAAACCTAACAATATTAAAATAATTAATGAAGAGCATGTTTTTAGGAAATGGAATTTTGTGAAAGGACCTATTTTATCAAGAGGAATTTTGTGAAGGTGCCTATTTTATTAAATAGAATTTTGTTAATTAAATGTTGTAGAATGTTAATCAAAACTATTAATTAAAAATATTAGTGAAGGGTGTTTGAAATTTTACGAGATTTTTCTTTTCAGTGAATTGGAGTAGGAGGTGGAATTTTTTTAAATGTATTTTTCAGTTATGTTAGAGAAGGGATATTTTTCAGTTATGGTAGAGAAGGGTTTATTTATTTTTTTTAGGTATTTTAGAGATTTTTTTTTTAAAGATTAAACGGATTTTGCATAAAAAAGAATTTGACTGAACTTAAGTAAAATTGTTTAAATTATTTTTTAGAGAAAATTTTTTTTTGTTGTTAATTGTGGACCCACCATGACCAACCCGCTATGAAAACAATTCATAACGCCACAATTTTGCTATTTTTTAATGACTGGTATGGTTATTTTATCATCCTTCAGGGACGTCTTTCTAAGGGAAAGTGATCCGAATTTTAAAATTTTATTTATTATATTAATTAATTTATTCGTCTGACATGTCCGAATCCCAGGCAATTGAACCGCTTTCAGAAGCAGTATCAGTTTCTGATTCGGATCCAGCATCAAAGTTCATTGTTTCGACTGTAGTCGCCATAAGTCCATCAGTTTCCCAGTATTCTGTTTCAATCTTTTCTACGTAGCTACAATATTTTCCCCAGGTATCTCCAGAGACACTTTTAATTGCATCTGAAGTTAGTTCCTTCAGTGTTTTTAAACTCAGATCAGCCTCAACATTTCTTTCCCGAACGTAGCGCTTTACAGCTGCCCAAGCTAATTCAATCTGATTTAAATCGCAATGATAAGGTGGTAATCTGAGAACAGAATGGCCATGTGCTTTTAGAAGCTCATCAATATATTTTTTTGTTGGTTGCAAATTCCTTTTTATTAACTCAAAAAGTTCAGGTTTTCTCATGGTGCTATCATAAGATATATTTTGTGCAGCCAAATATTCATTCATTTTAGTTTTTGTGGAATATTTTGTAGGTACTGGATCTAAAATCTTTGTATGGTATGACGCAATATGTATTACCACGACAGAATTACAAGGGATGTTAGGTAGCAATTTTTCTCGAACCCACTTGTCGAATTTTCCATAATTCATCTGGCCGTGGTAATCGCCTGTTGCACAGCCTGCTTTAAATGCCAAATCTGCATTTAGCACAAATTCATTCTTAGATCCAGCATGCACAACGATCAATCGATTTCCAGCACTGTCTTTTACAAAAACACCAACTTTTTCATCTTGCCAGCACTTGGAGAAACAAAGATTATTATCTATCCAAGTTTCGTCTACATAAATGATGTTTCTTTGACTTTCGCGATATTTTTTTATGCCTCTCAAGTACTGGCATCTCCAAGAAATTATGTCCGGTCGTTCGATCAGCAATTTCCTTTTATTTTGGTATCGTTTCCAACGAAATCCAATTTGATGCAAGATTTTTCTTAGAGTTTCTCTTGTCCAGGAAAAATTGATCTTACTTTGCAAAACTGGCAACAATAATGAAATAGTTGGAACTTTTTTATTTGCGTAAAATTCATTTACTGTATTCCGAACGACGCATAAATCAAAAGTATCCAAAACTGCATTGCGTTTTGCAGGGCGACTGCGATTTTTTCATAGAGATGAAAACCTTCCATCAGGAGCAGATTTCGACTCACGTTTAATTCTTTGGATAGTTCGAAGAGGAATGCCAGTAGCAGCATACGTACGCTCCTGTGCTTTCTGAATCGGAATGGAAAGAGACGAAGATTTTGCTTCATTTTCAAAACAATTAAGTACATTATTAACAATGTTACGTTCGTCAGAACGCAAAGTTTTCCCTTTACGAGACATTTCGTGTTGTTCTGAAAAGAACAGTTTAAATAGACAATAATGATAATAATAATCAAGAGCGCTGAGAATATAACAACTAAGGAAAAAAGCGAACTAAGAAAAGTTATGTGATTGTGAACGGCTGTTTACTAACCTAACAGCTTTCTGGCCAGTTCTTCACTGGTCCTGGCTACCTCATCTATAATAATATCTTTATCCAAGGTATAAAATAAGTCTCTTTCTACATTCATGAAAAGAAGATTAGACATAAGTTCTTGGCTTAAAGTAGATCTAAGTCGATTCTTAACTATTTTAAGTTTAGAAAACACCCTTTCACATGTGACTTGCGTACAAGGTATGGTTAGTACAAACTTGTAAGCTACATATAGGTTGGTAAACATTCCAGATTGTGAGAGTTCATAAACAACAGAAAAAGCGCATGCTAAACATCGAAAACATTGTTTCTTGTCGGAGCAGTAACCATAAAGATTTTCGTCTTCTTCGAATTCAGATTCTACATTGTCAAATTCACAGATTTTTTCAGCTTCATTCAGATTGTCTCGTTTTCTTTCAATGTTAGTTTTTTGAGCCATTGTAAAACTTTCATACTGATCTGCGAACTGTTTCAGCTCTATCAATAACTGGCTTCTTTCAACTTTACAAAGTTTAGAAATGCAACAAAGGACTTCTGTAGGAAAACTATCAAGCAATGCGATTTCATCAAATTTCTTTGGGTCTAACCAGGAACAATCTTCTAAAATTTCTTTGCTTGGACTAAATCTTTCTTCGATACTTGTCCTGGCACAATCTAATACACTGAAAAAGACCAATTTATAGTTTTGAGCAGTTGAGATTTCAGGAGCTTCGTCTATTGATTTTTCACCCGGCATAACCTTTTTCTTTGAAATTCTTTTTTCCTTGAAATCCAATTCTACTTCTACATCAATACCGTTATCTTCTAATTTGCTATTAATTGTACTTGCATAACATTTTGTTTTTGAATACAAAGTCTGAAAGTGTTTATCACTCCTTTTATCCCTTACTTGTTGCAACAGCTTCTCTATCAAGTTCCAGGCTGTAGAATAGTCAATGGTTTTACTTTGTAAATATTTTGAAACAGGAGATGTAACAAGAAATAAATCTAGTACAACAATAGACATAAATAGGTTTTCAAATTTGGACCATTGACCGATCAAATTTCTTGCCATGAATTTAGATTTGCAGTCAAAACTTCCATTTGTTATTTCTTTTAAAACGGTAATAAAATTAAATAGTTTCCCTGTGTTTTCACTTTCCTCATTTCTTAAAAATCCCTCATCGATAATCGAAGAAAGAGCTTTATGTTTGCTCCACCACCTTGTGGCTCCTATTTTTTGCAACCTGTACAGCTTTTCATGTGCAATATGTTTTTTTTTGTTTCCCTTTCCCATATGGCCATTCTTTTGTAAGACGAGCTTAGAAAAACAGCAGATTCTTCTACCAATCCAAATAAGTTTTCAGCTTGGAGCAACGTTACTGTTGAATCAGCTACAACCAAGTTCAGTACGTGTCCCATGCAGTGAGTGTAAATAAGATCTTCGTTTTCTTTTTTAACCTGAGCTTGCAAACCGCTATAACAGCCTTTCATATTGTTAGCTCCGTCAAATGAACAGGCAATAATATTTGATGTTGCAATGCCACACTTTGGCTAATTCCGATTTTATAAGTTCGTACAAAGCCAATCCAGATGAATCATCGACTACTGTTATTTCTAAAAGTCTTTCATAAATCATTCCTTGAACGACATAGCGGACGCAAATTGCCAACTGGTCCATAACAGCTACATCTTGAGTACTATCTACCATTACGCTGAATATTATGCTATCATGAAGGTCTTTCAAAATAATATTACGGCCCATCGAACCAATCACTTTAAGTAGCTTGTTGATAAAGGTTTTTGACAAAAATGTCAACAAAGAGCCTCGTCCAGGCGGTCTTTTAGTTAACTTCCCCGTGACTTTTCTTTTGTTCGTTATATTCAGTCGATGCTTTTTGCTGTCTTCAATACACTGTCTGACATGATTTTGTAAAATCACATCATAATTTGCAACCAACATTACCAATTCGAGAAAATTACCATGATTATCTGTAGAGTCAAGCGTATAAGCCCCTTCTGCTTTATCCCCTCTGTACGCAATGCCTTGTTTTCCAATAAACAAAACTATATCAATTAAACGTTGAACAACCAATCTTCTGGTGTGAACTTCCCTTTCTCGCTTTTTGGTTTGGCTACTAGTGAGAAGAGTTGAAATATCATAACCTTTTTGGCTTTGAAAGGCTGCCTTCGCTGCGAGTTGATGATAACGCGAGTCTTCATGAATCTCAACCGATTTATAAATATGCTTAGGAGAACAGTCATGTCCGGTAATAAATGTAGAATCTCTATGATCTTTACTCCCAAAAGCCATACAGATGGAGCAGTATACTCTGTTGAGCCTAATCGAATATGATAACCATTTTCTGTGAATTTTATCACCATTCAGCAAATGTCTGTAATAAAGATTTGAAGAGTCAAATGGCAATTTAGCTCCTTTTCCTTCACTAACTTGAATAGGGTGCTTCGCCATAAAAGCTTTTTTAATTCCAATTGGGTCGTTTTCGTTGGGACAGATGAAACATCCAAGTTCTTGCAAAGCAGCATTCTGGCCAGCATCAGGCGTCTCCTGGTGGTTTTCTTCATCATCATTTTCTGTGTCAGAGCTAGTATTTGTTCTTGATGAATCACTGCTGAGAGAAGCCGACGTTACTGCTGGACAATCTAAAAGTGTCTGATTGCAAGCATGCATAGTTTCTTCCTTCTCATATCCATAAGACGAAGTACCAGGTGTAGACTCAATTGCAACAGGTGAAATTCGATCTTGAGTTTCTGAAAATGAATGTAATAACTCTAGCTGCGATTGCACGATATGTTGTAACAATTTTTTAAAATTAATACAGTAAAATGCATGTATGCTATTCAAATTTTAATTGAGGTTTACAATCTCAGTTATTGACCAATTTGGCTCTCGGAAGCTACATGACATTTTATTTATTTTTAATTTTCTTCCTTTACTATGTAACAAAAATTGCGTAATACTAAAAAAATTGCAAAACGTTGAAAAAAATCATAAATAGCCTACATAAATAAACAACAGGCAAACGGAAAAAAAAATCAACCCAAATTAGCAGCTCCAACAGAATGGCATTTTAACAACCGTTTTTTCATTTATAGGCAATAAAAATACGACATATTAAAATGTTAGTTAAAGTAGCCTTACACGTTCAATTAAAAAAAAATTGCAACACAAAAGTAGTTGTAATTGGTAGTGCTTGAGTGCTTCCTTCAATAGCTATAGTTTTGGTTCAATCAATTGCAGTCAGCTGTTAGGGGCTGGGGTTTTTGGCGATAAGGACGGTGGAGAGAGAGCGATGGACGGGGCGGGGTAGAAGTATATGCCAAGGTCATTACTCTCCAACCTCACCAATCACCAGTCACATAAGTAAATTGCAACTATTAATTGCATTAATATGACTTTTTTTTTCAAATTCTCTTATTAAATTACAAATTTCTTTTCACTACAAAATTTCTGGTATGTTAAAATAAAGAAAAAATATTTGAAGTTGATATAATTTATATATCTAGTACACGGCATTATACAGTCCTTATATTCTTCATTTTATTTGCAATGGCTTCAGAATGCATAACATGCATAACAAAGTACAATTTCAAAAGAAAACTTCTTCGTTTACATTAATTATCGATGGATGGTGCCAAAATAATCTCTCTCTCTATATATATATATTACGCTATTGTACGTAATCACAGAAATCGCGATTATTTGTTAATTGTTTAATGGCAACGCATCTCATTTGTTATTGTGCAAAAGTCCTTTGACAGGATTTAGGCCGAGGTAAATCGGATTTATTAACGTTTCGATCTTTCGCTGCAATTATGGAGCTTCGAAATATCATTAGAAATGCCCGTAAAAGATCTGGAAGAAGAAACCGAATTAAGAAGTGAACATCGAAATAGATTGGATCGAGAACCCCGTTAAACACAGAGCATAAGCGATCACTAAAATAGGCTTAACAACAGTCGCATGCACGAACGCGTTGCTTCTGAAATCCAAATTACTGATTTTAAAGTTCCGGAGCATAACTGTGGGACTCGATCTTACACCTATATGCCATTTAGGTTCAACCGTAAGAACTTCCCTGACCTTTTCATTCTTTAAAAGTAAAGTGTAATAATTTTCCCTGACCGTTTCATTTTTTAAACGTAACTTTTCACTTTTGAAATTTTAGTTCTTTATTTTTTTTTTTACAAGTTTTTAGTATAAATAAATATTATTCAGTTTTTTTTTTTTAATGACGTCCACTCTACCGTGTATTTTTCAATGACAGTCTGCCCGGGCAACGCCGGGCGGGTCAGCTAGTATTTAGAAACGAAGCATAATCGATGTATGGAAGCTCTAAATCAGCTGTCTTGATTGATCCACTCCTAATATAAAAGACTAAGGGACTGTCATGGAATAAAGATACTGTTAGAAGGAAAACCCCTATCCTTTAGCACCAGCTGCCTTTTACCTAGTCGTTGGCAGTTGGCACCATTTTAGACTACTTCCATTACCTTAAGACGGGAAAGGGGATAGCCTGGCATAATTATCGCTGTTTGGCTTTTTTTTTCTAGCTTGATTTTTTTTTTTTTTTTTTTTTTTGTGATGACGTAAGAATTAGTACTCTTTGAGTCGTTCATAGATAGCTCAGTTTACTTACCCTGTTAGCAGATTGTAGAAGGAATAAAATATTTTAATGTTTTCTAACAACTCATTTTAAGCGTTTTTAAAATTATATTCCGTTTGATACTGAGAATTAAATTTTAAAAACTAATATTAATGTATTGAAGAATTCTTAATAATAGTTATTTAATTTAACCAATCTACATTATTCTGTTAAAGTGATGCATTTTATTTTAATTCCAATGATAGTTTTATATTTTTGTAACTTGCTTAAACATTTAATGTTTCGTTCAAGTTGCATATTAAATTAAATATTTTAGCTTTATAGCTCAGTTACTGATCAAAAATGCATTTACAAATTGCCATTACTAAAAAAAATATTCAAGAATTTTTTCCTAATACTGTAAACATATTTTAATCCAACGTTCGGGACTTGAAGCATGCCGGATTACGAAATTTTCCGGATTACAGGATGAATGTCGGGAAAAACGTGTAGAAGTTAGAGTTAAATAAAAAAAGACAGTAAAGCATGTTTTGATTCTTTAAACAGGTTGAATATAATAAAAAAATACTCAATAATGTAAAGTACAACATATGTACATGACTGCAAAATGAAAATGTGTATAAATTTTTATGTACTTCGAAAACTCATCTAACTTATTTTGTTTATATTTCACAGAAATAAAACAAACATTTGAATCTAATAATCTACATTCATTATTTATTATTTGATGACTCTTATCAATTTCTGTTTCAAGTTGAGCATTATTTTCTGAAATGGAAAAAGTATGAATATTTAATTCTGATGATAAAAATTTATTTTTCTTTCAACAGTATAATTTCGCAAATTATCCCCAAAAAATGTCCCCCCCCCCCCCCCACTCGTCGACGCAGTGACTGAGCTATTTATAGATTTGCGATTTCAACTGTTTGTAATGGGTTGTTACGTAACTCCTCATTCTGAAGTTCAATCAGATTATTATAAACATCAGGAGTGATTAAACAAGGAATACTAATTTTTTCCCCGAAAGTTGTGCCGGATTATCCAGCACGCCGGACCTCATGATGCCGGATTAGAGTTTACTGTATCAGCAAATAATTGCTTATAACTTGAAAAGAAGAAAAAGTACGGACCTCTCTGAATTTTTACATTTTTCTAAATTGCTTAATAGATATATATATTTTTTAATTGCTTGTTCTTAAAAAATAAAAATATACATTACTTTTTAGCAACAGTCAAAATTAACTATTAATTTGTGCATAAAAGTTTTTAGGATTGTAATTCGCTTCGTTTTTTTAATTAATAAGTTTTAGTTATTATATTCCAGCTTTTTAATACTAATAAATATTTTAAAATACTCAATCAACATTATTTAACTAAAGTCACAATCATATTTAAAATGGTGAATGAAATTCAATTGTAATAACAAAAGTAAATCAGAATGGACAATATTCAATTATTAATACAAATGTATTTCATCTGGCAGTGGCTCAGCCATGATTTCCCCTTGGAAGGAGTTTTGAATAATTATTACACATAAAAACTACAATTTATTTGTTTTACATCAAAGTACAATTTTAGTAAATATGTAACATTTGAAACAGGCGAGATGAAAAGCACTAGCAGTCAGAAAACAATTAATATTCAGATGTGCCCAACTTCCACGCCTTCATAAAAAGAGTTTCTCATTTATAATTTCATTTAAAACGCTGAATTTATTGTTTTTTTAGAGACGCCCTCTTCCCGAACAGTGTCCAAATTTCATGACAGTGTTAACATATTAAAGAAAGGTTTAACATGTAAAAGCATGCATTTGACAAGTATGACCAATGAAGTGATTTGGAAACGAATAGTGTTTTTCATTTTTGGATAAATTCGTTATATATTTACGTAGTTATATAGAACTGAAAGTCATTTGAAACGCTAAATTTAAAATTATTTGAGTTTTTTTAATTTTTTTAGTCTTGTTATATTATGCACTTTTAAGAACCCCCCCCCCCCCCTCTTCAACCTTGTCCAAATATCGTGATAGCTTTAACATTAAAAAAAGGTTTAACATGTAAAAGCATTTGACAAGCAAGACTATTAGTTTGAAAACGAATAGTGTTTTTCATTTTTCAATAAATATATATTTACATAGTTATAAGAAAATGTTGTCTCAAGATGACTGTTCTTGTCCAGAAATTCGGTTCAAAAATTACACTTTGACTTTTCTGCAAGTTCTTTTGCCTTTATTGAAAAATGAAAAAATCTATTCCATTTCACTGTTTTTTAATAAGAGCACCTGCCATTTTTATGTGTTTACAAAAAAAAAAAAAGAATTCAGGAATGTGCAAATAATTATCTAGTTTGAATTTGAGAACAGCATTTTTCTTTGGTTACTTAAGGTGGTTCTCAAATTCGCTGCCCAACAACATGAAACTTTCTGACACATTTGTTGACTCATTTTTAAACGTAAAGGCATAAAATTGGCAGGTCGGACTATTGAAGTGATTTGGAATCGAATAGCGTTTTCCATTTGTTTATAAATAAATTACTTACCGTGTTATAAGCTATTCGTGTCACGTGAGGACGAGTGTTTCCCTTTCTCGTGCTGAAGCGTCGGGAATTCGCTTCAAAACTCCGAATTTGACAATATTTTCTGAAAGATCTTCTACTTTTACCAAAAAATGAAAATCGCCTTTCGACTTCATAGTTTGACTAAGAACACCTGCCAATTTCCGAACATCCGAACAAAAATGAATTCAGAAATGTGTCAGAAAGTAGCTCTTATGGATTTGAGAACAGGTTCCTTGTTCGATGGGGACTGTCAATCGAATCTCACCTGAAGTTATCTCAAAACATATACATATTTGAATGTATACTCATCTTTCAAATATAATTTTCTTTTTAACAATCTTTCTAAAAATGTAAATTTTATGCAGTTTTATTCGAAAGAATAATTTTGATTAAAAATGGCCACCAGACATATGAAAAGCGAAGCGTTGATAACAGTCACGTGATTTGGGCTTTTATTATAATGATTTTAGGGACAAAAACAAAACATAATCAAGAAACAGAAACACAGGCTTGGCAACTCAAAATAGAGACTATCTGGTAGGTACTTATCAGCTAATTAGCTAATTCGACTTATACATACTTTACCTGTATTTAATGTATCATCATTACCCCTCAAAGGCTGACTTTGCGACTGAGAAATGGAACTAGTTAGCCAATTACTGAAACTTTTGGAACTTTTTTTAACGTCTAGAGATTTTCTCTTCTTTTCTTTCCTTTTTGTAGCGCCACTTTGGTACACACGTTTCATGTTGACACAGCTCTAGAAATATGGATCATTCGAGACAACAGCCTTGGTGTTATAGGTCTCAAAGCCTTCTCCTTCAAAATCAAAATTTTAACTATGATACTGTATTAACAACAACCATACTACGAGACTGAGCGAGTCAGTGTTGCCAGAGTGTCGAAAGTCAATTTCCCCCAAATTTATGAAAATTTCCCCAAATCTGTGATTTTTCAGAAAAAGTCCCTAACTCAGTTTTACTCAAAAAAGTAAATTTTCAATTTACCACACTATGAAAATTATTTAACTAATTTAAGCTCAAAAAATTTTCCTAAACCAAGCTTTTTCTTTGTTTGTTTGAAAGAATTCTCCATACAGAAAAAATAAACATTTAAACTCTTATAATTAATTGATTATCATCATAAAATCTTCCAGAATGTATAGCAATTCAGGATCGAAAATGGAAAGTAGTCGTCCATTCGTATCATGTTTATTTACGTTGACTAGATAGCTAAATCTAAAATCTTTTCTACTTCCGTTACAATTTGTTTTGAGGAAAATTCAAAAAACATGCTAATGACAAAATTACATTTAGTTTAGGTAAAAAAAGGCAACAATGATTTATGTCATTAATTATTCAGAATTTCGCTTACTACATTTGTTTATTGGTACATTGAACAGTTAACAAGAACTAAAGCTTAAAAAAACAAGTTGGTAAGTGTGATCGAAGATCGCTCAAAGGGTTTCGCTTAATATTCCTTTCAAAACACTTTATCCTTTCTTTAATAAATTCAAACAACTTTCATTTAGAAAAAAAAAAGTCATGTTTTTTATAAAGTAAAAATTTACCGGTCTATTTTTCAAGTATTTTCGAATATCTAAACCAGCCCGCTATTATATTCTGTCATAATAATATCTGTCATGTGGACTAAATCCGATATTTAAGAAAAAAAAAAAATTCAAAATTAAACATGTTGCACACCTTCAAAATGTTAAAATATGCTAATATTTCCATAATTGGGTTTTCATCATGATTCAATACATTCCTCAAACTCATATATTTACTATTCTCTATTACTCATATTGATATTCACTTTGTATTATTCTGAAACATTTGAAAAATCCGTTAAACTTCCGAAATGACGTCAGATTTTCTTTTTAATTCTCTAATGACGTGATATTAATCTGCTTTGTGTACATACACATACTCATACTCCTTGTATTATTGAGAAATTTTTCCGTTTTATTACCACTATGACGTCAATCAATTTTATTTCATATTTATCTTTTTTTTTCAATGGGTGAAACTTTTTATTTCATTTTCATTTTTCACGTGGAAATTGTCTGATAGAAAATCAATTATTGTAGAAAGAAATTCATCATGGATTTTTAATTTTCGGCATCTGCTATAACGAAAAATGTTTAAATTTAATAGGAAAAGGCTGTTAGAATTTTGTTTTTTTATCTCTTATTAAAATAATACGAATTTTTCAAATTTTAATATTTTGAGCTTTTCATAGCTCGTATTCATTTATATACACAAAGTTTCAACTATGTAAGTTACATAGTTTTTGAGAATGGCTCTGTGACAGACAGACAACAGAGCGGGAGTAATAGGGTTTCGTGAGATGAACGAAACCCTAAAAATAACCCAGTTAAAAAGTAATTATAGAACATCCGTTGTCAGAACGTTAAAAATGTACACAAATGGTTGAAATTGATGCAAAGAAACGTGTAAATTGTAATATTATAAATGAAGGCCGCAAGAATAATCATGTATGAATAATATGATGTGTAAATAATACGTACGATTTCCGTATTTTATTTTCGTTTTCCGAATTTTATTTACAAAGCGATGCGATGCGTGCACTCAAGGCAAGACAAAAACATAATGATTCAACATTCTATGATTATATGCAGAGTATTATGTATTTATAACACTTAAATTACTTAAGTAAGTGCAATAACATATGCAATTTCTTGATATTAGATAAACAATCATATGAATTTTGTAGTCTTCGAGGAGTCAGCCTTGATAGGGTTATAATATTAAAATACAGATAAAGTCAGAGTTTGGACAGAGAAGTGGAGTGTCCTTCTCTCGCACCGCAAGTCGATACCTCCAGAGTGAGGCTGCGGTTTTTTCTTCCTGAGTAGAGCTGGTGGAGAGAGCGTATTTTCAGTGTGTTGGAGCTCTAGTATAGAGCCAGTGTTTTATGAGATTAAGAGTAATCTCAGCTAACGTTAATTTAACGAGTGTAAAGTGAGAGGATTAGAAAGTAGTTCTCAGTACACAGCCAGTATTTACGGTATTTGATTTAATGTGGGACCGGATCAGCTACATCCGAGTCCGTAAGCGTAAATATTCTTTTTTTATTATTTGTAAATAGTGTACTAATAAATTGTTAAGTTTGAATTTATTTAAAAGAGTTGGTATTTTTTTAATACAATCCTCTCAAAAATAACTTACATATTTTTTATTCTCTATTAAATTTAAAATTTCATAAAAGATAATGTATTAAAAGTGGAATAATTTATTTTTTTTTCAGCTCCGGAAACTTCATCAGGATCAGGCAACATAATTTATCCCATAATGTTTCCCATCATTGTATTTATGTGTATTTAAATAAAAGTATTTAATACAAAAACATTTAATCATCTGTTTTGAATTTGATTTCATATCACACATGAAATATTTATTACATATTTTCAATATTGCTTGGAATGGGAATAAAAATACAAATTTTTGAAATGATTATGGTTATGGAATTATTCTGGAATGGAATTTCAACACTTTGAAGTGCTGGCAAGAACATAAATAGACGCATACATGTATTAAATACATTTAAAAACATAACTTTGATTCATCTGATATAAAATACAAATAAGAAGAGATAATAGCATAAGTCAAAACACTTTATCTCATCATCCAAGAATTATAACTAAGTTACACACACGTGGAGAAAAAACTGCTTTTGGAGAAAAAAGATATTCGTGGCTAAATTTGAACCCGTGGTTTAAGATATCTTCCCAAGTAAACAAACGCGCCTTTAAAACGGTCTCCTTTTGTGAAATTTGAATTTCTCGGCCAACTGTGGATTACGATATCTTCCCAAGTAAACAAACGAACCTTGGAAACAATCTCCTTTTCCAAAAATTGAAATTCTCGGCCAACCGTGGTTCGCCATTAACATGTAAATTAATCTCCATATTACGAAAAATATATTCTATATAACGAAGTTTCTTTCACTTTTGTACGTGTACAGAATTCAAACTAAGAGGTTGCTGTTGCGATGTGCATGCGAAATTATTTCCGCAGATTGTATGAATATGAACATATTTAAAGAATTTCCATTCTGCTTGGTGCTCAATAAAACATTTTTTTTTCACACTAAGAAAAACATCTACTATCATCACTCTACCCATGAACCTCTATACCTCTATATGTATAGAGGTTCATGACTCTACCACACCGAGAGTCCAGTGCTGACAGTAGGGGAAAGTCAATATCCCCTTTTTTACATTAAATGGTATAGAAGATGCAGCGACGCTGGCGCCAGATGCATTGAAGCAAAAAATATCAGAGTCACACAGTTACCATTCTGCCCTTCTATTGCTTATAGACAGTTGCTTTGTACATCCACAAGAATGTGCTTCAAAATACAAATCGAAGAACATCAAAGTTATTTTTCTTCCTGCCAATACAACTTCTAAACTTCAGCCATTAGTCTAAGGAATAATAAAAAATCTTGAAGTACATTATTGAAAAAGACATAAAAAGACAATGTAGTGAAAACATTAGTTCGAGAACCTGTGTATCAGAGCTGATGAAAGCTTGGGAATGTGACTAGATTCAATCGACCGTACACAACTGTTTTTTAAAAGACGGCAACAAAATTGAAACTGAATCAAAGGCTTCTCAATCCAATACCTGTTTGTTATATCTGAAGGGAAATTTTCATGAATTTAAGTTGATTTCTGTTTAACGAATTTTCTTCATAACGAAGTTTTTAAGTGTAACGATGAGACTTCGTTAAATAAAAGTTTCACTGTAATTTAACAACTATTGTAAAGCATAAAATAAATGCATTTAAAGAGTGAGCTATTAATATTGAACAGAAATTATAGAAATATGGGTAAGTTAAATATATTTTGAGTATAGTAATTACATTTTTGTAATAAAGTTATAATGTTGATATGTACTGTTTATGAACTTTATACTGAGATTAAATGAATGTAAATAAAGATGAAATATGAATGAATGAATGCATGTGTTTGAAAGTGTATTTGAGGCAGTAAGATTATAACATGAAATAAAGACTTGTTTTTCACACCAATTAAGCGTTTAAAAAATTTTCATGAATTTGTTTCATAAAATTGTTCATTAGGATTTTATATATACATATAGAAGGTAGATAATAACGTATGAATTCTGAAATTTAAAATTTCTGTATTAAGATCTGCCAGCAGTTATAACGTAGACTTTACTGTTTGGGAAAAGACTGGAACTTGAAAAGAATGGAAAAAAAAAAAACATGGAAAAGAATTGTAATTTTTTTATGTTATGCTCTGTAAATATAATTCGTGTATTTATAATTGTAAAAATAGTTTTAATTTACCAACGAAAATTTAGAGAAAATAACGTTTATCATTCATATTGTACAAAAAAAAAAAAGTACATGCATGAAAAAACAACATCTGGAGATTTTATAATTCAAAATGTATATAATAAGAGACCGCATCGATATAATGTCCTAAATCAATTTCATTTGCAATGAGTCGTCTTTTTAAGCCTATTAATCTGCCATTCAAGATTCTGTATTTTCTGTTGCTCGTGGGTGTTCTATGCCCTGCTTGAAGCATCTTTAACATGGTTGAATTATAGTTTTCATCTTTCTTCAGTAAGTCTATGAATGCAAAAATATTTAAATGACATGTACTTGCTCTTTTGTTAAAACTTGAATGCCAGCCTTCCACCGCATTATTTGTTCTTTCGTGGATGTTTTCGAAATGATTCCACAAGTCTCTGCAGTTTACAATTTTAAAAATATTATAAAAAGATTGGTGTATATACAAGGTGAGACCGAAAAGTAAGGTGATTGACATCATAATAATCACTGTATTATATATTTGCAGATAAATATCTCACTGTTAAAAAGTCCTCCATTGAGACTGTTTTAAGCTTCTTGGTAACAGCAGCTTGAATGTCTGTGGTCACTTTTAACTCGATAAGTATTTTTTTTATCTATTACAAATCACTGGAATAGACAGGACTGCCAATTTTGTACCTTTACGTTTAAAAATAAGTCATAAAATGTGTCAAAGTTTTGCATTTGTTGAGCAGGGAATTTGACAACAGCTTTAAGAGAGTATAAACTAGTCTTACTTTCTTTGGTGACTGTGGCTTCTGAAGATTTGATGCCATGTTGGAATATTATTTTCTGTTTTAAAACATCCTTAATTGTCTTGCACTTTTTTGCAGATTTTTCTAACGTTTGTTTTTTCTTTTCAGGCTGTCCCATGTTTAAATACACATGATAAAGTGTGAAGTATATTTATAAGTTAAATATAAGTTTCATTTGGCATATTTTGGAACAATACAAGCACAAGTAAATGAAAAACTAAAACTGAACAAAATAACACAATTTCCTCTTCTCGAGAACCCTCAAATGATTGGCTTTATAATTTACCACTTTGTTGCATCTTTTTAGGGTTTCGTTCATCTCACGAAACTCTATTACTCTGGCTTCGTTGTCTATTTGTCACAGAGCCGGTTCTCAGAAACTATATAACTTAATAGCATGAAATTTTG
Source organism: Maratus michaelseni (assembly GCA_963931845.1). NCBI lineage: Eukaryota > Metazoa > Arthropoda > Arachnida > Araneae > Salticidae > Maratus > Maratus michaelseni. The sequence goes on from OZ007597.1 coordinate 20,937,305, forward strand.
AGTACTTATAGCTCGAAATCATAAAATTTGAAAAAACAGTATTATTTTAATATATAGAGATAAAAAACCAAAAATCTAAAATCCTTTTCCTATTAAATTTAAACATTTTTTATTATTAGCAGCTGTCAACCATTAAAAATCCACAATAAAATCTTTCTACAGCAATTAATTTTCCATTGAAAGAGTTCCACATGAAAAATGAAATAAAAAGTTTCATCATTTGAAGAAAGATTAATATGACGTCATATTATGATTAAACGGAATTTTTCAAACATTTCTCAATAATACAAAGAATATGAGTATGTGTAAATACAGAAAGCAGCTTAATGGGACGTCCTTAGAGAATTAAAAAATCTGACGTCATATTGGAAGTTTAACGAATTTTTCAAATGTTTGAGAATAATACAAATAGAGTATCAATATGAGTAAAAGAGAATAGTAAATATATGAGTTTGAAGAACGCATTGAATCGTGATAAAAACCCAATTATGAAAATATTGGCATATTTTAACATTTTGAAGGTCTCTATACAGCATGTTTAGATATGAAATTGATGTTTTTTTAAATATGGCATTTAGTCTACATGACAGATATTATTATGACAGAGTATAATAGCGGGCCGGCTCAGATATTCTGAAAAATGAGAAATATAGAACAGTAAATTTTTACTTTATAAAAAACAAGACTTTCTTTTTTCTTTTTTTTGGAAAATGAAATTTATTTGGATTTATTAAAGAAAGAATAAAGTGTTTTGAAAGGAATATTAAAAGATACCCTTTGTGCGATCTTCGATCACACTTACCCACTTGTTTAATCTTTTCTTTTACTTAAAAGATAAAAAAATAATTAAGCATAGCTTCCTTATGTAAATGGAAATGCTTCTGTTTTCCGCAAATACTCTCAGTGAAAAAAGAAAAGTCTATTGTCAGTGTGAACATCTAATGCGACTGATGCCTTGCAAATGTTACCAAAAGGATGCACCAGTAGTGTCTGGCGCCTGCGTACGGAATATTTTACTTTTTAAAATATTGCTGAATGAGCACAAATGTAATGCGAAAAATATTAATTATCAGTTATTGTATCATGATACTTGAGAAATGATTGTGTTCAATAGGAGTGATAATATATGAAAAATAAAAACAAAATCTATTTTTTCTTTGTAACCTTGTTTTCATTTTTTTAATGAATTTTGGTTATTTAATTCGATTTAAAAATCCTGCATGTATTTGCATGAGCGGGGGGGGGGGGGGGTACCCGGGTAATCAGGGCACCCCCCCTGGTTATGCGCATGGGGTGCGGAGGACAGTGGCATGCTGCTACAATGCCACTGCCGGCTGTCCTTGAACTCTTATTTCTCTACTACTATCATCAAATTTTGAAATCAGAAAATGGAACAGTTGTAATACATTGAATGAATGACTTTAATCTTTGAAAAAGTTTGTCCTTCAGCATCCTAAATGTGGCTTCACAATAATTCTTAGTGTTATTCCCTCTCGTTAAATTGTCTCTATAACACATAGCCCATTCATCAGCTCACTTTTACAACACCTCAAAGTAATTCTTCATTTATTTGTACTGTAAGTTTGTATTTTAAGCAGGTTTCGTTTAAAATAACATTTTTCTTAAAATCGTCAATGTCTTTCATATACAGGCATTTTTGGAAAGGCTATAATTATTTTCTATCTTCAGGCTTTACATTATTTTTTCCTTGCTGTAAATATCAAATAACATTTTGCAAGACATGGAAAAGGCATAGAAATAATTGATGCTGGAAAGACTTTTCTTATTCTATTTCTAAGGGCTGTGCAGTCATCTGTTATAATCAGGGATGCATACCTTTGCCCATAGAAACTGGATTCTGGGAACAGTGTCATGAAATATTTCAATCCTTGCATTATGCTTTCTTCTGATTCAGAATACGTTATGAACATGCTAAGTGGCAAATCTCCAAGGGGGGACTCTTACACATTATAAGAAATACTCTACTATTGAGGTGATCCTATGCCTGAAGAAAATATGCTGTTAAAAATAATGTCTTTAGAGGTTTCCAACATTTTATGAACTCTTTTCATCAATGGCAAATTTAATGAAAATTTATTCAGGTAATTTATGCAGGTTACTACGACTTCTTTTCGGTGATTTAGCTTCATCTTCTAACGGAGGCATCAAAGCGAAATACTCTTACCCAATTATTAAAGAAGATTCATTCCCAGTTCTCGTCAATATTGAATTTGAATGAGAATATCGCCAAATTAGTCCTTTACAGCCAAGTTGACCATTTATGGCAACCTATTTTTGTCACCAAATTTGGCGATATTTCGCCAACTGTCGCCAAGATTGGCGATAATTTGACGTTGGCGAATATAAATATATAATGTTAAGCATATAAGAATAGGAACAATGGTTACAACAATGAAAGAAAATTTGCCGAAACCATGTTAACTAAAACTCATAAATTAAACCAGTTTATGGATGAATTCTGCTGTCTTGTTTGAAAATGTCAGCCACCCTAAAATTTCAAACCACTATATCTCAGCCATTTTTTAAGATAAAGGCAAAACAAAAATTGTTCCGGATTCTCTGGATCAAGGTCGAACATTTAACGAAAAAAACTTTTTGGATTTCTACTTTTTTTGTACATCTTTTTGAATTTGAAATCTTTAAATGGCTATCACAGCACCCCCTTTCGTCAAAATATCCCCAAATTCTAATAGAACCTGCTTGCCACAGCCAAAAACATAGAAAAAAAATGTGGTTCAATTTGAAGCATAACTTCATACACTTTTTGGTGATACAATAGTGAAAATGGAACAAAAATATCGATCACAGCGCCCCCTTTTGTCGAAATATCCCAAATTTCTAATAAAACCTGCTTGCCATAACCAAAAACATAGAAAAAAAAATTGGTTCAATTTGAAGCATAACTTCATACACTATTCGATGATACAATGAGGACGGACAGATGGACATTTTGTAAAAATATGTTTTTTGGAATCTGACCCCTAAAAACATGAAAATCCGTCGAAAAAAATTTTGATTACAATATTTTCTTCTATTATAGATAGAAGAAAGTAAAAAGCAATTTCAGTAATGTTCATAGTGCATAAAATTTTTTGATTTAACTGAAAAACAACACAATCAAATTTAAGGAACAATTTATTCGAGTATTGTTAAATTCTGGAAGGTGGGTTGCCATAGTTTGGACAAAACCTGTGCATACGCATTGTGAGTCTCTCGCCATTGGTATGTATAAAGGCATTCTACCTATTCAATAACTTTCCAGAAGCAGCCATCTATGAGAAAATTTTGGAATTTCTTTTTTATTTGCATGAACAAAATTTCAAATTATAAGAAGCATTTTCGTCCAAACCACACTCTTGTACGCCAATTGTTTGAGCTTTCATTGAATTTTAAATTGTGTCAAGGACCTTTGGGACATCCTGTATATATACAATATGTATAACACATACAAAAATCAGCCTATTTTTTCTTTGTAGAAACAATAAAACTGACAGAAAAGAACATGATTTAATACACAATGTATAAAAAATTATATACACACACACATATAAGAAAGATTTTCTATTATTATTTTTTTATCTATTAAATTTGTTTTAGCATTTAAAAAATTTCTTATAAAGAATATAATTACTTCTAAAAATTCATTTGGAAATTAGAGGACTATTATGATATTTTAAAAAATTTCAAAAACTTGAAAAGTGAACTTTTTTCTTAAGCATTTTTTAGTTTTTCCAAAATGTCCAAACCATGTTTGTTTACATTTTTTATTTACAGATACAAAATTAGTTATTATTAATGCATGAAGGTTATATATAATGGAAAAATATTGATTTCAAAAAAATTTTCCCTTTTGATATATATTTTCAATATTAAAAAGCTTATCAATTTCATAAAAGTAAAAAAAATAAAAAAAATAAGCATAAACAAACAATACATAGCAAACAAAAAAAGTACACACATATTTAAATTGCAGAAATTCGAATTCATCAGCAAATAGTTTTTATTTTTTTTGAAGCAGTGATTTAATTGATGTTTGTTGTTTCAAAAAATTTTTTTTTGTTTGGAAATCTTATTTTGCAAGTTATGCAAAACTATATTTTCCTATTCAGAAATCAGAGACTTGTTTGATAAAAATATATTTATATATTCTAAATAAGTAAATAAAATATATATATTCAATTAAATAGAGGGGGGGGGGGGAGTGGAAGCTTACTGTAAAAAACAAAAAAAAAAATTGCAGCTACCAAATTTTTTTAAAATCTACAAATTTCATTGTTTACATCGAAATTTATATTATGGGTTAAAGTTTTGAAGATTACAAAGAATTGATTGTATAAAGTTTTTTTTTTTTTTTTTTTTTTTTTTTTTAATGTAAAAAGGATCAATGACAAGAGAAAAAAAAACTCATAAGAAAAATTCTTAATGTCTATGATCAAATGCATCATGCACATTTAATATATCGTTATTTTCAATTGACTCTATGATCACATTTCTGTAGTTGGTACTTGGCTTCTTAGTTGAATTAAAGGTTGTTTTCTTTTAGTTGAAAAAAAAATCTTTGCTGTACTTCAATTTTTTTTATTTACAGGCTCTATTTTTATTGTGGTCAATACTATTTTTATTCCTGGCCAATTCAATAACAGCATCAATGTGCTTCATAATTTTTTGTTTTGTGTCATTATTTAAATTATTATTATCCAATAGATGGGTCATTTGGGAAACTTATAATTTCATAATGCTATCTGTAGTTTTTTTTGCTTGCTTCAACAAAATCCTGTAAACTGTCACTTTCTTTGAATTTGTGCAATTACTTTTTTCACACTTACTTTTGGTAGATCTTCTTCATTTGAAGTGTACCTATGTACTGCATGAATATGCTTGCACATATTCAATTTTTTTTTTGTGAGTCTATGCAAGAGCATATGTATGAATGTATGCATATTTTGCAATAACTACAAATGAGATTGCATCCTTCACAGAGACGTTCTTTGCAAACAACATATTTTAAGATCTTTATTTTCTTCTGACTGGACTTTTATTTCTTATATTCACACTTTGCCTATGTCTGCTATTGATGTCTGCAATCTTGCAAAAGTCGGCTCTCTAACAATTTTTAAAAGTAAGGAGATACATTTATCCAATCTCTGACACTTTTCCTATATATTTATACTAAATTAACACTTTTTGAAATGCTTCAAGGTACATATTGGTATTGATATCAGAATTTTTTCTGTGACAGTATGCCCAAAGATGACAACAGCTAGCATATTATACTGCAAAATATTTGTGGAAATCTTTTGTATCCCCGTCCGATTTCAAATTCAACAAACCTTTCTAATAATTTTTACAATTTTTCAATATCTAATTCTTTTAACAATCGCAAAAATCTGTATACTTCGTCCCTCTGTTTTGGCTTTTAATTTTTAAGATGGCTTGCTTCCAGTTTTTATCAACATGCTATGTGCATAGTAAATGTTTTTTTTTGGGTTCTCCTATAACATTTCTCCATCCACAGGAAGTCCTTCACTAAAATCATCAATAACAAGTGTTGTTGTTAACTGAAAATCCTATGGATTTGTACCATGTGTAGAGTCAATACATATTTTTTCATTTCTGAACTTTAATAACATTTCCTTCATTAACACTAAACAGAATAAACGTTCGAATAAAATTACCATTTTTGAAAACACATCATTGTCTTTTAGCTTTTCATTGAATGCAGCCAATTCTTCTGATGTCTCCAGCTGCTGGAAGTCTTCAAGTCGCTGGGGAATATTTTGCTGCTCGATTTTAGCATTGGAAGATAGAATATGGCTTGCTGAAAATTTTACATCAAGTAAAAGCCTCTTTACCGAACTCAATTGCTGTTCGATTGTAACATTCTTTCCATGGGAAAAAATAAAATAAAAGTTACTAAAAATTTTACTTTTTTTCTCAGAAATAAAATATTATAAAAAAATTTAAATTCATACTTTGCAAATCACTGCAGTTTGAGCAATTTACATCGGTGACTGATAGTTTATGATAGGAGTCATGGGGGCTCTAGTTTCCCCCCATACTTTTTCTTCTGTTTAAAAAATATGAGGCAGACTCTATGTCGATGTCTGGTGAAAATAGGTTCACCTTTTTATTAGCAATTTTTCTTTATAGCCTGTGCATTTGAATAGCTTTCTGTAGTGAAGAAAATCAAGTCAAATTGAAAAAGAATATATTAACCATGAACTGAAGGGCTAAATTAGCACTATCCACTAAATGGAAAAAGGTGTCTATCAAAAAATTGTCAGCAGCCACCTTATGGCACATCATAAAGGTACACCAATAATTTATATCAAAATCTTAAAATAAGAAAGGGTTAATTCATGTTTAGCCAAACTTAACAGCATAAAAAACTTGATTGTGCCAAATACATAAATGTATTTGGCAATCACCAGAGCAAGTGTTATCTTTAATTGTTTTGGAAATAAATTTATACTTCCTTCTTGAAAAAGCACGAATTCAGTCATGGGGGTCCATCAAGGAAAATTACATATAAATTACTTGATGTGTGTATTAAAGTGACTGGATATGATGGGCAGTTTTCTTCTGGTTCTTTCTCTTCTCTTGACATCTTCACAAGCTCCTGATACGTTGGAGATTCTGGCCAATTGCACATGTAGCTGGTGCCAGATATCTCTGTCAGCCGTCTTTTTGGCACAACAGCCACAGAATTATTTTCTTCTTGGAAGTAAACTGCACAAAATTTTAGATTTCTGAAAAGGTTCAATAAAAGTACTATACATACATATACTAAAATTATCTTAATATATCTAAATGCATTTGCATCATTCGAAGTGTTGGCTGTATTGCAATCTTTATAAAGCTTTTCCATTTGTGAAAGCCACAATTTTTTTTTTTCTTGAGGAATCCCGGAATATGAATTCAACAATTGGTTGACGAAAAAATTGCGAATTTTGCCAATTAATAGCAGAAAAATTGCACATTTCAAGAATTGATCACAGAAAAAAATAAAAAATAAAACTTGACCATTGGTCGTATGAAAAAAAAACAAAAAAACCGATAATTTCATCAAACTTTCACTGACAAAAAGGCTGAGAATTTAATCAAATGATCTTGCAAAAATTTAAGAATTTCGTCAATCAATCGTGAAAATAAAATCACGAATTTTGATAAATAATTGTGGAAAAGAATGGCAAACTTCGTCAAAAGATCTCTGAAACAAACAGGAAATTTCATCAATTGGTCGTGGAGAAATTTGTAAAACTTGGCAAAAGTCGCAGGTTTGTTGATCGGGCAAGTAAAAATCATTAATTTCGTTGATCGAGCACAGAAAAATCACATTTCGTCGATCGGCGCGTAAATGAGTCCAATGATTCATGAGTCCTGTAAATGCTTTATAACACTCCCTGGGATAACCACTGTCCGTATATTCACTAGGTAAAATAATGTCCTTGTATTTGAGGTTATGTATTTTTCACAGTCTAAAAATTGACTTTCTTTGATTATTTATATAAATAGTTAAGATAATTAGCAAAAATATGCACACTGTAACCTTTTTAGATGAAATCCTTTTTACAGGAAGGAAGCTAAAGCAAGTTTTATCGAGACGGAGAAAAGATGCATTGGTGACTTGACACGTTATACTTCTTAATTAATTGTCCCCTTCCTAATTACATTCACTAATGAATTACTTGTTACAGGAACTTTGAAAGTTAAGTTTTCAAATATCAAAATGGCAGGTTTTTTTAACTTGAAAATTTAGTGAAGGAAAAGCATTTCCTTACGGATAGATTAATTAACTAATGATTGTGAATTACTTTACGTTAATGCGCAGGCAAATCAGGAAATTACCGTGCTATACAGACCATCTTCAAGAAAAATTTTGCTGTATGTAACTAAAACAGCAGGTTTATTTGCACTGTCCTGACCCATAAATCTGTATTTCTTAATCCGTTTATTTAAAATAGCTAAATGCACTCGCACTGGTTTCCAAAAATTAAGGAAAAATCACAAAAATAGCAATAATTCAAAATATTACATGTAGATTTTAATGAAACTCATCCACAATATGCAATGCACAGTAAGGTATAAAATAACATTAAAAGAAATTACCAAACAATTATGGTGTTTCAAAAAATAGCATAATTATATTAAAATTAATTTGTCAGTTTGGTATAGGAAAAGTACCTTTAATATTCCGTATGATCATCCCTAGTAGCAATACAATACATACAGCGATGTGTCATACTGTCAATTATGCGGCGATGAGTTCGCTGGGGAGTGTGAGCCATTGTTCTTGCAAAGCAGTTGTAAGTGTGGCAAGGGTCTGAGGAGCGGGATTGAGAACAGCAACAAGTCTTCCTAAAGCATCCCAAACATGCTCGATCGGATTCAGGTTCTATTGTTGCAGTTCTATTCATTCTTACACATAACCACAAATTTCGGTCATCGGCACTTGTCTAAACCCTTGGCCGTCCTTGGCTGAACTTTCTTGAGCCTGAACCAGTGGTTTGAAATTGTTGCCAAAGCCTATGAAGCACAGAAGGACTCACATTCAACCATCTAGCCACCTCTGTCTCACTTTGTCCTGCCTCCAATCACCCAATGCCTCTAAATCGCAGTTCTGCGGGCAAAGGATGCTTGGAGGTCATTATAATTAATTGGCTGTCCCAGATTTATAATATCACTATCACAGCGACAACTGCAGCCTTACTCTCTAACGTGCATTTTTATGTTCCTTACGGATGACGCAATGCGTTTGCAGCGCTATTAATTTGCATTTGGTATTTTTATTCAGCATCTTTTATTTAACAATATATGCAAATTTCATACGGATTGCTATCCAGATAGTATTTCTTCATGTATTACTTTTATACTACTTTTTTAAGAATTCATAATGTTTGTTTTAGACAAGACACTGTATGACTATATCTGGATGGGTAACCCCAACCAGATAACTGTCTCATTGAGCTTTGGTTCCTTTTAGTTTTTTAATTAGCATTACTTTTGGTGGATTTTTTGATATTTTTTCTTAATTTTTACTTTGGTGCAGCTTGTCTTCAATGGGACCTTGTGCCATTAAACCTTATGCAACCAACCAACCAATCATACAGATTGCTTTATTTTTGAACTAGTTATCGCTATTTTTGTGATTTTTCCTTAAATTTTGGAAACCAGTGTAGTTACTGAGAACCATTTTTTTGTTTTTACAAAATACTTTTAATTAATGCCTTATCTAGTGGTACAATTTCTTCAAAAAGGTCGTGGGCCAAACAAGGAGTTAACCACGTGCCATCGTATGATAATGTTTAAGTTTGTTGAAAACAGAATCAAATTTTATTGCTTGATAAGAAATGTCTGAACTTTTTTCTACTTCTTTAACAGATTTCTCACAGGATTCAATACTTCAGCTAATTTTTCACCTTTGAAAAATGCACCCCGAAATTCTAAATCTTTGAGCTCTTCAATTAGAACATAAAAACACTTCTGCTGTCCAGAATAATTAAAATCCTTTTCTTTTAAAAGTATTATTAATTGAACACTATCTAATTTAGATCGGTATTGTGGATGAAGGTTTCCAATAGAAAAGTATATTCCTATAACTTTCTGTTTAGTCTTCGCTGATCCTAAAGGATTCACTAGTTCAAAGGAATCTTGGTACAAAAACAAATATGTACAATCTTGCTTCTTAAGCATTTCATGATTTTGATAAATTATACTATCTTTAAAATCTTTGAAAATGAATTTATTACTAATTTTTCTTTCTTTTATTTCATTTGAAATAAAAGTAGGAGAATGTATGTTGGGCCCCAGCAGGATCAATGATCACGGAGCCGGAGCCGGCGGGAGCGGAAGTGTAATAGGATAAGGAAGTAGGGGAGGGCTTATTTTGTGGGGTCTTGTAGAACAGGTGAACTTAAAGGGTAGGGGGGCTTAATTTTTTTTTGCTTGAATGAAAGGATTGTGCCGACCTATAGGTGAATTGAGATTTAAGAAAATTAAAATGAAAATCCACGTAATTTTTTAAAGTAACAGAATGCCAACAGTGCTTTCAGTCGAGTGGAGTTGAGTGGTAGGAATCCTGCTATAAAAAATAATACCTGTAAAAGAAATTTTTTTTTTAAGTTTGTAAATAATATGACCTAACTGTTCAGAGTTTAACATGAAATTTCCTTATAATTCACCTCTGAAATAATACCTGTAAAATAAAAAAAATGAGGTAGTTTTATATATATATATATATATATATATATAAAAATAGAAATACATAATTTTTTTTTTTTTTTTTTAAATTTACATCATTGCAAATGGTGCAAATTTATATCTGCACATTGGGCAGTTAAATAATTTTCTTACATGGCGGTACCTGAAGCAGTTTATATGGAATTTATGATTACACCCGAAGGTTCTTATAGTTGAGGCTGGTTGGGATCTTTTGCATAAATCACACACTTGAGTTTCGGGTGGAGGGTATATATGGTTTTCCATTGTTTGTTCGACCAAACTTTTCCCACATATGCAAAATTTGCAGTGGGTTGCATCCCATGCCTTTATGCATATTTTGTGAAATGCATGCCCACATGGGAACATCCAATCTGTTCCAGTTTCTAAACAACAGGAACACTCCTATGAAAAAAGAATTTTTTTTTTTTTATGATTTAATGTTTTAATTTTTTACCATATTCAGGATTGGGTTTCTAACAGTATCCTCTACACAGTGGTATATTCCCTGCATTAGAACTGGATCAGGTTCAGCTTGTGCGGGTTGAATCACCTCTAAATGGGGGTGTGGTACAATTTCATGCACCACTTCTATATCTTCATTTAACTTTGATAGGAATAATTTTTTTAGACAAGTTTTAAACGAATTAGATTTTTTTTTTTTTTTACCTATTAATGTATGCGTTAAAATCCTCTTCACCAAATTGTTGTGCATTTTCAAATTGGTTCTAAAAATCATGAAACATTCATAAATGAAATAGTAATTTAGTTAAAATTAATACTTTTGACTAAAACATCACTTTAATCTAGTAAAAATAACAACCGTTGTTTTACTGTTAATGTTGTTGTAAATATTTTTATTTATTAAAAATTCGGTAAAATAAGATTTTTCACTAGAAATTGATTAACTAAGAAAAATTGATATGCGTAAGTTAAGTCTTGATAAAAATAGACATAAATTTTGATAAAATAGTTATGCACACTTTAAATAAGATAAATAGTTTTACTGTAAATATTAAAAATTCAGTAAAATAAGATAAGATTTTTCACTTAAGAATTATTAAAAGCAATTATAGAAATAGTGTAGCACTTTAAGTCTCGAGAAAATAGATATGCATAAATAATTAGAAAATTTAAACTTACATCTAAAACTTGTTCGTGATTCATCTTCGGTATATTTTTAGGCAATATGCGACTTAATCAACTAACACACACAAATTATTTTTCACACTAACACACACAAATTATTTTTCACACTAACCGACTTGTGTTTAAAACTTTAAGTCTAAATTTATCTTTAAAATAAATCTGATTAAATTTTCGACCAATATATAACTACCGATTTGAAAATTACTTTTCATTGGGCTAACATCGATGTTTATTAACATATCCTAGGTTAGGTCTTAGTGACGACACAACAGGTTAGGTATTTAATTTCACGGGAAATTGTAGATATGGTCTAAAATATTGGTTTTACAGATTATGTATGTAAAGTTATGTCATGTTTATACCATTAAACAAAAGTTCAACATATTGTCGTTTTAAATATGTATTATAACAAAAGACTAGTTATCATGTTCACATAATAAGATATTGTCGTAATGTTATGATTGTAGTTTCGGTGTATATCACAATAAAGTAGTTACAGTCTCGTTTTAAAATATAGTAGAATAAGTTAAATAATTGAGATAAGTTGTATTATAGACTTAAGGTAGTCTTAGGTTATCTTTTAAAGCAGACCTTGCGAAGTGTTATGTTTCCTGTTTCAGACTAAATGACGCCATAGTATTTCATGCTTTAATTTGAATGATTGTCATATCCCGTTTCGATAATGTGAACGGTGACTTGTTTCAGACTAAATGGCATCATAGAATTTCATGCTTTAATTTAAATAATTGACAAATTCTGTTTCGATAATGCGAACGGTGACTTGTTTTAGACTAAATGACGCCATGTTTTAAATTGAATGATTGTCATATCTCGTTTCGATATAGACTAAAGGTAGTTTTACTTAAAACCGCTGTAAACATAGAATGAAGCTTTATGTTTAAAAGAAAACAGAATTAGTTTTGAGAAACCAAACTGATACATGTTTAAACAAATTGCATCTTTTAGAAATATTAATTTAAAAACTTAATTAAATATACTTAACATTTTAAAATAAATTTTTTTTTTTTAAATTCACAAATTGCATCTTTTAGAAATATTAGGTCCTGGTCAGATAACAAAACATTTAAGGTTCGAGTAATAGGGACATGATATTGTATGTCGGTCTATCATCTTTATTAAAACCTAAAAAAAACTCCTCAACATACTGAAATGTGACTTATAAGTAGAAAGTCTTTGATGTTTAGTTTAGGAAGATTGGAGTCGCTTTTGAGCATCATATACAGTTGATCATTTTGTGTATAGTTATCTAAAATGTTGTTCCGTTTATCTTTTTCCAAACCTATTTTTTTCAATTCTGATAATACAAATTTTAAGTGGGACAGTTCTAACAAATTCATCAAACTTTTTGATGTCCCTGTTACAGTAGTGGTTGGTAGTATGTATTCAGATTCTAAATTTAAATAGAATTTTATGATAAGTTCTTTTAAATCTATTGCTGAGTAGTTTTCATCAGAACCTTCATTTTGCTTTTCATCTTCAACAAAAGGTTCAGGACAGAAACTTCCCTCGTTAAAGACATATTAGCATAAGGTGGATAAGAAGCATGATATGATTTTGTATGGTATCTGGACAAATGCACATTAACCACTTCAACGGCAGCCCTGAGTTAAGTCGGAGGTAATAGCATTGTTTCCCTATCTATGTGGCCGTTGAAGTGGTTAAAATAATTTTTACTTTAAAAAGTTTTTGAGCAATTTTTATATGCACATTCCACTACACAGCCAATTTCATTCAAGTGTGACCAAGTATGTTTGAACAAAGTTCATTTTACAAGAAAAAGCTTCATTGCTATTGTCATACAATACAGGCTTTGACACTTTTTCATGTTTCCAGTATAAGTGATTCTGCAAAGCCAAAGCAGAAGTAAAAGTTCTTTTGCAATTACGGTGTGGACTTTCATATCTAAATTTAGGATTCTCAGCATGGATCATTTGATGTTTCACATAATGTAGAACTGAATGCAAAGGTTTTTTGCATATTTTACAAATAAAAGGACCTGGGTTGGGTTCAATTCCACTATCAACAAAAGAAGTGAAATAATAATTTTGAAATGACTGATTTTTTTCTCAAAACTTTTAGCACATGTGCAAACACTATGCCAAAATGACCCTATATTAACTCTTCACTGATAAATTTATTTTCATGGTGACTTCTGTAATTAACTTCTGTAATTAACTTCTGTAATTAACTTCTGTAATTGACTTGTGAAATCTACTATTTCAAAGTGAAATTTCAACTCTAAATTTTTATGCAAAATGGAAAAATAAATAATAAAAACATGGAATTTATTTTGTTGTATGAATGAAAACAGCAAAATAATAAACCCAACACCTTGCTACATTTTATTATTGATTGCCCATGATGACAGCTGTTTATTGCCCTTGAAATTATAGCAGTGTGTTTTTATTTACCATCTTGAGAAAAAAATATTTTTGTATATATTTGAATGTTCTGCAATATAAGATGTATTAATTTAAAACTATACTAATTAATTATTGGTTATTTATCAATGGTTTATTTATCTATTATTACAGGTGAGTAAAAATCAAATTAAAATTCTTTTAATTTTGTTTTCATATTATGATACATTGATTGGTCAAAGAATATTTCCTCAGTATAAACAGGATTGTTTTGCTTATATAAAAGTACAAATAAGCATTTTTTAAAATTTGAAATTGCTAACTGACTCTGTATTTGATACATATATTTGTGGTTGGTTTTAAGTGCAAATTTTTCATCCTTGTAAGACAAAAAAAAAAAAAAAAAAACCTTTCTTGCTTGAACTAATTGAAGGAGATCCAAATTTTTCTGATTATACACACATTGAATTTCGACAATGAACATGTCTGTATTATTGTGTAACAACCCATCTGGAGATGCACCAAGATATGGATAAAAATGATTAACAACAATACCTGCACTGCAGAAAATATAATTTTTGTACATATGTTTCTTACCTTATCATTCTCAATGCCATATTTCACAGCAGGTATCTGGTTCAAATTTTTAAAATGGTTCTCATATATAGTTGTTGCTTTCGTTTTTCTTTTCATTTTTACAACAACTATACAAAAACATGGAAGCTGTTTTTCTATTTTCTGGCTTTATGCCAGCCTTTGCATTTAGCATGAGTTCTTGTTTGTCTTTCCAGATGTACAGCTTCTTCCAAGTTCACACAGACTTTTGTCTGTAGAAATAAAAGTTCTTCAAACTTTAGTTAATCCAGATATTTAGTGTAATTTGTTTCTGTTGAAACAATCAGTGGCAGAGGCACACTTTTCGTGTTTTTCAGGAAGGATTTTGTACAAAACAATAGGGACAAAATATAAAAGTAATTGCCGAAATTCTGTGGCTTTCCATTGGTCTATATGAAATAAACTTCTGGGCTTTCTGTTTTGAAGTCTGCGGGTGAAACATTAGAGCACAATTTCAAATTTTCTAAAATAAGTTCGATTTGTTTCTGACTAATTCGAACTTGATGTTTACCAACACGAATAATTTGTAACAATAATTTCCTTGTAACTCCTGAATACAGCAGATGCATTGAGTCTAGAGGAAACTGGGAAATTTAAGCATTAGTTTTTGGCAAAACTACCTTTCCACAAATGTATTCACCTTTCTGTGCACACCTCTCACAGCAATAATAGCCACAGTGTTTTTTTATACCCTTTATGTATGCTCTTGCTGGAGCATTACATACTAGGCCTTGATTTTTGCAAAGAAGTGGTTGTTGTTTTGATGAAATCCATCTTTTAAAATTGCAGTCATTTATTCGACAAATGCTCTCATAAATGTATAAACACATTTTGATTTACCTCTTCAGCAATAACATGTAATTGTTACAGGAGGCGTACTAATGTTTGTGACAATTTGGCACAAAATATGCCAAAACTGCAAATTGCTGCTTTTAAAAATAGGCAGGCCATCAATATTTATAATCAAGTTTAAAACTTTATTAAGGTAGAATTTCAACAAAAACACGGTCAGTCTGAAGTGAGTGGTGTCTAACTTCGGAATGAAAAAATTTGACAGTGATTAGTTGAACTCAGAGAAAGAGGTAACACCCCTCCCAATCCCTTATCTAAAACAAGTTAGACAATGATCACCTGTAAAGCTGTATACAAGCAGCAAAGTGAACCCCTACCTCCCCCCCCCCAACCTCCCCTGATCTCTTCTACAGAAGGGTCAACACCTGATCACAGAGATAAATATAGTCTTTTGTTATCTCACATTTCAGATTATGGGGTGTCGTTTTCCAAGAAAAAATTCTGTTATATCTGGAACCATCAGCTTTCGAAAGAAGAAAAATTATCATTGTAGACAGATGCAGCTAAAAATTGATTATTGCTGTACACAGGTTCAAAATCATGGGCAAATGCAGATAATCTTTTTTTTTTTTTTGGGGGGGGGGATACCGAGTGACATATAATCAACATATTCATATAATTTCTGTTGGTTAAATCATTCCTTGCAGTTAATTATTAAAGAAATATGAAATAATTATTTGAAATTTGAAAATATTATAGTTTCTCAATTATCCGAAACACTCTGTTAACAAACCATCTTATTATATAATCACCCTCCTCTCAAAATATGGCTTATTGTTACTTATTGTGTTGAAAAATTAAAAAAGTTGTAACAGAATTTATTTCTTAAGTATGTCTTATTTTTATCCTTTTCATTTTTGCTCTTTTACTATGGTAATTATTCATCTTGTTTTTTAGTATATTTAATTATAGTTTTAACACTTATGCCGCTGTTAATACAGTGGTGATCAGAATTATAAGAACAACTGAAAATTGCGATGCATGTTTAGGATGCATGTTCACGAAACAAGACTTGATTGATGAATCCTCATTTATTTTAATCCTCTTCACACCTATCTTTAAATACTGACAATGATATTCTTTATCAGCATCGACCATCTTGCATCCCACCTTTTGGAGTTAGAATGAGAAATATTATCAATAATGGCCCGTTGAATAATATCGAGGTGAGTCCATGTCCTTTGCATGTGCTCCCTCCTTGGAATCCTCCTAAAATTACCTCTCTCCATCCTTTTAAAGGTTATGACAAAAACAACTTGGCTTCTACTGTTTTCTAACAATTATTTGCTGCGCATCGTGCAAAATATAATAACTATACTGATATTTATACAGATGGTTCCCAGAATGGGAATATTGTTGGTTGTGGGGTTTTTATTGATAACACTAAATTCAGTTATCGGCTTCACACTTCAATTTCTGTCTTTACGGCAGAGTTGATGCGATAGAGAGAGCCATGTTGCACATATCTCATCATCATAAAACATCCTTTATCATATATACTGACTCAAAAGTTCTATTGACGCAATCAAATCTTTTAAAAAGCATCCTTATGTCTCAGCCATCCTGGATTTTTATTATAAATTGACTAGACATGGTTTTAATATTTTATTTTCCTGGGTACCTGGACACATGGGTATTCCTGGAAATGAAAAAGCAGATAAGGCGGAAAACTTGCTCTTAATCCATTACACCATAAAATTCCATTCTCAGACGTTAAACTATTTATAAAACATTTTGTTTATAATAAATGGCAAGAAAGTTGGGATTTGGAATACAATAATAAGCTGCACCATATCAAACCCACAATCATGACCTAGCCTCCGATTTATCCAAGAAAAACAGATGTTCTTTTGACTCGTCTGAGAATTGGACATTCAAGGATCACTCATAAACACCTCTTACTTCGGGAGGATGCACCCATGTGTCCACATTGTCATTTTGATTACTTGACCATTTATCATTTTTTAACTGACTGTCCGGGCCTCGAGTACTTGTACAGAGTTTATTTTAATTCATCATCAAATAGGATAAACCGGTTTGGCCTAGGTCAATATAGTTTGGCCTAAAATCGAGTTTGGCCGGTAACATATATCTTCATAAATTAAATCATAAATATGCAAATTCGTCTCTTGTAAAAAATATTCTATCTAAAATCCATGTTTGGTGGCTATTAAATTATATATTAAATTTAGCCGTTTTTATACGCGATGTCTGATATTTGAATAACGTTTTGTCATTAGATAATTTTAAAGAATTATTTTATTCTTTTTAGCACTTTTTTTGAAGTTGGTTGATATTTTTTTTAAAAAAAGCTTATTTTATTACGAGAATTATCCATATATTTAAAGCTGTTTGGTAATTCTGTCAAATCTATTCCATCGAAATTCGATCGAATACGCATGCGTCAAAAAATCACCGGCCAATGAGGTGAGGGTCTATGACTGTCTCTACAAACGTGTTTGGGAGCGTATCATCTGTAGTTTTTTTCTGTTGTCACGTTGCGTTAAACCTAGGAAGATATTTATCTAGAACTCACTGTGGAGTGTTTAGAAGGTATTTATTTTATTTATTTATTTTATTTATTGTAATTTGTATGAATACTTAGATGTCCATTTCGGATTTACTGTTTAAAAATGAATTTAGGCTCATAAGTTGGCGAAATCCCGATGGAAATTTTTTTTTTAGATCTCTATCATTTTATTTATATAGTACAGAAAATAATTATTCAAACGTGTAGAACACGTAATACAAAATTGGACCACTTATGGTCTGTTTATTATCGGGAATGAATCTTATGGTGTTCCGATTGATAATGAATTCGATTATGTAAATATAATGTCAAAAGACAGTACGCACGGTAGTAATATTTTTATTATTATGTGTTCGAAAAAAGCAGAATCTGAGCATCTGAATATAAGTTATAAAATAAACAGAAATATATTATCTCTATTCGATTTAAAAGTTTTGTCATTACATAAGTGTGCTATTTAATTTGTAAAGAGTATGTATGCATTATATTGTTTGTATGTATACAAATGTTTAGAATGTTTTGATTTGTAAACTCTTAATATTTGAATAATGTTTACATTATATTTGTTTGTATGTATACAAACAATATATGTATACAAAGAAGTATATATACAAACAATATTAATATTTACATTGTATTGTTTGTATGTATACAAATCTTGAATGTTTTAATTTATTACATTCATTTTTTACCAGTTTGCATGTCCGTTCATGGGCGATTCATATGAAACTCATAATTTGTCACAAATTGGTGATTTTATTGATTTAGTGCTTTGCCCAAGAATGTGGAAAAAAAAACTATTTTTGACATCGGGTGAAATGAATGAGGTTATTTCGGTTTTTATTTTGTATATAAAAAATGTTATATGTAAAAAAATCCTGGCCATTAATCACATTGTTTTTTGTATATTTAAAGACGATTACTTATTCTTTGTAATTATTTTTTTGCTGGGGGTTTTTGAGCAAAATAATATTACTTCATAGTTAGAACCAGTTCCGCTAATCATTAATATTTTCTTAATCCTTTGACCGCTGAGCAAATGGGCAAATTTGTAATGTTTTTTCTGTTATTTTTTTTAAATGTCAAAAAAAGATAAATTTTCAAAATTGGTATAAAAAACTTAGGTACTTCTCTATTATCCCATCGTCCACTTTTCATAACAAAATACTATTGCCAAAATGTATGATTAAATGCCAAAAATGCAATCCCATTTACTTGATGTCGGAAGCATTATACGTGTTTGTTATGTCGTCAAGTGGTTTTTAATTCAACATTTGCGCGTATTAATGACAACGTTCTCCCGTTTATTTGGCGTTACAGTTTGGCGATAGTTTTTTGTTATGAAAAGTGGTCGATGAGATAATAGAGAAGTACCAAAACTTAATTACGTATATGAGTAGATTCCTTGACTATATTAATCATTACTCAATATTTTAAAACTGCATCATATTTGTAGAATTATATTAATTTAAACAATGCTTCTATTGAAGTGTGAAGAAGCACATACTTCTATGAAGAACCATATATTTACATAATCGTTTTCATTAGCAATCGGAACACCATAAGATTCATCCCCGATAATAAACGGACTATAAGTGGTCCAATTTTGTATTACGTGTTCTACGATATTTTTACGTACGTTTGAATAATTATTTTCTGTACTATATACACAAAATGATAGAGATCTAAAAACACAATTTCCATCGGGATTGATTTTGCGAATGTTAAATGAGCCTATATTCATTTTTAAACAGTAAATCCGAAATGGACACCTAAGTATTCATACAAATTATAATAAATAAAATAAATACCTTCTAAACACTCCACAGTGAGTTCTATATAAATACCTTCCTAGGTTTAATGCAATGTGCAAGAAAAAAAAAAAACAGGAGATGATCCCAAACACGTTAATAGAGACAGTAATAGACTCTCACCTCATTGGCCGGCGATTTTTTTGACGCATGCGTATTGGGTCGAATATTGTTGAAAAATGATTTTGAAGAAAAAATCGGGAAATTCACAAAATGGTTTCGGGAAAAACTTCACCAAATGGTTTAAAAATTCTTTGAGTGACAGCGGGAAAAAAATTTCGTTTTACATTCAATCATCGCAATTGGCGAGTGTGACTATTAAGTTTAGCCAGTACTGGCAATAACATCAATTACCAATTTTCAGTATTACTCGCCGATTGGTGAGTGTTAATTTTGTCTTATATCACAAACTGTATTTACATATACTACTAGATATAATGATTATGAACCATGATTTTTCTATTATTGGGCGAGATTCATGTTTTTTCAGCAATTCTTTGACGAAATTCATGTTTTTTCAGCGATCCTTTGAAGAATTTCGCATTTTTCTCATGATCCTTAACGAAATTCGCATTTTCCAGCGATTCTTTGATAAAATACATTTTATTCCGCAATTTTTAGACGAAATTTAGTAAAAAAGCATGACCTTTTGGTGAACTTTCCTTTTTTGCGATTCTTTGACAAAATTTGCTTATCTTTCACGATCCTTTTGCATAATTAATGTTTTTTCTGATGTCTTTTAACGAAAGTCATGTTTCCCCATGATCCTTTGATGAATTTAGTGTTTTTTCCCTCAATCATTTGACGAAATCTGTGATTTCCCCCCCCCCCCCCCCCGCGAAGATTGATTAGATGTTTTTAGTCTGCAGGTGCCCTAAAAAGTCTGTGACGCCCGTTGCTGCATTGCACACATTCTTTCTTCCATGGTGCATCGAACGAAGAAAATTCATTCTAAAGAATCATTGTTTCATTCTTGACATTTCTGGAAAGAAACAACGTTCAACTCATTGGCTGAATTGTAAAGGGCGAAATGTGTCAAACATTAGCGGAAAGAAAGTGCGCAATTTGTTCGTTCATGGATAAAATCATGAAATTCATTAATCAATAGTTGATAAATTCGTCAATCGATAGCGGAAAAATCGCAAAATTCATTAATCGACAGTGGAAAAATCGCAAAATTCATCAACTGGTTTCGGGGGGAAAAAGTTTTCGAATATCGTCAAATGGCTTCGAGAAAAAAAATCACAATCCGTCAATTTCGGAGAAAAAATCGTGAAATTCGCCAAATGGTTTCGAAATTTGTCGAGCGACAGCGGAGAAAAAAATCTTTTTCCATTCAATCATCGCAATTGGTGAGTGTGACTATTATGTTTGACCAGTGGTGGCAATAAAGTCCATTGCCAAATTTTCAGGATTACTCGCTGTTTGGCAAGTGCTAATTTTGTCCTATACTTCAAAACCCTTTTGATCATATCATCAGTGTGCAGAACAATTTTTTTTACGTGAACCATTTGATGAATTTTGTGATTTTTCCATTATCGATTGACCGATTTTACTGCTATCGATTGTTGAATTTTATAATTTATCAACTATTGATTAGCGAATTTCATGATTTTTTCCATGAACGTTTGACGAATTACGCAAAAAAATTAAGAATATCGTTAAATTGTCTTGGGTAAAAAAAAATTTAATATTGTCAAATGCCTTCGAGAAAAAGTTGCAAGTTGGAACGCCTGTGATCTCTTTTTCATGTTATGCATCTCGGGTCTATCCCCCCAAGTGGGACACTTTTCTAAATTTTGCAGACACCTCTCATGTGATATATCGCTGGAAAATTCTTTGACCGTTTATTCATGTTATGCATCTCCGGGGTCCATCCCGCCACCCCCCCTCCCCCCCCCAAAGGGTACTTTATAAATTTTGCACACAACCCTCATGTTATATATCATTGGAAAGGTCTGTGACTGCTTAATCATATTATGCATCTCGGGTCTATCCCCCCCCCCCCAAGTGGGACACTTTTCTAAATTTTGCAGACACCTCTCATGTGGTATATCGCTGGAAAAGTCTTTGACCGCTTATTCATGTTATGCATCTCCAGGGTCCATCCAGCCACCCACCCACCCCCCCCTAAGGAAGGCAGTTTTATAAATTTTGTTGACACATCTCATGTGATATATCGCTGGAAAAGTCTTTGACCACTTATTCATGTTATGCATCTCCGGGGTCCATCCCGCCACCCCCCCTCCTCCCCCCAAAGGGTACTTTATAAATTTTGCACACAACCCTCATGTTATATATCATTGGAAAGGTCTGTGACTGCTTAATCATATTATGCATCTCGGGTCTATCCCCCCCCCCCCCCAAGTGGGACACTTTTCTAAATTTTGCAGACACCTCTCATGTGATATATCGCTGGAAAAGTCTTTGACCGCTTATTCATGTTATGCATCTCCAGGGTCCATCCCGCCACCCCCCCCCCTAAGGAAGGCACTTTTATAAATTTTGTTGACACCCCTCATGTTATATATTGTTGGAAAGGTCTGTGACTGCTTAATCATATTATGCATCTCCGATGTCCATCTCCCCACTTTGCCCCCCCCCCCTCCCCAAAGGGTACTTTATAAATTTTGCACACAACCCTCATGTTATATATCATTGGAAAGGTCTGTGACCACTTAATCATATTATGCATCTCAAATGTCCAACTCCCCACTTTGCCCCCCCCCCACCCCCCCAAGGGATACTTTTCTAAATTTTGTTGACACCCCTCATGTCATATATTGTTGGAAAGGTCTGTGACTGCTTAATCATATTATGCATCTCCGATGTTCATCTCCCCACTTTGCCCCCCCCCCTCCCCAAGGGGTACTTTCTAAATTTTGCACACAACCCTCATGTTATATATCATTGGAAAGGCCTGTGACCACTTATATCATATTATGCATCTCCGATGCCCATCTCCCCACTTTCCCCCCCCCCCCCCCCCCAAGGGGTACTTTCTAAATTTTGCACACAACCCTCATGTTATATATCATTGGAAAGGTCTGTGACCACTTAATCATATTATCCTCCCCACTATGAAATTTGTCAAGTTAAAGCAACTATAAATTTTATTTTTATGGTACTATCAAGTTGTTTGCCGTCAAATTTTGACGGGTTCCATCTAGTTAGTTTTTAAATGAATGCAAAAAAAAAACAAAAAAAAAACAAACATTCATACTGAAATATATAAACTCACCGAGTAATGGAGTATGGCTGTATTGGTTGAGTCATATGCGATTCAAATCTGCGTGGTGGCGTTGGCGGCACTCTTAATTCATTCATTTCGGTGGCATCATTTCGGCGGGTGGCGGATCTCTGATATCTGCGGCCGGCCAGCCAGCCGACAAGCATGCCGGCTGTGAATGTGGCCACTACACCGACCGCTACGACCGCTTTATGGATGTGCATCAAAGTACCTGTAAATAAAAGTAAAATAAATAAATAAGACAAAAAATAAATAAGACAAAAAATAAATAAGAAAAAAATACTATAAAGTAAATGATAACTAACTGATATCTTGTTTGCATCCTTGTTGTTGTTGTTTATTGCATCTCTCAATTATTTTCTTCCTTTTCCTCAGTTCTAGGGGGTCGAAGCAGGCCACTTCTAAGGGAGGAGCGCAATGTTCCTCCCTTAACGCCTTTAAAATTGCCCAATGCACTGCTTCTAAAATAAACCATAAAATAACCTTTACTGATACTTACTGATATAGGAAACTCAACAAAAAATAAAATTGTAACTTAAACCAATCTAAACTTAAACAAAATCAACCGTAAGAAATAAGATACTAACAAAACATGGGAACAGGATGCATTAGATAGAAAAAGGCAGATTTATTTTCACTTTTATTATATTATATTTCATGAAATTATATGTCAGAGATATTGGGATTGTCAATCTTGTTAAATATCAGAAATCTATATATGGGTGAAACCAAAAATTCTTGTGCTTTTCATGTCCAAAACTTTATTATTATTATTTTTTTTCAATAAATATACAAAGAAATTCCATTTTTTTTTTTATGCCATCTTTCAGAAAAAACTATTTTTAATTAGTCTAACATTTGATCTAGCCAATTTTAATGTATTTAATGCATTATTTATGCATTTTATCCATTCTTATCTATAAAATTTAGCTGTCCCAATGATTGGAGAGACAATTCAAAATATTATGAACAAAACAACATTTATCTATTTTTATTTAATTATCATATATAGTAGTTTTATAAATTTGTAATAATGAATTGAGATATGTATTTTTTAACTGTATAAGGTAAATTTAGCATTTGTCCAAAGAAAGTGTAACCTCTGTTACTTTATTTACAAAGAATATTTTATGTACTTTAAATTCAATTTAAAAAATCTTCTCTTTAAAACTAAAAATAAGTGATAATTATGAACTTTAACTTATTTTTTTTTCTTAATGAGATAAAATTATGCATGTAATGATGATTAAATTTTATTATTTATTATTCATCTTTCTATTAGTATTGTTTTGAATTAAAGAACATTTTTGTTAAAGTAAAATATAAAAATTATATTTTTTGTTGAAATATTTCTATCATAAATTAAAAATTGGCAGGTAACAGAGGTTACCTTTTTTATGCAATCCAATATGAACAATAAATAGGTTTCGCGCGGTTGCAACAATGAAACTACGATAATTTCGCGGTGGCAACGATCAAACAACGGATTTTGCGTTGAAACAATCGGTCCGCTTAGTACAGATTTCCTAATTCTAAAAATAGGGAATAAGGAAAAATAATTTTGCAAAATTCAATACCTTCTATGAGATCACATGGCTCGTTGGTGTTGGCGAAGGTGCCCAAGCATTGCCTTCCCCTCGGTGCTACACAGGCGCGTCTAACTAAAAATTAATGATGATGAAATTATTTATAATGATAATTAATTCTTCTCAAAATGATTATTAATTATTTAATTATAATTAAATATTACATTATACATAATATAATATTTAATATACATATATTAAATATTATACTATGTATTATATATACATATATAATACAATATATAATCATATTAGCAGATGGCAAAACATAAAATTTCCGTATAATGTGTCACCCCCCAATCTGCGCCCCCAGGGGGGGCACATTTTTAATTTCTTTACAACACCAGTCGTGTGACACATCATTTCCAAGGTCTGCAACTGTTTATTCATATTATGGATGTCTTGTGTTACATCCCCTCAAATCAAACATTAAAGCAAGCCATACGTACGTGGGTTTTCGGCAAGTTCGAAAGGTCTCCATAACCTCAGGAAAGCTGCTGAAGCAAGGGCGGAGCCAGCCCTTGCATTACGGTCAATGGGGAAAGTCGTTTCCAATCTTTCAATTTCCTCACTCGATGACGCGTTTCGTTCTGGCTCTCTCATCAGACATCCGATCGTGAAAGACCGAATCGGGTCCCTATTTTAAACTATATTTTAATTATCTAACAGAAAATTTTGCTTTTAGTGTTTGGAGATCAATGAGCTAAAAAATCTTTATTTAATTTTACTGGTGGGAAAATATATAAAAATTTGGCACTTTTGGCCACGCCTCCTGCCCTTTAAGGGGTTTAAAGCTTATTTTGAATGTTATTCTAAATGTAAATATTATGTGTGTTTGTTTTATCATGGATAAAATTTTCAATAGAAGAAAGATAATTCATAAAACTTTTTGGACATTTATATTTTTATTGCGAGTCTAAAATATGCCAGTCTTCTGTTTTGTTTATTGTATTTATTGTATGTATGTCTGTAATAATATTTGTATGCATGTTTAAATCTGAATGCTGGCGTTACTTATGTGTCTATTGTGTGTTTTAATATATATGGTCTATACTCAGAGATCAGAAATCTGTTTGAGAAGACTTGAAAAGATCCTTCACATTTTTTTCTTGTTTGAAACACAAGATCCTTCGCAAAATTTCTCTTGAAAATAGACATTTCAGAAAAAAAGTTTAATCTACAAATTGAATCTTTCGAAAAAGCAGTGATTGAAGAAAAAAAATCTCATGCCATATAGCAACTGAATCTTATCAAGTTGTATATATGTATAAATAACCTTATTAAAAATGTCTAAATAGGAACCTAAATATACTAATAATTTCTTATTCTCAAATTCTGATTATATTTTGTACAAGTATATACAAGAAGTTCACAATTTCACAAAAACAGGATTACATGAAAAAATTCTAGATATATAATTAAATGTAACTTTTCTTTTTAAAAATTAATTCATGTGCAAAATTATTTCAATAATATGCGACTAATGGAAATGGTAAAATTAAAAATTTAACATAAAATTAGAAGCATGCATTTATTACTTTTTTCTACTTTTTCAAGAAGGAAGTATTGAATTCGGGAAAAATTTGACTTTCCGTTTTTGGTGTATTTAAACATTTTAGAAAGTCCTGTACACGATTTGATGGTTTTTGGAAAATATCTGTCACTCTGTGAGTCTGTATGTGACAAAAATTTTATGGGCACTCTTATCTGAAGAAATGATGCACATAATTTCACAAAACTTTAGATTCAGTTACACCTTGATATAAACTCAAGATGTTTAGTTTTCCAATATCTACTTACTTTCCATTTCAAGGGCAACAGCACAGAGGGCTAATGCACAAAACGTCACGGTCATTATCGTCACGGTCTTCATCTTTATCTACATGAAGAGAAAACAAGTAAGAAAAATCATGTGTTAAGCATAGATTATGAAACTTTGACTTTCTGACTTCTGACTTATGACTTTCTGAAATATTTAACAAAACTTTGTTATTTAGGGAATTAACCCCCCTATGGGAACTTAACCCGTATTTACGCAAGGTTCGAAGAAAACCACGAAAACTCCAAACGATTAGGGCGACGGCCGCTATTGGGTACGAACTCAGCACCTGCAGTCTACCAGTTGAGAGGTCAGAACCTCTCGGCCACTGGTGGGCGCATTTGGTTAAGTATAGTCACCAAGGGCGCCCATATGACTAATTTTAGGGAGGGGCTGAGGAAAATCTCAACTTAACCCAAAGCTATCACATATTTTTGTAAATATTAAGGCACTTAACGTTTTTTCTCGACTTTTGAGTTTTTCCCCCCGATTTTTGGACGAAATATGCTTTTTTCTCAGCATTTTTGATGACATTTATGTTTCTTTCCCAATTCTTTTTGACAAAAATTGCTTTTTTGCAATTTTTTTGGTGAAATTTGCGATTTTTTTCGTGATTTTTGAACAAAATTAGCGTTTTTTCGCGATATTTTGACAAAATTTGTGTTTTTTCCATGATTTTCGGTTTTTTATACTTTTTGAACGAAATTAGATATCTTTTTTTGCAATTCATTGACAAAATTAGAGATCTTTTCACGATTTTTTGACGAAATTTGTGTTTTTTCCGCAATTTTTTGATAAAATGTGCGTTTTTTCGCTCTTATTTGACAACATTTGCATATATCTGTATTTCTTTGACAAAATTCGCATTTTCCCTGTGATCCTTGATCAAAATTCGCGCTCTTTTGTGATCGTCACTCGCATTTCGAATCATTATTGACAGTGGTGACCACTCCCTCCCCTAAACAATCTCCCCCCCCCCAAAAAAAAATCTTCATACTTTAACATTGACCCCTACCCCCTTAACAGTATATCAATTGTAATATATATTCTTTTAATCTACTGCACATCATAGGCGTAGAGTTTTCAAAACTATTGGAGGGGCCCATTCAGTGACGTAGTTGGGGGGGGAGGGGGGGAAAGGAAGAAAATGTGGACTCCTGATCGGTTTAATAGTTTAAAAAGCATCTAAAAAATTCTAGAAAATCTTTCTTCTTATAAAATCGAAAAAAAAAAAAAAAATTATCAAAATCTATTTTTTATTTTTTTAGGCTTATCATACTGTGTGCGTTTAAACAGCGGCTTGCGAAAAAAGAAAACTGCGCCCGGGGCAAAGTTCTGGATAAAGAGAATTTTGAAAAGATATAAAAAATCTTAAATCAGTAGTAGTAGTAATAATAATGTTTGTCGAAGTTCATTTGTGTTGTAAATAAAATCAATCAGTTAATAGAAAATATTTATTATAAGAAAATTTTTACTTTTTTTTTTTTTTAATATTCTTTCAGAAATCTGGAATTTTCAAAAATCCGGCGAAGTCCCGGTCCCGACGATGCCAGGTTTTCGAGGTATAACTGCACATAATTAATCAATCCTCCAAATTACTCCTCTCCTAAATTTTATGATAGCATCGCATCCCATTCATGGTCCTCCAGCACATAATTTGTCATATTGAACATATTTTGTAATTACCGATGGCGGTGAATGGGAAAGGTAGGGGGAGAGTATTCCACTCTTCATCGAATAAAATATATTATAGAGGGGTGACAGCAATACTAATTTTCAAAAGGTTGATGCCGGAGCGGTAGGTGGGATCAATAAAAAAACGCCAAATTGCATTGATCTAGGATAAACTAGTTTGGCCTAAGACAAACTAGAAGTTTGGCGTCGAGAAAGTCTTTGGGATCAATAAAAGCACGCCAAATTGAATTGGCCTAGGATAAACTAGATCGGCCTAGGCTAAACTAATTTGGACCAAAGAATAGCAGGCTAAACTAGTTTGTCCTAAGAGCATTAGGCCAAACTAGTTTGGCCTAGGAAAAACTAGTTTATCCTACGGTCGTTAGGATAAACCGGTTTGGCCTAGGAAAAACTAGTTTATCCGATGGGCGTTAGGATAAACTTATAGTTTTAACACTTATGCCGCTGTTAATACAGTGGTGATCAGAATTATAAGAACAACTGAAAATTGCACGAAAAAAATTTGCGATGCATGTTTAGGATGCATGTTCACGAAACAAGACTTGATTGATGAATCCTCATTTATTTTAATCCTCTTCACACCTATCTTTAAATACTGACAATGATATTCTTTATCAGCATCGACCATCTTGCATCCCACCTTTTGGAGTTAGAATGAGAAATATTATCAATAATGGCCCGTTGAATAATATCGAGGTGAGTCCATGTCCTTTGCATGTGCTCCCTCCTTGGAATCCTCCTAAAATTACCTCTCTCCATCCTTTTAAAGGTTATGACAAAAACAACTTGGCTTCTACTGTTTTCTAACAATTATTTGCTGCGCATCGTGCAAAATATAATAACTATACTGATATTTATACAGATGGTTCCCAGAATGGGAATATTGTTGGTTGTGGGGTTTTTATTGATAACACTAAATTCAGTTATCGGCTTCACACTTCAATTTCTGTCTTTACGGCAGAGTTGATGCGATAGAGAGAGCCATGTTGCACATATCTCATCATCATAAAACATCCTTTATCATATATACTGACTCAAAAGTTCTATTGACGCAATCAAATCTTTTAAAAAGCATCCTTATGTCTCAGCCATCCTGGATTTTTATTATAAATTGACTAGACATGGTTTTAATATTTTATTTTCCTGGGTACCTGGACACATGGGTATTCCTGGAAATGAAAAAGCAGATAAGGCGGCAAAACTTGCTCTTAATCCATTACACCATAAAATTCCATTCTCAGACGTTAAACTATTTATAAAACATTTTGTTTATAATAAATGGCAAGAAAGTTGGGATTTGGAATACAATAATAAGCTGCACCATATCAAACCCACAGTCATGACCTAGCCTCCGATTTATCCAAGAAAAACAGATGTTCTTTTGACTCGTCTGAGAATTGGACATTCAAGGATCACTCATAAACACCTCTTACTTCGGGAGGATGCACCCATGTGTCCACATTGTCATTTTGATTACTTGACCATTTATCATTTTTTAACTGACTGTCCGGGCCTCCAGTACTTGTACAGAGTTTATTTTAATTCATCATCAAATAGGATAAACCGGTTAGGCCTAAAATCGAGTTTGGCCGGTAACATATATCTTCATAAATTAAATCATAAATATGCAAATTCGTCTCTTGTAAAAAATATTCTATCTAAAATCCATGTTTGGTGGCTATTAAATTATATATTAAATTTAGCCGTTTTTATACGCGATGTCTGATATTTGAATAACGTTTTGTCATTAGATAATTTTAAAGAATTATTTTATTCTTTTTAGCACTTTTTTTGAAGTTGGTTGATATTTTTTTTAAAAAAAGCTTATTTTATTACGAGAATTATTAGTTTTTAAATGAATGCAAAAAAAAACAAAAAAACATTCATACTGAAATATATAAACTCACCGAGTAATGGAGTATGGCTGTATTGGTTGAGTCATATGCGATTCAAATCTGCGTGGTGGCGTTGGCGGCACTCTTAATTCATTCATTTCGGTGGCATCATTTCGGCAGGTGGCGGATCTCTGATATCTGCGGCCGGCCAGCCAGCCGACAAGCATGCCGGCTGTGAATGTGGCCACTACACCGACCGCTACGACCGCTTTATGGATGTGCATCAAAGTACCTGTAAATAAAAGTAAAATAAATAAATAAATAAATAAGACAAAAAATAAATAAGACAAATAATAAATAAGAAAAAAATACTAT
This sequence comes from Maratus michaelseni, assembly GCA_963931845.1. Taxonomy (NCBI): domain Eukaryota; kingdom Metazoa; phylum Arthropoda; class Arachnida; order Araneae; family Salticidae; genus Maratus; species Maratus michaelseni. Next base: position 20,967,442 of record OZ007597.1, read on the forward strand.
AAAGTAAATGATAACTAACTGATATCTTGTTTGCATCCTTGTTGTTGTTGTTTATTGCATCTCTCAATTATTTTCTTCCTTTTCACAGTTCTAGGGGGTCGAAGCAGGCCACTTCTAAGGGAGGAGCGCAATGTTCCTCCCTTAACGCCTTTAAAATTGCCCAATGCACTGCTTCTAAAATAAACCATAAAATAACCTTTGCTGATACTTACTGATATAGGAAACTCAACAAAAAATAAAATTGTAACTTAAACCAATCTAAACTTAAACAAAATCAACCGTAAGAAATAAGATACTAACAAAACATGGGAACAGGATGCATTAGATAGAAAAAGGCAGATTTATTTTCACTTTTATTATATTATATTTCATGAAATTATATGTCAGAGATATTGGGATTGTCAATCTTGTTAAATATCAGAAATCTATATATGGGTGAAACCAAAAATTCTTGTGCTTTTCATGTCCAAAACTTTATTATTATTTTTTTTTTCAATAAATATACAAAGAAATTCCATTTTTTTTTATGCCATCTTTCAGAAAAAACTATTTTTAATTAGTCTAACATTTGATCTAGCCAATTTTAATGTATTTAATGCATTATTTATGCATTTTATCCATTCTTATCTATAAAATTTAGCTGTCCCAATGATTGGAGAGACAATTCAAAATATTATGAACAAAACAACATTTATCTATTTTTATTTAATTATCATATATAGTAGTTTTATAAATTTGTAATAATGAATTGAGATATGTATTTTTTAACTGTATAAGGTAAATTTAGCATTTGTCCAAAGAAAGTGTAACCTCTGTTACTTTATTTACAAAGAATATTTTATGTACTTTAAATTCAATTTAAAAAATCTTCTCTTTAAAACTAAAAATAAGTGATAATTATGAACTTTAACTTATTTTTTTTTCTTAATGAGATAAAATTATGCATGTAATGATGATTAAATTTTATTATTTATTATTCATCTTTCTATTAGTATTGTTTTGAATTAAAGAACATTTTTGTTAAAGTAAAATATAAAAATTATATTTTTTGTTGAAATATTTCTATCATAAATTAAAAATTGGCAGGTAACAGAGGTTACCTTTTTTATGCAATCCAATATGAACAATAAATAGGTTTCGCGCGGTTGCAACAATGAAACTACGATAATTTCGCGGTGGCAACGATCAAACAACGGATTTTGCGTTGAAACAATCGGTCCGCTTAGTACAGATTTCCTAATTCTAAAAATAGGGAATAAGGAAAAATAATTTTGCAAAATTCAATACCTTCTATGAGATCACATGGCTCGTTGGTGTTGGCGAAGGTGCCCAAGCATTGCCTTCCCCTCGGTGCTACACAGGCGCGTCTAACTAAAAATTAATGATGATGAAATTATTTATAATGATAATTAATTCTTCTCAAAATGATTATTAATTATTTAATTATAATTAAATATTACATTATACATAATATAATATTTAATATACATATATTAAATATTATACTATGTATTATATATACATATATAATACAATATATAATCATATTAGCAGATGGCAAAACATAAAATTTCCGTATAATGTGTCACCCCCCAATCTGCGCCCCCAGGGGGGGCACATTTTTAATTTCTTTACAACACCAGTCGTGTGACACATCATTTCCAAGGTCTGCAACTGTTTATTCATATTATGGATGTCTTGTGTTACATCCCCTCAAATCAAACATTAAAGCAAGCCATACGTACGTGGGTTTTCGGCAAGTTCGAAAGGTCTCCATAACCTCAGGAAAGCTGCTGAAGCAAGGGCGGAGCCAGCCCTTGCATTACGGTCAATGGGGAAAGTCGTTTCCAATCTTTCAATTTCCTCACTCGATGACGCGTTTCGTTCTGGCTCTCTCATCAGACATCCGATCGTGAAAGACCGAATCGGGTCCCTATTTTAAACTATATTTTAATTATCTAACACAAAATTTTGCTTTTAGTGTTTGGAGATCAATGAGCTAAAAAATCTTTATTTAATTTTACTGGTGGGAAAATATATAAAAATTTGGCACTTTTGGCCACGCCTCCTGCCCTTTAAGGGGTTTAAAGCTTATTTTGAATGTTATTCTAAATGTAAATATTATGTGTGTTTGTTTTATCATGGATAAAATTTTCAATAGAAGAAAGATAATTCATAAAACTTTTTGGACATTTATATTTTTATTGCGAGTCTAAAATATGCCAGTCTTCTGTTTTGTTTATTGTATTTATTGTATGTATGTCTGTAATAATATTTGTATGCATGTTTAACTCTGAATGCTGGCGTTACTTATGTGTCTATTGTGTGTTTTAATATATATGGTCTATACTCAGAGATCAGAAATCTGTTTGAGAAGACTTGAAAAGATCCTTCACATTTTTTTCTTGTTTGAAACACAAGATCCTTCGCAAAATTTCTCTTGAAAATAGACATTTCAGAAAAAAAGTTTAATCTACAAATTGAATCTTTCGAAAAAGCAGTGATTGAAGAAAAAAAATCTCATGCCATATAGCAACTGAATCTTATCAAGTTGTATATATGTATAAATAACCTTATTAAAAATGTCTAAATAGGAACCTAAATATACTAATAATTTCTTATTCTCAAATTCTGATTATATTTTGTACAAGTATATACAAGAAGTTCACAATTTCACAAAAACAGGATTACATGAAAAAATTCTAGATATATAATTAAATGTAACTTTTCTTTTTAAAAATTAATTCATGTGCAAAATTATTTCAATAATATGCGACTAATGGAAATGGTAAAATTAAAAATTTAACATAAAATTAGAAGCATGCATTTATTACTTTTTTCTATTTTTTCAAGAAGGAAGTATTGAATTCGGGAAAAATTTGACTTTCCGTTTTTGGTGTATTTAAACATTTTAGAAAGTCCTGAACACGATTTGATGGTTTTTGGAAAATATCTGTCACTCTGTGAGTCTGTATGTGACAAAAATTTTATGGGCACTCTTATCTGAAGAAATGATGCACATAATTTCACAAAACTTTAGATTCAGTTACACCTTGATATAAACTCAAGATGTTTAGTTTTCCAATATCTACTTACTTTCCATTTCAAGGGCAACAGCACAGAGGGCTAATGCACAAAACGTCACGGTCTTCATCTTTATCTACATGAAAAGAAAACAAGTAAGAAAAATCATGTGTTAAGCATAGATTATGAAACTTTGACTTTCTGACTTATGACTTATGACTTTCTGAATTATTTAACAAAACTTTGTTATTTAGGGAATTAACCCCCCTATGGGAACTTAACCCGTATTTACGCAAGGTTCGAAGAAAACCACGAAAACTCCGAACGATTAGGGCGACGGCCGCTATTGGGTACGAACTCAGCACCTGCAGTCTACCAGTTGAGAGGTCAGAACCTCTCGGCCACTGGTGGGCGCATTTGGTTAAGTATAGTCACCAAGGGCGCCCATATGACTAATTTTAGGGAGGGGCTGAGGAAAATCTCAACTTAACCCAAAGCTATCACATATTTTTGTAAATATTAAGGCACTTAACGTTTTTTCTCGACTTTTGAGTTTTTCCCCCCGATTTTTGGACGAAATATGCTTTTTTCTCAGCATTTTTGATGACATTTATGTTTCTTTCCCAATTCTTTTTGACAAAAATTGCTTTTTTGCAATTTTTTTGGTGAAATTTGCGATTTTTTTCGTGATTTTTGAACAAAATTAGCGTTTTTTCGCGATATTTTGACAAAATTTGTGTTTTTTCCATGATTTTCGGTTTTTTATACTTTTTGAACGAAATTAGATATCTTTTTTTGCAATTCTTTGACAAAATTAGAGATCTTTTCGCGATTTTTTGACGAAATTTGTGTTTTTTCTGCAATTTTTTGATAAAATGTGCGTTTTTTCGCTCTTATTTGACAACATTTGCATATATCTGTATTTCTTTGACAAAATTCGCATTTTCCCTGTGATCCTTGATCAAAATTCGCGCTCTTTTGTGATCGTCACTCGCATTTCGAATCATTATTGACAGTGGTGACCACTCCCTCCCCTAAACAATCTCCCCCCCCCCCCCCCCAAAAAAAAATCTTCATACTTTAACATTGACCCCTACCCCCTTAACAGTATATCAATTGTAAAATATATTCTTTTAATCTACTGCACATCATAGGCATAGAGTTTTCAAAACTATTGGAGGGGCCCATTCAGTGACGTAGTTGGGGGGGGGGGGGGAGGGGGGGAAAGGAAGAAAATGTGGACTCCTGATCGGTTTAATAGTTTAAAAAGCATTTAAAAAATTCTAGAAAATCTTTCTTCTTATAAAATCGAAAAAAAAAAAAATATCAAAATCTATTTTTTATTTTTTTAGGCTTATCATACTGTGTGCGTTTAAACAGCGGCTTGCGAAAAAAGAAAACTGCGCCCGGGGCAAAGTTCTGGATAAAGAGAATTTTGAAAAGATATAAAAAATCTTAAATCAGTACTAGTAGTAATAATAATATTTGTCGAAGTTCATTTGTGTTGTAAATAAAATCAATCAGTTAATAGAAAATATTTATTATAAGAAAATTTTTACTTTTTTTTTTTTTTAATATTCTTTCAGAAATCTGGAATTTTCAAAAATCCGGCGAAGTCCCGGTCCCGACGATGCCAGGTTTTCGAGGTATAACTGCACATAATTAATCAATCCTCCAAATTACTCCTCTCCTAAATTTTATGATAGCATCGCATCCCATTCATGGTCCTCCAGCACATAATTTGTCATATTGAACATATTTTGTAATTACCGATGGCGGTGAATGGGAAAGGTAGGGGGAGAGTATTCCACTCTTCATCGAATAAAATATATTATAGAGGGGTGACAGCAATACTAATTTTCAAAAGGTTGATGCCGGAGCGGTAGGTGGGATCAATAAAAAAACGCCAAATTGCATTGATCTAGGATAAACTAGTTTGGCCTAAGACAAACTAGAAGTTTGGCGTCGAGAAAGTCTTTGGGATCAATAAAAGCACGCCAAATTGAATTGGCCTAGGATAAACTAGATCGGCCTAGGCTAAACTAATTTGGACCAAAGAATAGCAGGCTAAACTAGTTTGTCCTAAGAGCATTAGGCCAAACTAGTTTGGCCTAGGAAAAACTAGTTTATCCTACGGTCGTTAGGATAAACCGGTTTGGCCTAGGAAAAACTAGTTTATCCGATGGGCGTTAGGATAAACTTATAGTTTTAACACTTATGCCGCTGTTAATACAGTGGTGATCAGAATTATAAGAACAACTGAAAATTGCACGAAAAAAATTTGCGATGCATGTTTAGGATGCATGTTCACGAAACAAGACTTGATTGATGAATCCTCATTTATTTTAACCCTCTTCACACCTATCTTTAAATACTGACAATGATATTCTTTATCAGCATCGACCATCTTGCATCCCACCTTTTGGAGTTAGAATGAGAAATATTATCAATAATGGCCCGTTGAATAATATCGAGGTGAGTCCATGTCCTTTGCATGTGCTCCCTCCTTGGAATCCTCCTAAAATTACCTCTCTCCATCCTTTTAAAGGTTATGACAAAAACAACTTGGCTTCTACTGTTTTCTAACAATTATTTGCTGCGCATCGTGCAAAATATAATAACTATACTGATATTTATACAGATGGTTCCCAGAATGGGAATATTGTTGGTTGTGGGGTTTTTATTGATAACACTAAATTCAGTTATCGGCTTCACACTTCAATTTCTGTCTTTACGGCAGAGTTGATGCGATAGAGAGAGCCATGTTGCACATATCTCATCATCATAAAACATCCTTTATCATATATACTGACTCAAAAGTTCTATTGACGCAATCAAATCTTTTAAAAAGCATCCTTATGTCTCAGCCATCCTGGATTTTTATTATAAATTGACTAGACATGGTTTTAATATTTTATTTTCCTGGGTACCTGGACACATGGGTATTCCTGGAAATGAAAAAGCAGATAAGGCGGCAAAACTTGCTCTTAATCCATTACACCATAAAATTCCATTCTCAGACGTTAAACTATTTATAAAACATTTTGTTTATAATAAATGGCAAGAAAGTTGGGATTTGGAATACAATAATAAGCTGCACCATATCAAACCCACAGTCATGACCTAGCCTCCGATTTATCCAAGAAAACAGATGTTCTTTTGACTCGTCTGAGAATTGGACATTCAAGGATCACTCATAAACACCTCTTACTTCGGGAGGATGCACCCATGTGTCCACATTGTCATTTTGATTACTTGACCATTTATCATTTTTTAACTGACTGTCCGGGCCTCCAGTACTTGTACAGAGTTTATTTTAATTCATCATCAAATAGGATAAACCGGTTAGGCCTAAAATCGAGTTTGGCCGGTAACATATATCTTCATAAATTAAATCATAAATATGCAAATTCGTCTCTTGTAAAAAATATTCTATCTAAAATCCATGTTTGGTGGCTATTAAATTATATATTAAATTTAGCCGTTTTTATACGCGATGTCTGATATTTGAATAACGTTTTGTCATTAGATAATTTTAAAGAATTATTTTATTCTTTTTAGCACTTTTTTTGAAGTTGGTTGATATTTTTTTTAAAAATAGCTTATTTTATTACGAGAATTATTAGTTTTTAAATGAATGCAAAAAAAAAACAAAAAAACAAACATTCATACTGAAATATATAAACTCACCGAGTAATGGAGTATGGCTGTATTGGTTGAGTCATATGCGATTCAAATCTGCGTGGTGGCGTTGGCGGCACTCTTAATTCATTCATTTCGGTGGCATCATTTCGGCAGGTGGCGGATCTCTGATATCTGCGGCCGGCCAGCCAGCCGACAAGCATGCCGGCTGTGAATGTGGCCACTACACCGACCGCTACGACCGCTTTATGGATGTGCATCAAAGTACCTGTAAATAAAAGTAAAATAAATAAATAAATAAATAAGACAAAAAATAAATAAGACAAATAATAAATAAGAAAAAAATACTATAAAGTAAATGATAACTAACTGATATCTTGTTTGCATCCTTGTTGTTGTTGTTTATTGCATCTCTCAATTATTTTCTTCCTTTTCACAGTTCTAGGGGGTCGAAGCAGGCCACTTCTAAGGGAGGAGCGCAATGTTCCTCCCTTAACGCCTTTAAAATTGCCCAATGCACTCCTTCTAAAATAAACCATAAAATAACCTTTGCTGATACTTACTGATATAGGAAACTCAACAAAAAATAAAATTGTAACTTAAACCAATCTAAACTTAAACAAAATCAACCGTAAGAAATAAGATACTAACAAAACATGGGAACAGGATGCATTAGATAGAAAAAGGCAGATTTATTTTCACTTTTATTATATTATATTTCATGAAATTATATGTCAGAGATATTGGGATTGTCAATCTTGTTAAATATCAGAAATCTATATAAGGGTGAAACCAAAAATTCTTGTGCTTTTCATGTCCAAAACTTTATTATTATTTTTTTTTTCAATAAATATACAAAGAAATTCCATTTTTTTTTATGCCATCTTTCAGAAAAAACTATTTTTAATTAGTCTAACATTTGATCTAGCCAATTTTAATGTATTTAATGCATTATTTATGCATTTTATCCATTCTTATCTATAAAATTTAGCTGTCCCAATGATTGGAGAGACAATTCAAAATATTATGAACAAAACAACATTTATCTATTTTTATTTAATTATCATATATAGTAGTTTTATAAATTTGTAATAATGAATTGAGATATGTATTTTTTAACTGTATAAGGTAAATTTAGCATTTGTCCAAAGAAAGTGTAACCTCTGTTACTTTATTTACAAAGAATATTTTATGTACTTTAAATTCAATTTAAAAAATCTTCTCTTTAAAACTAAAAATAAGTGATAATTATGAACTTTAACTTATTTTTTTTTCTTAATGAGATAAAATTATGCATGTAATGATGATTAAATTTTATTATTTATTATTCATCTTTCTATTAGTATTGTTTTGAATTAAAGAACATTTTTGTTAAAGTAAAATATAAAAATTATATTTTTTGTTGAAATATTTCTATCATAAATTAAAAATTGGCAGGTAACAGAGGTTACCTTTTTTATGCAATCCAATATGAACAATAAATAGGTTTCGCGCGGTTGCAACAATGAAACTACGATAATTTCGCGGTGGCAACGATCAAACAACGGATTTTGCGTTGAAACAATCGGTCCGCTTAGTACAGATTTCCTAATTCTAAAAATAGGGAATAAGGAAAAATAATTTTGCAAAATTCAATACCTTCTATGAGATCACATGGCTCGTTGGTGTTGGCGAAGGTGCCCAAGCATTGCCTTCCCCTCGGTGCTACACAGGCGCGTCTAACTAAAAATTAATGATGATGAAATTATTTATAATGATAATTAATTCTTCTCAAAATGATTATTAATTATTTAATTATAATTAAATATTACATTATACATAATATAATATTTAATATACATATATTAAATATTATACTATGTATTATATATACATATATAATACAATATATAATCATATTAGCAGATGGCAAAACATAAAATTTCCGTATAATGTGTCACCCCCCAATCTGCGCCCCCAGGGGGGGCACATTTTTAATTTCTTTACAACACCAGTCGTGTGACACATCATTTCCAAGGTCTGCAACTGTTTATTCATATTATGGATGTCTTGTGTTACATCCCCTCAAATCAAACATTAAAGCAAGCCATACGTACGTGGGTTTTCGGCAAGTTCGAAAGGTCTCCATAACCTCAGGAAAGCTGCTGAAGCAAGGGCGGAGCCAGCCCTTGCATTACGGTCAATGGGGAAAGTCGTTTCCAATCTTTCAATTTCCTCACTCGATGACGCGTTTCGTTCTGGCTCTCTCATCAGACATCCGATCGTGAAAGACCGAATCGGGTCCCTATTTTAAACTATATTTTAATTATCTAACACAAAATTTTGCTTTTAGTGTTTGGAGATCAATGAGCTAAAAAATCTTTATTTAATTTTACTGGTGGGAAAATATATAAAAATTTGGCACTTTTGGCCACGCCTCCTGCCCTTTAAGGGGTTTAAAGCTTATTTTGAATGTTATTCTAAATGTAAATATTATGTGTGTTTGTTTTATCATGGATAAAATTTTCAATAGAAGAAAGATAATTCATAAAACTTTTTGGACATTTATATTTTTATTGCGAGTCTAAAATATGCCAGTCTTCTGTTTTGTTTATTGTATTTATTGTATGTATGTCTGTAATAATATTTGTATGCATGTTTAAATCTGAATGCTGGCGTTACTTATGTGTCTATTGTGTGTTTTAATATATATGGTCTATACTCAGAGATCAGAAATCTGTTTGAGAAGACTTGAAAAGATCCTTCACATTTTTTTCTTGTTTGAAACACAAGATCCTTCGCAAAATTTCTCTTGAAAATAGACATTTCAGAAAAAAAGTTTAATCTACAAATTGAATCTTTCGAAAAAGCAGTGATTGAAGAAAAAAAATCTCATGCCATATAGCAACTGAATCTTATCAAGTTGTATATATGTATAAATAACCTTATTAAAAATGTCTAAATAGGAACCTAAATATACTAATAATTTCTTATTCTCAAATTCTGATTATATTTTGTACAAGTATATACAAGAAGTTCACAATTTCACAAAAACAGGATTACATGAAAAAATTCTAGATATATAATTAAATGTAACTTTTCTTTTTAAAAATTAATTCATGTGCAAAATTATTTCAATAATATGCGACTAATGGAAATGGTAAAATTAAAAATTTAACATAAAATTAGAAGCATGCATTTATTACTTTTTTCTATTTTTTCAAGAAGGAAGTATTGAATTCGGGAAAAATTTGACTTTCCGTTTTTGGTGTATTTAAACATTTTAGAAAGTCCTGAACACGATTTGATGGTTTTTGGAAAATATCTGTCACTCTGTGAGTCTGTATGTGACAAAAATTTTATGGGCACTCTTATCTGAAGAAATGATGCACATAATTTCACAAAACTTTAGATTCAGTTACACCTTGATATAAACTCAAGATGTTTAGTTTTCCAATATCTACTTAATTTCCATTTCAAGGGCAACAGCACAGAGGGCTAATGCACAAAACGTCACGGTCATTATCGTCACGGTCTTCATCTTTATCTACATGAAAAGAAAACAAGTAAGAAAAATCATGTGTTAAGCATAGATTATGAAACTTTGACTTTCTGACTTATGACTTATGACTTTCTGAATTATTTAACAAAACTTTGTTATTTAGGGAATTAACCCCCCTATGGGAACTTAACCCGTATTTACGCAAGGTTCGAAGAAAACCACGAAAACTCCGAACGATTAGGGCGACGGCCGCTATTGGGTACGAACTCAGCACCTGCAGTCTACCAGTTGAGAGGTCAGAACCTCTCGGCCACTGGTGGGCGCATTTGGTTAAGTATAGTCACCAAGGGCGCCCATATGACTAATTTTAGGGAGGGGCTGAGGAAAATCTCAACTTAACCCAAAGCTATCACATATTTTTGTAAATATTAAGGCACTTAACGTTTTTTCTCGACTTTTGAGTTTTTCCCCCCGATTTTTGGACGAAATATGCTTTTTTCTCAGCATTTTTGATGACATTTATGTTTCTTTCCCAATTCTTTTTGACAAAAATTGCTTTTTTGCAATTTTTTTGGTGAAATTTGCGATTTTTTTCGTGATTTTTGAACAAAATTAGTGTTTTTTCGCGATATTTTGACAAAATTTGTGTTTTTTCCATGATTTTCGGTTTTTTATACTTTTTGAACGAAATTAGATATCTTTTTTTGCAATTCTTTGACAAAATTAGAGATCTTTTCGCGATTTTTTGACGAAATTTGTGTTTTTTCCGCAATTTTTTGATAAAATGTGCGTTTTTTCGCTCTTATTTGACAACATTTGCATATATCTGTATTTCTTTGACAAAATTCGCATTTTCCCTGTGATCCTTGATCAAAATTCGCGCTCTTTTGTGATCGTCACTCGCATTTCGAATCATTATTGACAGTGGTGACCACTCCCTCCCCTAAACAATCTCCCCCCCCCAAAAAAAAATCTTCATACTTTAACATTGACCCCTACCCCCTTAACAGTATATCAATTGTAAAATATATTCTTTTAATCTACTGCACATCATAGGCATAGAGTTTTCAAAACTATTGGAGGGGCCCATTCAGTGACGTAGTTGGGGGGGGGGAGGGGGGGAAAGGAAGAAAATGTGGACTCCTGATCGGTTTAATAGTTTAAAAAGCATCTAAAAAATTCTAGAAAATCTTTCTTCTTATAAAATCGAAAAAAAAAAAAATATCAAAATCTATTTTTTATTTTTTTAGGCTTATCATACTGTGTGCGTTTAAACAGCGGCTTGCGAAAAAAGAAAACTGCGCCCGGGGCAAAGTTCTGGATAAAGAGAATTTTGAAAAGATATAAAAAATCTTAAATCAGTAGTAGTAGTAATAATAATGTTTGTCGAAGTTCATTTGTGTTGTAAATAAAATCAATCAGTTAATAGAAAATATTTATTATAAGAAAATTTTTACTTTTTTTTTTTTTAATATTCTTTCAGAAATCTGGAATTTTCAAAAATCCGGCGAAGTCCCGGTCCCGACGATGCCAGGTTTTCGAGGTATAACTGCACATAATTAATCAATCCTCCAAATTACTCCTCTCCTAAATTTTATGATAGCATCGCATCCCATTCATGGTCCTCCAGCACATAATTTGTCATATTGAACATATTTTGTAATTACCGATGGCGGTGAATGGGAAAGGTAGGGGGAGAGTATTCCACTCTTCATCGAATAAAATATATTATAGAGGGGTGACAGCAATACTAATTTTCAAAAGGTTGATGCCGGAGTGGTAGGTGGGATCAATAAAAAAACGCCAAATTGCATTGATCTAGGATAAACTAGTTTGGCCTAAGACAAACTAGAAGTTTGGCGTCGAGAAAGTCTTTGGGATCAATAAAAGCACGCCAAATTGAATTGGCCTAGGATAAACTAGATCGGCCTAGGCTAAACTAATTTGGACCAAAGAATAGCAGGCTAAACTAGTTTGTCCTAAGAGCATTAGGCCAAACTAGTTTGGCCTAGGAAAAACTAGTTTATCCTACGGTCGTTAGGATAAACCGGTTTGGCCTAGGAAAAACTAGTTTATCCGATGAGCGTTAGGATAAACTTATAGTTTTAACACTTATGCCGCTGTTAATACAGTGGTGATCAGAATTATAAGAACAACTGAAAATTGCACGAAAAAAATTTGCGATGCATGTTTAGGATGCATGTTCACGAAACAAGACTTGATTGATGAATCCTCATTTATTTTAATCCTCTTCACACCTATCTTTAAATACTGACAATGATATTCTTTATCAGCATCGACCATCTTGCATCCCACCTTTTGGAGTTAGAATGAGAAATATTATCAATAATGGCCCGTTGAATAATATCGAGGTGAGTCCATGTCCTTTGCATGTGCTCCCTCCTTGGAATCCTCCTAAAATTACCTCTCTCCATCCTTTTAAAGGTTATGACAAAAACAACTTGGCTTCTACTGTTTTCTAACAATTATTTGCTGCGCATCGTGCAAAATATAATAACTATACTGATATTTATACAGATGGTTCCCAGAATGGGAATATTGTTGGTTGTGGGGTTTTTATTGATAACACTAAATTCAGTTATCGGCTTCACACTTCAATTTCTGTCTTTACGGCAGAGTTGATGCGATAGAGAGAGCCATGTTGCACATATCTCATCATCATAAAACATCCTTTATCATATATACTGACTCAAAAGTTCTATTGACGCAATCAAATCTTTTAAAAAGCATCCTTATGTCTCAGCCATCCTGGATTTTTATTATAAATTGACTAGACATGGTTTTAATATTTTATTTTCCTGGGTACCTGGACACATGGGTATTCCTGGAAATGAAAAAGCAGATAAGGCGGCAAAACTTGCTCTTAATCCATTACACCATAAAATTCCATTCTCAGACGTTAAACTATTTATAAAACATTTTGTTTATAATAAATGGCAAGAAAGTTGGGATTTGGAATACAATAATAAGCTGCACCATATCAAACCCACAGTCATGACCTAGCCTCCGATTTATCCAAGAAAAACAGATGTTCTTTTGACTCGTCTGAGAATTGGACATTCAAGGATCACTCATAAACACCTCTTACTTCGGGAGGATGCACCCATGTGTCCACATTGTCATTTTGATTACTTGACCATTTATCATTTTTTAACTGACTGTCCGGGCCTCCAGTACTTGTACAGAGTTTATTTTAATTCATCATCAAATAGGATAAACCGGTTTGGCCTCGAGTTTGGCCGGTAACATATATCTTCATAAATTAAATCATAAATATGCAAATTCGTCTCTTGTAAAAAATATTCTATCTAAAATCCATGTTTGGTGGCTATTAAATTATATATTAAATTTAGCCGTTTTTATACGCGATGTCTGATATTTGAATAACGTTTTGTCATTAGATAATTTTAAAGAATTATTTTATTCTTTTTAGCACTTTTTTTGAAGTTGGTTGATATTTTTTTTAAAAAAAGCTTATTTTATTACGAGAATTATTAGTTTTTAAATGAATGCAAAAAAACAAAACAAAAAAAAAAACAAACATTCATACTGAAATATATAAACTCACCGAGTAATGGAGTATGGCTGTATTGGTTGAGTCATATGCGATTCAAATCTGCGTGGTGGCGTTGGCGGCACTCTTAATTCATTCATTTCGGTGGCATCATTTCGGCAGGTGGCGGATCTCTGATATCTGCGGCCGGCCAGCCAGCCGACAAGCATGCCGGCTGTGAATGTGGCCACTACACCGACCGCTACGACCGCTTTATGGATGTGCATCAAAGTACCTGTAAATAAAAGTAAAATAAATAAATAAATAAATAAGACAAAAAATAAATAAGACAAAAAATAAATAAGAAAAAGTACTGTAAATGATAACTAACTGATATCTTGTTTGCATCCTTGTTGTTGTTGTTTATTGCATCTCTCAATTATTTTCTTCCTTTTCCTCAGTTCTAGGGGGTCGAAGCAGGCCACTTCTAAGGGAGGAGCGCAATGTTCCTCCCTTAACGCCTTTAAAATTGCCCAATGCACTGCTTCTAAAATAAACCATAAAATAACCTTTACTGATACTTACTGATATAGGAAACTCAACAAAACATAAAATTGTAACTTAAACCAATCTAAACTTAAACAAAATCAACCGTAAGAAATAAGATACTAACAAAACATGGGAACAGGATGCATTAGATAGAAAAAGGCAGATTTATTTTCACTTTTATTATATTATATTTCATGAAATTATATGTCAGAGATATTGGGATTGTCAATCTTGTTAAATATCAGAAATCTATATATGGGTGAAACCAAAAATTCTTGTGCTTTTCATGTCCAAAACTTTATTATTATTTTTTTTTTCAATAAATATACAAAGAAATTCCATTTTTTTTTTTTTATGCCATCTTTCAGAAAAAACTATTTTTAATTAGTCTAACATTTGATCTAGCCAATTTTAATGTATTTAATGCATTATTTATGCATTTTATCCATTCTTATCTATAAAATTTAGCTGTCCCAATGATTGGAGAGACAATTCAAAATATTATGAACAAAACAACATTTATCTATTTTTATTTAATTATCATATATAGTAGTTTTATAAATTTGTAATAATGAATTGAGATACGTATTTTTTAACTGTATAAGGTAAATTTAGCATTTGTCCAAAGAAAGTGTAACCTCTGTTACTTTATTTACAAAGAATATTTTATGTACTTTAAATTCAATTTAAAAAATCTTCTCTTTAAAACTAAAAATAAGTGATAATTATGAACTTTAACTTATTTTTTTTTCTTAATGAGATAAAATTATGCATGTAATGATGATTAAATTTTATTATTTATTATTCATCTTTCTATTAGTATTGTTTTGAATTAAAGAACATTTTTGTTAAAATAAAATATAAAAATTATATTTTTTGTTGAAATATTTCTATCATAAATTAAAAATTGGCAGGTAACAGAGGTTACCTTTTTTATGCAATCCAATATGAACAATAAATAGGTTTCGCGCGGTTGCAACAATGAAACTACGATAATTTCGCGGTGGCAACGATCAAACAACGGATTTTGCGTTGAAACAATCGGTCCGCTTAGTACAGATTTCCTAATTCTAAAAATAGGCAATAAGGAAAAATAATTTTGCAAAATTCAATACCTTCTATGAGATCACAGGGCTCGTTGGTGTTGGCGAAGGTGCCCAAGCATTGCCTTCCCCTCGGTGCTACACAGGCGCGTCTAACTAAAAATTAATGATGATGAAATTATTTATAATGATAATTAATTCTTCTCAAAATGATTATTAATTATTTAATTATAATTAAATATTACATTATACATAATATAATATTTAATATACATATATTAAATATTATACTATGTATTATATATACATATATAATACAATATATAATCATATTAGCAGATGGCAAAACATAAAATTTCCGTATAATGTGTCACCCCCCAATCTGCCCCCCCAGGGGGGGCACATTTTTAATTTCTTTACAACACCAGTCGTGTGACACATCATTTCCAAGGTCTGCAACTGTTTATTCATATTATGGATGTCTTGTGTTACATCCCCTCAAATCAAACATTAAAGCAAGCCATACGTACGTGGGTTTTCGGCAAGTTCGAAAGGTCTCCATAACCTCAGGAAAGCTGCTGAAGCAAGGGCGGAGCCAGCCCTTGCATTACGGTCAATGGGGAAAGTCGTTTCCAATCTTTCAATTTCCTCACTCGATGACGCGTTTCGTTCTGGCTCTCTCATCAGACATCCGATCGTGAAAGACCGAATCGGGTCCCTATTTTAAACTATATTTTAATTATCTAACAGAAAATTTTGCTTTTAGTGTTTGGAGATCAATGAGCTAAAAAATCTTTATTTAATTTTACTGGTGGGAAAATATATAAAAATTTGGCACTTTTGGCCACGCCTCCTGCCCTTTAAGGGGTTTAAAGCTTATTTTGAATGTTATTCTAAATGTAAATATTATGTGTGTTTGTTTTATCATGGATAAAATTTTCAATAGAAGAAAGATAATTCATAAAACTTTTTGGACATTTATATTTTTATTGCGAGTCTAAAATATGCCAGTCTTCTGTTTTGTTTATTGTATTTATTGTATGTATGTCTGTAATAATATTTGTATGCATGTTTAAATCTGAATGCTGGCGTTACTTATGTGTCTATTGTGTGTTTTAATATATATGGTCTATACTCAGAGATCAGAAATCTGTTTGAGAAGACTTGAAAAGATCCTTCACATTATTTTCTTGTTTGAAACACAAGATCCTTCGCAAAATTTCTCTTGAAAATAGACATTTCAGAAAAAAAGTTTAATCTACAAATTGAATCTTTCGAAAAAGCAGTGATTGAAGAAAAAAAATCTCATGCCATATAGCAACTGAATCTTATCAAGTTGTATATATGTATAAATAACCTTATTAAAAATGTCTAAATAGGAACCTAAATATACTAATAATTTCTTATTCTCAAATTCTGATTATATTTTGTACAAGTATATACAAGAAGTTCACAATTTCACAAAAACAGGATTACATGAAAAAATTCTAGATATATAATTAAATGTAACTTTTCTTTTTAAAAATTAATTCATGTGCAAAATTATTTCAATAATATGCGACTAATGGAAATGGTAAAATTAAAAATTTAACATAAAATTAGAAGCATGCATTTATTACTTTTTTCTATTTTTTCAAGAAGGAAGTATTGAATTCGGGAAAAATTTGACTTTCCGTTTTTGGTGTATTTAAACATTTTAGAAAGTCCTGAACACGATTTGATGGTTTTTGGAAAATATCTGTCACTCTGTGAGTCTGTATGTGACAAAAATTTTATGGGCACTCTTATCTGAAGAAATGATGCACATAATTTCACAAAACTTTAGATTCAGTTACACCTTGATATAAACTCAAGATGTTTAGTTTTGCAATATCTACTTACTTTCCATTTCAAGGGCAACAGCACAGAGGGCTAATGCACAAAACGTCACGGTCATTATCGTCACGGTCTTCATCTTTATCTACATGAAAAGAAAACAAGTAAGAAAAATCATGTGTTAAGCATAGATTATGAAACTTTGACTTTCTGACTTATGACTTTCTGAAATATTTAACAAAACTTTGTTATTTAGGGAATTAACCCCCCTATGGGAACTTAACCCGTATTTACGCAAGGTTCGAAGAAAACCACGAAAACTCCGAACGATTAGGGCGACGGCCGCTATTGGGTACGAACTCAGCACCTGCAGTCTACCAGTTGAGAGGTCAGAACCTCTTGGCCACTGGTGGGCGCATTTGGTTAAGTATAGTCACCAAGGGCGCCCATATGACTAATTTTAGGGAGGGGCTGAGGAAAATCTCAACTTAACCCAAAGCTATCACATATTTTTGTAAATATTAAGGCACTTAACGTTTTTTCTCGACTTTTGAGTTTTTTCCCCTCGATTTTTGGACGAAATATGCTTTTTTCTCAGCATTTTTGATGACATTTATGTTTCTTTCCCAATTCTTTTTGACAAAAATTGCTTTTTTGCAATTTTTTTGGTGAAATTTGCGATTTTTTTCGTGATTTTTGAACAAAATTAGCGTTTTTTCGCGATATTTTGACAAAATTTGTGTTTTTTCCATGATTTTCGGTTTTTTATACTTTTTGAACGAAATTAGATATCTTTT
Source organism: Maratus michaelseni (assembly GCA_963931845.1). Taxonomy (NCBI): domain Eukaryota; kingdom Metazoa; phylum Arthropoda; class Arachnida; order Araneae; family Salticidae; genus Maratus; species Maratus michaelseni. The sequence continues at coordinate 20,985,307 of OZ007597.1, forward strand.
TTTGCAATTCTTTGACAAAATTAGAGATCTTTTCGCGATTTTTTGACGAAATTTGTGTTTTTTCCGCAATTTTTTGATAAAATGTGCGTTTTTTCGCTCTTATTTGACAACATTTGCATATATCTGTATTTCTTTGACAAAATTCGCATTTTCCCTGTGATCCTTGATCAAAATTCGCGCTCTTTTGTGATCGTCACTCGCATTTCGAATCATTATTGACAGTGGTGACCACTCCCTCCCCTAAACAATCTCCCCCCCCCAAAAAAAATCTTCATACTTTAACATTGACCCCTACCCCCTTAACAGTATATCAATTGTAAAATATATTCTTTTAATCTACTGCACATCATAGGCATAGAGTTTTCAAAACTATTGGAGGGGCCCATTCAGTGACGTAGTTGGGGGGGGGGAGGGGGGGAAAGGAAGAAAATGTGGACTCCTGATCGGTTTAATAGTTTAAAAAGCATCTAAAAAATTCTAGAAAATCTTTCTTCTTATAAAATCGGAAAAAAAAAAAAATATCAAAATCTATTTTTTATTTTTTTAGGCTTATCATACTGTGTGCGTTTAAACAGCGGCTTGCGAAAAAAGAAAACTGCGCCCGGGGCAAAGTTCTGGATAAAGAGAATTTTGAAAAGATATAAAAAATCTTAAATCAGTAGTAGTAGTAATAATAATATTTGTCGAAGTTCATTTGTGTTGTAAATAAAATCAATCAGTTAATAGAAAATATTTATTATAAGAAAATTTTTACTTTTTTTTTTTTTTAATATTCTTTCAGAAATCTGGAATTTTCAAAAATCCGGCGAAGTCCCGGTCCCGACGATGCCAGGTTTTCGAGGTATAACTGCACATAATTAATCAATCCTCCAAATTACTCCTCTCCTAAATTTTATGATAGCATCGCATCCCATTCATGGTCCTCCAGCACATAATTTGTCATATTGAACATATTTTGTAATTACCGATGGCGGTGAATGGGAAAGGTAGGGGGAGAGTATTCCACTCTTCATCGAATAAAATATATTATAGAGGGGTGACAGCAATACTAATTTTCAAAAGGTTGATGCCGGAGCGGTAGGTGGGATCAATAAAAAAACGCCAAATTGCATTGATCTAGGATAAACTAGTTTGGCCTAAGACAAACTAGAAGTTTGGCGTCGAGAAAGTCTTTGGGATCAATAAAAGCACGCCAAATTGAATTGGCCTAGGATAAACTAGATCGGCCTAGGCTAAACTAATTTGGACCAAAGAATAGCAGGCTAAACTAGTTTGTCCTAAGAGCATTAGGCCAAACTAGTTTGGCCTAGGAAAAACTAGTTTATCCTACGGTCGTTAGGATAAACCGGTTTGGCCTAGGAAAAACTAGTTTATCCGATGGGCGTTAGGATAAACTTATAGTTTTAACACTTATGCCGCTGTTAATACAGTGGTGATCAGAATTATAAGAACAACTGAAAATTGCACGAAAAAAATAGGGGGGGAAAGGAAGAAAATGTGGACTCCTGATCGGTTTAATAGTTTAAAAAGCATCTAAAAAATTCTAGAAAATCTTTCTTCTTATAAAATCGAAAAAAAAAAAAAATATCAAAATATATTTTTTATTTTTTTAGGCTTATCATACTGTGTGCGTTTAAACAGCGGCTTGCGAAAAAAGAAAACTGCGCCCGGGGCAAAGTACTGGATAAAGAGAATTTTGAAACTCAGTTCTTTATTTTAAGGGTGTTCTTAAATCAAAATGGGCAACTTTGTGACGCATGCTTGAATTTATTTTTGTTCGGAAATGCATGAAAATAGCAGGTGTTATTATACAGAAACTGTCTAATTGCACTCAATTTTCTGTATTTTGAAAAACACAATAGATTTTTCATAACAAGCCTTCAAAGTTGACACTTTTGAGCACATTTCCCGACGAAAGCAGAAAAACTGGTCGAAAAGCAGGAGAAAAATGGGTGATCACGTCATCGAAATAGCTTATAACTCGATAAATAATTTACTTATCATAAAATGGAAAAATAAGTTCGATTCGAAATCGCTTTCATAGTCAGGCCTTTTAATTTCATTTGTGTCTGTTAAAAAATGAATTTGTAAATGTTTCAAAACGTTTTGCACATGTTGAGCGGAGCAGTTAAGAACACCCTTAACCAATTTAGAAGTTAATTAAAATTAATGCTACTGTGAAACTCATATGGTGGCTGCAACTTCAGTTAAATCTCTTTAAAAATACTTCTTTACTTCATTTAAAACTTTTGTAATTGGAACTACAGTAAATTCTGTCTAAGGCGGACTCTGTATAAGCCGGAAATCTATCTACCGCGGAAATTTTTTCAAGTCCCGGTGAACCCATAGACAATTACATTAATGCATGCTGCATAAGGCGGAGTCTGTCTAACGCGGAAACGGAAAGGATTTTAAGGTCCCGCCGAAACCAAAATTTTGCATAAGGCGGTAAAAAGGATATTTTAAAAATGAAAGGCATTTTTTGTTTATTAAATTTTAAAACTGGTAAGTCAAGTACTCAATGTCGAACATGTTAGTTAAATTCCGTAACACTTTGAAAAAGTTAATTCAAAAGAACAGAAACTGTTTAGATTTTAAGGAATATGCTTATGCCATTTTTCCATATGCAAAATGGCATTTAAAAGTTAATACTTATTTCTAATAGAATGAACATTTATCAAAATATATATTTTCGAAAGTACTATACATTATACTTGAAGGTTGTACTCAAATTCAAAGTTATAGCGTTCTGTTTCATTTTCAAAGTTTTTTTTTTTTTGTGTGTGTGTGTGTGCATGTATGTAAACTTCCTATTCGTATGTATTACAGCAGTACTAAGAAATTGAATAGCGTTTTTCATTTATATATAAAGACAAAAGATCTTTCCGAATTTCAGTTTTCAACCGATTTTCGAGTCAGGAATATGCAACGAAAGATCATCTTCGAGGGATCTTTTTTTTGGGGGGGGGATTTTTTTTGCATAAGCCGGAATATTGTCTATCGCGGAAAATTCCTTGGTCCCGATCGATTCCGACTTAGAAAGAGTTTACTGTATATGTCTGTGACATAAGGTTTAGGAATTAGCGGTTAGACAGCGTTGGAAATAGACGACCATTATAATACTTTAAGCACTTAGCGTAAGTTCCCTACAAATGCACAGAAACAAAGCAATGTAGCGCGGTGCGTATTAAACTAATTTAATAAACTCAATTCTTAAGGCCTGTATTACCATTTTATTTACAAAGCGATGCGATGCGTGCACTCAAGGCAAGACAAAAACATAATGATTCAACATTCTATGATTATATGCAGAGTATTATGTATTTATAACACTTAAATTACTTAAGTAAGTGCAATAACATATGCAATTTCTTGATATTAGATAAACAATCATATGAATTTTGTAGTCTTCGAGGAGTCAGCCTTGATAGGGTTATAATATTAAAATACAGATAAAGTCAGAGTTTGGACAGAGAAGTGGAGTGTCCTTCTCTCGCAGCGCAAGTCGATACCTCCAGAGTGAGGCGGCGGTTTTTTCTTCCTGAGTAGAGCTCGTGGAGAGAGCGTATTTTCAGTGTGTTGGAGCTCTAGTATAGAGCCAGTGTTTTATGAGATTAAGAGTAATCTCAGCTAACGTTAATTTAACGAGTGTAAAGTGAGAGGATTAGAAAGTAGTTCTCAGTACACAGCCAGTATTTACGGTATTTAATTTAATGTGGGACCGGATCAGCTACATCCGAGTCCGTAAGCGTAAATATTCTTTTTTTATTATTTGTAAATAGTGTACTAATAAATTGTTAAGTTTGAATTTATTTAAAAGAGTTGGTATTTTTTTAATACAATTCTCTCAAAAATAACTTACATATTTTTTATTCTCTATTAAATTTAAAATTTCATAAAAGATAATGTATTAAAAGTGGAATAATATATTTTTTTTTCAGCTCCGGAAACTTCATCAGGATCAGGCAACATAATTTATCCCATAATGTTTCCCATCATTGTATTTATGTGTATTTAAATAAAAGTATTTAATACAAAAACATTTAATCATCTGTTTTGACTTTGATTTCATATCACACATGAAATATTTATTACATATTTCAATATTGCTTGGAATGGGAATAAAAATACAAATTTTTGAAATGATTATGGTTATGGAATTATTCTGGAATTATTATGGAAAGGAATTTCAACACTTTGAAGTGCTGGCAAGAACATAAATAGACGCATACATGTATTAAATACATTTAAAAACATAACTTTGATTCATCTGATTTAAAATACAAATAAGAAGAGATAATAGCATAAGTCAAAACACTTTATCTCATCATCCAAGAATTATAACTAAGTTACACACACGTGGAGAAAAAACTGCTTTTGGAGAAAAAAGATATTCGTGGCTAAATTTGAACCCGTGGTTTAAGATATCTTCCCAAGTAAACAAACGCGCCTTAGAAATGGTCTCCTTTTGTGAAATTTGAATTTCTCGGCCAACTGTGGATTACGATATCTTCCTAAGTAAACACACAAACCTTGGAAACGATCTCCTTTTCCAAAAATTGAAATTCTCGGCCAACCGTGGTTTAAGATTTCTTCCCAAGTAAACAAACGCGCCTTTGAAACGGTCTCCTTTTGTGAAATTTGAATTTCTCGGCCAACCGTGGTTTAAGATATTTCTCGGCCAACCGTGGTTCAAGATATCTTGCCAAGTAAACACACGAACCTTGGAAACGATCTCCTTTTGCGAAAATTGAAATTCTCGGCCAACCGTGGTTTAAGATTTCTTCCCAAGTAAACAAACGCGCCTTTGAAACGGTCTCCTTTTGTGAAATTTGAATTTCTCGGCCAACCGTGGTTTAAGATATTTCTCGGCCAACCGTGGTTCAAGATATCTTGCCAAGTAAACACACGAACCTTGGAAACGATCTCCTTTTGCGAAAATTGAAATTCTCGGCCAACCGTGGTTTAAGATTTCTTCCCAAGTAAACAAACGCGCCTTTGAAACGGTCTCCTTTTGTGAAATTTGAATTTCTCGGCCAACCGTGGTTCAAGATATCTTCCCAAGTAAACAAACGCGCCTTTGAAACGGTCTCCTTTGTGAAATTTGCATTTCTCGGCCAACCGTGGTTTAAGATATTTCTCGGCCAACCGTGGTTCAAGATATCTTCCCAAGTAAACAAACGCGCCTTTGAAACAGTCTCTTTTTGTGAAATTTGAATTTCTCGGCCAACCGTGGTTTAAGATATCTTCCCAAGTAAACAAACGCGCCTTTAAAACGGTCTCCTTTTGTGAAATTTGAATGTCTCGGCCAACTGTGGATTACGATATCTTCCCAAGTAAACAAACGAACCTTGGAAACGATCTCCTTTTCCAAAAATTGAATTTCTCGGCCAACTGTGGATTACGATATCTTCCCAAGTAAACACACGAACCTTGGAAACGATCTCCTTTTCCAAAAATTGAATTTCTCGGCCAACTGTGGATTACGATATCTTCCCAAGTAACACACGAACCTTGGAAACGATCTCCTTTTCCAAAAATTGAAATTCTCGGCCAACCGTGGTTCGCCATTAACATGTAAATTAATCTCCATATTACGAAAAATATATTCTATATAACGAAGTTTCTTTCACTTTTGTACGTGTACAGAATTCAAACTAAGAGGTTGCTGTTGCGATGTGCATGCGAAATTATTTCCGCAGATTGTATGAATATGAACATATTTAAAGAATTTCCATTCTGCTTGGTGCTCAATAAAACATTTTTTTTTCACACTAAGAAAAACATCTACTATCATCACTCTACCCATGAACCTCTATACCTCTGTATGTATAGAGGTTCATGACTCTACCACACCGAGAGTCCAGTGCTGACAGTAGGGGAAAGTCAATATCCCCTTTTTTACATTAAATGGTATAGAAGATGCAGCGACGCTGGCACCCGATGCATTGAAGCAAAAAATATCAGAGTCACACAGTTACCATTCTGCCCTTCTATTGCTTATAGACAGTTGCTTTGTACATCCACAAGAATGTGCTTCAAAATGCAAATCGAAGAACATCAAAGTTATTTTTCTTCCTGCCAATACAACTTCTAAACTTCAGCCATTAGTCTAAGGAATAATAAAACATCTTGAAGTACATTATTGAAAAAGACATAAAAAGACAATGTAGTGAAAACATTAGTTCGAGAACCTGTGTATCAGAGCTGATGAAAGCTTGGGAATGTGACGAGATTCAATCGACCGTACACAACTGTTTTTTAAAAGACGGCAACAAAATTGAAACTGAATCAAAGGCTTCTCAATCCAATACCTGTTTGTTATATCTGAAGGGAAATTTTCATGAATTTAAGTTGATTTCTGTTTAACGAATTTTCTTCATAACGAAGTTTTTAAGTGTAACGATGAGACTTCGTTAAATAGAAGTTTCACTGTAATTTAACAACTATTGTAAAGCATAAAATAAATGCATTTAAAGAGTGAGCTATTAATATTGAACAGAAATTATAGAGTAATTACATTTTTGTAATAAAGTTATAATGTTGATATGTACTGTTTATGAACTTTATACTGAGATTAAATGAATGTAAATAAAGATGAAATATGAATGAATGAATGCATGTGTTTGAAAGTGTATTTGAGGCAGTAAGATTATAACATGAAATAAAGACTTGTTTTTCACACCAATTAAGCGTTTAAAAAATTTTCATGAATTTGTTTCATAAAATTGTTCATTAGGATTTTATATATACATATAGAAGGTAGATAATAACGTATGAATTCTGAAATTTAAAATTTCTGTATTAAGATCTGCCAGCAGTTATAACGTAGACTTTACTGTTTGGGAAAAGACTGGAACTTGAAAAGAATGGAAAAAAAAAAAACATGGAAAAGAATTGTAATTTTTTTATGTTATGCTCTGTAAATATAATTCGTGTATTTATAATTGTAAAAATAGTTTTAATTTACCAACGAAAATTTAGAGAAAATAACGTTTATCATTCATATTGTACAAAAAAAAAAAAGTACATGCATGAAAAAACAACATCTGGAGATTTTATAATTCAAAATGTATATAATAAGAGACCGCATCGATATAATGTCCTAAATCAATTTCATTTGCAATCAGTCGTCTTTTTAAGCCTATTAATCTGCCATTCAAGATTCTGTATTTTCTGTTGCTCGTGGGTGTTCTATGCCCTGCTTGAAGCATCTTTAACATGGTTGAATTATAGTTTTCATCTTTTTTCAGTAAGTCTATGAATGCAAAAATATTTAAATGACATGTACTTGCTCTTTTGTTAAAACTTGAATGCCAGCCTTCCACCGCATTATTTGTTCTTTCGTGGATGTTTTCGAAATGATTCCACAAGTCTCTGCAGTTTACAATTTTAAAAATATTATAAAAAGATTGGTGTATATACAAGGTGAGACCGAAAAGTAAGGTGATTGACATCATAATAATCACTGTATTATATATTTGCAGATAAATATCTCACTGTTAAAAAGTCCTCCATTGAGACTGTTTTAAGCTTCTTGGTAACAGCAGCTTGAATGTCTGTGGTCACTTTTAACTCGATAAGTATTTTTTTTATCTATTACAAATCACTGGAATAGACAGGACTGCCAATTTTGTACCTTTACGTTTAAAAATAAGTCATAAAATGTATCAAAGTTTTGCATTTGTTGAGCAGGGAATTTGACAACAGCTTTAAGAGAGTATAAACTAGTCTTACTTTCTTTGGTGACTGTGGCTTCTGAAGATTTGATGCCATGTTGGAATATTATTTTCTGTTTTAAAACATCCTTAATTGTCTTGCACTTTTTTGCAGATTTTTCTAACGTTTGTTTTTTCTTTTCAGGCTGTCCCATGTTTAAATACACATGATAAAGTGTGAAGTATATTTATAAGTTAAATATAAGTTTCATTTGGCATATTTTGGAACGATACAAGCACAAGTAAATGAAAAACTAAAACTGAACAAAATAACACAATTTCCTCTTCTCGAGAACCCTCAAATGATTGGCTTTATAATTTACCACTTTGTTGTATCTTTTTAGGGTTTCGTTCATCTCACGAAACCCTATTACTCCGGCTTCGTTGTCTATTTGTCACAGAGCCGGTTCTCAGAAACTATATAACTTAATAGCATGAAATTTTGAGTACTTATAGCTCAAAATCATAAAATTTGAAAAAACAGTATTATTTTAATATATAGAGATAAAAAACCAAAAATCAAAAATCCTTTTCCTATTAAATATAAACATTTTTTATTATTAGCAGCTGTCAACCATTAAAAATCCACAATAAAATCTTTCTACAGCAATTAATTTTCCATTGAAAGAGTTCCACATGAAAAATGAAATAAAAAGTTTCATCATTTGAAGAAAGATTAATATGACGTCATATTATGATTAAACAGAATTTTTCAAACATTTCTCAATAATACAAAGAATATGAGTATGTGTAAATACAGAAAGCAGCTTAATGGGACGTCCTTAGAGAATTAAAAAATCTGACGTCATATTGGAAGTTTAACGAATTTTTCAAATGTTTGAGAATAATACAAATAGAGTATCAATATGAGTAAAAGAGAATAGTAAATATATGAGTTTGAAGAACGCATTGAATCGTGATAAAAACCCAATTATGAAAATATTGGCATATTTTAACATTTTGAAGGTCTCTATACAGCATGTTTAGATATGAAATTGATGTTTTTTTAAATATGGCATTTAGTCTACATGACAGATATTATTATGACAGAGTATAATAGCGGGCCGGCTCAGATATTCTGAAAAATGAGAAATATAGAACAGTAAATTTTTACTTTATAAAAAACAAGACTTTCTTTTTTCTTTTTTTTGGAAAATGAAATTTATTTGGATTTATTAAAGAAAGAATAAAGTGTTTTGAAAGGAATATTAAAAGATACCCTTTGTGCGATCTTCGATCACACTTACCCACTTGTTTAATCTTTTCTTTTACTTAAAAGATAAAAAAATAATTAAGCATAGCTTCCTTATGTAAATGGAAATGCTTCTGTTTTCCGCAAATACTCTCAGTGAAAAAAGAAAAGTCTATTGTCAGTGTGAACATCTAATGCGACTGATGCCTTGCAAATGTTACCAAAAGGATGCACCAGTAGTGTCTGGCGCCTGCGTACGGAATATTTTACTTTTTAAGATATTGCTGAATGAGCACAAATGTAATGCGAAAAATATTAATTATCAGTTATTGTATCATGATACTTGAGAAATGATTGTGTTCAATAGGAGTGATAATATATGAAAAATAAAAACAAAATCTATTTTTTCTTTGTAACCTTGTTTTCATTTTTTTAATGAATTTTGGTTATTTAATTCGATTTAAAAATCCTGCATGTATTTGCATGAGCGGGGGGGGGGGGGGGGTACCCGGGTAATCAGGGCACCCCCCCTGGTTATGCGCATGGGGTGCGGAGGACAGTGGCATGCTGCTACAATGCCACTGCCGGCTGTCCTTGAACTCTTATTTCTCTACTACTATCATCAAATTTTGAAATCAGAAAATGGAACAGTTGTAATACATTGAATGAATGACTTTAATCTTTGAAAAAGTTTGTCCTTCAGCATCCTAAATGTGGCTTCACAATAATTCTTAGTGTTATTCCCTCTCGTTAAATTGTCTCTATAACACATAGCCCATTCATCAGCTCACTTTTACAACACCTCAAAGTAATTCTTCATTTATTTGTACTGTAAGTTTGTATTTTAAGCAGGTTTCGTTTAAAATAACATTTTTCTTAAAATCGTCAATGTCTTTCATATACAGGCATTTTTGGAAAGGCTATAATTATTTTCTATCTTCAGGCTTTACATTATTTTTTCCTTGCTGTAAATATCAAATAACATTTTGCAAGACATGGAAAAGGCATAGAAATAATTGATGCTGGAAAGACTTTTCTTATTCTATTTCTAAGGGCTGTGCAGTCATCTGTTATAATCAGGGATGCATACCTTTGCCCATAGAAACTAGATTCTGGGAACAGTGTCATGAAATATTTCAATCCTTGCATTATGCTTTCTTCTGATTCAGAATACGTTATGAACATGCTAAGTGGCAAATCTCCAAGGGGGGACTCTTACACATTATAAGAAATACTCTACTATTGAGGTGATCCTATGCCTGAAGAAAATATGCTGTTAAAAATAATGTCTTTAGAGGTTTCCAACATTTTATGAACTCTTTTCATCAATGGCAAATTTAATGAAAATTTATTCAGGTAATTTATACAGGTTACTACGACTTCTTTTCGGTGATTTAGCTTCATTTTCTAACGGAGGCATCAAAGCGAAATACTCTTACTCAATTATTAAAGAAGATTCATTCCCAGTTCTCGTCAATATTGAATTTGAATGAGAATATCGCCAAATTAGTCCTTTACAGCCAAGTTGACCATTTATGGCAACCTATTTTTGTCACCAAATTTGGCGATATATCGCCAACTGTCGCCAAGATTGGCGAGAATTTGACGTTGGCGAATATAAATATATAATGTTAAGCATATAAGAATAGGAACAATGGTTACAACAATGAAAGAAAATTTGCCGAAACCATGTTAACTAAAACTCATAAATTAAACCAGTTTATGGATGAATTCTGCTGTCTTGTTTGAAAATGTCAGCCACCCTAAAATTTCAAACCACTATATCTCAGCCATTTTTTAAGATAAAGGCAAAACAAAAATTGTTCCGGATTCTCTGGATCAAGGTCGAACATTTAACGAAAAAAACTTTTTGGATTTCTACTTTTTTTGTACATCTTTTTGAATTTGAAATCTTTAAATGGCTATCACAGCACCCCCTTTCGTCAAAATATCCCCAAATTCTAATAGAACCTGCTTGCCACAGCCAAAAACATAGAAAAAAAATGTGGTTCAATTTGAAGCATAACTTCATACACTTTTTGGTGATACAATAGTGAAAATGGAACAAAAATATCGATCACAGCGCCCCCTTTTGTCGAAATATCCCAAATTTCTAATAAAACCTGCTTGCCATAACCAAAAACATAGAAAAAAAAAATTGGTTCAATTTGAAGCATAACTTCATACACTATTCGATGATACAATGAGGACGGACAGATGGACATTTTGTAAAAATATGTTTTTTGGAATCTGACCCCTAAAAACATGAAAATCCGTCGAAAAAAATTTTGATTACAATATTTTCTTCTATTATAGATAGAAGAAAGTAAAAAGCAATTTCAGTAATGTTCATAGTGCATAAAATTTTTGATTTAACTGAAAAACAACACAATCAAATTTAAGGAACAATTTATTCGAGTATTGTTAAATTCTGGAATGTGGGTTGCCATAGTTTGGACAAAACTTGTGCATACGCATTGTGAGTCTCTCGCCATTGGTATGTATAAAGGCATTCTACCTATTCAATAACTTTCCAGAAGCAGCCATCTATGAGAAAATTTTGGAATTTCTTTTTTATTTCCATAAACAAAATTTCAAATTATAAGAAGCATTTTCGTCCAAACCACACTCTTGTACGCCAATTGTTTGAGCTTTCATTGAATTTTAAATTGTGTCAAGGACCTTTGGGACACCCTGTATATATACAATATGTATAACACATACAAAAATCAGCCTATTTTTTCTTTGTAGAAACAATAAAACTGACAGAAAAGAACATGATTTAATACACAATGTATAAAAATTTATATACACACACACATATAAGAAAGATTTTCTACTATTATTGTTTTATCTATTAAATTTATTTTAGCATTTAAAAAATTTCTTATAAAGAATATAATTACTTCTAAAAATTCATTTGAAAATTAGAGGACTATTATGATATTTTAAAAAATTTCAAAAACTTGAAAAGTGAACTTTTTTCTTAAGCATTTTTTAGTTTTTCCAAAATGTCCAAACCATGTTTGTTTACATTTTTTATTTACAGATACAAAATTAGTTATTATTAATGCATGAAGGTTATATATAATGGAAAAATATTGATTTCAAAAAAATTTTCCCTTTTGAAATATATTTTCAATATTAAAAAGCTTATCAATTTCATAAAAGTAAAAAAAAAAAATAAAAAAAAAATAAGCATAAACAAACAATACATAGCAAACAAAAAAAGTACACACATATTTAAATTGCAGAAATTCGAATTCATCAGCAAATAGTTTTTATTTTTTTTGAAACAGTGATTTAATTGATGTTTGTTGTTTCAAAAAACTTTTTTTTGTTTGGAAATCTTATTTTGCAAGTTATGCAAAACTATACTTTCCTATTCAGAAATCAGAGACTTGTTTGATAAAAATATATTTATATATTCTAAATAAGTAAATGAAATATATATATTCAATTAAATAGAGGGGGGGGGGGGGAGTGGAAGCTTACTGTAAAAAACAAAAAACAAAAAAAATTGCAGCTACCAAATTTTTTTAAAATCTACAAATTTCATTGTTTACATCGAAATTTATATTATGGGTTAAAGTTTTGAAGATTACAAAGAATTGATTGTATAAAGTTTTTTTTTTTTTTTTTTTTTTTTTTAATGTAAAAAGGATTAATGACAAGAGAAAAAAAAACTCATAAGAAATATTCTTAATGTCTATGATCAAATGCATCATGCACATTTAATATATCGTTATTTTCAATTGACTCTATGATCACATTTCTGTAGTTGGTACTTGGCTTCTTAGTTGAATTAAAGGTTGTTTTCTTTTAGTTGAAAAAAAAATCTTTGCTGTACTTCAATTTTTTTTATTTACAGGCTCTATTTTTATTGTGGTCAATACTATTTTTATTCCTGGCCAATTCAATAACAGCATCAATGTGCTTCATAATTTTTTGTTTTGTGTCATTATTTAAATTATTATTATCCAATAGATGGGTCATTTGGGAAACTTATAATTTCATAATGCTATCTGTAGTTTTTTTGCTTGCTTCAACAAAATCCTGTAAACTGTCACTTTCTTTGAATTTGAGCAATTACTTTTTTCACACTTACTTTTGGTAGATCTTCTTCATTTGAAGTGTACCTATGTACTGCATGAATATGCTTGCACATATTCAATTTTTTTTTTGTGAGTCTATGCAAGAGCATATGTATGAATGTATGCATATTTTGCAATAACTACTAATGAGATTGCATCCTTCACAGAGACGTTCTTTGCAAACAACATATTTTAGATCTTTATTTTCTTCTGACTGGACTTTTATTTCTTATATTTACACTTTGCCTATGTCTGCTATTGATGTCTGCAATCTTGCAAAAGTCGGCTCTCTAACAATTTTTAAAAGTAAGGAGATACATTTATCCAATCTCTGACACTTTTCCTATATATTTATACTAAATTAACACTTTTTGAAATGCTTCAAGGTACATATTGGTATTGATATCAGAATTTTTTCTGTGACAGTATGCCCAAAGATGACAACAGCTAGCATATTATACTGCAAAATATTTGTGGGAATCTTTTGTATCCCCATCCGATTTCAAATTCAACAAACCTTTCTAATAATTTTTACAATTTTTCAATATCTAATTCTTTTAACAATAATCGCAAAAATCTGTATACTTCGTCCCTCTGTTTTGGTTTTTAATTTTTAAGATGGCTTGCTTCCAGTTTTTATCAACATGCTATGTGCATAGTAAATGTTTTTTTTTGGGTTCTCCTATAACATTTCTCCATCCACAGGAAGTCCTTCACTAAAATCATCAATAACAAGTGTTGTTGTTAACTGAAAATCCTATGGATTTGTACCATGTGTAGAGTCAATACATATTTTTTCATTTCTGAACTTTAATAACATTTCCTTCATTAACACTAAATAGAATAAACGTTCGAATAAAATTACCATTTTTGAAAACACATCATTGTCTTTTAGTTTTTCATTGAATGCAGCCAATTCTTCTGATGTCTCCAGCTGCTGGAAGTCTTCAAGTCGCTGGGGAATATTTTGCTGCTCGATTTTAGCATTGGAAGATAGAATATGGCTTGCTGAAAATTTTACATCAAGTAAAAGCCTCTTTACCGAACTCAATTGCTGTTCGATTGTATCATTCTTTCCATGGGAAAAAATAAAATAAAAGTTACTAAAAATTTTACTTTTTTTCTCAGAAATAAAATATTATAAAAAAATTTAAATTCATACTTTGCAAATCACTGCAGTTTGAGCAATTTACATCGGTGACTGATAGTTTATGATAGGAGTTCCCCCCATACTTTTTCTTCTGTTTAAAAAATATGAGGCAGACTCTATGTCGATGTCTGGTGAAAATAGGTTCACCTTTTTATTAGCAATTTTTCTTTATAGCCTGTGCATTTGAATAGCTTTCTGTAGTGAAGAAAATCAAGTCAAATTGAAAAAGAATATATTAACCATGAACTGAAGGGCTAAATTAGCACTATCCACTAAATGGAAAAAGGTGTCTATCAAAAAATTGTCAGCAGCCACCTTATGGCACATCATAAAGGTACACCAATAATTTATATCAAAATCTTAAAATAAGAAAGGGTTAATTCATGTTTAGCCAAACTTAACAGCATAAAAAACTTGATTGTGCCAAATACATAAATGTATTTGGCAATCACCAGAGCAAGTGTTATCTTTAATTGTTTTGGAAATAAATTTATACTTCCTTCTTGAAAAAGCACGAATTCAGTCATGGGGGTCCATCAAGGAAAATTACATATAAATTACTTGATGTGTGTATTAAAGTGACTGGATATGATGGGCAGTTTTCTTCTGGTTCTTTCTCTTCTCTTGACATCTTCACAAGCTCCTGATACGTTGGAGATTCTGGCCAATTGCACATGTAGCTGGTGCCAGATATCTCTGTCAGCCGTCTTTTTGGCACAACAGCCACAGAATTATTTTCTTCTTGGAAGTAAACTGCACAAAATTTTAGATTTCTGAAAAGGTTCAATAAAAGTACTATACATACATATACTAAAATTATCTTAATATATCTAAATGCATTTGCATCATTCGAAGTGTTGGCTGTATTGCAATCTTTATAAAGCTTTTCCATTTGTGAAAGCCACAATTTTTTTTTTTCTTGAGGAATCCCGGAATATGAATTCAACAATTGGTTGACGAAAAAATTGCGAATTTTGCCAATTAATAGCAGAAAAATTGCACATTTCAAGAATTGATCACAGAAAAAAATAAAAAATAAAACTTGACCATTGGTCGTATGAAAAAAAAACAAAAAAACCGATAATTTCATCAAACTTTCACTGACAAAAAGGCTGAGAATTTAATCAAATGATCTTGCAAAAATTTAAGAATTTCGTCAATCAATCGTGAAAATAAAATCACGAATTTTGATAAATAATTGTGGAAAAGAATGGCAAACTTCGTCAAAAGATCTCTGAAACAAACAGGAAATTTCATCAATTGGTCGTGGAGAAATTTGTAAAACTTGGCAAAAGTCGCAGGTTTGTTGATCGGGCAAGTAAAAATCATTAATTTCGTTGATCGAGCACAGAAAAATCACATTTCGTCGATCGGCGCGTAAATGAGTCCAATGATTCATGAGTCCTGTAAATGCTTTATAACACTCCCTGGGATAACCACTGTCCGTATATTCACTAGGTAAAATAATGTCCTTGTATTTGAGGTTATGTATTTTTCACAGTCTAAAAATTGACTTTCTTTGATTATTTATATAAATAGTTAAGATAATTAGCAAAAATATGCACACTGTAGCCTTTTTAGATGAAATCCTTTTTACAGGATCCCCCAGGGGGATACCTTCTTTAGGTATTCACGGGCTTCGCAACCCCGGGCACCTGAGCGATCTTTCTCTTTTCCTTTTTTCCTCTCCATTCTCTTGTCTAATCTTTCTTCTTTGTTTCACTCTCATTGTGGTTCCTCTTCTGAGGTGAGGGCGATTCTGCATAAGCCGATATCATCCTGTTTATATCGACTTATGGAGAATTGTAAACCACCCATGTGTTTGCCGTGCGTGGCGACCCGTGTCCCTGGAAAGGGGGATCCTGGCAGTTGAGGGAAACCAACACACTGCTTTGGCCTCTGCTTCAGGTAGACGGGAGGTGCATATTGGTCCCGTATGCATCAATCGGCTGGTCAGCTGACTTGTATGTCACTGGCTAGGGATCAAGTGAGCAGGCACATACTAGTCATTTCGTTAAGGGTGGAAACTGAAATAGGTGTGTCATGTGAGCGTATGGGCCCTGGTTAGCACTGGTGCATGAATGTGCATCCCCTTGTTGGGCTCGGTAGTGGGTGGTGCGGCCGGGGTCTGAATTAATTTTCTCTTTATTATGGATGGAAAAAGTTCAACTCCTTCTATCTCTCTCCCATCTGGAGAGCAACGAATTGTACAGAAGTCATTCACACGTTATTTCATAATTAAACGCACTGATAGTCACTCTGATAGTTCTTTTAAGAGAACTTCACCGTTTCTTATTGCAAAAACATTTCAATCTGTATTTGAAGATGGTTACTCACTTAAAAAACTACAGTCTGGAGATTTGCTTGTTGAGGTTTCTAAAGCCAAACATTCACAATTTCTCTCAAATTCAACAACAATAGGTTCCTTTTCTGTTTCTATTCAGGCTCATCAAACTCTAAATACTAGCCGTGGTGTAATATCTGAACCAGAACTTTTATTCTCTACAAAGGAAGAACTTCTAGAAAACTTAAAAGATGAAAATGTTATAGATGCACGCCGTATTACAATCCGCCGGAATGAGAAAGTGCTTCCTACGAAGCACATAATTCTGACTTTCAATAGCCCAACTTTGCCAACCAGAATTAAAGCTGCCTACCTGAGCTGTCCTGTCCGACAGTATATACCTAACCCACTCCGTTGTTTTAAATGCCAGCGCTATGGTCATACTTCAACTTCCTGTCGTGGTTCTGTTACCTGCGCACGTTGTGCAGAAGTTGGCCATGATGGTAAGTCATGTGAAAAGCCTCAGCGTTGTACAAACTGTAAAGGTGAACATACAGCATACTCCCGCTGTTGCCCAAACTGGATTCGTGAGAAAGAAATTCTTGCAATCAAAATCTCTCAAAAACTTTCTTATCCTGAAGCTCGTAAACTTGTTGAATCCAGAACACCATCTGTAGGAGTTTCATATTCTAGTCTACTCAAGCAACAATCAAAATCCTTAAGACATATAAGCACCCAAACTGAATTCTCTTTACCACCAAATGATTCATCTGTTACACTAACCAGCACTATGAAGAAAAAAACCCGTAGTATTGGTGCTTCCGCAAGAATAAGACCTATGCCTGCACTAAAACTTTTGCCACCATCATCTGAACCTGTAAAAATAGAATATTATAATAGTCAATCTAGCAAGTTCATTAAAGAAGATACAGGTCAAACCTCTGTTTCATCTGCAAACAATTCGAAAAAACCTGTTTCCCCTACACAAAAAGCAAAACCCAAATCATGTACACAGAATGAGAGAAAGAAAACCTCAAACCAAGCGTCTTCACAGTGGAAAACTGTGAAGGGCAAAAACAACAAGAAAGTGTGTCTTGATACACCGCTTCCTACTACAAAGGATTCCAAACAGCTGCTGTACTATGCAGAGGTAGATATGGCTTCAGAGTCTTACAGCTCTGACTCAGATGATGATGATAATATTGTCTTTGAGGAATTTGAGCCCACATGATTGTA
Source organism: Maratus michaelseni (assembly GCA_963931845.1). Classification (NCBI taxonomy): domain Eukaryota; kingdom Metazoa; phylum Arthropoda; class Arachnida; order Araneae; family Salticidae; genus Maratus; species Maratus michaelseni. The sequence goes on from OZ007597.1 coordinate 21,002,981, forward strand.
AATGTATTTCTGCTCGAAACTTTAATAATTTTACCAAATGTTAGTTTATTGAAAATTTATACCAACTGGTATTTTTATACAAACTGTTAGTTTATTGAACATTTTACAAATTGTTATTTTTAAGATTTATATTTTAATTGTGAAAACATGTGTTTATTTCTATTACATGTGTTATATTTTCATTGAATGCTTTTAATTATACATTTATCATCATATCACTCTTTTTATATTATATAATTGTGTTATTTCCATTCATCTTGTTTTTATGTCAAAGTTTTAAATCGATTTTATATTTCAATTAGATGTTCTTATTTTAATCTTTTTTTTGGCGCAGCATGTCCCTAAAGGGACTTTGTGCCATAAAACCCCAACCAACCAACCAACCAACCTTTTTACAGGAAGGAAGCTAAAGCAAGTTTATCGAGACGGAGAAAAGATGCATTGGTGACTTGACACGTTATACTTCTTAATTAATTGTCCCCTTCCTAATTACATTCACTAATGAATTACTTGTTACAGGAACTTTGAAAGTTAAGTTTTCAAATATCAAAATGGCAGGTTTTTTTAACTTGAAAATTTAGTGAAGGAAAAGCATTTCCTTACGGATAGATTAATTAACTAATGATTGTGAATTACTTTACGTTAATGCGCAGGCAAATCAGGAAATTACCGTGCTATACAGACCATCTTCAAGAAAAATTTTGCTGTATGTAACTAAAACAGCAGGTTTATTTGCACTGTCCTGACCCATAAATCTGTATTTCTTAATCCGTTTATTTAAAATAGCTAAATGCACTCGCACTGGTTTCCAAAAATTAAGGAAAAATCACAAAAATAGCAATAATTCAAAATATTACATGTAGATTGTAATGAAACTCATCCACAATATGCAATGCACAGTAAGGTATAAAATAACATTAAAAGAAATTACCAAACAATTATGGTGTTTCAAAAAATAGCATAATTATATTAAAATTAATTTGTCAGTTTGGTATAGGAAAAGTACCTTTAATATTCCGTATGATCATCCCTAGTAGCAATACAATACATACAGCGATGTGTCATACTGTCAATTATGCGGCGATGAGTTCGCTGGGGAGTGCGAGCATTGTTCTTGCAAAGCAGTTGTAAGTGTGGCAAGGGTCTGAGGAGCGGGATTGAGAACAGCAACAAGTCTTCCTAAAGCATCCCAAACATGCTCGATCGGATTCAGGTTCTATTGTTGCAGTTCTATTCATTCTTGCACATAACCACAAATTTCGGTCATCGGCACTTGTCTAAACCCTTGGCCGTCCTTGGCTGAACTTTCTTGAGCCTGAACCAGTGGTTTGAAATTGTTGCCAAAGCCTATGAAGCACAGAAGGACTCACATTCAACCATCTAGCCACCTCTGTCTGACTTTGTCCTGCCTCCAATCACCCAATGCCTCTAAATCGCAGTTCTGCGGGCAAAGGATGCTTGGAGGTCATTATAATTAATTGGCTGTCCCAGATTTATAATATCACTATCACAGCGACAACTGCAGCCTTACTCTCTAACGTGCATTTTTATGTTCCTTACGGATGACGCAATGCGTTTGCAGCGCTATTAATTTGCATTTGGTATTTTTATTCAGCATCTTTTATTTAACAATATATGCAAATTTCATACGGATTGCTATCCAGATAGTATTTCTTCATGTATTACTTTTATACTACTTTTTTAAGAATTCATAATGTTTGTTTTAGACACTGTATGACTATATCTGGATGGGTAACCCCAACCAGATAACTGTCTCATTGAGCTTTGGTTCCTTTTAGTTTTTTAATTAGCATTACTTTTGGTGGATTTTTTGATATTTTTTCTTAATTTTTACTTTGGCGCAGCTTGTCTTCAATGGGACCTTGTGCCATTAAACCTTATGCAACCAACCAACCAATCATACAGATTGCTTTATTTTTGAACTAGTTATCGCTATTTTTGTGATTTTTCCTTAAATTTTGGAAACCAGTGTAGTTATTGAGAACCATTTTTTTGTTTTTACAAAATACTTTATAATTAATGCCTTATCTAGTGGTACAATTTCTTCAAAAAGTTCGTGGGCCAAACAAGGAGTTAACCACGTGCCATCGTATGATAATGTTTAAGTTTGTTGAAAACAGAATCAAATTTTATTGCTTGATAAGAAATGTCTGAACTTTTTTCTACTTCTTTAACAGATTTCTCACAGGATTCAATACTTTTTAGATCATGAATGATAGATAGTTGAGAAATAAACTGAGCTTTGGGTGTGCAACAATAACGGCAAAAATATTGACCTGAAAAATTTTTCAAGGAAACCTGCAATACAATGAGATCCAAGATTATTCCCTAAAATAGATGCAATAATTACAGCTAATTTTTCACCTTTGAAAAATGCACCCTGAGATTCTAAATCTTTGAGCTCTTCAATTAGAACATAAAAACACTTCTGCTGTCCAGAATAATTAAAATCCTTTTCTTTTAAAAGTATTATTAATTGAACACTATCTAATTTAGATCGGTATTGTGGATGAAGGTTTCCAATAGAAAAGTATATTCCTATAACTTTCTGTTTAGTCTTCGCTGATCCTAAAGGATTCACTAGTTCAAAATATATCTTACTGATTGAGATATAATCACATACGTTTAAAAATAAAAGGAATTTATATTTCATCTAGACACTAAATAAAAGAAATGCATTGAACAAGAATAAAATAATTACACAATTTCTTCATAATAGTTTTAATGAAACTTACTGAAACAATGAATTTTTTTCCACTATTAACTGTTTCAAAAAAAAAAAAAATCCTTGCGAAATCCACTTCTTCATTTTTAAGGTGCTAAAAATCTTTTATCAATAGAGTAATTTATTTAAAAAAATGTAAAATTTAATTTAAAAAAAAACATACATAAGGTTGATCTTAATTTTGAATATTTAGAACCAATAAATTAATATCCTATAGTTGCTATCTTTTATGCTTCTTCCAATGCCAATCGGATTGGCGTGGGGAAAAATCTGGTTCCAAGCCAGATTCTGGATGGGTTTCAACAACGGCGCGAACTTCGTTCGGTTGGCGATCGCTGTGAAATTTTCCCTGACTTTTCCAGATTTTGGAGGAAAAAAATGAAGTTACCTGACTTTTTGTGTTAATTTTCGAATTCCCTGACTTTTCCAGGTTTTCCAGGTGGCGTAGCAACCCTGGGTTGGTAGTGCATTTGACGTGCTTGTAGAAGGCACCGAAACCTGCTTTTTATTAGGCCATTACACCTCTCAATAGTATTTCTAGTGGAGATGTGACACCTGATGTATCTCTGTTATGATTGAGTGACTGGATTTAGGATTGGCGTCAACAACCAGGGCTCAAGACGATAGCCTGAATCGCCTAAAAAAAGAAGTTACAGAATGATAACACATTTTAATGCTAACCTCTACTGTACAACAGATATCAGAAGTTAATTGAAAGGGATGCAAGTAATAAATGCTAAAGTGTTGATATATATATGCATCAGGGGATGGATTTGAAGTCTGAAGGTAGTCATCAATCTAAAAGATTAGTCTCCACAATTTTATACCAGAAATTCTTTATCTATGTCCTGCAATCATTTGCTAATCATAGGCAAGGAAAATATACACAAATTTGTTTAAAAAAAAATACACTTCTTATATTGATAAATGAATTAAAATTTTATATAAATATATTATCTACCTAGTAGCCATGCGTCTTCTTCATTATGCTGTGTAAGAGCACGTCTTATTTCAGAATGTCTCCAAATAAAGGCATCGTGGTTACTTCCAGGATACTTGGAGATTACATTTAAAATTTTCATATCTGAATCGCAAATCTACAATAAATAAAAGTAAAATTAGTTCACTCACTAAAGTATCAATTATCAGTAACTTTAAACAATACAATTTACAATATAGTAATGAAAACATAATTATTGTGGTCATTTATTTACATTATTTTTCTTAATTATCGGCTGGTGAATTTGTGATGTCAGTTTTAACTCATCTATTATATGTCTGACTATACATGGCAGCATATTTTAAGTGCTTTTCTCTTGTAATATCATGGCGTCACCATATAAGGAGATAATTGTTATTTTAATTAACAAAATAACTGGTAAATCAGTAAAATATCATTAACTGTGCAGATAAACATTGAATTAAAAATCACTGGATGACATAACACATGTCATGCATCTGACAACAAGTGAATGTGACACCACAATCAAGCATTTTTGGCCATGGTGGCAAGACTTCAGTAACAGAACGGATTTCAATCTTGGAGATATTTTTGATTGATAGTAAATTCTATTTTATATACTTTAATAATAGCAGTTTTACTATCAAGAACTTATAATCACTTTTTCTAATTGCAAGAGTTCAATTTTTAGTTATATAATACAAGACATAGAAATCTTTTAAATCATTTCCACTTGGTTATTCCTAATACTGATAAAAATTTTCAGTCTCGACTTGGATGGACTTCTTGCACTTATGTTTTTGGCATTTAATCTTATAGTTTGATGAGATTTCGTAATTTTTTTTTTATGGGAAGTAGTTGACAGCATAATAGAGAAGTACCACATTCAATGTTTCTCTCTATATTAAAAAAAAGTAACCACCGCTGCCGCCGCTGTCAATTAAGATTTTGTGCCTTGAAGTCTTTCTGGACTAATATCTAGAAAACTATTGCATGTAAAATTTTAAAAATTGGTAGTTTTATAAAGAAATGTTCGATAAACACGCTGAAGCAAACAGTTTTTAAATCAAAGAATTATTTTAAGAGATATTTAAAATCAAAGTTCGTCAAAACAGTTTTTTGAAAAAAGTTTTATAGGAACGAAAACTATCCGCAGGAATTTAACCATAATTTGTAAGGATATAGTTGACAAGTTTGCGGAGTGCAGACTGCAATCACTTTTTTAATTTGAGTAATTTTTTCAGGTTATATTTCAATTTTTTATTCAAAATTTTCATTATTTTAACGAAGATTTATTTCATATTTCATAAATTCCATTATTTGAACCGTTGCCAATTTTTTATTCAAAATTTTCATTATTTTGACGAAGATTTATTTCATATTTCATAAATTCCATTATTTGAACCGTTGCCAATTTGTAAAATAGCGCACGTAATAAGATTCCCTTTCAATTAAGAAATGTATTTACACGAGACTATTAAAAACAGAAATAAAACTTTAAAATAATATTTAAATGATCACGTGTTAAAAGCAATAAATGTAGAAAATGACGTAATAAAAATATACTTGCGCGTGAATATTACAAAGAGAAATACGAGTAACTAGGGAAATTCACGTCACATTTAAAATGATAAAAAAAACAATATTTCCAAACAATTTCAATTAATTATTATATTTTCATGAGAGATCAATTTATTTCGACATATCTTTTACCCATTATTGCAAATTTTAAAACAGCGTAAATAATAATATTTCCTTTCCAATGTCAAAATTCTTCTATTTGTTTATTTGGTGTTACAGTTTAACGATAGTTTTTTTTTTTTTTTTTAATGAAAATTGATTGACGGGGTAATGGAGAAGTATCAAAAGACAAATAAGCGTTGAATTAAAAATTCCCCGATGAAAAAACTAACTCGTGTAACGCATCTGATGTCAACTGAAAGTGACGCGACGCCACGATTATGCACGTTTGACGCTAAATCATATATTTTGGTGACAGTTACAGTTGTAATCTGTTTCAACAGCAGTTGATTCGACCTTAAAATCCCTCAGTCAAAGGAAAATGAATGGAAACCCTGTTACAGCAGATCGCCACTGGTTGTTTAATTATAATACAATCTTCCGTAATCGTTTTAGAGATGATCAAATCAGAGTGTTTTTAAATCATGCGGTGTCAGAACGGGGGTTGGCGAGCGCAGCTCGTAGGGGGCAGAGCCCCCTAGTATCTTAAAAAATTGCAACTAATTTCGTAACTTCAATTTATGTTGTTCCAAAACATCTATATATTACAGTCAGTGAGATTGGCATGGGCTTCTGATTATGGAAACTTCACGGAATTGATTTATGCTTGTAAACATTTGAATTTATTAAATATATATATTATAGTTCAGTTTTCCTTAAAATATGACAACAGGAGATAATTTTTTTTTATATTATTGCTAATGTTATATTACGGTAACTATGAAATATTTATTTTTGGGTTACATGGTAATACAATTTAAAAATATTTAATTTTTGTTGAGTTTACTTTAATGTATAGGTGAATATTAACTTTTTTACTCACTGGCCACTGCATGGATTTTTTACTTGCCAGTTTTTTTAAGCACTGGCCAGCAGCAAATACTTGATGAAAAAATTGTAAAATTTGTCAAACGATTGTGGAATAAATTGCAAAATTAGTTTACTGATGTCCGGAAATAATTCACGACATTCATCAAATTCAAATGGTCTCGGGAAAGAAATCAGGAAATTCAGCAGATTGTCTCAGTTAATAAATCGTGAAATTTGTCAATCAATTGTGGAAAAATCACGAAATAGGCAATAAAGTCAATTGCCAAATTTGTAGTATTACTCGCCGGATGGAGAGTCCTATTTTTGTCCTATACTTTAATAATATTGCATAAGGAAAAAAAAGCATTTTTTACACTATTTATTCTGGATTATTAAAATGTATTCTTAACATATAATCATAATTTAATTAATATTAATCTATTAATTGATAATTAAAAAATGAAATTATTGTACTGTTATTACAAACACATTACTGCACACAATTTTTAGAAGAACAGCATGCCAGGAAATGGTGCAAAATTAATTACAAATTTCAATCTTTACATACATGAATCAAGTTAAGTAAAATAAAAGCACATAAAAAAAGAATATTCATAACATGAAAGATCCAAGAATCATAGCATAAGTTAGCCACAATTTTTACATTTTATAAAAAGCAGAAAAAAGTTAATCTACAAAGTTTATTACCAGTTGTACATTTATTGTATAATGTCCATGTCTATTTACGTAAACAAATGCTGGTGCTTCATCACTATCTCTTGGCCCTATGATTTTAACATGGGTGCAATCTATGCACCCTATTATTCCTGGAAAATTGAACTTTCGTTGGAAGCCTGCTTTGATAGTTGACATGGAATGACGATTAACATGGAAACAAACCCATGTTGGGTACAGCTTGTCTCCTGTTATCAAAGTTAGTCATCAGAATCTTAAAATCCTTAAACTTTGACATTCACGACATCTATTTGTATACAGATTCACAAATAGCAATAGCATGGATTCAGACCCCACCATGGAAGTTAAAAACATTTGTCAGTAATTGGGTTGCCAAAATTCAAGATTATACACAGAACTTTAATTGGAAATACATCACATCGAGCAGCAATCCCGCTGATCCAATATCACGAGGTCTGGATGCAACAGAATTAGCTAGCCATGAACTGTGGTGGCATGGACCTACTTTTCTCACTCTACAGTTTAGTGTTCCTGACCATGAAATTACTCAGCTATCATCAGAAGACTAGGGTCATATGTTAAAAGAAAAGAAAGAGGTTCCTTCTGAAACACACATAGCAGACACTATAAACATTCTGGACTTTTAAAATTAGTAGATCCATTAAATTCTAATGATTTTAAACTTATTTCAATAACTAATAATTTTCTTAAATTAATCAGAATTTGCAGTTATATTTTTAAGTTTCTTCATAATCATAGAAATGAAGGCAACAAATTTTTGGACCATTGTCCTCGTCAGAATTTAAAAAGGGAGAGAAGTATCTAATCCAACAGGTACAGTATATAGCCTTTGCTGAGGATATAAAAAAATTGACCAACCAGAGGTATCTGTCAATTACAGCAAATTAAAAATTTTAAACCCATACTTAGATTCTGAAGGACTTATTAGAGTAGGAGGTCGTTTAGAGAATTTCAATATGACCTATAACAAAAAACATCCTATATTGTTGCCTAACAACAATAAGTAGTACACAGAGGTCTTCGTGCGGCGGAAGTGACGTCAAATTGGTCACGCCCCCTTTTTTCTGTACTGTTAGAGGGGGGTGAAAATTTTTTTCCTGTGCTGTTAGAGGGGGTGATTTTTCCGTCTGTACTGTTAGAGGGGGGTGATTTTTTTTTTCGGACTGTTGAATGGGGGTCTACCTGTCAATCAAAAAGGGGGAAATGACTTTGCCATACAAGATAAGGATGAAATGTCACGTGACTTTGCCGTACAAGATAATGAGGATGGAATGTGGGGGTGATTCTTTTTGCGTATGGGGGGTCCAGCTGTCAATCAAATTGGAGGGGGGTGGAAGGGGGAGGCATTAGCATAGTTGCCAACCTCCCGATTTTTTCCATACCAGTATTTTTATGAAAAAATATTTGTTTTGTTGAATCGTGCAATTTCTGCCATTTAATAAAGCGAAAATTTTTGTAAGATTTTACTGGTATTAAAAAAATCGGGAGGTTGTCAACTATGGGTGCGACTCAAACGTGAAAGGTTCCATTCTCTCATTGGTTAACAAAAAAACCGGAAGTCACTTGATTTTTACATTTTCGTAGAAGTTTGCTTAAAGCACAATCTGTCTGTGAACAATATAGCGCGGTGGTTAAAGCACCGGACTTGTAAACTGAAGGTTTTAAGTTTTGTCCTCTCTGATTTAAAAAAAAAAATCCTTTTTTAGAGTTTTGTTTTGATCTTTACGGAATTAATTAATAGAGATTATTTACTTGACTTAAAGATCAGTATAATTTTTTTTTAATTATTATGTAAATATATAATAAATCTTAATTAATATTATATTTAAATATATATAGTTAATGTTAGTAATTAGTATTATACTTAAATATATATAATTAATAATATTTAATAGTTTATTTAAATATGTGTATGTGGGTATATACATATATAATTAATATTTATTATTATTATTTAAATCTATAATTAATTTTAATAAATATTATTATTTAAATGCATATAATTAATATTTTCACTCAGTGGTTTGTAATACATTCTCTTCCATTTTCAGCAAATAATTAATAAGACATTTAAGAAAATAGGACAATATATCTTAAAGAAAAACTTGGGATTTTTTTAAATGTAAGTCAAACAATGAATTTTAGTTTTGGATGATACACTTTGTAGAAGCCCAAACATTACATGTACGTATGTTTAGGATTAAACTAAACTTTTTCTATAAATATTATCTGTTATTAAAAATACATAATAGAAAAGTATGCTTCTTGGTTCTTATTAGAATCCAGAAGTATTGACTTTTTTTTTTTTTCATTTATTGTATATGCCTACATCAATAATATAATAAAATATCATTGTGATCTCAATAAATTTTTGAAAACTGGAGTAGCAAATAATATCTAAATCATATAAAATCTTCGACTATGTTAGAAACACAGACTTACATATATAAAAATTATGCAGACATGTATGCATGTATATATTCATATAATTATATATTACATATATTTATATACATATATATATATATAATATATGTAAATATAAATATACATACGTATATAAATATATATATTCGTATAATTATATACATATATATATTCATACGTATATCATACATGCATATGTGTATTGTATATGTTTTCACTTTTACGAGAAAAAATTATATCAGATTTATTGGATTGCAGTGTAAGAGTAAGAAAATGTTAAAACTACAGCAATAATACACCAATATTATACTGATTATAAAAAAACATTAATTGATTAATCTTTGTATATTACTATACTGTCTAATCTTTGTATATTACTATACTGTCATACTGGAAAGAAACAACAAAAGTTTGATCTAGGGGTCCTGTATAAAATCTATATTTTCTTAATAAAAATTTTAATTGATATTTAATAAGTAAAAATGTATTAAACAAAATATAATTTATTTTTAGGTGTCACTTTATAAACTAATCGAATACAATAACATATCTCTTTAATTTTTCTTCTTTTTTAATTAATTTTATTATTATTATTATAATTTACCATGTCATGATTTCATGACCAAGAATAAAAATATCACTATGGGAAATATTATTTTTATAAATATTTAATTTAAATTATTTACAAAAATTATAATATAAGAAATGCAAAGAAATATGTATTAAATTTTACAAATTAATATTATACAATTTGTTAAAGCAATTCTCGTACATAATTAATTGGTATTTCTAATAATCAAATATCAATTAATTAAAAAGATCCCATTAAATACATTTTAATTTACATAAAATGTATTTAATGGAAATTAAATATATTTTATGTATACATTAAATGTACTTAGTTATTTGTATAATAAATTTATATTATCCCAAAATTTATTTTGTAAAAGACAGTTTAATTTACAAGTTAATTTACACAGTTTAATTTACACAGTTTAATTTTTTAGTACGAAGTATTAAGGCATAATTGTGTTTTATTATCCTGCCCACAGAGGGCAGCAGCACAAAACGACGTTATGTTAGCTACAAGGCATGCTGGTTTTTTGTCAACCAATGGGAGAATGGAACCTTTCACGTTTGAGTCGCACCCGTCAACTATGCATTAAGTTTCTTCTGCTATAAGAAAAGTTGAGTTGTTTTATTTTACTGATGTCACGTGACTTTGCCGTACAAAGAACTAGAGTAATATGCCGTACACGAGAAGCGGATATTAGGTTGAGTTGTTTTATTTTGCTGATGTCACGTGACTTTGCCGTTCAAGATTACGAGAGTAATTAATTTTACTGATCACGTGGTCCACATGACATCATACATTCATGTTAGAATATGTTCGTTTCTGTTTTGACTGAACACTGACTCACGTGGCCTGTGACGTCACACATGCATTCTAAAATAAACCTTAACTGGAACCAAATGTAAAGTTGAGTTGTGTCGATGTCGGATAACTGTAACCAGTAATGAAAAAAGTTTGTTATACAGCAAATGGCAACAGTTGAATTCGTCAGCTGCTTGATTTTTTTCGTGAGTGTAGCATCGTTTGGTGAATTGTGGATTTTATATTTTAGCGTTTGTGTCGATTTCAACAAAAGTTTTAAAAATGAAACGCTTGAATTCTCAGATATGTAATTTAGAATCTAGGATGAGAAAGGAAGCTGCAGATGATTTGCATAAGAAGCTTCAAATTCAAACTGAATTTAAAAACAAGGCGGCAAAAAGAACTAAGCTGGATAATTCTGGAGAAGTGTTCTACACAAAGGAGTCGTTACCATCTAACATGTTCCATCTTGGTGATGATAATTATGTTTCCATTGTGTTTCTTCTTAGCCATATAGTCCAGTCAAATTAGGTTTTTTTCTGGACATAAATATGAAAGTTTTGAAACTTGGTGATATTGTTTGGGAGGGTCTACTAATGAACATACTAAAAGTCCTGATGGATGGGGGCTGAGCGCGAGGGGGAAAGGTAAAAGAAGGTACCATTTTTCGATTTTTTGTTAATATCGCATAATCTATAAGTCATACAGAAAAATTGCTAATACAAAAGATAAAGAGAATTAAATTCTCTACAAAATAGGTTGTATGCATGTTTCTCTAGAGTCCATTGTTAACGAGATAATCACATTCAAAAATCAAGAAATTTGCCAAAAGTCACACCAGCACCAGAGAGTGAGTCAACGGCACTTACATTGCAATTACTTAACCTAAACATAAACGAGCGTTAATAAATGCTGTTTTCAGGAGAATGGATCCTGAAGTATAGTGCAGTACATTGAGATGTTTGGATCTTATGAAAAAGTTCATATATGCTGAACGTTGTGGTGATTGGAATTCTCACTTGCAATGTGTTCAGCTCATGATTCCATACTTCCATGCGTGTGGGCATTTTCCTTATGCAAAAGCACGTCACCTTTAACTTTAAGACATGTTGAGCTTTCAATCCGTCATGACCAAAGAGGAATACGACAAGTTTGTTCGACAGAGCTATTTCACGATTCGACGCAGCGGCAAGTTTTAGACAAGAGTTTGGTCTGATATGAACATTGAGCAAACACTAATGTGATCTATGAAATGCTCTGGAGGACTCATACAGGGGCGAGGAATAATTGACAGCGTTTTGAGTAAGTGGGTTCTTGGCGCCACAGCTACCTTTCATATTTGTATCTCCCTGGAAGAATTCTGTGGTTTTACTCTTTCTTCTGTTGAACAAACAACATGAGGATTTTCGTGAAGCTCGGATGAATAGAGATGCTGCGGATACATACAAAATTTTAACTTTATTTGAAAATCACCCGCCCTATCCTCAGATAGATAAAATTATATCAATATCTTTTGGGATTATTAGAGATGAAACTGTCACCTGCTTCAAAGCTTTGGAAATTGGGAGAAAAAAGATGAAGAACTAAAATAACTTCTTAAAACACCATCAAAAACTTTAAAATGCAAGACTGTCTTGCTGCTGCTTTCATAGTAGACGCACGTCTTTTTGCGCCTGATGAAGAAAGACCCAGATCTTTCGAAAGGCCTAGCGCATTTTAAAGTTTTTGATGGTGTTTTAAGAAGTTATTTTAGTTCTTAGTGTTTCACACCAGTTTCAACTTATTTTATTTGAAAAAAGATGATTCAGGTGTCTAGGAAATGCTACTCAGATGTGAATCTAACTCGGAAAAGTATAGCACAATCACTCAACAGTATGCATAATTCAATCAAATTCCATGATACCACTATAACTGTGGATCCTCTAGTTATATTCCAATGGATTTCCTTGTGCAAACGTAGTAATGATGATTTAGCAAATTACGTACAATATGAATTGTCTCCTTATCCTCTCTCTCTTTTCAATGATTGTGGAATGCGCAAGACAAAGAAAAGTGCTTTGTATCAAATATTTGAATTATCAGATAAGATAATAGACCTCCAACAACAAACTATAGTTCAAAGTTCATTGCCATTCTATCCTCTAAACTAAATGACAAAGTATTCTGATGTCAATAAAGTCCTAATGACGCCGACACTCTGATTGTTCAGACTGCTATAGATGCACTGAGTGAGAGTCACAATGTTACTGTTGTTGGACAGGATGTAGATATACTTGTTCTAGAGGTCTGCACGGGCCGAAATTTCCAGGCCCGGGCCCGGCCCGACCCATACAAAAAAAAATTTGGCCCGGCCGGATACAAAATACCGAGCCCGACCCGGACCAAGTGAATTTCTACAAAACATAATTTTTACGTCGATTTGGTTAAAAATTTGCCTTGTATTAGGAGATCTAACCAAAAATTCCTATCTTGCCTTTTTTTTTTCATGTTTATAATCTTCATTTTTATTGAGGTGCAGCAAGCTGGAATGTTTATTTTTTTAATAAATCTCTATTTGTTGTATGTATGTGTTTAAGTTATCATCAATACTGTTAATCCATATTCCATTTCTTGAAGTGTTAAAAATCAGAAAAATGCTATACAGTAAAATCTTCTAAGATGGAATTGCACTAAGAGGGAAGAAAAAAAAATGAGTTATAGACAATTTGCCTTCTTATCAGGTGTAAATGTATTATATATTTTTTTCTTACGTATTAGTATATTCATTTTTAATGGATCAACACATTTTTCAATTTAAGACAGGATTCCGTCATAAGCAGTTTCTTTTTCACACGTTTTACTATATTTTAATTTAGCCATATTTTAATAAGTGTATAAATCTACTATTCTTTAAACAGAATAAATTTTAATGTTTAATTATAAAATAATGGCGATTTAAAAATGTATGCATGTTTTCCAAAGATTTTTATGCCAGATCTTATTTTACTGGACCTTCGAACGGACCAGGCACGCAGAGACAATGATTTTCATACGGGTCAAAACCAGGACTAAAAATTTTGAGGCGTGAAGACTAGGAAGAATGAAATCAGTCCCGCCTCTGTACGGAAAAATAATTTAAGGCACGGCCTTATCCTTCAGGAAAAAAGTAAGGCCCGGCCTGTAAAGAGTAGTCACTAGGCCAGGCCCGGCCCGAGCCTTCAGAAAAAATATGGCCTGGGCCCGGCCCGAGTGCCGTGAAGAAAATAGGCCCGAGCCCGGGCCAAGTGCGGGCTTCTGGCTTTGGCCCGGCCCGTGCAGATCTCTAACTTGTTCTTCTCACAGCCTTAACCCCTTCAGATAAAAATATATATTTATACAAACCAGGCTAAGGGAAAGTCGTAACTCAGGTATTTTCATCACAACAACAGCAGTAAAAGGGCCTCAAACATATTATACTACTTGCTCATTCATTCTCTGGCTGTGACACAACTTTATATTGTTACAGGAAGAGGAAAGTTGCTATCTGCAAAACGTTGATGCGACGTAAATTATTAGAGTGTGTAAATTCAGTCATTGGTGACTCAAACTCGTCCTGTCAGCAGATGGCAGAGGCGGAGTTCTTCTTGAATATATATGGAGTCCACATACTACAACGTCACTCAACTTACATAGGTTTCATGCCTTCACAAAGTCCGTTTCAAACATGAGACCAGAATTAGCATCCCTGCCTCCCACAGAAGGAGCAGCGATGCAACACTCATACCAGGTTTTTCATCAGATACAGCTGTGGCAGGGAAATGAACTGTCTCCTGAGATTTGGGGTTGGAAACGCAAGCTCGATCATACGTTAGTGCTTATCACAACCACCTATCCAGTGGCCCCTTTGACAGTACTAAACCTCATTTTCTGCCAGTATACAACCGGTTGTAGGAACAAATGTGGATGTAGAAAAACAGGAATCACATGCACTGCTGCCTGCCACCACTGCCATGGAGACTGTTCAAACAGTCCACCACCCATTGAGGAGGATGTCCTAATGGAAATGGAATACAAATCAACATCTTTTGAAATTTCCCATTGAACCGAGGGTAATCAAAATGATCAAAGACTTGATTATATTGTTTATTCTTATATCATAGTATTTTACGCATTTTTTATTTTTGTATGTTTTATGTTAACAAAAAATGTCATTTGATAAAGTTATTGTTCAGGCTTCCATTCTTCTGACCACAACATTTATTAATGTTCGTTAAAGTTCAGGTTAAGTAGTGTAAGTTGTTAAGTAGTGTAAGTTGTAAGTGCCGTGGACCCGCTCTCTGGCACTGGTGTGACTTTTGACAAATTTCTTCATTTTTGAATGCGATTATCTCGTTACCTATGGACTCTAGAGAAAAATGTATAAAACCTATTTCGTAGAGAATTTAATTATCTTTATCTTTTGTATTAGCAATTTTTCTGTATGACTTATAGATTATGCGATATTAACAAAAAATCGAAAAATGGTACCTTCTTTTACCTCCCCTCCTCGCTCTCACCTCCCATCCATCAGGACTTTTAGTATGTTCATTAGTAGACTCTCCCAAACAATATCACCAAGTTTCAAAACTTTCGTAATTATGTCCCAAAATCTGCCTAATTTGACTGGACTAATACACGTGTTCACATAAGAAAATTTTTAACCGATGAAGAAGGATTTCTTCATCCTTCTAAAAGTGGTGTTTCGCTTTCTCCTTCAGTGTGGGACTCTTTTCAAAGAAAATCGTATAACTTTGCAGAACAATTTCTTATTATAGATAAAGACTTGTATGTAACACGTGAAATTAAAGAAGAAGGAAACCTTTATATATTTCAACGAATGTTTCAGCGAAAAAAATCTGAGTTTTCAGTTTTTGCCTGAAAATGTCATTCTTGAAGGAACACAGATGGCAAAGCTTCAGGGTTTTTTTTCTGCCATATGTGCGAAAGTTAAAGAGTGCTTAATTCAACAGACCTTAGCATACTTCGTATCTTTAGAACATACCCATGCTGAAACAGTAACGGATAGCAGCAATGCTGACATCTTTTGCGATTTCCACGATTATGCGAATTTGACATATTCATTAAAAATGTTTGACAAAAGCTGTGAGCATTAAAATTGGTGAAATTTTTCAGAGTGTTGCATGCAAGGCTAAATATCCAATATCAAATCTAAATGCATGTATCACGCACTCTCCTACAGAAAAATTTGAAGAATATTTTGAAAGGGCATTTTATAAACTGGACTTTCGACAAATAGCCAAAGACTTTTATCATGAAAATGCCAGTGACTTTTCGATTGTGTCTATATACAATTTTTTTTCAACTTTAGACGTTTCCTATGTACTTAAAGACATTAAAAGAATGTATATCGATAATGAAAAAACTGTGTTTGATACTGTAATAACACCTGATAAAATAAATTAAACAAATATAAATTTATTCGTTATGTGTGTTTAATGCTGTGTCTTGTTTATATTTTTATCATAAAAAAAAAAATAGTTATATATGTCTATACATTTTTAACTCTCTCTATTTTAATTTATATTTTTTTTTAAATTAATTTTTTTAACTATATCTAAAATTATATTTATACTTAAAAAAGGAATGTATATATATATATATGACTTGTTATAAGGCTTTCATTTAAAGTAAAACCTTGATAAGATAAACATCTCATTAATTTGCAGCTGAAAATATTAATGAATGTTAACGTTCATTTAGATCATAATCATTGTTGCAATGGAAGTTTTGACTCAGATGTATCGGGATCCAGAAATGCCAGCCAGTTTCGGTGGTATAAGTGCTTTGCAACGTGTTTTAAAAGATCGCGTAAAAACACAACAGATAAAGAAATGGTTGCAAAGGAAAGATTCTTATACTTTGCACAAGCCTTTGCGACACAAATCCCCAAAAAATCGTGTCATAGTAGGAGGCTTAAACGAGCAGTTTCAATCTGATTTAGTAGACATGCAGTCTCTCTCTTCTTTGAATGACCGATATAAGTATTTACTGACATGTATCGATATTTTGTCGAAATATGTATGGGTCATACCGTTAAAAGATAGAAAACCTCCAGGTATTCAACGAGCTTTTGAAAAAATATTTTCAGAATGTAAGCCGCAAATGCTGCAGTGCGATGCTGGGAAGGAGTACAGGAATAAGCTTGTACAGGCTTTCTTAAAAAAGCAGAATGTTCACTTTTTTACACCACAAAAGCTTCAATAGTAGAACGCTTTAATCGTACACTTAAAACGAAAATGTGGAAATATTTTACTGAAAAGAATACAAAGAGATATATTGATGTTAAATAAACGATAAATTAACTCACAGTTATAATCACACGTGGCATCGTAGTATTAAAATGATGCCCGCAGCCGTGAACCTAGGTAATCAAAGTCAGGTTTGGAAAACATTGTATTCAAATGACAAGACGCCAGCAATTAAATCCGACTTGAATATAGGAGATACAGTTAGCATAAGTAAGGAAAAATTACGTTTTGAGAAAGGATACGAACAAAATTGGACACGAGAAATTTTTACTATTTATAAAATCATACATAGAGTGCCTGTTGTCTATAAATTAATAGATTTAGCAGGAGAAATCCTAAAAGGAACATTTTACAAACAAGAATTGCAGAAAGTTTCGGATTCGGGTTTTTACCCTGTGGAGAAAGTTTTGAATAAAAGAAAACGGAACGGAAAAGTCCAGTATTTTGTGAAATTTCAAGGATATCCGGAAAAATTCAATGTTTGGGTTGAAGATATTAGAAAGATATAAATAGAGCACTTATCAGGCTTGCAGCTCATTTCACGAGACGATGTCGTTTTACATCACACTTATTAGCGACAGCTCTATGAGCTTTTTCCCCAATAATAAAATATCGCAATTTACAACTCAATTGCCCACCCCCATAAATTTAAACGGTGAATGGGAAATGGCTTTGGTCGAATTTATTTATCCACATACGTGGTATAATGTTCAAAACAATAATAATTTGTTTGGTTTTGACTTAGGGGACGGAAAATTAGAAGGTAGGATAGTTCCTTCTGAATGTTATGAAACCATACCAGACCTCATTAAAAGTATGACAATACTATCGCATAAAAATAAGATTGAATTTCATTATCACTCTGTCACAAAAAAAGTTACGATCAAGACAGATAAAAAATCAAAGGTTATTCTTCATGAAGGAATAGCAGAACTTTTAGGGTTTCAACCCGGAGAATATACAGGATTGCAACAAAGTCCTTTTGTGGCCGACCCAAAATCATCCTTTCCCGTGATGTATGTGTAGGGGAGACGGGGGCACATTTGAACATTTTTTTAGAAAATCAACATATTTCTTACTTGAATTGTATTTATTGAATTTTAAATATTACAGGAGAAAAACAATGTATTTCTTCATCATATGAGCCACAAATTAAAAGTTTTCCAAATAAATTAAATATCTTGTGGGGCTTTAAAAAAGTGAAAGATTTCTGTTCAAACCTGCCCCATGTAGGGGTACCTTTGAACAAGCTAGGGGCACCTTTGAACAAGTAAACAAAATATGAAAATATTAAAAGTTTTTATGAAAAACTGGATATCTTTAAGAAATATAAAATTTTCAGAATTAAATTAGACAACTACATTTTACTGAAATTACTAATTTTTTATTATTTAACCAAATTTATATTCATCAAAGTTGATGTCAAAGCTCATTGTTGAAACAGCACGCAAGGTCCCTCCAGTTATGTTTGGTTGTGGCAACTTTTTTACAATATCCTTGAAATCTACTAAACTGATATCTGATGCCTCTGGAAAATAAAACTTATCATTCTCTTTTTTACGAAGAAATCTGACATTAAACTCTGTTTTATCCTGCAATTGCAATTCAATCTGACCAACGTAATGAAGAGTAGTTCTTTTTGTATGAAACTGAACTAAAATGAAATCGTTCACATGCAAATCTTCTAGAACAAGAATATTTTCTTCTTGATCCTCTATATCAGTAATTAAATCTTCAAAATCAGATTCATCATGCACAGAGAATGTGCCTTCTTCATCACTACTTGAATCAACAAAAATATTCTGTCTCTTGTGGGCTGATTTTAGAAAAGCAGAATTACACTTATTTTTCTTGTTTAGACGTGTGTTGGTTTCAGCTTCAATTATATTTTTCTCAGAGGTCAAAGTCAGTATTCTGGATCGTCCTTTCTTACGTCCACCCCGATTACTTTTCCGTGGTTGGGCTTTTGGGTAGGGCCTGACTTGTTCTGGAGTAAAAGAAGTTGAAGCTTGTGGACTCTCTTCATTTTCTGCAATAGCATTGTGTGCTGATTGTTATGGAAAGCATGAAATTTCAGACACTGGTCTATCGGTCACATAAGCAGGCTCAAAGTCGTCTTCTGTAAAAACTGTTGTAGAAAAGGGATAAATCCCTGTTTTGCGAAAACCAGAAATAATGTTTGCCATTGTAAATGAAAGAGTATAGGCCTTGTTAGATAAACCTGCTAAATCATGAATCGTTATAGTGCGTCCTGGATTTGCAATCATCCAATCATTGAATGCCACCATCAATTTAGATTTGAAACTTCCCATCACTGAAACATCTAGAGGTTGTAATCTATGTGTACAATGAGGTGGGATTGTTAGTAATGTAAGTCCATGTTCTTTAGCATAAATTATGGCATCAAGAGAACAATGTGCTTCATGGTTATCCATCACCACAAGAATAGGATCATCTTTTGAGCATCTTGTATGCTTTTGGATATGCTCGAGAGTTTTCATAAATAAAGCAGCTGTCATCCATCCACTGTTGGGGCTATTTGGCAAACCCAAATTCCCAATTGGTGCTCCATGCATTAAAGACTCATGCATTCGAGCCCTGGGAAATATAAACACTGGAGGAATTGTATTTCCTGAAGCAGTAATGATTCCACACATTGTTATCAAAGTTCCACGTTCAGCAGAAACAGCTTGGCCAACCCGTTTAGTACCAACTTTAGCTACAACATTTGGAGCTTGGAGGACAGTTGTCACACCAGTTTCATCAAGATTGATGATTCTGTCTGCAGAAAATGGATGCAACTTCAATGCTGAAGCTAAATTTTCTTGAAATAAGGCAACATTATGCTTATTAAAGCTTGTAGCTCGAGACAAGCTAGTATTCTCAGGCTTTCGCAAGGATAATCCAATATGCCGTTTCATAAATCCTTTCATCCAATCAATGCCAGCTATGCTGCTTTCATTCCAACTTGAGGGGAAAGAACAACCAATTTTTGCTGCATATTCAAATGCCAGTTGTCTAATCTGAAGATATGTCATCCCATAATTAATCTTAGAACACCTCAAAATATATTCTTCAAGTAAATCTTCTTGTGCAGTCGTGAATACTTGACGAAATGTGTATTTTGTGGAATACTTATTAGGTGTAGTAAGAATTTCTCCATCTGCATTTTTGGCTTTTTTAACTCTATAAAATAGTGCTGTGTTCTTAACTCCATATATATCAGCTGCATGTCTCAATGGCATTTTCTGTTCTATCACAGCTTTCACAGCTTTTTCCATATCCTCTTCTACTATTTCTGGCCCTGTACGTTTTTTTACATAATTTCTAACCATCTTGTTGATTTTCTGTAAAAAAAAATAAAAATAATAAATTAACTGTGATGATAAATGCCTATATCATCACACTATGATGATAAATGTCAAAATAAATTTTTACGTTATAAATATTGTCAATATTTTGAAAGAAAACAAACTTTTATATGGGAAAAATGACAATATGCAATATAGAAAACAATAGTTGTAATTAAAAGTAACAGAATATCAGCAAAGCTGCCAACTTTTGTGAATACTAATGTGTAGTTCAAATTCAGAAAATGTGTAATTCTTAAGGTCAAGTGTAGTCACTGTAGTTATGAATATATTCAAGGTAAAAAAAAAAAAAAAATCTAAAAGATGATATTAAAAAATTGGCTAAAACCAAAATTAAACTGAATATTTTTATTTAAAATATTTCATGCAGTATACAAAGCTCTGCACAGTATAATATACATTTTAAATCATAATAAAATTAATATATATTTTAAAAAGAAAAAGAATCCAAATACAAGACAAGAATCTCTCTTGTTAAAATACAACTTGACAAAATAAAGTGTTTTGTCTACACATAAAGTGTAGTAGTTGGTAGTCCTGCATCAGAACAACTTGACAAAATAAAGTGTTGTTTCTACACATAAAGTGTAGTAGTTGGTAGCCCTGTATCAGAACAACTTGACAAAATAAAGTGTAGTTTCTACACATAAAGTGTAGTAGTTGGTAGCCCTGTATAAGAACAACTTTCATATTAAGTATAATAACTCTTCATTAATCTCTTAATTTCTACATTTTCTAAAAAAAATCTAAAAATAATAATACTTAGATACATCCATAACTCTTTATTTCATAGTTTTAATTGTTCAATGGTGCCCCATTACATGGTATTTAGCATTATAACTATTTACACAATTAGGCTTAAGAATTTGAATAAAACAAAGCTTATGAGCTAAAGCTAACATCTTTATTTATATATTGAACAATCAATTAAAATTTTAGGGATATAAGATTGTCAACAAAAAGCTTACAACTTTATTTTGTTAAGTTTAGAATCAAGAAAGAAAAAAATACATACCTTGCCTAGACAGTAGTGTGCATGTGAAATGGTAAAGCTTTGTATCCTTGTTGCATTGAAGCAGTAGTATTGTGCTGCCATCTATATTTTAAATATATAACTTTTTTCAAGGAAAATATTTACAGTGTTCAATGGTGCCCCCCTCTCCCCTACTGTGATCTCGTGGAGCCTCAAATCATCGGTGATGTACACGCCCCTCTATTAAAAATTGTATCTGTCGAAGGAAGCGATGGCGAAATTATTAATGCTCGTTATCCAAGACCATTGTACGTACCAATTATTCGCCAGCACTTTCAAACTGTACAAATTGATATTAGATTACATTCTGGAGATTTAGTGCCTTTTGAAAGAGGTAAAGTTTTTGTAACGCTGCATTTTCGTTTACGGCAAATCATATAAAAGAGCCTTTCGTTTAATTATTTCTCATTTTCCGTTTTGATTGTGATAAAGAAGGATCAACAAAATGTTGGTGCCTTATATGTGTTGTACAAAAAAGTTCGAAGATTATTATGCAGGGCAAACAGGAAAAGGTTTGCCTTGCTATCGGGGAACAGTTTTGCAGAGAGGATATAGGCGGATTTTTTGCTAAATTGTTTCGTAGTGTGATGCCGTTTTTGATAAGTGATGCCAAAACATTTGGAAAAGAAGCATTACGAACAGGCACTATGGTTGCGAATGATATGTTATCAGGGGAAAATTTTAAATCGTCTCTCAAAACACGATCAAGAGAAACCGGGAAGAAATTAGCTAGAAAAGCAGTTCAAAAAGCAGATGAAATGATTGCCATGGAAAGCTTAAAAGGAAGCGCAAACCTACGAAACGTATCATTTCATCGAAAGTACGGAAGGTGCAAAGACGTGATATTTTTGATTGATAACAACTCCATTATACTATGGCTTTTGTAGGCTTAAAGTTATATTTTTGTATTTTCCCAGCTCCTCATTTTATTTAATAACCACCACCACCATATAAAAGCTTGCTTCTATGTTTAGTTTAATTTATTTTCTAAGTATCTTATATAGTTGATTGATAACATCTCCATTATACTATGGCTTTTCCCTTAAAGGACTCCCCCGAATGTGCTAAATCGGAATTAGAATTATTTCATCTTCCTCCAACTCAAACAGTTATTGAAAGAGGCCAATGGGTTGAATTTCACCCACTCGCCAATGTTTCTGATGGAGGACCTGTGGAATTTAATGTTTCTGGAAGCGGGGAAGATTACCTTGATTTATCCCAAACTCAGTTACATGTCAAAGTGAAAATTAAAAAAAAAGATGGTAAACCCATTGCGGATAAATGTAAAGTGGGACCCGTCAATCTATTTTTGCATTCCATGTTTTCCCAAGTTGATATTAGCCTGAACGATAGACTTGTTTCTTCAAGTAATAATACCTATCCTTACAGAGCCATGATAGAGAAGTTACTGAGTCACGGCTATGATGCAAAAACTTCTCAACTTTCCTCAGTATTATTTTTTAAAGATACTGCTGGTCATATGAATGTTGTGGATCCGGCAGATGCAAACCCCAATGAAGGATTTAGTAAATGTGCCGAAATGACGAAACTCAGTGCTTCAAATGATATGATTGGTCTATTGCACCTGGATATGTTTCACCAAGAAAGACTCCTCCTTAACATGGTTGATGTGAAAATGTAACTGATTCGCAGTAAACCAGAGTTTTGTTTATTAGCGGGTGAAGGGGATTTAAAGTTTCCCTGGAACACGTTTCCTTATTTGTTCGTAAAGTACGAGTAAGTCCTGGCATTGTCTTGGGACATGCTAAAAGCTTAGAAAAAACAACAGCCAAATACCTTATTAACAGAGTGCTTTGTAAAACTTATTCCATTCCTGCAGGCAATATGAGTTTTGTTCAAGATAATATTTTTACAGGCCAGATGCCCAATTGCATCGTAATCGCCTGTGTAGATAATGACGCATTTAACAGCGACTATAAAAAGTCCCCTTTTGAGTTGTTTAAGCATTACAATATTAATTTTATAGGCGTCTATGTCGATGGTCAACCCGTTCCTCACAATCCACTGCAACCTGACTTTGAAAACAATTTATTTATTCGAGCTTATCAGAATTTATTTACGAATGCAGAAAACAAAGGTCTTTATCTTTCAAGATCAGAATTTTCACAGGGATATTCTTTGAGAATCATCTACCATCAACACCAGAAAAACGGTAAAAGAGAAATTCTGTATGAAAAAAACATCAATAATGTTTTTAAAATTGTTACCTAATTTTATCAAGTTTAGATAAAAATGGGGAAGGGACGAGCGTCCCTTTATTATTAAGCCATTAAGGTTCTCTCCCACATAAAATAAGTATGAAAGTAAAAAAAAAAAAGTTTTTTCTTAAACACTCCTTTGTAAGCATTGAATGTTTATTGTAAAAATCACGCCTAATTTCATGATTGCAACTCATGTTGTTCCAAAAAATTTCTGATTCAATGTGTTAATTTGATGTGGGCTCCGATTATGAAAAATTCATCGCTTTGATTTATGCTTGGTAGAAATCGCGAACTGGGGAATTTATTAAGAATTATAATTTTTGCTCTGTTTCTTGTTTTAACATATGGTAACAAGAAAGAGAAAACGGATTATTTAAATTATCTATTCAGGATTTCTAAATTGTTTTCACAACGTATAATCATAATTTAATTAATTTTTAATCTATTATTAATTGACAAAAGCATATTTTTTAACTACACTCTTTATTTTTTATTTATATTTTAATTTTTAGTGTTTAAATATTTCATTGGTGCATTTTCACAGCCAGTTGGCATATTTTACAGATCATGGTTTAACACATAACCTCCATCGTTGTTGTAACTCGTTTACACTTGTAACTATAAATAATATTTGGCAATATACCAGCTCTGTCCTGCTCACATTAAAATGCTTTAAAATTAATTTAAAATTATGATCTAAAAATATTAAAATGTTGTATTGTCATCGAAAACACACATGCGTACATCATTTTTATAATTCTAGCCTATCAGGAAGTGAATGAAAAATCAATTTCAAAATTCCATCTTTAGATACATGAACCAAGTTAAATTAAATAAAAGCTATTGCAATCATGCAATAACTAGATAACCATGTTTAATCACAATTACATGCACCTTCTGATATTTGTATTCTATATACCTTTTCTTTAAATTCTTACCTTATTAGGGAGTAGCTTTCCTCTGCACACTCCTGCGTACGCCTATGCATATTATGGTTATTCGGAAAATACAACTTTTATAGAAATACCAATAGCGTACAGTTGTAGGGTTCGTGGGGCTCTAGCCCCACCAATAACTCCTAAAATTGACTCCTTTTATTTTTCCTTTTAATATAAAAAAAGTTTTTTTTTCAACTTTCTAGTATTTTATAGAATTTTTAAATGTTCCATTTTTTCCTATTTTTCTTTTGTTTATAAGGATAAACGGCATTAGAAAAACTTTTTCACTTTATGTTCTATTTGTTTTAAAGTGGAATAAAATGCTCAACGTTTGGTTTTTTTTATATAAAAAATGAAAATAGAAAAAAATTCATGTTATATTCATATTCAAATATACTGAACTGGAAGAAAAATCAGGCAGTGTTTTGTTTTTATCCACGTATCGCCCTTGCTTTAATTTTCGTTTCTCGGCCTTAGTTATTTGTAAAGTGACTTTCCGGTCCAGCGACCCAATTACCATTTTTCTTACAGTTCGCATGTCTAATTGAAATTCTCTCTCGTTCATTGGTACTTTCCGTTCTTTCTTACAGAAGCAACATTCAAATAATTTACAAGTACATGCTGATATATAAAAAACAGCATTTGCGTTTTTCCGGAAAACGTCAATCTGCTTGCGATAGCTTTCAATCCCTTTTCTGTCTTTGTAAGATTTAAGAAGACCGCGACATTTGTCGTGGTATAATCGAACTTTTCTCAAAATGCTATAGTGATCAATTATTGGGATTGAAGCTCGTTTCCAGCTCTCTTTTAACTTATTAGCAACTTCTTTACATGAGGAGGAAAGTGTAGATGTAGACAATGTTTCCTTGCTTCGGTATTATTTTGAATGCCAACATACGCACTTTATTACGTTACTGTAGGTAGGAAGCATATTCGTTGGCATATCACAACGAGACCAATATATAGGGCAAATCATGTATTTTCTTAACATCGTCATGGTGCAATAATATTCAAAGTACACTATGCAACACAATACACTTACAAAGAAAATTTACGCACTCAAATCGAGATTTATTTCACTTTGCGAGCACAGCGCCCGATTCCGTAAGCCGCTAGCTTTGAACTGAATGAGCGAGCGGTGGGAACACGTTTATCCAGTATTATTCAGAGTAAGGCTCCTTTAACTATTATAGGAGCCCTAATTCAGAGCCACGTGGGCGTATCATATGACGTAGGGAAGATTCCATGACGTAGCGCTTCCAACTTATGGAGGGGTGGAAGGATAAAGCGGGAGAATGAAAAAGCTAGAATTGCCCTTTTTTCGAAAATCCAACCCCCTTGCGGCAGTATTAAATTTTGAAATTATTATTTTTTATTAATTTTCTTTTAATCCCCATACAATATAACATCTTTTCCGCATAGGTATGTTTTGATTAAAATTAAAACAATTATTTTGAATCAAAAATCATCTAACCAAAATTAGGTCTTTTTCCAATTTTTGTTCGAAAATTCAAACTCTTTGCGGCAGTACTAAATTTTAAAATTAATTTTTTTAATTATTTTTCGTTTAATCTCCATGCAATAGAACATCTTTTCCGCATAGGTAGGTTTTGATTAGTAATATTTATTTTTTCAACATATAACATCGATCCACCCTATTCCTCATCCTTTTTTGTTAGGTAAATTATGAAAGTAATATGAGTTAAACAAAATAACAATTAAGACCACTCCGTCTTTTGAAAAATATTGTAATTTTTTTTTATTTCCACATTTATATTCATATACTTATTAAATGAATTTTATATTGGTAGTTTAAATTTGGATTATTTTTTCCACAAAATAAGTTCTCTGCAGAATATTCCAACTCCTTTTGATCCCGGAAGGCACTGGCAATAACCAGGCAATTTTGCACTGGTTCTTTGACAAATGCCAGTGCTAGAACATTCTGAGTTATTATAACAACTTGATATTATTTTTGCAAGTTCGGTTTCAGCTTTTATTTTTCCATTTTCTTGTCAGTCTCGTCTGTTTGTTTTCTGTTGATTAGATTTCACCTCTGAATTGACAGGCACTATTGTTGAGGTGCTTGCAGTCATTGCTATCAATTCATAATAATCCTGACTGGTTTCGGTAAAATTTGGTTCAAACACGGCTGTGTCAGTTTTATCCTGTAGAATATCTGCAAAATGAAGTTTGCATTAGTTAAGTTAAACTAAGAAACATTGCATTCACTTTTGAAAATGGGTACTTAAAAAGTAAACTAAAGATACTTATTATAAGCCAAATTAATGCATGAACACAGGCTTGAGTTAGAGGTCTGCACGGGACCGGGCCTGGCCCGAGACCCGTACCCGGCCCGGTGGGGTGAAGGTGGATTTTCAAACGGGCCGGCAGAATTAGAGCAATTTTTTCAACGGGCCAAGCCGGCAAAAAATTGAATGGGCTATCTGGGCCGATAAAAAAATTTAGTGGGCCTACCGGCCCGATATAAATATTTAATCAGAACCGATAAAATATGAGCTATTTTCAAAGAATATGGTTTTCGCAAGAATAACTATAAATGAGCATCATGAGCCCATGCTAGTTTAACAACATAAAACAGAGATCGACACCGGACAGTTATATGGGCTTAATATTTTTTTTAGCAGCCGGCCCGAGATGAGGCTTGCATTTTTTTTAGAAATAGACTTAATTGCTTTCAGGATGTGTAGAGCAGGCAATATGTTTTGTAAAAGTATTAATAGCGATAATGAACTTCTGTTAATGTAATCTTTAAAAATATACCTTAAAGGTGGTTCTTAAATTCTTACTCAACAACGCGAAACCTTGACTCATTTTCTGACTCATTTTTAACTATAAAGTCATAAAATTGACAAGCCTGACTGCTGAAGGGATATGGAATCGAATAGCGTTTTCCATTTTTGATAAATAAATTACTTGTCGATATATAAGAGATGCTTGTCACGTGGCTTCAGATTTTTCCCCTTTTCCATGCTGTCGCTTCCGGAAATTCGATTCAAAACGCTAACTTTGACAGTATTTTCTCAAAGTTATATTGCTTTTATCAAAAAATGAATAATACCGTTCGATTACACAGTTTCTGAATAAGAACACCTGTCAATCTTATGCGTTTCCGAAAAGGAATGTATTTAGAAATGTATCAGAAAGTAGCTCCTTTGGACTTGAGAAAAGCTTTAATAAATGACAGAGAAATATTTTCATAAATCTACTTTTTATTATACAGCTTCAAAATTTATGATGGTTTAACCCTCTTTTTTTCTGTTTATTCTAAACTAAATTAATTTTTTTAACCCTTATTTGAATGTTGAAAGTCTTAGAATCTAAGTAATTATTAATGTTGCTATTGTGTATTTTCTGTCTTGCGAACAAACACATCGCGATTTTAAAATATACTTTAAACTTTTCCCATAAATATTATGTATGCAGTATTCTTTAAAAGAATCTTAATTATATGCTAAAAATCTCAATTTTTTCAAAATAGTAGAAATTGTGTCAGGCCATATCGGGCCGGGCCTGTTTTCACTGATTTCTGTACGGGCCGGGCGGGGCCATGAACTGTAATATAAAATATACTGAAAATATAAACGGGCCGGGCCGGGCTCGGGTCGAACTTTTGATTTTTGCACCGGGCCGGGCCCGGGCCTGGAAATTCCGGCCCGTGCAGATCTCTAGCTTGAGTCCTGCATCGAGCCGGGTTGATGCTAATTGATTTCAGTACGGGCAGGGCTGACTTTAAATTTTTCGGTTTTGACTCTTTCGGGTCAGCGCGGCGCCGGGTTGACCGGAATTTTCAAAGAGTGCAAAACGAAGAAACCTTTTGAGATTCATCACATGATCTGGATAAAAATCCTACTAGAGTGAGAGAGAAATCTGAACTTTTCACGAATCGAGAAGAGTGCTAAAACTCTTAATATAAAACAAATCTGTCAATTTTAGTGGACTAAACAGACACTGAAGTCTAATAAGCGATAATTTAAAATGAATGATCGTCATATCGACGAATGTGAAAATAAAGTAGATAGTTTATTTCGAAGTAAGCAGAGTATAACTTTTAGTTATCACGTAGTGAGAAGCATTTGCTGGTTTAAGGTGAGCTATCATATTAAAGTTGAATAGTGAAAATATGAATGTATATCTAGACTTCAGTGAAGACAAAAGTTATTTAAGAACACAGGAGATTTATTCAATCGAAGGTACTCACATATTATTACAGCATCGTAACACTAACAACTTGAGATGAAAAACAGTTTCGGTTTGAAGACAATATATCACTGAGCACAGAACGATGGTATTTAGCATGTAGACGTAGACAAAACAAGAAACAAACTTATTCAACACATTAAATATATTTAGATATTATTGCACTAAGCTGCTTTAACTTAAACACTATTGCCATTAAACACCACGACCATCATTCACTTTTAAACAACATTAATAATAAAGGTATCTCATCGCCACGACGATATCTTTTGAATTACTACCGCCGATCGCTTGATCAATCCATTTCCAAAGTACACCGATGTAAAGATTCAGCAACTATTTATACTAGCAGAATGTCGGCTAATTACTAGAAACACCCACTTCACTAGAACCATCCACCGAAATTAGCATACACGTGCCATTGTTGATTCGACGTTCGATCTCCCAATCCGAACGGCCTACGTGTGTCGCCATCTAGTGAGCAGTAGAGTCACTACCTCAGATGTACTTACGATATTTATGATGTGACATGGCTCTCGTTAGAAGTAAAAAGTGTGTTTGTGTTTCAGTATTTACGTTTTAATGATGGACTAATTAAAAGGTGTTTGTTCATGACAACGGCTTAAATTATTGAAATAGTAAAGTGTAAAAGGTAAGAAAAACGATGTATTCATAAAAGTAAAGTGTATATTATATTTAATAAAGGTGAAACTTTAATGTTTATTACTTAATATGAGGAATGCTAAGAATGTATGAGTGATAATGAATGGTAGTTTTTATGAAATACTTTATGAAAAGTATTTAAGTAATTGTGTTGCTTGAGTCAATAAGACTAACATATATGCTGGAGGCATGTGATTTTCCTGACAACGAACTCATGAAATTAATTCTTATTTTTAATCTTATTCTTATTTTTCATCTACCAAGAAAATCTTTGTTTATTCAATAAAATAATCTTTCGGCTGTAAGAAATATTTTCGAAGTTTAATCCTTTCGCTACCAAATCATTATTTCGCGGATTATCTTTGAAAGGGCGTTATAACGCAAATGTTGACCTTTAATGATGCTAAAAATTATACGATTGACTTATTTTATGCATTTGAGGTTCATTGTTTTCTTCATAACTAAAAAACTAGTCGTTGGGGGCCACCATAATGCTTACCCATCATGGATATGCATAATGTAAAATATTAAAATAAAAATGTGTAAACTACTTATAAAATGCATTGCAATTCAAATAAAATCGTGGCTTGATGACGTCCTAAACTTTAAAGGCTCGATTACTGAATTGCTTGTAATCCCTTAATTTATTGTCGATTTCTTTATTTCTCGAGGGGCATTTTTCTATGAAATAAGAGTATAATATAAAATTAGTGTGCATAGCCTGCGAGCTCAATTCCATCAGTTTAACTGAGCACTTTTGTTTTTATAAAACCTGAGTGATTGCTCCTCGACGCTTCAAAACATCGTGTGCGATCAATTGGTCAAGAACTATAATTTAGTAACTGCTCAGACGATTAATTTTCGATAGTTATCAACTGTTATGTTTTCTTTCTTTTTTTTTTCTTTTTTTTTATGTGTGTGTGTGTCACCACTTTTTCCGAATACCAATCTTCGCCTTATTTTATCTCGGAAGTTTGTTATTAAATAAGGTAAAGGTTGCTATTAGTAAATAGTGGTTACAAAAGTGTGTAGCAGTTGGCAACTATGTTTGTCTATGTTCTCAGCTAATTAATTACTTTTAAGTTTTTATTATTTTTTTTCATACCTAAGTGTATTGTATTTTAGTAACATTTTAATGATTATAATTCTATATTGCATTTTTAGGTGACTGCTAAATTATGAGCCCTCTAAAAGTGGATGAAAAGCATCACAGTGTTTGCTTCTGTCGGGATTGTTAAGTTAACTTAATACTGCTGACCAGGCCCCTGTTTACTGGGATTTGTGACTCTTTTAACCAAGGACGAGCTGAAATGTACAGTAGTGCTTAAGCTGAGATTTCATTGTAACTAACTATAACTTTAAAATGGGTCTTTTTTTTTACCCAAAATAAATTATTTTCACAGTAAACTTTCTCTGGTCATGCTTATAAGACTAAAAAAAAGTTGCATTTTATTTTAAAACTAGTATATACCCCCCGCCCCCCCCATCAAAAATGACAGGATATTGACTCAATATTCAATTTTTGAAATAGTTTAACGAATGGACAAAACATTCAAATTAAACATTAAAAAATAAATAAATAAAAAAAAATCCATGAGTGAAATTTTCTGTAAAAAAAGTGTTATCAATGAGTTTTTAAAGAGCTTGACTCACCATATAGCTCATTTTTTGATTATATAAGCAAAATTAAATGGAAATTACTCGGTATTATTTATTCCGTATATTTTAATTACGTTTCATAAGAAAAAAATAATTTTATTTACGATGGAAACAAAATTTCAAACTTTGTTTGCATTATCTACCAGTAGATGGCGCCCTCTTCCCTTATGCGGTCCAATGTTGCTTGTGATTGCCAAGCAAACCGCCTTGACTGTCTTTCTCTAATTAATCGCCGTCTACGTTCAATCAGCGTTTCATCATTTTCATCAGGCATCGCTAAAACGATCTTTAAACTATATAAAAAACAATAAAAACTGATTTGATTGAACAGATTCAAATCCTCTGCATGTTTGAACTTTGAAGGGGGAGGGGGTTGAGACCTATAGCTGCACGGCTGTAGTCCCGAATGATCCACAACCGCGTGTTTAAAACAGCAGTTAAAAGATCAACCACGGAGTAAGATAGATGGAGGGGAAAGTACCGTTGAAATTTTACAATACAGTTTTTCTCCTCATAGATGGCGCGACAGTAAACTGACGGCGATCTTAGCCTGCTTCTGCAATGCTTTTCAATGCGAAAAACATTCATTTTTTAAACGTTTTTTATTGCAAATTTGAACTTTAAAAAAGTCAAACAAGTAGTATTTTCATTAAATAAAGTTTTCTTCACACCACGCATATATTTTAATAGATATTTGGCGTTTCGATTGCTTTTTATAACTCTTTAAATAAGAGTTCATCCTGACAAAAACATCTGAATAGTCATTTAAAAATAAATATCACGGATATTGTACTGCGAAGAAATACGGAATAATTTTTAGAGATTAAAAGTATTATTCAAATTTTAGGACCCCCCCCCCGTCCTCTTTCTATGCACAAAAATAATAAATAAATAAAATTATAGATATTTAACTCCTTAAAAATACCTCTAACTAATAGAATTCAGTTTTAAATGTAGTTTTATAATTTTTCTGTTGTAACTGCCCTTTAATCTATTTAAAATTAAATCTTTTGATTGAACTGAACAGCTAACTAAACAAATTAAATTTTTAAATTGCACTTACATGAATCTAATAAGAACAAGATTAGAAAATCTGCAGCTAACATTTTTTACTTACTAATTACTACAAGTAATATTTCAAGTAGTTTCAGTAAAATTAACTTTTAAAATAAATCCCTAATTACTCTAGATATACAAAGGAGCGGCTTATGGGGCTCAAGCATTCCCCATTCAAATAAAGACATTTTTTTAAGCGACACAAATTAAATACTTGATTTAAATATTTCATTATTCAACTCTGTAGATAAAAACTACTGAAATATTAATTAGATTTATAGTCTACTACTCAGCTACGAGTATAGTATATAGTAGGCACATCAAATAAAAACTCAAATATAAATACATTTTGATTATCTAAGTTTTTTTTAAATGATTTTTTACATATATATATCAGGAGTGATTGTGGGTTATATACTCAAATTCGTTTTTTTTTTTTTCATATACAGTACTGAGATTCTGTTTTTTCTGATAGTTAAATTCATACAATAAGACTAAAATATAAATTCCATATGATTTGTAAACATAATTAAAATTCATAATTTGACCTCCATGTAATAAATTTTATATCCTCTCCTCCCTCTCTCCATACAAAAACGTTTTCTCGCTAAAATTTCAGGTATTTTTTCATGAACCCACAATCACCCCTGATATATATATATATATATCCTGTAGCTATTCTTATTTTCATTTACAGGCTATAGCTAAAATACAAAAACTAATTTCCAAGAAATCTATAAAGTGATTTTCACACATTTGCATTTACATCAGGAAATGAGAATTTTCTTTTTTAAAATTATGCTCTCTTGTCAGGAAACAAGAATTCTCGTTTTGGAATAAGAGTGTGCTCCACAATGTCCTTGAATTTTCATACCACTATTTCAAGTAGTAATTTCTGCTTTATTAAGTTGCAGAATTACTATTTGGAAATAGTGTTACTCAAATTCAAAGACTGGTGAGTGTATTGAATATTTTATCAAAAATTGTCGATGTGAGTATGTAAAAGATATACTTGCTATATTTTGACAACATTTTTTCTGGCAACCTAATCGTAGTTTCATATATTTAAATTCATATAAGTATTTTTTTTTTCAATATTTATATAATTTGTTTAATATAAAGAAGCCATTTATCTCTTTTTATATGCAGGTAGAACAAAATTGTATATATAAATAATTTTATATATATAAATAAACATAAAAGTTTATTAGGTTTGTTTTCATAATTCTGTATATAATTTAAAAACATATCTAACTTTCTGAAGCCCGGATTACGCCAAACCGTTAAAAAAAAGTGCCAAGGTCTCTATAGTTAAAAAATGTCGATTTCTCTATTTAAATTGACATTTATTGTGTTTTGGTGGTTAAATTATGGTATGTAGTTGTAAAAGGGAGGAATGGGATTGATTTTGTAAAGTTTTTGGTAGATTTATTATATTTTTTGTACGTATATTTATTGTAAAATAATGTGTTTAGGAAAAGGTAAGTCAATGGGTTCAATTTGATCGATTAATCTTAGCATTTTTTTTTAATTTAAAACTTTTAATTTCCTTTAATAAAACAAGTATATTGATTCCCTTTTATTTCAAGATTATGAAATTTAATATTATTTATGTAATCACAAATTATAAGAGCGGAAATGCTCTTTTTATTACATCTTTCTGCTGCGATACATTGACCAAAGTGGATCACTATTGTCACGTCACTAATACTTGTAGCAGGCCCGGTTAAAGACGCACAGCGACATCTCGGAGGCCCCGGTCTGGGGGTCATGATCGGTGAAAATATATCGAAATTTTCCGGAACTGCTTTCCTCCGAACGGCTGCAATAGGTAGCTTTATACTTTTTTGTATTGAAAGCTACCTAAAATTAGTCATCCGACTCTATGCAAAATTCTAATACTATGAATGTGTTCTAAAGGAAATGGATACGTAAACAATATGCAGTCCCCCAATAGTATATTTTTTCTTCTATATTTTAAGATGCTTTGATTAATTTTTGGATCTATGTTTGTTGCTTGCCTCATAGACATTTGTTTGAACATACTTTAAAAATTTATACAAGATCAGAAATACATTTTTATTTACCAAATTTTAATGCATTTCAATTATTGCAATTCAATCTTTATTCGATACTAGCTGACCCACCCGGCAAATCAAAAGTTCATATGTAACGTAAAAAACTAAAACTCTCATTAAAAAAATTCAAAAATCTCTGCATGAATTCCAAATAAACTTTATTGAAAGTAGGACAAATTTAATTATATTGGGAAGAAGATTGAAACCAAATTCTTCTACTGATGTAGAAAAATCGTAGCAACACGCGAAAAAATGCTAAAGTTCGCAATAAAAAATCGCATAAATTTCAAATATCACAGAGGACAAAATTTATAGTATTTGGCTAAAAGATTAAATCAGTATGTCAAAAACCGTGGCAAAACGCGATAAAACTGTAAAAATCGCATGAATAATTAAAAAATCGCTGCATGAATTTCGAATAAACTTTATTGAAAAAAGGACAATGTTTAGTATAATAGGCTGAAAGATTAAAAGCAGATTCTTTTACTGGAAAAACTGCCGCGAAAACACAATTTAAAAATCTCTAAATATTAAAAAATCGCAGAGAATAAAATTTACTATAGAGCTAAAATATTGTAACCGGAATTTCTTCACGGACCCCGAGAAATCGCGGTGTACAAACTTTACTATAGTAGAATAAAAGTTTGAAATGGAATTCTTTTTACAAATGTCAAAAATCACCTGTGGAACGCGGAAAAAAAAATAAAAAAATTGCATAAAAAATTAAAATTTCTGTACGAATGTCGAATAAACTATATAGGAAAGAGAACAAAGCGGAGCTTAAAAGATTGAAACCGTATTCATATTTCTAACGTGGAAAAAATTCGAAAAAACGCAAAAAAAAAAAAATTAAAATAATCCAAAAAACTAGCTTTGAGAGGCATAATTATAGATATACAGGTATACCTTCCTGCCAAATCTCGTAGCTCTACATGCAGCGATTTCTTCCAAACATAGCAGACAGACACACAAACAGAAAATTCTATTTTTATCAATAGATGAAGTGCTCATAAACAGTCGTAGCTTTTAAATATGTTTTTCTTTCTTATATTTCACATACAAAAATGTGTAATAATTACGATGGTGTTATAAGCGCTTCATTAACGAAAAAAAAAAAAAAAATTATATATCTGAAGTGCATTATTAATTATTTAATAAAGTCATTTTTCTGCTCTCAGTATAACACATTTCAACCATCTTCAAACAAGAAATACACTGTAAAAAAATCAGTATTTTTACAGCAAAAAATGCTGGCAATATGGGTGCCAGCATATTTTGCTGTGAATTTACAGCAGTTTTGTTTTTCATGGATAAACAGCACTTTTGTAAATTCACAGCATTTTTTGCGATTAATTTTACAGCAGTTCAGTTTTTTTATTTTACAACAGATTTGTTAGTTTCACAGCAGTTTTTGCTGTTAATTTTAACGCAATTTTAACAGCATAACTGTAAAACTTTTAGTATTTGTTCTTGATATTTCTTGTAATTGAAAATTCAAGCACATACTCATTTACAGCTTACTTGAAAAATACAACACATTGTGTTGTAAAATTAGATCTCGTACTTGAAAATTCAAGCACATACTCATTTACAGCAAACTTGAAAAATACAACACTTTGTATTGTAAAATTACATCCCATACTTGAAAATTCAAGAACATACTCATTTACAGCAAACTTGAAAAATACAACACATTGTGTTGTAAAATTACATCCCATACTTGAAAATTCAAGCACATACTCATTTACAGCATACTTGAAAAATACAACATATTGTGTTGTAAACTTACGTCACTGTACTTGAAAATTCAAGCACACATTCATTTACAACACAAGGTGTTGGCAATTTTTTTACCCGCACGTTGTGTTGTAATCAGTCATATTCATTTTTTACAGTGTGCTACTTACCGTCAGAGGTCTTTTTAAGGCGAAACCGTTTCGTAGTTGTCAATATATCGAAGTTGGTAAACACAGAACACGTAAGCACACTTTCTTCTGGCATGTGCAGCTCAAAAATCTTAACAGTGCTACCAGTAGTGCTCAGAATCATGTTACTTGGTAGAGGTCTATGTTCATCGGGTTTCTCTATGCTCCACTCAAAAGATATAGATTCTTGAGGAAGGTTAGCATGTTCTCTAACATTCACTTCAATTGATTCTCCAGTGTACACAAACCCAAGATCTGACAAAATATTTTTTTTTAATTTTTTTCCCTCTTAATGATTTTATATTTTAGTATGAGATAGATAAACAAGTGGGGTAAGTGTGATCGAAGATCGCTCAAAGGGTTTCGTTTAATATTCCTTTCAAAACACTTTATCCTTTCTTTAATAAATCCAAATAAGTTTCATTTAGCAACAACAACAACAAAACGTCGTGTTTTTTATAAAGTAAAAATTTAGAAGGTCTTTGTTTTGTTTTATCGAATATCTAAACCAGCCGGATAGCGGGCGAGGCCCGCTATTATATTCTGTCATAATAATAACCGTCATACGGACTAAATGCAATATTAAAAAAAATAATTTCAAAATTAAACAAATTGTACACTTTCAAAATGTTAAAATATGCGAATATTTCCATAATCTGATTTTTATCACGATTCAATGTTTCTCAAACTTATATATTTGCTATTCTCTATTATTTATATTGATACTCGCTTTGTATTATTCTCAAAAATTTGAAAAATTAGTTAAACTTCCAATAGGATGTCAGATTTTCCTTTTAATACTCTAATGACGTGATATTAATCTGCTTTGTGTGCATACACATACTCATACTCCTTGTATTAGTGAGAAATCTTAGACATTTTCCGTTTTATTACTACTATGATGTCAATCAATTTTATTTCATATTTATCTTTTTTTCAATTGGTGAAACTTTTTATTTCATTCTCATTTTTCACGTGGAAATCGTCTGATAGAAAATTAATTATTTTAGAAAGAATTTCATTGTGGATTTTAAATCTTTGGCATCTGCTATAACGAAAAATGTTTCAATTTAATAGGAAAAGGCTGTTAGAATTTTGGTTTTTTATCTCTATTTATTAAAATAGAACGAATTTTTCAAATTTTAATATTTTGAGCCCTTCACAGCTGGTATTCATCTATATACACAAAGTTTCAACTCTATAAGTTACATACTTTTTGAGAATGGCTCTGTGACGGACAGACAACGGAGCGGGGGTAATAGGGTTTCGTGAGATGAACGAAACCCTAAAAAGGGTTTCTTTTACTACCACTGATTTCCGGAAACGTTTTAGAATATTTATAGTGTAATCAGTTTCCTCGAACTGAAATATCGGTTTTTAGTATGCTCAATTAAAGATTTTCAGCTGCATTTATACATGCCAGGATGAAAAAATAATTATTAATGTTAGTTTTTAGGGTTTCATTCATCTCACGAAACCCTATTACTCCCGCTCCGTTGTCTGTCCGTCACAGAGCTGTTCTCAGAACCTATATAACTTACAGAGTTGAAACTTTGCGTATATATAAATTAATACCTGCTATGAAGCTCAAAATATTAAAATTTCAAAAAATCTTATTATTTTAATAAATAGAGATAGAAAACTAAAATTCTAACAGCATTTTCCTATTAAATTTAAATTTTTTCCGTTATAGCAGTTACCAACAATTAAATATCATCAATCATAGAAACTCGACAGAGTTTCTCGCCAAGCATAAGAAACAGCAATGCATTGAACCGTAAATGAAAGGAATTTCCGCCAACGGATGCCAAACGATTTTACAAATTTTCTTTTTTTAACTCTGTCTAGTTTATATTTTGCGGACGGGACAAAATGGGTTTTTGACACATCTATATCTCGCGTTCTATTTATGATAGAAACAAAATTCTTAATTCTATGGAATGGGGCGTGCCAAGGGACTAAGAATTCAAAAGTAAGATATGTTATTACACTCGACCCAAGTAAGCTTCCTATTATAAAAAATCGTAACATTTAAGGTTCGTTTACAGGGTCTCACAAACGATCTTTTGATATAGTGCTAAAGAGTTGTGTAATTATCCGATTTTTACGCGGTTTGCAGCATTTGAATTATTTTTATGAGTAGTTCAAATGTTTAATATTTCGTGTAAAAATATTAATTAGTTTTTTATGTATACCACTTTAAAGTGATTTATTCCTATACTTAAGATGAAGCAAAAAAAATTTTAAATGGTCTAACTCTTTAAAAAAAAAACGTATGCGCATGATGTTAAAATATGTTACTACGAATGACCTAAGTTAGCTTGCTATTGTAAAACAGAATTGTAGAATTTACTGTTCGTTTGATTTGTCACCTGATTTATGTGATGGTTCACATTTTAATCTTATTCGTCATAGCAATTTAAGATTAGAAATTAAGTTCGGAACGACTTTAGCGCAAACATACTCTTTACTAGTGTATGCTGAATTTGAAAATCTAATTGAAATCAACAAATCTTGCAATATTCTGTATGATTTTGGAAAGTAATGAATACATCGCAAATTCATACAATTTTATCTCGTGATCCTGTTTCTGCGAGATATTTTGCAGGCATTTTCCCTTCTGACAAAATACCTAATATTCGAAAATTTCTCTGTGCATTAGTTCTCAATACTGATAAACACAATGAAAAAGGATCCCATTGGCTGGCAGTTTACGTTCACGACAAAAAAACTCTTGAATTTTTTGATTCGTACGGACTTCCCCCCGAAACCTATGGAGAAGATATCACAAGATTTGTGAAGAAGTATCATCGTATAAACTGGAACAAGGCAATGTTTCAAAGTTTAACGTTCAATGTCTGTGGACAATATTGTATTTTCTTTCTTGTAAAATGATGTCAAGGACTTTGTATGAATTCTATTACAAATGTATTATCCAGAAAGAAGAATGATTTTCGAATGTATCAATTTGTCAAAGAAACATATGGTGTAAACACGATTTAAAAAAAATAAAAAATATATATTTGTCTTATATAATGTCTGTTTTTTTTAATCCGATCACATATGTTAGATTACATTAAAAATTATTTCATTTGTAGTTTTAGAAAAAAGTGCATGTATACATTTTTCTAACAAAATCATAAAAGTATTTCGTCGAAATACTCAAGAAACTATAAAAATCGAAGTTTTGACTTTTTTTTTTCATTTAAGGCATGGAATTACTCAAGTTAGTACATCCTTCGACTATTCTGATTTCTGGGCCGACAAGCTCAGGTAAGACAGTATTTATTAAAAATTTAATTGAATACAAATATTTTCAACCTATGCCATCAAGAATTATATACTGTTATGGAAGTTATCAACCCCTTTTTAATTCATTGAAAGATGTACAGTTTGAAGAAGGTTTACCCTCTATCCTTAACTCCCTGCATGATGCTTTAATTATTATGGATGCTATAATGTCAGAGTAAGCCAGTGATGTGCGATTCAGCAAACTTTTCACGAAAGGCAGTCATCATCGAAATCTATCAGTCATTTTTATAACGCAAAACTTGTTCCATCACGGTGAAGAAATGCGAAATGTTAATTTAAATTCACATTATTTGATATTGCACAAGAATCCTCGAGATAAAAGCCAAATAATGCATTTAACAAGACAAATCTTTCCTTGAAAAACCAAGGCTTTTCAAGAAGTTTTTAATGATGCTACTGCGTTACCTTTCAGTTACTTATTCATTGATTTAAGACCAGATTCTTTTGAAATCCTGTGCATACGCACAAGAAAGTTTTCTGACGATAAACATTACGTGTATGAACTTCACTAAATCATTTGTCCAAAGAACGTCATCCAGTGAACAAGTCGTCCGTTGTTGTTGAATTCGAGGGTTTTCAGATAAATTCGAGTGATTTTATTATCAAAGAACTCCCTTTTTATGCAGTGGAACATGGGTACCATGCTCGTTGGAGTTTTCGCCCTCCGCATCCAAGGGAGCAGTTATCCTTCAAACAAAGAAAAACTTTTGCATGGTTAACTCGTTACCACATGGTTTGCAATGGAATAGTGATGATTTACCCTTTTCAGCATTAAAGCCTATACATTCATCTTTGTTTATTTCTTATAAGAATGTTTATACTAAAGGATTAGAAAAAGCAAAGTTTTTAGAACGAATTTCCGGACAAAGGACTTTAAATTTGAATGATTTCAACTGCCCCAAGATTGATTTATTAAAAATTTCAGAGGCAAACTGTCCTTGTCACAAATGCGGTTTTAAACACTGTGCTTTGACGAAAGCCTTTTCTTATGGCATGCATATAAAGGAAGGATTAACCTCAACAGCCATCATTTCGACTCAGGATGTTGACCATAGAACATCTTAAATTGCTAAGCAAGACAAAGCAAAAAGCAGCCTTTCTTAAAAAGTGTCCCAATAGTATTATAAAAGGTGTTTCTGAATGCGCCTTAAATCTTTTAAAAGGTAATATACCTGTCTCCAAACGTCAAAAGAACAGATTAACTGCTTATAAAAGAACATTGCGTCGACTGGGAGATAAAATAGTACCTTTGTTTAAGAAAAGACGACTCCTCGTTCAAAAAGGAGAAGGTTTTTTGTCTATACTTATTTCTGCTGCAGTGTCAGTGCTCAGTACGCTGATAAATAGAGTTCGCTCGTAAATTCAGACTTGTTCCTGCTGACAGAGATCAAGCGTTTCCCGATGAACATTTAAGTGATTTAGATAAGCAGATTTAGACTATTTTGAAAAGAAAAATAG
Source organism: Maratus michaelseni (assembly GCA_963931845.1). NCBI lineage: Eukaryota > Metazoa > Arthropoda > Arachnida > Araneae > Salticidae > Maratus > Maratus michaelseni. The sequence continues at coordinate 21,043,959 of OZ007597.1, forward strand.
AGGATGACGAAAAAGCGAAACTTTACACACAGATTTTGCAAAAGTTTGTGTCATTCCCAGATGTGAACGTGGTGATACCCCCCCGAGCAACTACTTTCTGAGAAATCCTCTGAAATGTCTCCTGATATAGAAAATGAAATTCTAAATTCTGTTCCTGTTAAGCAAAAGAAAACTGCTGTTAAAATTATGGAATTTTTGAAACAAAATAAAATTTTCTTTACAGAAAATAAAGAACTGAAAATAAATGATTCTGTAATTATCGGATCAGATGTTGTCCAGTTAATAAATTTTTTATTGAGAGATAGAAGTAAAAAACCTTCTGCTTTTGATCAGTTTCAAGAACTTTTAAAAAATATCAACTTCCCTCAAGAATTTATAAAAAATAAGCATTTAAAGTATGAACAGAAAATTATTTTTGCAAGACCTGAACCCAAACATTCGAAAAGAAAATCTTCGCCTTACAAAGTCACTGTGCCAAAAACCATGATTGAAAATGTAAAAACAATGTTTGAGATTTCAATGTATGAATTAAATAAAAAATAATTTTTTTTTTAAATAACCATAATTGTGTATTTGCAATTTCTTTTTTAAATATATCTGTTTGAAGTATATACGAACTTTCTTCTTAAAATGTATATAACTATTTTTTTTTCCTGGAAAAAAAAAAACTTTTCTTTCGAAAGATTAAAAAAAAATCATCATTTCATTTTCCTGAAAATATAAATTATCATTTTAATAGAACATATTTTTTCTCAAATGAGTACAAAAACTACACTCAAAATGAAAAATAAAAGTTAATTTTATTTTAACTAAACATTTACATATTTTTCATTATACATGTTCTCTAAAAAAAAAAATTAATAAAATGAAACATATATATTCTTAAAACGGAACAGTTCTTGCAACATTATCTAGTTATACCCATAAGGTATCGTTGAAAAGTCATCTTTTAAAATTCTTTTGTCATAGACGATTCTGTAGCGTTTCTTTTCTGGTTTATTCACAATTTTTCTCCTTTTAGCCTCTCGCACTATTTTTGACGGGTTTTCAATAGAAATCAAGCATCACTGTCCATAGAACATACTAAACTTTTTATGGATTCAAAGTTTATAAGCTGTGAATTCTTGAAGTTTAATCTGAAACCCCTAACCTTGCAACAAGTCTTTCCCTTTTCTGTTTTGTATGCATAGTTCTTTGCACCTCCTAAAAAAAAAAAAAAAAAAATTATACATAAGAAATGTGGGACAAACAACTTTTTTTTTTTCATTATACATTTTTCTTAGAAAAAGAAAATTAAAACATTCTATTAAAAGATTTACCTGAAACGAAAGTCGTAATTGTATCGCCGTCGAGTTCGTCTGTAAAATCCTCTAGAAAGTTTCCTGTAGAAGGGTCGTTAACTCCAGTGGTTGCATATATTATTGAGTCTATATCGTGGTATAGTACATTTCTTCCTAACTTATCCATTTCGGAGTAGAGTTTTAGATGGGCCCAAGCAGTTGTGAATGCAGCCAGGAATACATTTGTACTGGTGTCTTGTCATACAAAATCTTTTGCTGCCTCCCAATGTATGGCTGCCACTTCTGAAGTTGGTAAATATATATATCTTTTATCTAATTATTAAAAAAAGAGAAGAGAATAATAATAATAAAAAAAAAATTGATATGTACAATATGTCTTGGGGACTATGTATAATAATGTGTAAAAAACATGTATATAAACTATTGTAATGAAAAAAAAATACCTTTTTTGTGGAATCCAGTAAGATTTTGTTAAATTTTTCTACAGAATCAATATAAGAGATTTGTCCCTTTTTACAGTTCATTCCCCATCTAAAAAAAAAAAGTTAAAATATTTTTTTTAAAAATAGTATGAAACGTATCGTATCATAGAGAAGAAGAAAAAAGGGGGAAAACATTAGAATTAAACTTACCATCCCCAGAGAGTATTTAACGCCAGTTTGGCAACTGCCGCCGACCTGGATTTTTTATTATTGCCTCATAGTTCAACTTCACACCTTCCCGCTGTTCATATTTTTTTATGTAATTTAGACGTTTTTGAGTAGTTGAGCACTCAGGTGGCCAACCACTACTCTCCTGTTTTATTTTTAAAAATAGATCAGTGTAGGTTCGAAATAAAGAGTCTGAACTGTTTTCAAAGTGATAAACCTCAAAAAACGGGAAAAAGTAATATATACATATGAAAGTACTAAATAGGTAGGTACATAGATATTTTCATTTGTGAAAAACAGAAAAAAAAACCTTATTCTTGTAATCTGATATCCTTTTCTAACTGCTAATTTAACCTCTTCTGTTATCCACGTGCCAATAATGGCGCGTTCATCTGCAGAGTGCTGGCATGGTGTTTTTTGCAAAGTTTCTACACAAGATTTGCATGGCGGAAACATCAATTACCCATTGCATTTATATGGCAAAACTGGTAAATATAGATCGGAAGGCAGCAAAACTTCGCATTTAATAATACAAAAATACTCTTCTAAGTCAGAGAAATTCTCAGTTATAATCTTGGGGTGGCCAACAGGATATTTGCAGACAATCTATTTCGAATTTTAGTTTGCACAAATGAAAAATTCAAAAAAATCTTTCGATAGCAGCACTATTTGCTGGACATATTTCAAGATGTGCCACTAATGAACAGAAGTCTTTTGAAATCTCACAAGCTTTTTCAATACTTCTCCACCAATTATATGTATCAAAATATGTATGTATTATTACATAAATACTTCTATGCAAGCTGTTCCAAATAAATGAAATCTTTTCATAAATCTTTTAGCCAGATGTTACCTTTATATTGATATCGTTTAAGAAACAAAATGGCTGACAGCGGGAAAATATTTTTTAACAACCTCCAAAATCCGGAATCGTTATGGTCCCGACGATTCTGGATTTTTGAGGTTCAACTGTATAAGATTATAAAAAGTATTATAAGAAGCTAACATTATTATTTCACAATAGCTTTTGAAACACAACAAAATTGATAATGCAGAATGCGGCAGGTATTTGAGAACACACATTATAGGCAAAAACCTCCCAGTACACCATAGCTACAAATTATTTTCTGTTACACGTAAGCATATTAGAACCTAGACTGAAGAAATTAATCTTCTTAAAATTCGCCCGGTCATTCGTCTTTTAATAGTGAAATGAAGGCTGGCAGGTTTGATGTGGGAACCACTTTATACAAGAAACAACATTGTCAATGATATGACATTATCAAGACACCAGAATTCATCAGTTGTGTCTGTAAAAATCCTAGGAATTCTATCAGGGTACTCGTTAAGGAGCTGCAGGTTCATGAGTCTCTCTCATCCAATGCATGATTCATAAAAACCTTTGTAAGAAGGGACATGATAAGGAGGTGACAGTTCTTGTTCAATAGCCTCCTTAACAAGCTGAAATAGGGAGCCAGGAATTCTGTATTCCTCTAACGAGAAAAACTTTGTGCAGAATCAGAAAGTGAACTGCACACAGATCGGTGACTATGTAAAATTGTCAGATTCTGATCGTCATGCACAGAAAATTCCCCGTCTCACAGATGGTTCCAGGGTGTTGTGAGCTAATCCACGACCTAATCCCTCTACATTTCTTTCTTCAAGGTATTATTTAAATTTTTTGCTGCAACTAACTGAAGAATTTTTTTTTTTTTTTTTTTTTTTTTTGCCATACTTAAGTCTATGATTTCTATCAGCAAACGATTAACAAAGTCTGCAATTTTTTTAGTGACTGATGAAAATTTTAATTACTCATTGGTGAAATTCATTATTTTTCTTCTGAGACTTGACGAAAAATGACCATTTTTCTCAACCAATTGTCGAAATTAGAGATGTTTTTCGTAATTGAATGAGTATTGCTAACAAGGCAACAAATTGAATAAATTTATGATTTTTTAAAATAGAATTGATGAAACCTGCTTTCTTTATATTAGTGATCAATAATTGACAAAATTCATGCAATTTTTTTTTTAAAGAATGATTTGCGGGATTTGGCAAAATTTTAAATATATATGCGAAAAAAATTGCATCAAGATTGCATAACTTTGCAGTTCGCAGCCTAAATAAAAAATAATCACAAGGATAGAGGGCTGAAATATATATAGAAAAAAAGGGAAATATAGGAACTTTTTCAAATTTATAGGTAATATAAGAGTACTGCGAGGTCTGTAATGCTCTGGATTGCTTTTGTAGAACATGGGAGGCTGTACATCTCAATAATAGATTGCCAAAAACGTTCATGACTATATCATCCTCAACTTGTTACCCCCAGCTCTGCAGATATTAACCCACAGGGTTATAACGTATGGGATGTGGTTGAAAGGCACTCCAAATCATACAAGCAACACTGTTGTGGCTCCCAGGGCAGCTGTTGTATGGACTGGCAGACGTATTCAACAAACATCTGCAATCAGCTTTGACAGCATGTAGAAATGGTTATCACGGCTACCAGTGTTTGCAATAAATTAAGTCATTCATTGCATATGTGGTGGTCACCTGTATCACTTAGTGTCTGTTCCTGTTTGAAAGAAGGCATATTTTGTTCTCAAATACCTGTCACACCCTGTAACAATTAATTTAATACTTCACTTTTTAAGACCTGACCTATTTACCCAACCTAACAATAGACCATAACCTAGAGTTTATCTTTGTTATAAAAAAACAAAACAAAACTTAAAGCAATAACTTTCAAACTACTAACCTAATCCTCTTTAATAAAAAGGTATGCGTTGTTGACGACCTGGGATTTTCACTAAGCGTTGCCACATATTAATCTCGGAAAATGAAACATTTGAAGTTACTGAAAAAATTAATTGCTCGAAAAGTATTTGTCAGAAAATTGTTAGACAAACTATGTTAGAAAGGTAAAAAATTGTATTTTTCTTGATATAAATTTAAAATCCACTGATTATTCCATTTTTCAAAAATTACCAAACTTTACAATGGAGTACCATAGCGAAACCTTACGCGTAAAAAAAAAAAAATAATAACAGCAATGTGTCAGCACGAGTCACAAATTATAGTAACCGTATTATTTTCTGTTAAAATATAAAACTGTATTATGATGTCACGAGTGCATGATTTTTATTTAATTCTCGACAAATACTAGATGCGCCATTTCTTTTTAGTTGTGAATAATATAGGTTAATTCACGTTATTAAAAAATGTAGCTATAAAACATATTTCAATGGAAAACGGTAGGAAATAAATTGTAAACGTAATAATAAACCGTATTAAAAAAACATAACTTAGTGAAATAAGTATCCGTTTTTATGTTGTTTTAGGATATTCCAGGTAAAGGTACAGATTACTTTGAAATACAAGGTTAAGTTCACCGATATATTTCGTTTGATTCAAGGTTCTTTTGGAGAAACTGACCAGCGCAGCGGGCGTAGACTGCTAGTGCAGCAATAAAGGGTGTAGCAGGTAAACTCTTCTCTTTCAAATCTAATAAACTTTCATCCTTCTGCAACATAAATAAAACAATCATTTAAAACTCAATACAGTTATACATAAATGGTACATAAATAATTAATAATACTTATTAATTTTAAATTATGATACTTACATCAAAGATGTTTAAAAATAGAGAAAAATCTTCTTCAAAATATGTGCAAAGAACTGCAAGAAAATTTTTTTGTTTTTTTTCACTGACAATCTCTGTTTTTGAATCTTGCACTTCCATAAATGCATACAACTCAGGAATTTTATTGGTGAATATTCCTTCATATTCTGCCATTACATCTTTTTTCATAAGAGTGTTAAAATGTCTAATCATAGTCTTACTGAAAAAAAAGTATGGCCAATCGTTCTGCATCTGACCCATGGGAATCTTCTGCGATACACTTAAGCGTTGCAGAGGAAAAGTTTCATTCATGAGTTGAAAAACAGAATCTAATTTCTAGTTTTGGGAACAATATTCAATCTTCAGCTGTTCACTTTTTTCAGATAATGTCTTTTCATTGATGGCAATGTCTGGCAAAAAAATTGGGCAACTGAAATTATCAGTCACTAACATTTTGCTTGACTTTCTTTTAAGGGAGTTGGCAGATGGCCTTGGCACATTCTCAACTCGAACAGTCTTGCAGGAAAGGGAACTGCTGCACAAATTTCTTCGCAACTAATTCAAGTTGTTTTTTTACTGGCTTTTCTTTGAGGAACATAACATGAGAGGCTACTACCCTAATGACTTCTCTGTATTCGGCAGGACTAAGCCGCTGCTTGTTAAGCAATTTTTCTGATGTTTTTTGTGCAAATTTTTTTACTGGCACTTTGTATTCAAGCCATTTATTTAAATTATTTGTTTGATCAAACATTTGGCATGGTTCATAGGTCTGGCTTGATTCTGCTGTACTGTCACTTGCTCCTGACAATTGGGAATTGCCTATAAAAATTAAAAAAATATATATTTGAGATTTTGAACTTACATATTATCTAAGGATGTAAAGAGTAGCCAAATATCGGGGTAAATTATAATGATGAATACTAAAATATTTTGAAGTAATGTATTTTGATTATATGCATAAACATATATTTTAACTTAAAAATAAAATTAAACAAGATGCACACAAACTGAAACCAAGAGCATTAATAATCTAAACTTGAATTTTCTGCAATATTTTGCGTAAAAAAATACTTGAAGAAAAAAATTCTGCTAAATGCACATCATGCACACACATTTTTATGTGTGCATGAAATTTGTAGGCAATAATATCATAAAAAAGCTTTAAAATCGAAAATTGTTTAACATTTTCCTAACCACTGTGTTGATAAGATTAGCTTGAAATTAAAATTGACATTTTTAAAATGATTTTTACTTTTAATAAAGCAAATTAAAAGAGCTGTAAAATTGCTACACTAAGGTATGCAAGTGACTTTATGAATGCATTAGAAAACAACAGCCAGTTGGGATTTAAGAAAAGCATTGCAAAAAAAGTAAAAATACATATACAGTATCGGACCTCTTATCCGGCATTCCATAAACCGGAATATTCCGAAAACCGGCATTTTTTATGATCTCATGAATAATAACAAAAACTACAATTTAAAAAAAAAAAAAAAAATCCATAAATACGGAAATGTAATCTGAAAAAAGTTATTTTTTCTTTTTCTTTTTCCTCCCTACCGCGAGCTGCCGTGTTCGAAGTTTGAAAGAATGAACCAGATAAAAACTGCTTCAAGATCAAAGGGCAGAATGTTTAATAGGTCATTCATTCGTTCCAGCAGGCTGAAAGAGAAATCTTTCCTTTAGAAAGTGCAATGTTTTCAGGGATCTTCTCTCTTAATTATCCGATTGTGTTCAAATTTTCAGCGAATTGAAATAATAATAAATAAGGCAACTTACCAAATTTCTATTAAAATACCTTAAATTTTCAGAGAATTAGAGACCTCCCAAAACAGTCCACTTCAATCATAAAAAAAAAGAGCTGACTGTTTGTAGTTTTTTTTTTCTGGTGATCTGAGAGGTGAAGTCGGATGTTATCTTGCATCTGATAATGAATGTTCTTAGCTATGCAGAAAAGATTCATTATTATTGAGGATTGCTGCACTTTTTTTTTTCTTGTATTTCGGATGTAATTGAGGCAATACATGCGAATCATACAGAATTTAATTTTCCAAGTGTCCACGTGCTTTTTCCGAAAAGGAAAAAAAAAAAAAAAAAAAAAAGAAGGGACGCAAAGTTGATGTTTTAGGAAAAGAGTCTTTGAAAAACATCTAACAAAAACACTTGTTTTTAGTTGACTTCATTAGTTTTGCCTGTTACTTTTTGCATGTTGAGGCTTAATTTATTATCACATGAAGTAAGGGACAGCATTTGTTATTTATCTTAGTCCTAAATTAAAATCATTATGAGATGTTTAAATATAAATAATGTAACGTTATAAAAGATTAATAAATAAATTAAATTACATTCTGACACAAAATATTGTTTACTTTTATTTATAATTCATCAAAATTAACTTTATAAAGTGCAAATTTAAGAATAATAAAAGAATCATTTGATCAATTTCCCGATGAAAGGAAAATAGGTAAAAAAAATCATTTTCCTGTTTCATTGTTACATCGATGTACCTTTCCCCCCCCCCCCCCCAACTTTCTTCTTTCATGACTGATGTAGTGCTCAACTATCTGGTTGGTTGGTTGGTTGAGTGGGGTTCTAAGGCACAAAGTCCCTTTAGGGACATGCTGCGCCAGAAAAAAAGATTAAAATAAGAACATCAAATTGAAATATAAGATCAATTTAAAACTTTGTCACAAAAACAAGATGAATGAAAATAACACAATAAATACAAAGAGTGATATGATGATAAATGTATAATTAAAATCATTCAATGAAAATGTACCACAACGTCTAATAGAAATAAACACATGTTTTCACAATTAAAATATAAACTAACAATTTGTAAAATGTTCAATAAACTAATAGTTGGTAAAATTTTTAAAGTTTCGAGCATTACATTTACAATCACGTAGGCTCGAATTCCTCAAAAACAGTATTATCATTATCATCATTTGAGTCAGAGCTGGTTGGTTGGTTGGTTGATTGGGGTTTTATGGCACAAAGTCCCTTTAGGGACATGCTGCGCCAAAAAAAAGATTAAAATAAGAACATCAAATTGAAATATAAAAATGATTTAAAACCTTGTAATAAAAACAGGATGAATGAAAATAACACATTTAAATAAAAAGAGTGATATGATGATAAATGTATAATTAAAATCATTCAATGAAAATATAACACATCGTCTAATAGAAATAAACACATGTTTTCACAATTAAAATAGAAACAATCTTTAAACTAACAATTGGTAAAATATTCAATAAACTAACAGTTGGTAAAATTTTTAAAGTTTCGAGCAGAAATATATTTACAATCACGTAGGCTCGAATTCCTCAAAAACAGTAGTATCATCATCATTTGAGTCAGAGCTGTAAGAATCTGAAACCATTTCTTCCTCTGAATAGTGCAGCAGCTGTTTGGAATCTTTTATAGTAGGAAGCGGTGTATCAAGACAAACTTTCTTGTTTTTGTCCTTCACAGTTTTCCACTGTGAGGAGGGTTGGGTTGAGGTTATCTTTCTCTCTTTCTGTGTACATGACTTTTGTTTTGCTTTTTGTGTAGGGGAAACGGGCTTTTTCAAATTGTTTGCAGATGAAACAGAGGTTTGACCTGTATCATCTTTAATGAACTGGTTAGATTGACTATTATAATATTCTATTTTTACAGGTACAGATGATGGTGGCAAAAGTTTTAGTGCAGGCATAGGTCTTATTCTAGCAGAAGCACCAATACTATGGGTTTTTTTCTTCATAGTGCTGGTTAGTGTAACAGATGAATCATTTGGTGGTAAAGAGAATTCAGTTTGGGTGCTTATATGTCTTACAGATTTTGATTGTTGCTTGAGTAGACTAGAATATGAAACTCCTACAGATGGTGTTCTAGATTCAACAAGTTTACGAGCTTCAGGATAGGAAAGTTTTCGAGAGATTTTAACTGCAAGAATTTCTTTCTCACGGATCCAGTTTGGGCAAGAGCGAGAGTATGCTGTATGGTCACCCTTACAGTTTGTACAGTGTTCAGGCTTTTCGCATGACTTATCATCGTGGCCGACTTCTGCACAACGTGCACAGGTAACAGAACCAGGACAGGTAGCATTAGTATGACCATAACGCTGACATTTAAAACAACGGAGTGGATTGGGAATATAAGGTCTGACAGGACAGCTCAAGTATGCAGCTTTAATTCTAGTTGGCAAAGTAAGGCTATTGAACGTCAGAATGATGTGCTTTGTGGGAAGCACTTGCCCATTCCGACGGATAGTAATACGGCGTGCATCTATGACATTTTCATCTTTTAAATTTTGTAGAAGTTCATCTTTTGTAGAGAGTAAAAGTTCTGGTTCTGATATTACACCACGGCTTGTATTTAGAGTTATATGGGCCTGAACAGACACAGAAAAAGAACCTATTTCTTTGCAATTTGAGAGAAATTGTGAATGTTTGGCTGAGGAAACCTCAACAAGCAAATCCCCAGACTGTAATTTTTTAAGTAAATAACATTCTCCAAATACAGATTGAAACGTTTTTGCAATACGAAAAGGTGAAGTTTTCTTGAAAGAACTATCAGAGATACTATCAGTGCATTTAATTACAAAAAAACGTCTGAAAGAATTGTTCTGTACAGATTGTTGCTCTCCACATGGGAGAGAAGTAGAAATAAGTGAATTTTTTCCATCCATATTAATGAAAAAAGGAATTCAGACCCCGGCCGCACCACCCACTACCGAGCTCAACAAGGGGATGCACATTCGTGCACCAGTGCTAACCAGGCCCCATACGTTCACAAGACACACCTATTTCAGTTTCCACCCTTAACGAAATGACTAGTATGTGCCTGCTCACTTGATCCCCAGCCAGTGACATACAAGTCAGCTGACCAGCCGATTGATGCATACGGGACCAATATGCACCTCCCGTCTACCTGCAGCAGAGGCCAAAGCAGTTTGTTGGTTTCTCTCAACTGCCAGGATCCCCCTTTCCAGGGACACGGGTCGCCACGCACGGCAAACGCGTGGGTGGTTTACAATTCTCCATAAGTCGATATAAACAGGATGATATTGGCTTATGCAGAATCGCCCTCACCTCAGAAGAGGAAACCACAATGAGAGTGAAACAAAGAAGAAAGATTAGACAAAAGAATAGAGAGGAAAAAAGAAAAGAGAAAGATCGCTCAGGTGCTCGGGGTTGCAAAGCCCGTGAATACCTAAAGAAGGTATCCCCCTGGGGGAGCTCAACTATCCGGACTTTTCAAGTATCCGACAATCTGCGCTCAATGTTGAATTCAGACACTTTTCTTCAGGAGGGGGGGGGGGTGCATTTTTTAAGCATTACAGGCATAAAATCTCAAATCTTCCGAGGGGGGACATTTCAATGCTCTGCGAGGTGTGAGTGTGTGCCCCCCCCCCCGGTATTCACGATCACTTTCTCTTTTCTTACGATCTTTCAACAACATTTTTGTGTTCACTTAACTACAAGATAAAAGTACAAATGCTGTTTTCGATTCTGTATAAACTTCGTGTAAGCATAAGCTGTCATCGCATGGTCAAAGAAAGGTCAGAGCAAAAGATCATAATACTATTTCACTAAAGATAAAGAAGGTGAAATGAACCCTTTATGTTTCATTTATCTGAAAGAGTGAATACTCATGTCAAGTTCAAGATTAGTGACATACCACGGAGAAGAGAGCAAAGTGAGTGGGGGCAGGGGGAAAAGGGAACAATTACTCCAGAAATATCCTACGAGCATTCTAAGGAAAGATGGCTAAGGAATTTTTGAAAGTACAATGCAAACAAAGCAGGATTTTACTGCTTGAAAAAAAGAAAAAGAAAGAGACTATTTTTATCTGGGAAAATAGAAAGGTTGGTTTATACCTGGAAAAGAGGCAATAAGGATGGGATTTTATCAGAAAAGGGCACTAGGACGGGCCACCCCATCAATCCTCTCTAGAATGATCTCAAAGTGCAATCAAATAAAAACTTGTTTATCATTTTTCAGTCGAGTTGTCGAGTATTTAAGCAATTCTGCAGTTGTTTGCTTATTTTTGTGTCTGTGTTTTTGCGATTTTATCTTTCAATTTACGATGTCTAAGCGACTCAGTGAGAAAAGCGATTCATATGAGGGGAAAAAAAGGAAAAGAATAGCTCTAAGTATTTCTCAAAGTTGAGATCTTAAAAAAAAAAATGGATGCAGGTTCTTCAGTAAAATTACTTTGTGAACAATATGGCGTAGGGAGCTCTACAATTTATGATATAAAAAAACAGAAAACGGCACTGTTAAAATTTTACAGTGACAGTGACTCAAAGAAGTTAATGGAAGAACGAAAAACATTACACCAGTCAAAAAATCTTAATTTAGATGAGGTTTTAATGGAATGGATTCGGCAACGAAGAAGCGAAAAAGTGCCCTTGGATCGTTTATTGATTATGGCGCAAGCTAAAGTGTTCCATGAACATTTAGGATTGAAAACAGTGTGTGATTATTCTTCCGGATGGTTCGGTAAATTTAAGAAACGTCATGGTTTAAGAATATTAAGCATTTATGGCGATAAAGTATCTGCAAATAATGAAAGTGCAGAGTCTTTTTGCGAGGAATTTGCAAATATTATTTCTGATGATCAGTATTCACCGGAACTTATTTATAATGCAGATGAAACGGGATTATTTTGGAAATACCTTGCAAGGAAAACATATGTAACTGCAGTAGAAAGTGCCCCATCCGGTATTAAAGATTGTAAAGAACGACTTACGGTGCTTACTTGCAGTAATGCAGCAGGCACTCATAAGTGCAAATTATTAATTATTGGGAAAAGTAGTAAGCCTCGAGCATTAAAAAATGTGGTCATCTTGCCAGTTCTTTACAGGAGTAATAAGCATGCTTGGATGACCCAAGAACTTTTTAGAGAATGGTTCGAAGATTATTTTGTACCGGAAGCAAAGAAACATCGAAGTAACATAGGGCTTCCCGATGATTCAAAGATTTTACTTCTTTTAGATAACTGTGCAGCCCATCCCAAAGCAGATACCCTTGAAAAGGATAACGTGCGTGTTATTTTTTTACCTCCAAATTGTACATCCTTGATCCAGCCAATGGATCAAGGTATTATAAATTCACTTAAATGTATCTACAAAGCAGATTTCATTCGAAAATGTTTACAACATTGTGCTTCCGGAAACGGAATGAATGAATTCCAAAAAAAGTTTACAATTAAAGATGCCCTTTGGTCAATTGCTAATGCATGGAATAGCGTTAAACAAAGCACGCTGATTAACACTTGGCATAACATCTGGCCTGCTTCAATTTTTCTCGATGGGGAAAAGGAAAATAAAGAGTTTTCCGGTTTCCGCATATCGCACCAAGACAAAACTATTCAAGAACTAATGGAATATGCTAAAAGCATTTCATGTGAAGTAGAATTTGATGAGAAAACGATAGAAGACTCATTAAATGCCGATGAAAATGCCCCGACTGTGCTCAGGCTAACAGATGAAGAGATCGCCAGCGAAGTACTGAAAAAAGACACCGATTCAAATCTTGAGGATGACGAAGTAGAAGAGGCAGGAAATGATGAGACTATTTCTATAGAACGTTGCATTCAATTAACTAAAGAACTTATAAGTGGAATGGAACAAAAAACATTTTTCAAAGAACATGACATTTTATCAATGTATAAAATACAAGAAAAATTGTTATTAGAACAGCCAAACCATTTGAAACAAAAAAAGATTACTGATATGTTTGCTGTCATGAATAAAAAATAAGTTTTTGAAAATTTAAAGTTATTATATTATAGTTTTAGAAATTTCTTTCAAGAATGGTAAGTATTTTTAAACTTATTTTCTCTAATGTGCTTATCTAAAAAACTAGATCATGGGAGAAAAGGAATGGGGGGGGGGGGGGGGGGTGCTGATGCAATATTTATGTTTTTGGCATGGATCCGAAATCCAGAAAATTCTGAAAACCGGAATCGGATCGATCCCGATGGTGCCGGATAATAGGTCCTGTACTGTATTGAAAGATAAAATTTTCAATGTAGGCAGTTTTCCAGCTTACATACATATCTTATCATTTTTAAATAAAATTTGATGTTATAGGACCCTTTCCTGGAAATAAGTTTATAATTACGTATATTGATGCATTTTCTAAGTGGCCTTAGGCTTATGCGGTATCCTCAACACATCTGATGTGGTAGCCAATATTCTCACAGACTTCATTTCACATTACAGAGCTCCTTGTTATATCTCAACTAACAGAGGTCCCAATTTAATTTCTACAGCTATCGAGCATGTGTATAAAATGTTTGGCATAAAACATCCCAAGACCACACTGTATCACCCGGCCAGAAATGTACAGAAATAACGTCAGAACAGAACTTAAAAAGACGCCCTATGTCATATAGTGAACGAGAACCAATCAGACTGGGATACCAAACTGACATTTGCACTTTTGACCATGCGCACAGCTGTGCACGCATCTACCAAACTAACTCCAGCAGCTGTTATGTATGGCAGAAACCTTAACTTACCCTATAATTTATTTTCTCAACGCCCCTAATTTAGCTATAATGATGCTCCCTCATTTTGTGAACTTTTAATCCCAGCTCTACAAAAAGAGTACACTGAGGTGCACAATCATTTAATAAAGGTGTCCGAAAACCAAGAAAAGTATAGAGAAAAGACAGCTGTTGACAAAAAACTAAAAGTTGGTGATCTGGTTTGACTTTTTACTCCAGCAATTTCACCTGGAACAACAGACTTCCAATTTGGTTAAATGACCCACAACAACAACCGGGTGTCCCAGATTCTATTGACGATCCACTTATCGATGTGCAACAATCAATTCACGATATAGAACAGTTTGCTCTGCACAGACGCAGGCGTGATTATTGTATTCTACCACAATCTGACACTCAAGCCAGTATCCCAAGTACTGTGACTCAAAATGAATCTGGCACTCCCGGAAACTCAGCGAATTCAGCCGAAAAAATCAATTCCCCTCCTTCTCACTGAAACAAAATTCCAGAGGACGAAAATTCAGTTGCTAGCCAACAGGGGAAAAGTGAACCCTCGGGGAAGTTCAATCTGCAGGGGACACTGAGTCTGAAAGGGAAGTACAGGAATTAGAAATAGTTGCACCTGCCAACGAAGCTAGCATTGCAGAAAATTTGATTCACAAAGCAACTAAGTCGAAACCTTTTAATAGACCGCGGTCGGTTTTGCAGAATTCTTATGGTCTATGGGAGAGACGCATTCGCCCTTTTTATAAATTATAGTATTTTATATTCTTTTATTTTTGCATATTTGTAGTTTTATTTCATGATAGTTATGTGTGTTTTTGTATTGCAACATGTTTTAACACCCTTCGGCCCTGGCATCATACTATTAGAACACATCTTTACATTGGCCCCAAATTATTTATTTTAAAGAATTAAAAGTTTAAAACCCAGTGTCCTACTGTTAATACATTGCAGATTAGCAATTAAATCTCATTTTTGATCACAGATGGCTGCCGATGCCCCAGTAAGCAAAAGAATGGAGGCTTCTAACAGTTTACCAGCAAAACGTAAGTAGATATTTTTATTCTTCAATAAAAATATTATTTTAAATTTACTACTTTTTTTGTTAGAAAAAGCTTCAATTTATAAAATATAACTATCTATATTAGTCTATTAACTTTAAAAAAAATGAGAAATTGCGTTGCAAATGATAATCAAACATATGTTCTAGTACTAGGACATGAGGCTTTAGTGCTAACAAAAGTGTATTTTTATGTTTGTTATATTATTAGTAGATCAGACGTCTATAGAAGAAAACTAAAGAATGTGTTTTATAAATAAATGATTTTTGTCTATAATAACATTATACTAAAGTTATTTATTTTTTATATATATATTATTCTATTTTTAAATTTCTTTTTTGTGATTTATATACAAAATATATTTGAAAAATAAATATAATTAATAAGAATTCATTACATTATTTATGCAAAAAAAAATCAATATATTATTTATCAGTACAAAAACCCTTAACGGGTTAAAAGTTGTGACACAGCAGTTTATTTTTGCTCTAAGAATTTTAAATATGAGTCTTAAAAGCAATGATATGAAATTTGAGTGACGCTATGTTAATAATTTAAAAAATATATCATTATTTTCTTTTTTGTTTTATTTACATTCACAGATGCAATTACTATTTTTGACATGAAAAGATATATGAAGTTTAATCGCTGATGCTTTTTCATTCATATCTCTCCTGAATTCAAAATATCGGTTTTAAAAGAAATGATATCAAAATTAGAGTGACACTTTCACATGAATTTAATAGTATTATTTTAAAATTCTATTAAAATTATTTTCGGTTTGTCTTCTAAAGTACATTTACACATACAAAAAATGCTTATAATTTTCCAATACACCGTTAAATATATTACTTTCACTGAACCTATATTATGCATTGAAATCTATTTATTTCAATAAATTGATTTATCTTTTGTGCCACGCTATCCAAAATCATAAGTAAAATTTAATTAAATGATTATTTTGCGTCATATTATCCACTTGAATACATCTCCCTTTGTTTGGAAGAGCGCAGGAAAACGCCGATCAAAGCCCGATGCAAAACACTCGCGTAAAAATAAATACGGAATTGAATCCAAATGATATCGACGTGAAAGGCCGAAAGAAATAAAAATATAACATAATTTAAACATTGTGAGATTTCATATCACAATACCCCCATTTACCGATTAAAATTTTGGCAGAACAAGTGATGTAAAAGGTAAAATGAAATAAAAACCTTTTACAGAAAGGGGATGACAAAATTTTTGCACACCAAACACAGAGAAAAAAATTAAAATATTAAAGTAAAGCCAAATGTTAAACTGCTGCAATAAAAATTAATAGTGGTGACCAAACTGGAAGGGAGAAGAAAAAGAAAATACATCAAAAGTATACATAGTATATTCAAGTAGTATACATATAAAGATGTCAAATCTTCTTATTTATGGCAATTTCTTCTAGTATGATCTCATAAAATTCATCATCAAAATACTTAAATACAAATGCTAAACAAACATCAGAATTAGCATATATAAAATGAGATATATAAAATGAGTTCATTATCAAATATTTAAATTGGTACCATTAAAAATAGAAGTTGCACTTTACAAGCAACAAAGATCAACATACCTTCAGTATTTGATCAACCGCCTAGGACTTACAATTTATTTAATATTTTATAAAATAGAGCATTTATTTTCACTTACTCTAAATAAAAATTGGCCAATTTGTTTTTGTAATTTTATTTTATTTAGTTCTAAATACGTAATTGACTTGAAAAAACCAGCTGTACTCTACATGAACAAGTAGTCAAATCATGCACTAAATGATTACTCACTAATAAAATACAGATAGTTAGGGTAGTTGCAACAATATATATGTGGCATTTTGACGAAGTTGAGATCTTATGAGGAATAATATTCGATGAGAAAATGGCAGTTCTTCAACGATATAGCAAGTTGCAGTCGAATTTAGCGAGTATGGCGAAGTAGTTAAGGCAATGAAATGAGATCACAGAATTTCTCCAGTAAATCCAGCCAATCTCCAGACAAATAGTTTTATTTAGAAGACGAACAACGCAGAGATAATTCCCAAAGGTCTAAAACTTATAGCCCTCAGGCTCACGATGTTTCACTTCATTAAATTAAGATGTTACTGGGCCAGATGAATATTCTACGGAATTAAAAACACCAGATACATATTTGTTTAGACTTCCAAAAACGTCAAAAATCTAGTGCTCCTACCGCTGCGGGCAAGTTTTGTTCTCTCCACGAAAATATACAGAAATTTTCGTCACAAGCGCACAACCCAATGAGTGAGAAGCTAGCTCCAGCTCAGCGAATGAGGCGCGAAGAAGCTAAGACAGTAATGAATTCCGAATCTGGTCGCGGAGAAATTTTGAAGTTAAAATCCCAAGCGCGCGAAAAAATCAGAGCAATAATAATAATAATAATAATAAAAAGAAAATGGCTTTTAAAAAACATTCGAAATGAGAACGCGTCTCGGAATTTTATAGATTGGGGAGCTGATAAAAGTGACGAATGAACTTAAAATTTTAGATTAAGATTTGGAATAAAATAATTATTAATATACGGATATTTACTTTTAAAAGGACTTTAAATGGGAATAAATATTATTAAGAATTAAGGAAATACTGACTATGACAGAAGTTAGATTAATTTTAAAAGATTAATGCGAATAAAATGGAAGGATACGAAGGAAATAAATTTTTTATATAACATTATCCCCCCCCCCCTAAAAATCCGAATGACGGGTACATCCGATGATCTACAAGTTCATGAAGGCAAGCAAGAATTTGGATTACAAAATATTTATCTGGTATTCTAGTTAATGCCAAAAATTCTTTGATTTTATTAAAGTTAATTCAATAGTTATTTTTGTAAACGCGAACCTGTGGGAATTGTTTAAATACAGAAATACATACAATTACAACATAAATAAGTTAGTAACAAATAATATTTTTTCACTCTTCAAACATAAATAGTGAAAAGGATGAATATGAAGTAAACAAAGCATTCTTATCTAAGCAGTGTAAAGTATAAATGTCTAATAGTCCTCTTAATCAGTAACAGTCTGAGTTATAGACCTCTCATTTCCAAAAAAAGTTTCTTGGTATGGATATGAAGGCACAGATATGTCAAGTATTAGCCAGTAATACAGTTTACAGCAATACAGTGTATTGATTCAGTAGTAGGATAATTCCAGTTAATCATAAAGTTCAAAAACATAAGAAAGTTTCATCCCCACTAAGTTCAATAAACAATTAAAGTACTGGTTTGTGATGCTTGATAAGTTTTGTGCCTTGATAAGTAGGTATAGCTTGATAAGTGCACTTATTAAGTAAAGTCCAGTCAGTTAATAATGTTCCACCAATTAGATATGAGTATTAGATGTTTTGCTAGTAAGATGTGACTTTTTATCATCAACTAATATACTATCAGTGGTTCTCTTTTATCACAATTCTCAAGAATATTCTCTTTTATAATCTTATCACATAATAAATAACAACAACAATTATAATAAAAACATAATAATATCAACAATAACAAACAACTTCAAAATAATACTAAGTCATTAATTTGTTAGGATTTGGTGTTAGGGTTTGATAAGTGATGTCCTAACTTAAAGTAAAAATAACTTTCATTATAACTAAAGATTATTTAATCTTTTCACAAGAAATACACAAATAATTAAGGTACAAATAAATAAGGAAAAATGCAAGCTACATCCTTGCGTCAGATTAGAAAAGTGAGTCGCTGCAAGCGAAGTCGGGAAAACAGTCCAGAGTGTCAACAACTTATCTTGTTGCCACAAACGTGAAGGTAAAAAGTTCTTGAAAACACCTGTTGCCACTAACACAAATTTTATCTTTTCCTTGCCATCTGGTGGAGGATAATGGAAAATTCTCCACAAATTCATCTGTATATAATTTAATTCCTCATTCTTTTTCAATATCAGGGAGGAATGAAAATATTCTTAATAAAAGGAAACAAAATAAATAAATAGTATAATAAGAAATATCTGTGGAAAATTATCAACAATTCAATAAGATAATGTGCTCTCTGTTTTCAGTCAAACAAGAGAAACATAAGCTGCTCAATGAAAATAAGACCTTGAAGTGAATGGTGGATAATAAGTTTAACTATTACTATTAGTAGAGAATTTTATTCTATTATTATAATTTAATTTAATCCAGTGAATTTGTATTCAATTTATTGTAATTTAATGTATTATTCTAATCTAATTTGCTATTCCAATTTACTTTATTGTTCTAATTCAATTCCATCCAATATAAAAATTCTTAACTCAAATCAACTAATTTACGCCTGCATAAAAAGTTAACTCAAGCAAAAATATTGGCAGTAATATTCTTGGGAATTCCTATATTCAAGAACATACTGTTATACAGAAGAGAATTGATTAGTCAATTATAATTTGATTTAATTAAATTTAGTTAATTTTTGCTTTACTAAGTTTAATATTAAGCTATTGATTTAACATTAGTTTGTTGCTGCTCATGTGATAACTTTAATTTATCAGGAGGGTAATAAGGGCATAATTTTGATACATGGACTATTTCAGTAAATTTATTTTGAGTCTGTCTATTAATTTCAACATTTACATTAGATAATTTTTTAAGGATTTGATAGGGACCACTAAAAACTTGTGAGAGCTTTCTGGTATTGGGATAATGGAATTCTTCATAGATAACAAGATCTCCTATCTCAAATTTTGGCTCCACATAATTTCTATCATAATATTTTTTACTTTTCCAGTAAAATTCATCCGTGCGTTTTTTAGCAATGTTGAGGGCTTCCTGGACAGGAGGGTAATAATTTTGCTTAAGAGGGGAATCATAGGGTAATTTGCCAAAAAGTAAATAAGCAGGAGGGAATTTGGTTATGGAATGGGGTGTATTATTGTATTCATTAACTACTTCAGTCGGAATTTTGGAGGTAGTAGAATTAACTTTACACTTTAATCTTGTAACTATTGATTGATTCACTCTCTCACATTTGCCATTCGTTTGAGCGTGATGTGATGTGGTTAAACGTTGCTTAATATTGCGATTCCGCAAAAAAATTTTAAATCTAGGTGAAGTAAAGGCTGCATTCCTATCACTTAATACCTTTTGAGTACCCTGTATATCGAAAATTTTGTTGAAACAGAATAATTGTTGAGGGAATTGAATATTGAAGACTTGTTTTAAGCAATTTGTGTATGTTTCTGTGGTATTACTTTTTGAAGGAAATGCCCAAACATATCTGGTTGCATGGTCGATGATGATGTGTAGATATTTTTTGGTGGAGTTATAATAATTGAATCCTCCAACAGTATCAATAGAAAGACATTCAAAAGGTTGAGCTGTGGTGGGCATAGCTTGTAATAAGCCAAATTTTTTCTGTCTGGGTTTTTTATTCTTTTGACAAATATCACAATGTTTTACAAAATTGGTTATATCATGAGTCATGTCAAGCCAATAATAATTAGGGGAGATTAAATTTAACATTTTTTGGATACCAGGATGACCAAATTTTTCATGAGCAACATTTAGTATTTTTCTCCTTAAAGACATGGGGACTACTATTTTTCGAAATCCTTTCCTTTTAATAATCATAAGTCCATTTTCATTTAATAATTTTTACCACACACATTATCTTTTTCCTGCCTCTCTATAATTTCATTAACGTCCAGAAGAAAAGTAAGTGGTTGAATAAAATGTGAAACTGGGTTTCTCAACAACATGTCGGCTTCGACATTTGTGGATCCCTTTTCGTAAACTATATTATATTCAAACATGCTCAACTTCAAAGACCATCTAAATAACCTGCCTTTCAAATGTTTAGTATTTTTTAACCATACAAGAAATGCATGATCAGTATGAATGGTAAAATTTACACCATGAAAATAATGATAGAATTTGTCTAAGGTGTCAATGATGGCAAGACACTCTAACTCGGTAATAAAATAATTCTTCTCATAACTTCTCAATCCTCTAGATTAATAAGCAATTGGATGTAAAAAATTATTACTATCAGGTTGTTTTAAGACTGCACCTACTGCCACCTGTGAGGCATCAACAAACATATGGAGGGGTAACTTCGGGTCATAAATTTTTAAGATAGGTTTGGCTATTAAGGCATCTTTTAATTTTTGAAAAGAATTTTGACAATCTGTATTCCATTCCCATAATGTATTTTTCCTGAGTAATCTGTTAAGAGGGACTCGAATTTCGGCATATTTATCTATAAACTTGTGATAAACATTGATAGATCCTAAAAATCTCTGAAGTTCCTTTACATTTGAAGGGGGTTTTAGTTTTTTTATTACTTCAATATTAGCATTAGCAGGAGTTAATGTGCCATTCTGGATGGTATATCCTAAGAAGTTAATTTTATTTTGAACAAAATTGCATTTGGATAGTTTAAGTTTAATGTTTTCACGTCTACATAATTCAAATATTTGGTTTAAATGTTGCATGTGTTCTTCTAATGAGGAAGAAAAAATAATGATATCATCAAAATAATGGCAAGCAAAGTCTATTTTGTATTTAGTAAGTATTCTTCTAAGGGTTCTATTAAATATCGGGGGGGGGGGGGGGCTAATTTAATCCCGAAGCGCAGAACTAACCATTCAAAGAGCCCAAAGTTGGTAGCAAAAGCCAATTTTTCAGTATCGGATGGATGTATGGGTATGTGCCAGTAGCCAGAGGCTAAATCTAAAGTTGAAAAATACTGCGCACTACTCAGTTTATCTAAAATTCCATCAATACGAGGTAGGGGTTCTGCGTCATTTTTCATTATTGCATTTAATTTTCTATAGTCAACACATAATTTAGTTTTTTTACCTTCTTCTCTTTTCATTACTAACGTAACAGGGGCAGAATAGGGACTATTGCTCTCTTTAATTAAACCAGCATCTAATAGTGATTGAATTTGATCCGAAATCTTTTTTTCTTCTAAAGGTGAAGTTCTGTATGGCCTCAGAGATATTGGTAGGTCAGAATTAAGAAAAATATGTTGCGGTTCAATATTAATTCTCCCGACATCAAATTTATTTTTAGAAAAAATGTCTAAATAATCCCTTATACTTTCCCTTAAAGTTTCATTTTCTATAGAATTTATTTCCCCAATTAATTTAGAATTATCAACATTAGATGGAACAAAGGATTGAGGAGATATGATCTTTCCATAATCGGGTTGCACTCTCTGATAATCATAGTTAACATTAAAATGAAGTAATCTTAATTTATCACTGGATATGCTCTTAGATTCATTTAAAACAAGGTCTCCTTGTAATACTCGACATGTAGCACAATCAATAATTAAATTAAACTTACAGCATTCTTGTAAACCTAATATGGCATAATCTAAATTTGTATTACGTATCAAAAATCTAATATTTTGTTGCACATTACCTAATTTAAACAATAAATTACAAGCTTTATCTATTACAACAGTTCCTTTGGCTTGGCCAATAATAACAGGAATATTTATATGGAATATTTATAACTTTAGCATTTAACAATTTAACAAATTTAAAAGGTAAAATACTTATGGTTGAGCCAGAGTCAATCACACAAGGTAATTCCTTGTTATTTACATATCCTGATACAATTAACTGTCATATATTATCAGTAGATGGTTGTGGTTGACTAAGAGGGGGTGCAGAAGATTGCAGAGGCCTAACATTGAATACACAATCCCTCTCCCAATGGTAAGCATTTTGGATACCTCTATTTAAACACATTCGACATGGTCTACTTGGGTAATTTCTCTGAAAATGGGTAGTAGGCAACCTAGGATTGATAAATCTAGAATTTGGAGCATTAAAATTGCTCTGTGAATGAAAATTGGAATTTGGCACCTGAAAATTTCGACTTGGGCGAACCCAATGTCTAGGTGCCTGATCATATTGTGGCAATGATCTATAATTCTGAAAATTACTCCTAGAATTACTATTGTTGACATGGGAAGTAGGAATTACTACTAGTTGTTTAGCCATTAGGTACCAGTCTATTGTATTTTTTGGAGGATTACTAATCATATAATTCTGGTACTCAGGTTTGAGACCGTCTGTTAATCCCTGTACTATTATAGTTTCACATAAACAAAGTTGTCTAGCTATTTCAACCTTTTTTCGAAAGTACTTATCCAAATCATTGAGATCATTTAATTTCATAGAAGCAAATTCTGAAAATCGAGGAACATGAACAGTTATGAATTTTTCAGTAAGAATATCAGTTATTTTGTCAAAAGCATTACATTCTAAACATTCATGGATAAATACCTTCAGAGCCTCTCCTTTCAAATATTTTGAAATATTTTTAATCTTCCAATTTTCATCTTTCTTTTCAGAAAGGCATGTTTTGTCAAAATGGTTTAACCAAGATTGAATGTTCATTCCAGATTCGAAATCAAAAGGAATGATGTTTATTTCGTTTTCACTCATTTTGTAATCACCAGGGACTTTTACAAGTCCAGATCGCAATAACATTAATATAAATATTAAAGAGAATTAACACAGCAGATGTAAAATAAAATTTAAATTAAATAACAAATGTAAATACCTCCATCTGTAATAAATAATGATAGTAATAATAATAATACAACAAATAAGAAAATCTGAGCGAAACTTAAATAACATAAAAATAATAAATAAAATAATAAATAATACATACAATAATAAATATTTTCAAACTTACGTAACTCCGTTCACAAGTTGTCTGCCTGTTTACTTTTTAAAATTTTAATACGACCAATAATTTTATTAATTAATTTGTAGAATGATAATTTTTCATCAATTTTTTTTTTTCTGTAAAAGAAACTATTATTCTAGATTATTCCGTCACAATTGAGATGTTTTGTAGAACATTCACACAGGCCGATATCTGGTGTTTCCAGGGATAAGATTCCATCACTTTTTGAAATACTCGATGCACACCCCGTGAGAATAAATCACATCACACACGCCGCAGTGAATATGCACAGTAGCACCCGGCAATACATTCGCAGATCCTCCTTCCATCATAATAAGAAGATCAGAAGAACAAATTATCTTCACACTCTTCGCGAGAACCAGACGCACACACTGCAACGAAGATGCACAGCATTCAGCATCATGTTCACAGTTCCTCTGTTTATCAAAATTTTGGCATGGCTCGGCGCAAGTTCATAGAATCCTGACGGGCTTTATTGTGGCATTTTGACGAAGTTGAGATCTTATGAGGAATAATATTCGATGAGAAAATGGCAGTCCTTCAACGATATAGCAAGTTGCAGTCGAATTTAGCAAGTATGGCGAAGTAGTTAAGGCAATGAAATGAGATCACAGAATTTCTCCAGTAAATCCAGCCAATCTCCAGACAAATAGTTTTATTTAGAAGACGAACAACGCAGAGACAATTCCCAAAGGTCTAAAACTTACAGCCCTCGGGCTCACGATGTTTCACTTCATTAAATTAAGATGTTACTGGGCCAGATGAATATTCTACGGAATTAAAAACACCAGATACATATTTGTTTAGACTTCCAAAAACGTCAAAAATCTAGTGCTCCTACCGCTGCGGGTGAGTTTTGTTCTCTGCGGAGATATACAGAAATTTACGTCACGAGCGCACAACCCAATGAGTGAGAAGCTAGCTCCAGCTCAGCGAATGAGATGCGAAGGAGAAGCTAAGACAGTAAAGAATTCCGAACCTGGTCGCGGAGAAATTTTGAAGTTAAAATCCCAAACGCGCGAAAAAATCAGAGCAATAATAATAATAATAATAATAATAATAATAAAAAGAAAATGGCTTTTAAAAAACATTTGAAATGAGAACGCGTCTTGGAATTTTATAGATTGGGGAGCTGATAAAAGTGACGAATGAACTTAAAATTTTAGATTAAGATTTGGAATAAAATAATTATTAATATACGGATATTTACTTTTAAAAGGACTTTAAATAGGAATAAATATTATTAAGAATTAAGGAAATACCGACTATGACAGAAGTTAGATTAATTTTAAAAGATTAATGCGAATAAAATGGAAGGATACGAAGGAAATAAATTTATATAATAGAGAGATGTCTAAAGAAATTAGGTGTTTTACAGCTGAAACATATACTCTTACCACTTTTCTCATTCTGAAAATATTTGCAAAAGTAATATCAACAAACACCAATATAAATATTTCTTGGAAAATTCTGGATTATTTACTCAGTAAGAATTTTCAAAATTTATACCATTCATTAAAATACAAGACATCACTTAATACAATTAAATACGTATAAAGATAAACTCATAGATAAATCATGGTTTTTATGAATCAGTGGGTATTTGGTTGGGTGGGGTTCCCCAGAAAAAAATTTAACCTTTAGTCTTCATTAAAAAAGACAAGTTAAAAAATGACACTTTCATGGGAAGAAAATAAAAACACAGTGCACCTATTGTAATGGCCATAATTATCATCCAGAAATATACATATAAACTGTTATTGAGAATAGAAATTGGCTATTGTAAAATACTAGTATGTATAAATTGAATCTACATAACTCACATAAGTGCTAATAATGCTAGCCATAGAAACTAGCAGCAGTCGTGCAAATTAAGCAAAATCAAAATATAAATATACATTTGTTATAATTTACAAAAATACACTAATAGCCCTGGTACACAACCATTAGTAAATTATCAGTAAATCAAACAAATGCAAAATAAAATAATCAAATCTACAAAAGAGACAATAGCGATCTCCAAAACCATTGGCAATTGTGTACATCTGATAATATGGAAGCTATGAATATATAACTATTGCTGTAAAAAAAAAAAAATATATATATATATATTATAGATGAGGGATGATATCGTTCAGCCAATTTACAAATAGTGAGATGTGGTAGTGACAGTCAATAAATCAGTTTTTAATAAGCAACACAGTACATCGCCTATAAAATATATTATCTGCTAGTAAAAATGTTTGCAGAATAATTTTTTTGCAGATTTTTCATTTTTATGGCACACTGGTGGACACGATGGTATTGAAATCACAGCAATTTGGCCACAATCACTTATGATGACACACCATAATTTTAAAAAATGAGGACACAATTGGGAATATTTAGCACTGACACAAAGTACTATGACACACTTCCTTTTCTTTTTTTGTAGATAAGCTGAGTGACTTGGGGAACACTGAGCATTCACCATCACATAAGGCTTAAGACACAATAGGGAAATTTATTGACATAATCAGGAACAGAAGAAAGTCACATAGAAATTTGAGACGACAAAATTGATGCATTCAAAGAGCACCTTTTCTTTAAATTTCTTAGTAAATTTTGAAGATTTACCATGGAACACTTCTATAAAAAGGCGCTGTTAAGAAGTACTAAGAACTGTGCTTTTCTTTTCTTTTTATATAATCTTGTATATAAATTAACTTGGCACTTAAAATCTTCAAATTTCTTCATTAATAATAATAATTCTTCAGAATTCATTCAATTAATTATTTCTTGTATAAAAATATGAGGCATATGACAAAATAAAATTTAGAGACTTTGGGTATATTCACAAATGAAAACATAAAGGCACAATACAATATTTGAAATATGGGGAATTTGCCCAATAAAATAAATTGATCTTCAGAATTCCTCAATCAAAAATACAACTCTTGTAATCACAGATATATATAAGAAAATGCATCATACAAAATCACTATTGAAAGTAACTAGTTTTTTTTATAATATTTAATAATAAATAAGAATTTTCTTGATTTTGAAAATTATAAAGCAAAAAGAGCAACACTGATTTTTAGGAGTAGATATGTCAACCAATCCATTTCGTAAGGATAATGCACAACTCACAAAAGAAAAGGCCAACTAACAAAACTTGTATAATCAGGTCCCAAAACAGCTATTATTTGAGAAAAATATTTAAGATTATTGGTAAATTTTTATTTTAACTTTAGACACAAACATTGAAGATATTGAAGGGAATCTGACATTGTAAGGATAGTATACACATGCATGACATGACTCTTCTTCAATAGTTACTTCAAAGTTGAAAATGAAGCATAAGTTTTAAAGTTATTGTTCTAAAACAGTTATTTAGGCAGGTAAGTGTAGTATTATTATCTTTTACTGTAAAACAAGTAAAATATTAGAGAAGTGGTTAGCACAAATGGATACAACTCATCAGTGAATGGCCAACTTCATCAGGTAAGGAACTGTTGAAAATGAAGCAAAGGAATTTCATTTTTATTTTATTTATTATTATTATTAACAGATGATGTAAAAGAATTTCTAGAGTATAACTGCAACAGGATTGAAGTAGCCCTATGCCTACTTCTTCTCAAGATTAGAAAAAAAAAATAATGTTGCTTTCATTCCTTTTCTGAGAGCAACATGAGAATACTGGTTGATGAAAACTGTCACAGCCTGCACATATAGTGAAGTGAAAAGGTCTTAATTTCACAATTACAACTTGCCATAAAAATATTTTTAAACAAAATGAATTTTTCAAATATAATATTTTGTCAGCTGACAGTTCCTTTACAAACACCATGAAACAGTTGTAAAATAGACTTGAAAATATTCTTAAATGCATATATTCCTAATTTGTAGACTCCAGATTATCTTTGCACTAAGCCAAACTGTATGATTATTATAGACATCACAGTCCAGATGGCATAAGAATAAATCTATGAACATTCGCATTAAAACTATTGTTAAAACTGTCTTGATTTGAAATTTGTAGAGTTGATGGTTGGTTGGTTGATTGGGGTTTTATGGCACAAAGTCCCCCTAGGGACATGCTGCGCCAAAAAAAAGATAAAATTATGTACGTCAAATTGAAATATAAAAACTAAAAAAGAAACAAAGCTTAATGAGAGAATTATCTGGATGGGGTTACACATCCAGATATAGTAATACAGTGTATAAAACAAATAGCGCGAAAAAAAGATTAGAATAAGAATGCCAAATTATAATTTAAAAATGAATTAAACTTTATCATAAAAACAAAATGAATGAAAGTAACACATTTAAATGAAAAGAGTGATATGATGACAAATGTATAATTAAAATCATTCAATGAAAATACAACACAATATCTAAAAGATGTAAATATAAGTTTTCACAATTAAAATAGAAAATCTTTAAAGTAACAGTTGGAAAATAGTCAAAGTTTCGAGCAGAAATCTATTTGAAATCATGTAGGTTCAAATACCTCAAACACAGTATTATCATCATCATCATTCGAGTCAGAACTGTAAGACTCAGATTCCATATCTTCCTCTGCATAGTGCAGCAATTGTTTGGAATCCTTTGTAGTAGGAAGCGGTGTATCCAGACAAAATTTCTTGTTGTTTTTGCCCTTCACAGTTTTCCACTGTGAAGAGGCTTGGGTTGAGGTTTTCTCTCTCTGTGCACATGATTTGAGTTTTGCTTTCTGTGTATTGGAAATAGGTTTTTTCAAATTGTTTGCAGATGAAACAGAGGTTTGACCTGTATCATCTTTAATGAACTGGTTAGATTGACTATTATAATATTCTATTTTTACTGGCACGGATGATGGTGGCAAAAGTTTTAGTGCAGACATAGGTCTTATTCTAGCGGAAGCACCAATACTACGGGTTTTTTTCTTCATAGTGCTGGTTAGTGTAACAGATGAATCATTTGGTGGTAAAGAGGATTCAGTTTGTGTGCTTATATGTCTTACGGATTTTGATTGTTGCTTGAATAGACTAGAATAAGAGACTCCTACAGATGGTGTTCTAGATTCAACCAGTTTTCGAGCTTCAGGATAAGAAAGTTTCTGAGTGATTTTGATGGTAAGAATTTCTTTTTCACGTATCCAGTTTGGACAAGAGCGAGAATATGCTGCATGGTCACCATTGCAGTTTATACAGCATTCGGATTTTTCACATGAGTTACTCTCATGGCCAGCTTCTGAACATCTTGCACATGCAACAGATCCACGACAGGTATTTTTACTGTGGCCATAACGCTGGCACTTAAAACAACGGAGAGGGTTAGGAATATATGGCCGGACGGGACAACTAAGCTATGCAGCTTTAATTCTAGTTGGTAGAGTAGGGCTATTGAATGTCAGAATAATGTGCTTTGTAGGAAGTACTTGCTCATTCCGACGAATAGTGATACGGCGTACATCTATAACATTTTGATCTTTTAAATTATACAAGAGTTCATCTTTTGTAGAGAGTAAAAGATCTGATTCTGATATTACACCACGGCTTGAGTTGAGAGCTTGATGGGCCTGAACAGAAACAGAAAAAGAACCTATGTCTTTGCAATTTGAGAGAAATTCTGAGTGACTCACTGAAGAAACCTCCACCAGCAAATCCCCAGACTGCATTTTTTTAAGTGAATGACCATCGCGAAAAATTGACTGAAAAGTTTTTGCAATAAGAAATGGAGAAGTTCTCTTAAAAGAACTATTTGAGAGACTATCAGTGCGATGAACTACAAAAAAAGTGTGAATGAAACATTATGCACAGTTTGTTGCTCTCCACATGGCAGAGAAATAGATGTATTTGAAGTATTTCCATCCATATTAGAAATAGAAAAAAGTTCAGACCCCCGGCCGCACCACCCACTACGGAGCACAACACGGGGATGCACATTCGTGCACCAGTGCTAACCAGGGCCTATACGTTCACAAGACACACCTATTTCAGTTTCCACCTTTAACAAAATGACGTATGTGCCCGCTCACTTGATCCCGAGCCAGTGACAGACAAGTCAGCTGACCAGCCGATTGATGCATACGGGACCAATATGCACCTCCCGTCTACCTGAAGCAGAGGCCAAAGCAGTGTGTTGGTTTCCCTCAACTGCCAGGATCCCCCTTTCCAGGGACAAGGGTCGCCAAGCACGGCAAACGCGTGGTTGTTTTACAATTCTCCATGAGTCGATATTAACAGGATGATATCGGCTCATGCAGAATCGCCCTCACCTCAGAAGGGGAAACCACAATGAGAGTGAAACAAAGAAGAAAGATTAGATAAGAGAATGGAGAGAAAAAACGAAAAGAGAAAGATCGCTCAGGTGCCCGGGGTTGCGAAGCCCGTGAATACCTAAAGAAGGTATCCCCCTGGGGAGTTGTAGAGTTGAAGCATAGAAATCTGCAATGTAGGATATTTACAACTACTAACTTCTGTGAAGAATTTTAGCTTCAGAAAGAAAATGTGACCATAATAAATTGAATAAGTATGACATAATAAGAATAAAATTTTTCAGCATCAATAATCATAATTTCAAAAATAATGCTTCTTATAAAATTTAATCTTCTAAAATATAATATACAGTCAAACCTCGTTATACCGCCATTATCCGTTCGAGAAATTTTTGGCGCTATAACGAGTTTGGCGGTGTATCGAATTAGAATACAATAAAAATTAATTTTCATACTATTATTATTATTATTATAAAAATAAATATCATAATGCCTTTTTATTAAATTATCCAATAGTATATAGTATATTATAATAGTATAAATTAATATAATATAATTAATATACATAATATAATTAATGCTACATGATTCAAAATTATCCAATTAATGTATGAAATTAACATGCACTTACCTCTTTATATAGTCAATTTTAGATAAAGTAGATAATTATGCACATAACAGACACACACATACATTAAATCTCACACTGAATTTATTTTACTTTAATTATCTTTCTTAAAGTACAGGAAAATATTTTAAAATTCTAGTTTGAGTTTTCCTTTCAATATTGATTTTTTCAATATCTTTTTCTACAACTAAAAGATTGTTCATCATTTTTTTATCAGTTGCATGTTTTTCTAAGAAAATTCTTATTTTCCCAATGCAATTTTTAACTTCATCAGATGTAATATGCGGCGTTTCAGCTTCTTCAGATTCGCTGTAAGATGAATTTTCATTTTCATTTTGATTGGCAACAATTTCTTCGATTGTCAAATCTTCAAATGTTGAAAGACTTTTATCTATATTAATGTACTCAATTGCCGATAGAGGATGCTCAATATCTGTTAATTTGTGTATTTCGTCTTGTAGTTCCTGAAGTCCTGTACTGTTTTGTTTTTTAGTAGATCCTTCAGGTTTAATCACTCCAGTATGTTTCCAGCAGTTAACAATAGTTTCTGATGAAATTTCATCCCATGCTTTTTTATCATACGAATAGCATCATGTAAAAGAATTAGAGAAAAACCATCTTTACTGATTTTTTCAATGATATGGCGGACGTGATACTTTCGATAATGAGCTTTGAATGAGTTTATTATACCCGCATCCAAAGGTTGCAAAAATCTAGTACAGTCAGGAGGTAAAAATTCAATGCGGATATTGCTCATTGGATATGCTTTGTGACAAGGGGCATTATCCAAAATCAATAAAATATGGTGTTTGCTTCTTTTCATTTCTATGTTGAAATTCGCTAACCATTATTGAAATAATGCTGAAGTCATCCACGCTTTGTTATTATTCTCATAATCTACATAAAGAGCAGGATTAAAATTTTAAAAACATCATGGCTTAGCTGATTTTACAATCACTGTCATAGTTCTTTTATCAGATCCATCACTATTCGTACAGAACACAAGAGACACACGATCTTTTTTTTTTTTTTTTTTGCATCCTTTAGCAGGCCCACTCGAAATTGTTTTATCTGGCTGCAAGCAGTAAAAAAGGCTACTTTCATCCATATCGTATACGTCCTCTGGTTTATATTCTAAAATCAGCGCACTCAGTTTTTTACGACCATTTAACACAATATCTTCATCAACACCTGCAGCTTCACCACTTCGTGTGTACTGAGAGAATCCTCGTCGCTTTTCAAATCTGTTCAACCAGCCACTACTGTATTCGAAATCTGTAATATTCATTTGCTGGCCAAGAACTTTTGCCTGCTCTCTGATGACATCTCTGTTGATGGTAGCATTTTTAGCACTCATTTGTTGTATCCATGTGCAAAGGGCATCCTCTAAGTCTTCATGTTTCGCTGTTTTCAGTCTTTTTACAGATGATTGCAGTTCATTGGTGTTAATGCATTTTTCTGTATTCATCAAAATGTCTCCGATGCAGCGCCTGCTAACAGGTTTTTTCCAGAGTGTAGAGAAACGATTAGAGATTTGTTGCTGCGATACATTCACATTTCTTTCTTTATATTCACAAATTTCCCGCTTTTCCGAAATTGATAAAAACTGCTCTTTTCGCCATAATGAGATAAAATAAAGAGACAGGATGATATTTTACAGATTTAGCTGGTGAATTCTTCGATGTTTCAATCAACGTCCGACCAAAATTTTGAAAGAGAGATTTTGCATTGCACGCCGTTTTCTTTCTAGAAATCGACATAAAGTACAGGGAGAGGTTCTTTTTTACATTGTTCTCACCTGAGAGAGGAGAGACCCTTTCAGCCAATGGCGTGCCACGCTTTGTTTTCTCACCGCTCCAGAAGCGCATCGGATCACGTGACTCGCCAGTCTGAATCAGAACTTTCACTTGCTCGGCACCTCAGCGCGCGTTATTTTTCTTCTCCCAATGACAGGTAGAATGGGTAGCAGGTGCATTTTCAGGTGTTGAAAACAATACAAATTCTTTTCTATTCAATAAAGTTTGAATTGAGCTTGAAAACATCTAGACAAAAAAAAGGAGGTGCCCTTTGAAATTCTAACAAACAATTTTAAAAAGAAAGATAGACAAAGAAAATACAGTAATTTCTAGAAAAAATTTTTGGCGGTATATCGAGTTGGCGCTTTAACGGATACATTACATTGAAATCCCTATTTGGCAGATTGGTTCATAGACACAATTGGCGGTTAAACGGAATTGGCGCTATTTCGAGATGGCACTAAATCGGGGTTTGACTGTATATATAATTTGTAAATTTTTTGCAATAGTGGCATTTTTTTTTTTTTTTTTTTTTTTTAATTAAAAAACCCAAAGTCATAGCCTCTTAAAATATGAAATATGTTTTTGAGAA
Organism: Maratus michaelseni; assembly: GCA_963931845.1. Classification (NCBI taxonomy): domain Eukaryota; kingdom Metazoa; phylum Arthropoda; class Arachnida; order Araneae; family Salticidae; genus Maratus; species Maratus michaelseni. Next base: position 21,077,081 of record OZ007597.1, read on the forward strand.
CAATTTATTATTTCAAACTCATAAAAATTTTCTTAAGAATACATAATTCATTTCAAAAATATAGAACTAATCATTCTTGAAAAATATTATGTTCTATAATAATTTATTGTAAAAAAGAATATGTAGAACTATTTAAATGGAATAATAATTATGCATCATCAAAAATATAATTATTCTTCAAAAGAAATTCATTTCAATTTAAATGGATGTTCCAGAAAATATGGCAAATTTAGCAAAATATATTATTTTCTTCAAGATGGAAAAGAACAAATTCATTCTAGAATTATAAAATTTAATTCTCCAAACAAAGTAGCAAAAATCAATTCAAGAAATTTTTGAGAACAAGAACTTCCAATATTAAAAATATTTTCATATATCGTTACACAAAAATTCTTAAATAAATTATTCCATATTTCTTTAAAGAATCTTCTTTAAAATTCATTAAAAGAACAAATCTTGAATTCTATTAAACACATCATAAAAGTTTTCAAAAAGTTATTCTGAGAACAAAAAGTTCTAAAATATTTCGTTTTTCTTTAAATCAATTCAAATTTTCTTTCAGAACCACTGCCTTTTCAGGCACCAATTGTGGTGTAAATAATATTGCTTTGTTGATGTGTAGTTATATATTAAATAGTGATGAAGTTCTTTATTTTAAATATTTTGTGTTGTATCCGCTAGACCCTAAGAGTTCTTTGAGATCAAGCAGTGGTAAAAATAAAAAGAAAAGAAACTTCTTACTTGCATGGTGTCTGCTGTACACAAAATGAAGAGGAGCCTTTTTAATAATATAAATCCAAATCTTTATTCATTTTTTTTTAAAGAGAAGAAAGAGGCCTTCATCCGTTGGTCACCTTTTTATTTTAATAAAAACGTTGGCCGATAAAAATGATCTTTTCCACTCGAAGAAGTGTCTTTAAAAATTAAAATGCAGCATCAAATTCAATTTTCTTAAGATGAGAATTTCAATTGAAACTCTTGCGCGCCATCAGAAAATAAATTCGAACAAGGGAGACATAGTCGTAGAATTTCGCCGGACCACGCATCCGTCGGCCGCAGGCAGGCAGGGCCAGCGATCTTTTTGAAACGAAAACTACATCATGACAGTTCATCAACAAAACAGATTCTGATTTAAAATTAACGAAATTTTTAATTTATAGTAAGAAACGGGGACAACAAAAGTATCTGAACGACAAGATTTAAATCTATTAGAGAATTTAAAAAAATAGCTAATATCTTAATTAACAAATCTAAACAATACATTTAAAAACACTTATTTTAATTCGTTTTAGCGATCGTCAAATAAACCCGCCTTCGAAATGTAAGTCGCTTTCTACTGCTACCTAATGCGTACGTCACGAGAGGAGGAGAGACAGCAGCTCGATGACGTCATCACAATACGAATAGATGGGAGAGAGAAAGCACATCGGCAAAGAGCGAAGGAAAACGCCGATCAAAGCCCGATGCAAAACACTCGCGTAAAAATAAATACGGAATTGAATCCAAATAATATAGACGTGAAAGGCCGAAAGAAATAAAAATATAATATAATTTAAACATTGTGAGATTTCATATCACAACATTACCATGAAAACCATAAAGGAAAATGTTATCAGCATACACTACACAATGTATACACGAATCGAAAATTTCAAAAATGTCCGCTAAGTAAATTGCAGAAAAAGTGCAAGAGGACTTCCCTGTAAAAGACCCCTGTGATACTTGAATGGAACAGACAGCAAACCCCTCCATTTCTCCCGAATCCTTAACTCTTGAACCAGATTTCGAATTATTACACAGAGATCAGCCACAAGTCCCAGCTTTTTTAATTTGAATAGCAACCCATCCCACCAGACATTGTTGTAGGCCCCTTTGATGTCTGATGCCACCAAAAAACCTTTCCGCTTCGATTGCCTTGCCCTAGTGATATCCCTGTAAATTTTGTAAGCCGCAGCCTCACAATCTCTAAATTGGATAAATCCATAATGATTCCTGTGGAAAATCTTCTTTTCCATGCTCCAATTAAGTAAAGTTTCCAGGATCATTTTTTCGAAAATCTTTTTGTTAGTGACCGTTAGCGCAATACGTCTATACCCCCGTATGTCATTCCAATTTTTGCCCGGTTTCTTGATAGGAAGCATAACAACATCTTTCCAAACCTCTGGGATATTCTTTTTCTCCAAAATTGCATTATACATCTCCAGGAGTTGTGTCAGCATCCTAATTTTCAGTTTTTTAAAAAAGCTCATTTTTATTCCGTCAATACCAGGAGTTGTTGATTTACCCTTTCTGATTGTATTTTGTAGCTGCTCCATGGTGAATTTTAGTTCAATTCCTTCATTCCCAGAGAAGTTGATTGGAATACATTGTACAACCGGACTGTTTTGAAAAATTATTGATAGTGCATTCGCTTGGGAAGTTGCGTCTGGCGGACAATTCGTGAAGCAGAAATCCGTGTTGACCTCCCCCTTCATTTTTTAAATTAATCCCACGAATTATTTTGAAAATTTTTGGCCCCCTTCCAGCCTCTCTGGCCACAGTATCCCAAGATTTTTTATTGTCCTTTTTAATTTCCTTTCTTAGTTTGGCATTGTACAACTTGTATTTACACCATAAGTCTAGCTGGCACAGCTGAACCACTTTTCCATAATAGTACCATTTTAAAGCCAACAGCCGACGAGTCACCCCCCACACCACGGCAGAATATTCCCACTATTAATTGGAAACAGTTTTGTACAATTTTCTATCATCTGGGTAATAGTCTTTGTCCACTTATCCAAATCGTCATCATATTCATGTTCACCAAAAGCAGCCATCGCCGAGCCTACACTATCCCAATTAACCTGTGTCAAAATTTCTCTCCTGACCTCATAACTGCTGTTCGATACTTGAAACTCAATGGGATAGTGATCAGAGCCCATCGGATCTGAATTAACTACCACATTGAACTCACCTGCTAACTTACTCAAAGCCATACTCAAATCTAGTAGAGAGCCCCTACCTACGCCATTAAATCTCGTAACCTGGTCCGTATTCATAAGCACATCATCATTACGATTTATCCAGTTCACTAGATTAACCATTTTATGACCTTTTGGATTAGTCTGCCAGTTGAGGAAATTAATATTGAAATCACCAACAAATAAGTTATCACCTATCATATCTTTGATGTTATCCAACCAATTAGTAGCCACAAAGCCTTTTGGTGCGTAAATATTTATAATGGCAATCCAACACTTTTTATACCAAATTTTTATCCCTTGAGCATCATGATCCCGGTCAATAGTAGGCAGGTTAATGATTATAACTGGAACCTGCTTGGGAACTGTTTAAAACAAACCGCCTCCCCCCCCCCCCTCGATAAATTTCCTGTCCTGTCAGCACGAAAAATGTTCCTATCCCTAAAAAATAATTTGTGATTATCCTTGAGCAGTGAGTCTTGAAACGCCCAGACCACACTCTTGCGAGCCCCACCAGTGGTTGAGAGGTTCTGCTCTCGAAGCTGGTAGACGGGAGATGCTGGATTCGATCCCAATCGCGCCCGTCGGCCTAATCGTTCGGAGTTTTCGTGGTTTACTTCGAGCCGTGGATTTATCCATGCGTAAATACGGATTAGGTTCCCTTAGAAAGACCCCCACGAAAGGCACTCTTCCCGGACCTATATCCCAAGTGTAGATAATTGGCCGTCAATAATCAACCCAACCCAACCCACACTCTTGCGAAATATCCTAGTACGAAGCCAGGGTAAGTTGGCCCTTATGCCTCTAATATTCCATTGTATCATAAAATTCTCCATTAAACTTAACCTGACAAAACGAGTTTAACACCAACCACAAAAAAATAAAAGAAATATAACAACAAACACTTACCCAAAAAAAGCCTTTACAAAACAACCACCAGAAAACAAACAGTCCGTAAAATCATAATTACCATACAACAAAAACCAGCATCACCACAGATCCAACAGCTTTATACATCTCCTGAATCCGTTATCATTTCCTCACTATCCAAAGATATATGAGTATGCTGACTTTGCTCACCCATTTTTAGCACTTTCCAACCTAGTTGAAAAGTGCTTATGACTTCGGTTTGTCTGGCCGTCTGCCGTTTGTCCGTGCTCTAACTCCCGTAAATATGCTCGGATTGCTCTGCAATTTTTATATGTTATTGTCGTTATCTATAGCATGTTCCCTATTTCAACGGAAGTGTGTAGCACTTATAGTTTTTTTACAGGGACACTCAAAAGAATTCCGTTACATTGTGGTCTATGGGGAAAAATCATTTGCGGTTTATTTAAATAATGTTTCACTATTTTAAACGCATTGAAATGTATATAGATCACTAAGGTGCATTACAAGAGACTTACTATGGAATATTATGTGTATAGCAGTCATCGTTCATTTACAGGGACACGCAAAAGAATTATCTACTGTCTGTTAACAATAATTCCTGGAAGTGCGTTTTAAGTTATTGAACGCGATTTTAATTTTAACTTGCTTTTTGTCTATTACGTGGTGTGTATAAATTCTGTAGATCCTATACTGGGCAGCACAAAAGTTCGCGAACACATTTCTGTTTATTGACAAACTCCAGACGGAGAATTTTAAACTGTGCTACGCGTTTCCTAACTGAACTAAAATTATCATCCTATGTAGTATATATACAAATCTATAGATCCTATACAGGGCTGAATAAAAGTATTCGGATATTTTTCCGAATATTGTATATGTTGGAAATTCCTGAAATTATGTTTTTAAATATGTTATGCGTTTTCTAAATTGTTTACTTAGATGTTAGCTTTTAGCTTATTAAACAGTATGATTTGTAAAATTATTTTGGAAGCGTTGGAAAGTGCTATATAATCTATGCTTGACGCTTGATTTTTCGTTCTTGTTAATTTCTTATTTCTCAAGCAGTTATATAATTTGGTCATGACATCTCTGTTAGCGACTTTATTTTTTCCAGTTCCTTCTTTCGTATTTTCTTCTGGTACATTTTCTTTTTTAGCTTCAGATTTCTGCTGCAGATTATCCAATACTTCCCTAAAATGCATTATAAAGTCCAATTTATGAAGATTACCTTCCATATTTTCTTTTTCCACATGTTGTTTCGTCTTTGCCGCGTAGCTGTTTGCTAGCCTGGAGTTGCATTGTCTATGGGATTTTCGCATTTAAATTTTAAAATTTCTGCTTCTTTTTTTCTGACTTCACATTCTATATTGTCTGCCTCATGTTGTTTTCCACAATTTGCACAACGTACTTCTGTTTCATTGCATGTTATTTCCGGGTGAGATTTACCGCAACATTTACATTTTTTCTCGTTTTGACATTTGTTTGTAAAACTTTGGCAAACATTACAGTGCCTAGGTCAATCTATAAACAATCTGATTTTCTGCCTGACATAAGACATTTTAGCATATTCCGGTAATTTATGGCCGTAAATGGTCTTAAGCACCGTTCCCGTGGGAACCATTCGTCCCTCGTGTCTTGTCATAAATCTCTTGGCATTTTGGATAACAATTTCATTTTCTTCTTCTAGTTCTTCCGGGATTTCTTTAAGCATTATGTCTACATCCATTATGAAGATTAAAAATCTTGTGGTGATGTTTTCGTTCATTAGGCTATGTTTGACCTGTCTGTCAAATAATTTTTTTCTACTTATTATTTCCTGAACACATTCATAACTTTTCATCGTCATAAGGATTTTGTTGTTTCGAGTGTATCGAAAAGTGTCTATCTCGTTGTGTCTTTCAAAGGCCTTCTTTATTTCGTGTTTCACTTGGATTGGGTTTAACTTTTGAAAACTTCCTTGTTGACGTTCTGTTATAATTACATACTCTTTGAGTTCGGGAATGATGTCAATTTGTTCGACTGCTTCTCTACCGTCATTCCAATTGTATTTTTTATATTCATCTCTTTCTAAAACAGGACTAGCTTTAATTTTGATCTCAGACCCCGCCATAGCTGTCGAAGGTATTCTGAGACCTTCTCACAATGGAGGACTCTATGCCAATGAATTTTCTGCGCCACAAATTACAAATAAATATGGCCAAATACTTCTTCTAATTACCACAAATTAACCAACTTTAACGCACCACCGCTAATAAACTAACACAACCCACGTTTGTTGAATAACAGTCAGAGCTGGGAAAACCTACTCGCTCACCGAGCTCCAACCAAAAAAACCTCTCTCCATAAAGTTATTGCTTATGATGTTGATCAACACAATGAAGACATCATCAGTCATTTTAAATGGGTGACAGAAACTGTTGTAAAAGACATCAAAGGTTTTCCGAGAAAAATAAAGATTATAAGAAAAGTGTCCCTCGATAGAAAACCATAAGAAATTATTGAAAATGTCCCATCTTTCAAGAAACATATTTTTTAAGCATATCATCAAATAACTACTTTGCAAGGTAAACAAAAAGGCTTAAAATGCAATGAAATTATTTTTCAGATTGACTTTTCTGAAAATTATTTAACTAAAATCTTTAAGTTAAATCCCTGCACTTTGGTGCATCAAAAAGACAAAAATCCATTCATACAGTTGTAACCTATTATTTAGAAAAGATTCACAGTATCATGCTTGAAATTTGTAACAGTATCTAATAACTTAGATCATGGTGCTCATGTTGTTTAGGCACATTTAGACCCCATATTAAAGAAGCTTGAAAAATGAAATTCCAGCAATCGACATCATTCATTTCTTCTCAGGTGGTCCTATATCATAATATCGAAATTGGTCAAACATATTTTTCATGATCACACAGATTGCCACCTTTCTTTTAAACATAATTTTTTTTTTCCTGGAAGTTTTCTGAAAGCGGGCATGGTAAAGGACCTATGGATGTGGCAGGAGGTTTTTTTAAAAGAAGCGCAGATGCTTTTGTAATGCATGGTAATGATATATCAACAGCAGAAAATTTTGTTCAAGTTTTTCAAGAGGGTAAAGTGGATGTTCTTCTTATGAAAGAAGAAGACATTGAAACTATGAAGTCATCCTTATCCTTAACCAAACAAATTACTAGCAATTCCAAATATAATGAAGATTTATCAAATTACGTATTCAAAAGAAAAAAATCCAATAATCTTTCTCCGAAATCTCAGTTGTTTCATTTTCTGCTTCGACTCAGGCTTGTCTGATGGGAAGTAATTACAAACAATCTGACTTCAGTGTGGTGCCTGTAGAACTTGCCTGTAGTGTTATGTATCCTTTTTTAAGATATTCATTTCTAATTGCATTATATTTTTCATTATCAGTGATAAAAATTATCACATAAACATTCTTTTCTTTCTCCACTCTTATAATTAGTACTTCCACAATCTATTTCAAGCAACTCTCCTAAAATTCTTAATGTTGGTGCATGGGTAAGAATTGAGTATTTGGGGAAAAGAAGCAAGCACCAGTTTATTGGTAAAATCATGTCCGTTGAAATTCCATGAGATGTACGAGGTGAAGTCTCTGAAGAAATCAAAGAATGGGGAATTTGTTTGATGAAAGAGTTTTACATTTTCCCAGAGAATGATAACACAGACTTTATTGATTAAAGATAAATGCTGAAATTCTAACAAACAAGGCCATTATGTCATCAATAAATATAGTTTTTTACCATTTTCCAAATAAAAAATTTTGGGGCAGTATATGTATTTGTTTTTATTTCAATATGTACCAATATATATTCCTTTTTTATACTCTTAAGATTCATATTTAAATAATAACAGTGTGTTCAGTATGGAATGATCATCCCCAAGTGTCATCCCATTGAAGAAGGTATGCCCCTGGGGACGCATGGAATTGTCAAGTATGGAGGCTCAATATGTTGTACTGCCAGATTCTATTTAGGAGCTCAATTGGATTTTGAGAATAAGAAATTGCATTTCATTTCTTGATTTAAATTTAAATAAACCTGATGTATTTTGTGACAATCAAAGTGCAGAATGTTTTTCCAAAAATTGTGTAGAAAAAAACAGGACCAAGTACATACATACAAGATTTTATTTTGTAAGGGATAATCTAGATAAGTTTAATCTTAAATTTGTATTGGGAAAAGCTAATGTGGTTGATATATTCACAAAGCCTTTGCCAAGTGAAAGTTTTTCTTTTATTGTAAATGGTTATTTGACTGAACTAGAGAGTCTGGGAAAAGGGGACGTTTGTTTAAGTTATATATATATACAGAAACGGAAACCTCCCACTCGTGGACAGCCAAACTCTCGCGATAGGAACCATAGTCCACAAGGGGAAAACCTATATCTACCAGGAACCCCAGTGTCCAAGGACC